>OY757022.1:106159326-107359326 GCA_963580285.1 Lucinisca nassula
CGAGAGAGAGAGAGAGAGAGAGAGAGAGAGAGAGAGAGAGAGAGAGAGAGAGAGAGAGAGAGAGAGAGAGAGAGAGAGAGAGAGAGAGGGGCAGAGACAGAGACAGAGAGAGACAGAGACAGAGAGATAGACAGAGAGAGAGAGAGAGAGAGAGAGAGAGAGATCACTAAAGGGATGATCAGAATGTATTCTGTGCTTGCTTAGGACAGGTGCTTGATAAATACAGGTGAATTTTAATGAATTTTCCTATTTTGGGAACCGATGGTATGCTTGCTTAAGACAGGTTTGCTTGTTAAATAGAGGTGGCCACTATACCAGGTTTTACAGTAGCCGCCTTTAGGTCAGAGTGTTGCGTAAGAGGGTTATCTAAGAATCATAGGTTTTACTTGGCGAACAGTGTATACCCAGAACAGACGCAACAGAAAGCGGCATCTGATCAAGATCGAGACTAATTGCTTAACGATCCGCCCCCGCCCATCGGGGCTTGAAGAAATAGATGGGCTGCATGATGCTTCCACGCAGAGCTGAAACCGTCCACACACTAGTACTGGTAAACCGCTTAGAGGATCTAAGCCTGTCCAGGAACCGCGGTGTGAGGCGGACCGTTCATGCTTATAAACCCTATTGGTTTCATTGGGCGACAGGGCTTGAGATATCATTTCATCTCAGTGTCGGGTAAAAGTCCCACAAAATTGGAAGCAACGTCTCCAACATGACCTATACTGTGTTGACGGGGACGTTAAACCTCAAATCAAACAAACAAATCAATCTTAAAAACGAGAATTTAAGGGTTAAATGAAACAATTTAAATTACAGCCAAGGACTATTTCTCCGACCTACACTCAGGGACAATCGACCAACCAGATTTCTCAGTGCTTTGATTTTTATAGGCCAGTTTTGAAAAAAAGCCGGCCTCGGTAGCTCAGTTGGATGCGCGTCCGACTGGTGATCAGGAGGACGCGGGTTCGATACCTGCCACGGTCGGCAACATTCTTTCGAAGTGATCGATCATGGAATCTTTTCTACGGCCATTCTCTCCTTTCCGCTGATTCTAGGAGGGCAGTTGTCAGTTTCTTTCGAAAGAATATGCACCGTACCGGGAAACCACGTTCGTATAAGCTTGTCCAGGAAAAAGGTGGATAGGTAAACTGACTGGCTCCGAAATTACCTAAAACAGTGTTGATTGGGCGTTAAACTCCATTACAATCGACAATTTGGCCCCGCCCATCGGGGCTTGAAGAAATAGATGGACAACATGATGCTTCCACGCAGAGCTGAATCCGACCCGCACAAGAGTACTGGTAAACCGCTTAGAGGATCTAAGCCTGCCCAGGCAAAGCGGTTCGAGACGGTCCGTCCATGCTTAAAAAACCCTATTGGTTTCAATGGGCGACAGCGCTTGAGATTTCATTTCATCTCAATGACGGGTAAAAGTCCAACAAAATTGGAAGCAAATGACATTTACAGTGTCGACGAGGACGTTATACCTCGAATCAATCAGTCAAATCAATCGACAATTGGAAAAAAAGGAAGTACATGTATTATGACATTGCGCTGTCCGTCCGTCAATATATTTGTTATTCCTTGATGGATTTGGAAATTCCTTGGCTGAAATGTTAACCATCATGAGACAATGTGTCGTATGCAAGACCCAGGTCGGTACCCCCGAGGTCAAGGTCATGGAGGTGAAAGGTAAAGAAAAGTGTATTTTCTTGTGTCTTGTCAATACCTTTGTTATTCCTGGATGGATTTGGAAATAACTTGGCAGCAATATTGACCATCATGAGACAATTTGTCACAAGCAAGACCCAGGTCGGAACCTCCATGGTCAAGGTCACAGTGGTCAAATGTCAAAAAGGGTCATTTTTCGTGTTCAGTCAATAGCTTTTTGGATCGATCGGTTTACGATCGACCCAAATTTACTAAATGGCAAACGGTATTCATGCAGTTGTCCACGTGACCATCACTGATTTGGGAAAACCAATATTATTGTTTATAAATAGAACTTTAAACGTTACGCTATTTTTATCGATGTAACAAGAGTAGACTAGCTACTAGTCTGATAATGAAAGTCTGATCATTTTTTGGGGGTATTTTTTATTGGTTTAAAAATTTATCACCTTCTTAGTAATGGCAAGTCTATTTGGTAGTCTCAAATCTTAGGTTAAAATTGAGCCAGATAGACTAGACTAGCTAAACTTTTATACACTGTTCATTTTAATGCAAAAGATGATTTTAATTCCATAGTATTCATTTTAACGCCTAGTGGCTAGGCTATAACAAGAGCTATCTATAGTCTTGACAGGAATCGTGTGCTGGATAATACCCAGATCAGACGCCGCGGAATGTGGCGTCTGCTCAGCCGGTTGCGCACTGTTTGCTTAAACAGTGGCATTTTATAATTTGAGGGTTAAACGAAATAGTATAAATTGCCAGGTTGCTCTCGTAATGAAAGAAAAACAATAACTTAATCCAGGCATTACTGTCACGTGACGTCTTTCGGAAATTCCATTTATAAAACTGTAACACAAATGTATGCCAAGTCGAGTAAAAAGAACTTAATTTTAGAGCCCAGAAATGTGTTTTTTTTTTTTTTTTTTGGTTTTACGGCCCTTTCAATATTATTTCACTCATATCGAGCCAATCGTTAATCAGAGGCGGGCGAAAACCGGAGTATCCGGAGAAAAACCACCTGGCCTTGCAGACCTTGGCGTCTCACATATGACCCGAGCGAGGCTCGAACCAAAGCGGTGAGAGACCTAATGATCAAGAGTCAGCCCTCTTAACCACTAGGCCACGGAAATGTTTAAGAGCAAAATGAGTAGCGCAGACTTTATAGGTGGTACCGTTTTTAGACATACAGCGTAGACCAAGATCGGCTATAGAGTACATTGCTTCTGATCAGGGTCGGCACTGTTCGCCTTGTATGTATGCAACAACAGTTTTGAACATGATTCAGGGCCGTACGCAGACCCTGAAAAGGGGCAGGTTGAGGATGCGATTTTCAGGTATTTTGCAGAGGGTAAAAAACTGCATGAATCTGAGATAATTTCCAAAAGATGGGTGGGGCTGCGTTTGCACCCTCCACACTCTGTTGAACAAAACCCAAGCACTACCCTTAGACGTCAGAGCGCATCGTAAGAAGAAAATTCTGGACTGAGCTCGTTTGTTTGGTTTAAGGTTTAAAGTCCCCGTCAACACTGTATATAGGTCATTTGGAGACGTTACTTCCAATGTTACGGGACTGTCAGCTCTGCGTGGAAGCATCATGCAGCCCATCTATTTATTCAAGCCCCGATAGGCGGGAGCGGGCGGACTGTGCTCGTGCACTTGGGCATTGGCAAACAGAATCTACATAATCAGACGCCACATAACGCGATGTCTGGTCAGATCTACTGTGCTAGCTTAAGTTTAACGAACAGTTCGATTCTCAGCTCAGGACTATTTTTCCAACCTACACTCAGAGACGATCGACCCACCAGTACTCTCAGTGCTTTGATTTATTCCCGGATCACTTGGCAGAAATGTCACCCATCATGAGACGATGTTTCGCACACAAGCTCTATGATCAAGGTCATACGTAGAGGTCAAAGGTTAAAAAGGGGTAGTTAACAACTTTGTTATTCCTGGATGAATTTTGAAATTACTTGGCAGAAATGTTAACTATCATGAGACGATGTGTTGCAAGACTCTGATCGGTACCTACAATGTCAACATCACGTGAAGAAACACTATGCCCCAAACACTGCTTGCTCCTATAGTTGAAAAGGTAATACTTCACATGGCTAAAGTGAGATCCATTCAAAAACTTTCAAGGCTTAGCTTTGATACTTTTTTGAATTATATTGCCGACGAGATTTCATCAAAAAATTCCACAAGGGCCATTTCTCATGAAAGGGACTTAATCAGAGAGAGAGAGAGAGAGAGAGAGAGAGAGAGAGAGAGAGGGAGAGAGAGAGAGAGAGATTTTCACCAGTACTAGAATGCACTATGTTACACAGGTGATAGAATAATAACCTAAATATAAAAAGGCTTTTGTGTTTTCAACGCCAAAAAAGTTGAAGATCAACCTGAACATCCATGCAGTCTGAGTCTGATCAGCATCCTTGGTTTTTGCTGATTAGATTGTATATTGCCTCTAGTTTCTATTTTTTTTTTTAACTTCAAGACTCTCTCACTCCATCTGCGTGCATGTGCGTGCGTGCGTGCGTGTGTGTGTAACACATAGTCATATGATTATCATGGAATGATATTGCACTTCAGGTTATCAATAAGAAAACGGTAGCTGATACAGAGTGGGCAAATTGTATTCAAGTTCCGCTTTGACTTTCTGAAAACCTAGAAGATAACACCAGTGCTGGAGTTAATTTTACAACTCAGGCATCGGCAGGTAAATTATGGCCAGCAATGAGTCTCATGGGAGGTGTGCAGACAGTTCAGGGAGTAATTTATGTGTCTGTCTGATATTCACCCTGGAAGAATGGGGTCCTATATTTCTTATTTCTGCTGTTTGGTTTGAGATTTAACACCCCTGCAAACATTATTTAGGTCATTTTACAGGCGTTTCTTCCGAATTCCCGCGCGTATCATGGTAGTTATACTGCAAACATAGGTTGTGGGTGCTCGTTAGAACCGCTTCGTTGAGGCGGTCAATGATGTTGTTCTAACGAGTACCCACAACCTTTGTCTTGGAGCAGAAATAAGAAAAATAATTTATACCCCGTAAACCCCAGTTTTCTCTATTTATAGTGGGGATTAGGTGGATGTTCATTTCACGGACTTATTCACGTGATGTGATGCTTCCACGCAGACCTGAAACCAGCCCGCACACGAGTACTGGTAAACCGCTTAGAGGATCTAAGCCTGCCTTGGCAACGCGGTGCGAGTCAGCCCGCCCATGCTTATAAACCCTTTTGGTTTTATTGGGCGGCAGGGCTTGAGATGCCATTTCATCTTAATGTCGGATACAAGTCCCACAAAATTGGAAGCAACGTCTCCAAAATGACCTTTACATTGTTGACAGGGACGACTTCATATCAAACAAACAAACTAAACATCGAATCGATGTTAGTTCGACGTTGATCAAAGATTGGTTGTAAAGTGATGAAAAATGTGGATACTATATCAAATTGTCCTTTTAATCTATCAGTCGAAACAGTACAGACTATTCCATTATTTAATCTTTTAAACCTACAATTTTCATAGTCTACACTTGGTTTTGGGAAAAGAGTGAAGGTCACACCCTGCATATGTGGCATATTATTGTCACTTCAACATTTTCTCCAGACCTATCTTTTGTAACCATTGTTAAAGCATTTTACACACCAAATCTGCACAATTTCATTGTCACTTCAGGAATGGATTTTAATATGTAATAAATGCAGTTAACCTCGATGCAACCCCATGCCAGAATTGATTGACAGGTCTTCAAGCCAATAGTTCGATCGTTGTTTGGCGATTGCTAACCACCGTAACCTTAGACAAGCTAACCTAACCATAGAATGTCGACAACAACAGAGTTAACTTCCTTGACGGGGCGTGACTAAGCTGCGCATACAAAGAAAGGGCTAGAGGTTGCTTCCTGTTGTTTATTAGCTTCAGCTTCATTAGTAGGCCTACACTGTAGCCTAGCTGACTCTGGAATTCATTACGCAAACCTGCCTGTACAAATACATTGTGAATTTTACCATCTAAAAACGAAAATTTTAAAAGAAAAAAGTGATATTTTCCTTATTTCTGCTCAAAATATAGATTGTGAGTACACGTTAGAACCGCTGCAATGAGGCGGTTCTACACGTTAGAACCACCGCAATGAGGCGATTCTAACGATTACCGACAATCTATAATTCAGAGCAGAAATAAGAAAAATAAGGTTTACCCCCTGTAAACCACAGTTTTTCTTTATAAAGTGGGGTTCATGGGGGTCAGAATCATATAGGCGTGTTTATGTGATGTAATGTTGAATCAGAATGAACCAAGAATCTTTTGGTGTTCCTTGCATCACGAAAACACACCTATATAATTGTGACCCCATTTAACCCCACTTTTATATAGTAAAACTGGTGTTAACAGGGGTAAACCTTATTTTTCTTATTTCTACTCAAAAAATAGATTGTGGGAACTCGTTAGAACCGCTTCAATGAGGCGATTCTAACGAGTACCCACAATCTATATTTTTAGTAGAGATAAGAAAACTATCACAATTTTTCATCTTAAAATGTTTCCTTTTTCGGCAAAATATTTACAATGTATTTGTACAGGCAGTTTTTCGTAATGTCTACATGTAGACTAGTATCATATTGCTGTGAAATTCTTGTCGGACATGCATTGCATTTCGTATTCCGTATTCAAAATAATATACAAAATATGTACAATTCAGCAAAATCTTGGCCTAAAAGCACAAAATTCCCAGCCAAGGCTAGGACAATATGCATGTTTAGTTACTTTCTGTGATCCATATAAACAATACGTATGCGAATAGCTGCACAACGTGAAATTGACAGGCTTGTTTTTTCTTTTCTATTCTGTCATGAATACACATGTCAACGCGAACCGAATTCTTTGTCAAACCACCAGCGTATTTTTCCGTATTTTTCAAATGTATATAAACCAATATGCATGCGTTTTTTTGCGCAAGGTTTGCCACACAAGCTGCGTATTTTTTCTGTATTTTTAAAAAATACGTCCTTCAATACATACACATTTTGTTGCGTAACATTTGTTGCACCCGCTGCTTATTTCTTCTGTATTTTTCAAAAATACGTCCTCCAATACGCACACGTTTTGTTGCGTAAACTTTGTCACACCAGTTGCTTATTATTTCCGTATTTGCGCACAAGACGGACGTAAATACGTACTGTATTGCCAGTGTATCAGTATGTATTGGTGTAAATTCGCATTGCGTATTTGTCCTTATTTTGTTCATTTTTCACTGTGATGGTACATAATTTCAAATATAATTTCCAATAACTGTTAATTTTCCATTTTACAGTTTTAGAATAATTTAGGATGGCAAAGGTCTAAAAACATGTTATCAAAGAGGCCGAAAGAATTAAACTGAAGTTTCTCTCCAATCCAGCCTAACATGTGGAACCAAGCTTCTCTCAAAATATTTTCTCACACTCACCAACCAATTAGAAATTCGTTAGTGTGATTCTATGCTCAGATAAGGTACTGTTTACCATGGCGTGGGAATGTTTATATTAACTTCAACTTGAACTACTGCAGACTTTCAAAGGAAATATATGTTAATATATCACGTCCCCCTACAGAAAATATATCACCCAGTCTACATAAAGATGCCGGGCCAAGTAAACAAACAGAAGCATGGGTCAAGATATTGACATCATTGTGAATTTATGCATGTTACATTTATTATTAAATGAAAAGACTAACATGACATCAACAAATAGTCTGTCACACACAAATAATGTGTACTAAATGAACAAATAAACTAGAATAAACTGTTTGCGACAACAATAGAAGCCAAAACAAAAATGACATGTAAACATAAACCAATAAACAAATTATCATTCTGACAGCATCGCAATAATAATCTGAGTGACAATTTTGTCTTTAAACGAGTTCTTTGAAATTTCTGTATCCATGTACTGAAAATGCAGTTTAGCATATTGAAAATAAAGAACAACAGCTTAATTTGGATACGAACAATGTGTTCTATTAATAATTATTGACTGAAAAGCATTGAATAAGGAATAATTTATATTAATATAAGCCACTAAAATCCAAAATAAGAAGTTCAAGTTAGTAACACGTTGTTAGACAAATGTTTGTTTTCAAAGGTGGCTCAAATATGAAATCAAGTGTGTGAACAAACATTAACAAAAGCGACAATGTAGTATTTATTAGCCGAAACTACGTAGTATGTCCCATTTTCTTTCTTATGAATGTTTTCATTGCTCTTAAAGGAACTCATTTTTTATTTTTATTTACCTTCACTGCAGCTGGTGTTGTGCCGTGTGGCGGCCGTAAAACGTCTCCCCGTACATCAACCATAGTGCAGTTTATATTTTACTTTTGGTCCCTTGAGATCAGCGAGAATATTATGAGAAATCAGAAATAATTATTGGTTTAGACTCATATTCTAGACAGGCTTTTAATTATTTGGACCCCATTTTGATTTATATCCGTCGTTGAATCGACTACCTATTCGATATTCGCAAAATTGCAGTATGTTTCCTCTGGCTTTCTTTGCCGGATCATTACAGGGTTACTGATGAGGCTTTATTAGCCGAAACTACGTAGTATGACCCATTTTCTTTCTTATGAATGTTTTCATTGCTCTTAAAGGAACTCATTTTTAATTTTTATTTGCCTTCACTGCAGCTGGTGTTGTGCCGTGTGGCGGCCGTAAAACGTCTCCCCGTACATCAACCATAGTGCAGTTTATATTTTACTTTTGGCCCCTTGAGATCAGCGAGAATATTCTGAGAAATCAGAAATAATTATTGGTTTAGACTTATATTCTAGACAGGCTTTTAATTATTTGGACCCCATTTTGATTTATATCAGTCTTTGAATCGACTACCTATTCGAAATTCGCAAAATTGCAGTATGTTTCCTCTGGCTTTCTTTGCCGGATCATTACAGGGTCACTGATGAGGCTTTATTAGCCGAAACTACGTAGTATGACCCATTTTCTTTCTTATGAATGTTTTCATTGCTCTTAAAGGAACTCATTTTTGATTTTTATTTATGTAGTAGTGATAGGTATAAGATACACTTGTACTGCCTTGCGGTACAAGCCGGCTTTTATAGCGACGCGGTAGAGTGTTGGCCTGTCGATCTAGCGGACCGGGTTCGATCCCCGGCCGGGTAAAGGTGATTAGCATTTTTTTCACCTGTTACATTTGGCGCCCAACGTAAATGACCCACAGAGACTCGGACCACATCCGTGTACCGGCGAGTTTCGTTGGAAAGTTTGAGAGATTCGAGGACGAATCTTAAATGGGAGGGGGAATATGTAGTAGTGATAGGTATAAGATACACTTGTACTGCCTTGCGGTAAGAGCCGGCTTTTATAGCGACGCGGTAGAGTGTTGGCCTGTCGATCTAGCGGACCGGGTTCGATCCCCGGCCGGGTAAAGGTGATTGGATTTTTTTCACCTGTTACATTTATGTACCCTTTTTGTTCTTCTGGGGAATTATTATAATAAATAACGACAATTCAAATCAGTTCTTTTATTTCACAAGTTCTTTTTTAATTTCTTCTACACATTATATAATATGATGGTACATAATTTCAAATATAATTTCCAATAACTGTTAATTTTCCATTTTACAGTTTTAGAATAATTTAGGATGGCAACCCAGCGGGCAATAATCGGTTGATTCAACGTTGAGTCAACGTTGAAGGCAAACGTTGAATAAACGTTGATTTTGGGTTGAATATGAAATTTGAATCAACGTTGCACAGTCAACGTTGACTCAAAGTTGACAATCCAACAGTGAATCAACGTTGATATTTCAGTGTTGATTCAACGTTAAGATATTAATGTTGAATAAACGTTGATATTCGGTTGAATATGAAAGTTGAATCAACGTTGAGCAGTCATCTTTGCACCATAGCTTAATTTTCAACCTTGCATCAGCGTTGAAATATCAACCATTAAATCAAACTGATATAACTACAGAAACAGCGTTTAAGAAACCATGATTTATTAAAGAAACGAAACTAACATATAAATTTGCAAACTGTAAATATTTCATACGCATGCAGGGCGCCCACTTTTTCACTTAAATTTTCTTTTAAGATATTACGAGCCACAAACACTGTTGTACTTAAAGTTTGTAGAACTGATCACTGTGGTTTTTTTGTTCGACATTAGCTACCGCCTGTTTTGTAAGCTGTCTATTTTAGTCGGACGCTAATTTCTTTTCTTTTCTTTTTTAATTCTGTCGGGGTCAAGGGTGGTCCTATTCATAACACTATCTGAAAAACAAGAAAGACAATTCTTCAAATTACACCACAGATGTATTTTCTCCTATAGATGCATGTTTAGTTTCTGGAAGGAATTATTGTGTATTGAGTAGAAAATCCGTACACTTTAGAAATGCATTTTATCTTTCTGCTGTTTATGTAAATATGAACGCAGTGGGTCGCATGCAAATTAAATGAACCCCGAAGGGGTTCGCGTAAACTTTGACCGCGATCCGCTGTCGTTCAAGTTTTCTGGAAAAGTATGTATGTGTAAGTGCTGTATGCTCTGAAGTATCAATACCACCTCGCATTAGGATCGTTTTCTAAAAAGCCACCTCTCCTCGACAGACTGGTGTGAGGATCGATCGAAAATTGAAAAAAAAGCATGAGCATAGAGAAGTTTAAATTCTTAGTTAGTATTTCCTTACTTCATGTGCTAATTACGTAAATAATGAAACCATGCTTATAAACCGAAAGTATGTATGTGTAAGTGCTGTATGCTTTGAAGTATCGATACCACCTCACCGTGAATGCAGGGCATGAGGATCGTTTTCTAAAAAGCCACCTCTCCTCAACAGACTGGTACGAGGATCGATCGAAAATTGAAAAAAAAAACATGACCATAGAGAAGTTTACATTCTGAATTAGGGTTTCCTTACTTCATGTGCTAATTACGTAAATAATGAAATCATGCTTGTGAACCGAAAATATGTATGTGTAAGTGCTGTTTGCTTTGAAATATCGATACCACCTCACCATGAATGCAAGGCATGAGGATCGTTTTCTAAAAAGCCACCTCTCCTCAACAGACTGGTATGAGGATCGATAGAAAATTGAAAAAAAAAAGACATGCGCATAGAGAAGTTTAAATTCTGAATTAGCATTGCCTTACCTCATGTGCTAATAACGTAAATAATGTAATCATGCTTGTAAACCGAAGGTATGTATGTGTAAGTGTTGTATTCTTTGAAGTATCGATACCACCTCACCATGAATGCTAGGCATGAGGATCGTTTTCTAAAAAGCCACCTCTCCTCAACAGACCGGTATGAGGATCGATCGAAGATTGAAAAAAAAAAACATGAGCATCGAGAAGTTTAAATTCTGAATTAGATATTTATTGTGTTTAATTCCTTACTTTATGTACAACTTAAATAGTGAAATCATGAGTGTTGTTTGCTTTGCAGTATCGATACCACCTCACCATAACTGCTATAGGTATGAGGATCGTTTTCTATGTTGTAAGCCACCTCTCCACAACAGACTGGTTTGAGGATCGACCGATAATATAAATATATATGCAGCAAGAGTTTTAATTATTAATTAGTAATTTAAATCGCACATCAGGATAAGTTCTTATTTATGAACAATTTACACTGGATCCTCAATTTTACACGAAAACATGCGGAAAATAACGTTTAATCTTGAAAATGCCATAACCAAAAATAGGATTGAACTAAAAATCTGAGTTAAGTAACCTTACAATGACCAAACACTTTTTTTTTCGGTTTTACTTATCGTGGTAGACTGGAATCAGTCCAAATGTTCACTCTAATTCACTCTAAACCTATAAATGTCTCTCTGATTACCTACCATATCCCTCTCTGAAACCTGTTCCTTTATCTTCAAAATTTCATTCATTCAAGAAGTCATTATTTATTAGAGGAGAGAAACATAAATATGCTTATGAACAAACTAGCTAAATAAATGTGGCTGCATGCAGGTAGTGTTTGTTAACACCATACGCTTTGCTGCGTCTATACCACCTGACCATGAATGCTGAATATACTGTTATTGCCATTATGTATGACACTGCATCGGAATTGGGGGCGATGGTGACAATTTCGTAAACTCCGGATTTGAAACCCAATCAGTAGTTTAACTACTGGCGGTCACATCATGTTAACAAGTCCATGCAATGATTACCCTTTTAAACACTACTTTATATAGAGAAAGGTGGGGTTTACATTATTTTACTTATTTCTGCTCCAAAACATAAATGCGCTGGGGTGCAGTGGTAAAGCATCGGGTTTGAGATCGAGAGGTCGATTATTATTATTATTAATAATTGTGGATACGCGTTAGAACCTGCTCTAACGAGCATCTACAATCTATGTTTGGAGCAGAAATAAGAACAAATCACCAATTATCATCTCTGGATACATAAAATATTGCCCTGCATTACATAGGTATGTTGTCGTAATGATTCCGTTGCAGTTTCTGGTTTTGTACTGTTGGTGCACGCACATTTCGATTGTGTATGTGACATGTCGTCTCATCATTTCTAACTGTTATTTTGGTGGCTTGTGGTGGTTGTGGTCTTTGAGTGTGGCTTTTCCTGAGTAACCTTTTCTTACTAAATAAAATTAACGTCTGGCATGTTCCATGCATACGTACCCGTAGCTTGTTGTTGCTTGTTGGAACCGCATTCTAACGGGTACCCACGACCTATGTTTTGAGAAGAAATAAGAAAAGTAAAATAATAATAATAATAATAATAATAATAATGCAGGGGTAGGCCTATGCTTCTGTTTATTTCACTATTAAAGTTTTTTTTCTAGATAAAGTGTTATGATTTTAGTTTTGTTTTATTTGAGGTTTAACGTCCCCGTCAACACTGTATAGGTCATTTTGGAGTAGTTGCTTCCAATTTTGTGGGACTTTTTCCCGACATGGAGATGAAATGACATCTCAAGCCCTGTCGCCCAATGAAACGAATAGGGTTTATAAGCACGGACAGTCCAACTCGCACCGCTTTACCTGGGCAGGCTTAGATTCTCTGAGCGGTTTACCAGTACTCATGTGCGGTCGGTTTCAGCTCTGCGTTGAAGCATCATGCAGCCCATTTATTTCTGTCAGCCCCGATGGGCGGGGGCGCACATGTCTTGTAACAACGTTTAAATATGCATTTTTATTCTAAACCCTGTTGGATTACATTTGCACATTATAATGCCTATATAAGGTACAATGGGTGAGATTTGGGTAAATAGTGTAAACCCACGTACTACGTACACCCAGGTCATCTTACACTATTTGCATAAAAATACATGTATAATTACAGTAACATATAATAGGGAACGGAATCGTCCAAACTAACCATGTACAGGCATAAAACATTTAAGAGCGCTGACTCTTAATCATTAGATCCCTCACCCTTGTTGTTCGAGCCTGGCTCGGGTCACACGTGAGACGCCAATTTCTGCAAGGGAAGGTTAGGTATTTTTTTCTCTGGTAACTCCGGTTTTCGCCCACCTCTGATAAACGATCGGCTCGATATCAGTGAAATAATATTGAAAGGGCCGTATAATCCATCACGTGAACTCGTCCGTGAAATTATCACCTCCTAAACCCCACTTTATATAGAGAAAACTAGGGTTTACGGGGGTATATATCATTTTTCTTATTTCTACATTTCTGCTTCTAAACATAAGCTATGGGTACTTGTTAGAACCGCCTCAATGAGGCAGTTCTTACGGGCACCCACACCATATGTTTAAAGTAAAAGTAACAAAAATATCACAAATTTTCATCAGAAAAGAAGCCATTTTTGAGATGTGAAAAAAATGCACTATGTCGCACGGGTGTGTTATCGTAAAAAAGGCATAAAACTTGTGGCATAAGCTGGGAATCATAAACACCAGACGCTCTAATATTACACGCCTATAATGTGGAAAAACTGATAAGCACAGTTATGTATACACAAAGGAGTAAAGCCAGAGCATAACAAAATTTTAAGTAGTTGGCTGAAAATCACATATTTTCTAAAAAGGTTCCCAGTGACTTAAACTAAGCATTACATGTGGCCCAGAAGCTTGATTTTACTGTTAAGTAATAGAAATAGAATCGTGCATTTTACCGGGCATTTTAATTTATATATTTTTCCTTTGACTGGCCAATATTATATATTCATCATTGCACTTCGTTTCGTTCGATTTAAAAGTTAACTGGAAAAATGAAAAGTTTCTCTTCATTTAAAAGTTAATTTTAAAATTTATAAAGAACAAAGCTATTACAGAATCACTTTTAAATATGATATTTTGTATTAACTGCAAGTTGAGAAGCCCGTTTCAGTTTCTGGCGGTGTATTTTCATAACTGCGCGTCTGCGTGCATGCGCTTGTAATGCGCACTTAAAAGAGTACAAAATTTATGAATAAAAAGTTTCTTCGTTTCCATTGTATTGTGTGTAATAACACATGCTATTATGAAAATGTATGCAGTAATAATGATAATAATAAATCTTACCTCGCACAATGAATACTTTTTTCTGTTGTTTTTTTTCCCTCTCTGTCTCAAGTTCACGAAAAACCTTACACGCTCTGTGAGATATGATTTTCCCGGCGCGTCACGTCACGACCAAAGGATCAAAAGATATGAAAATAAGATCTAACAAAGCCTGCATTTTTATAAGAACCATCTCATCAACTAGTATTCGTTTAGACGCAGGATAAGCCGAACACTGGCTATGCCAGCGACGTACATTAGGATAAAACTCTAAATACCTTTTTCTGTACGGCGCCGCCATTTTTGGTTCTGCGAGCTTCGTGGGAAAGTTCATTCAAAACTTACAAACTGATCAGATCCATATATAATTGGTATTTGACAAGCAAACAGCGTAGACCCTGATCGTTTGCCGCACCTGCGCGCCTTCTGGATTTTTATCCCAGTGGGCACATGACGTTTAGGTAACGTCGCATCAACGTCGATGCGACGACGTTGATACGACGTTGACCCGACGTGATGTGCTCTTTCATATTTGCGAGTGGTGTTGTTTTAAAGCAGCAACAGCAGCAACAACAACAATAATAATAATAATAGCGTTGCTGTTGTTGTTGTTTATTATGTCGTAGTAACCAAATGTTGGTTGTCAGCCAAATTTCAACGTTGATTAAATAATAAGGACATCAACGTTTAATCAGCAGAGTTTTACCAACTTAAGTTCAACTTTGCGGAATTAGTTGTTTATATACAACAACATATCAACTTTGATTCAACGTTATACTGCCAACGTTTAATCAGTGTTGATAAATCACCGTTGAACAGAGGTTGATATAAGGTTGATCAACCAATCAACCTAATTTCAACACAAACTCAACGTTGATTCAACGTTGAGTGCCTGCTGGGAAAGGTCTAAAAACATGTTATCAAAGAGGCCGAAAGAATTAAACTGACGTTTCTCTCCAATCCAGCCTAACATGTGGAACCACGCTTCTGTCAAAATATTTTCTCACACTGACCAACCAATTAGAAATTTGTTAATGTGATTCTATGCTCAGATAAGGTAGCAGTACTGTTTACCATGGCGAGGGAATGTTTATATTAACTTCAACTTGAACTACTGCAGACTTTCAAAGGAAATATATGTTAATATATCACATATGATTACATTACAATAACACACCCGTGCGGCATTGTGCATTTTTCACATCTCCAAAATAGCTACTTTTCTGATGAAAAACCTTGATAGTTTTCTTATAAATGCTCATAACATAGGTTGTGTGTGCTCGTTAGAACCGCCTCATGGAGGCGGTCTCGTTAGAACCGCCGCATGGAGGCGGTTCTAACGAGTACCTACAACCTATGTCTTGGAGCAGAAATAAGAAAAATAATGAAAACCCCCGTAAACCCCTGTTTTGTCTATATAAAGTGGGGTTTAGGGGGTCTTCATTTCACGGACTTGTTCACATGGTGCTAAGGCTGCTGTATGCCATGCTAAACGTTATGTCTTTGAACGGCTTCTCAGACTAGACTGGTAGATCTAGGCCTAATATAAGGAGCAGAAATTGGAAAACTGAAGTCGTTAGATACTTCTTATCTCCGAAAAAACATCTAAATTATATTCATATTGTGTGAAAAATAGAAGTGGAGGCAATGATCAGGAATCGATACAATTAACCCACAGCTCCAATCAGAGACACCAAAGGGAAAGAAACACAAACATGAAACAACAGACCCTAATGGAAACATCAACAGCGGAAAGCCAAAAGGACAGTTACTTTCACACAAAATGGCCAATAGGCTATCCAAAATAAAACAATATAAGTGACACAAACACCCAAAGACAATCGTACTTCAAAGACAACAGTTCCCCCATAATGGTATTTCTCAACCTGTTCAAGAGCTCCTCTGTAATAATACCATGCATCAAAGACAACATTTCCATCTCCTGGTGCTCCTCAACTTTTACATGAGCTCCTCTGTAGGACTTCCTCTGTAGGACTATCATACATCAAAGGCAAAAGTCCCCACTAATGATGCTCCTCAACCTATAAAAGAGATCCTCTATAGAACATTCACACACCAAAGACAACAGTTCCCCCTACTGGTGCTCCTCAACCTATAAAAGAGATCATCTATAGAACTTTCACACACCAAAGACAACAGTTCCCCCTACTGGTGATAACCTAGCTGTAAAGGAGCTGCTCTGTACAAATGCCAAATACATGTACCCCTCCCAATCCGAGTCGTTTCGCCCCCAAACCATTTCCTCCCCAAGTCTATTCGACCCCAAGACGTTTCCTCCCTGGTCGTTTCCCACCCCCACCCCCTAGTCGTTTCGCCGCCCCCACCCTCTGGGCGTTTCGTCGTTACCCTAAGGATAAAAAATTTCCTTAGTTTCCAGCTGGTACCACACAAGAACATTGTTTTCCCCGGTCAGGTGTTTTTTCTCTGGGTACTTCAGTGTTCGTCCACATCTGATTAACGATCGGCTCGATATAAGTGAAATAATCTTGAAAGGGCCGTAAAACCCAAACAAACAAAAATGGTTAAAATGTCGTTTACACTGCTTTAGACTACACGGAACCACAACACCAAAGCATGTCAAATTTTTCATCAACTTTACGACCACGCATTCTTCCTTCACCCCATTCCTTCCTTCTTCTATTCGTATTCTTTCAGATGACTGCATTATTGGCAGTACATAAAGTTTCAATGTTAATATATACTTATTGCAGGAACGTGGTTTGGTTGACAGGTATGGGGGGTTTGGGGTGGTTGGCTTGGTGGTTTTGGGGGAAGCTCCTTAGTAATCCCAAACCTAATGTTCAGATATGACTTTTGATTTTTTTTGATTTGTGATTTTTATTCAACAAACCCCAGCGTTCTTTAGTAGACCCTAACCAACCCTAAGTAAGTGGTTTGAGGTATTTTAATGATGGTTTGGGGTAGTTTGGTGCGTTTTGGGATGGTTTTGGGTGTTTCTATTGATCGGGGACATGGATACCGGAAATACCGTAGATTAGTATGCGCATGGTTTTTAGTCTTACCAAAAGTTAGGCTACTGTATTTAGGTATCCCGAACTCCAAGATAAGAAATTTTGAGATAAAAATGTCATACGTTGAGCATCTAAAGCAGCTACATGATTCCGAGTTATATCAAGATCTTAAGCAATTTGTAAGTCTGCCAAAATACATCAGAAATATGATGAACATAAATATATACGCAATTGTTTATTGTACTACACAGATTTTCAGACGGCATGTTAATTCGGACAATGCATCACTCCGCTTCAGAACTGTGACTGGTGACACGTCAAATGACATTCATACAACAGGACCTGTGATGGGAAGTAAGTCCCTAGCTCTCATCAAAGAGGTAAACTTAGCTACACAATCCTCAGCACCTTCAGCCGCTGGACAAAAGAAGACCACAGTAACATCCCCACGCCAGATGGTACTCCTTTCCCGCCTATGCAGGACATCAAGGTCACCTGTGAGGGAGTGAGGAAACTTCTCCAAAAGTTAAACCCTGGGAAAGCCTGTGGACTTGATTTGCTGCCAGCAAGAGTCCCGAAAGAGCAAGCTGACAAGCTATCACCTCTACTGACGACTATCTTCCAGAAGAGTTATTCAGATTGTAAATAGTTTTAAGGACTCATCCAGTGACTTCTCTTTTTTTTTTTTTTTTTTAGCTAAATTCTAAATTTAGCTACGCACCCAACTGAGGTAATGGCCAAATATGACCGACTCAGTATAAGAAGATAGATAGAGTTTTAACACTGGATATGTCCCAAAAGATTGGAGATCAGCCAATGTGACAGCAATTTTCAAGAAAGGAGAGAAGTATAAGGCCAGCAACTATAGACTGTCTCTCTCACCAGTCTTTGCTGCAAGATACAGGAACACATGATAGCTAGCAACGTCCTGAACCACCTCGATAAGCACGACATCCTTACAGACTGTCAGCATGGCTTTAGAGCAAACAGAAGCTGTGAGACCCAGCTCCTTACACTAGCTGAAGATCTTGTGTCTGGCCTAGACAGAAAGGGGTAGGTGTAATCCTTGGACTAAATCAGTTGGATTATTGGATATTGGAAAAATCCAACTGAATCCAAGTTGGAAAAATAGGGGTGTATTCCTTGGACTGTTCAACTGTTGGACTATATTTTGAAGATAAGTTTAATTAATTTTATCATGTAATAATATGAATAAAGTTGTTCAATTTTGGAAATTAATAATTTTCAAAATTACTCTGTTTTCAGATAAAATGCATAATTACCGAAAAGTCTCTTTTTTCAGTGTTTTTTTTTTTTTTTTTTTTTTGTTTGTTTGTTTTGCTTTTGGTTTGAAACTGATAGCCATAGCCTGAAAGCTTATTGTAAATGAATGTTGTAAATGCACCCAAAATGAGAAACAAAAAAGGAATGATTGGAATGTTTAAAGGACTTTATAGTAAAGAAATATGAAAATACACATCCCCAAAATGAGAGGAAGGAGAATAATGACTGAACCATACAAAATTTAAACCACAACAATGCTTGATTGCTTAACTCAACTGATTTAAGCCAGATATCAGCCCGGGATATCAGTTTCTACTTATCAATTGATAACATTTGCATCAAAGAGATCTTTTTCAGGCAAATTTCATTTAATCAAGGACCACTCAAAAAGATAATACTGAATTAATCCATTGAAATCAAATTTGAATAAAGGTGGGCTATTCCTTGGACTATTTACCTGTTGGACAATAAATATATTTTGGGGGTAAAAATCATAAAAAATGGGACAGCATTAAATGCATGAACATTACGGTAACACACCCGTGAAAAATAGGGCAATTTTTCATTGCTCTAAAAATGGCATTTTTCCTATGAAAAATTGCGATATTTTCCTTATTTCTGCTCTAAACTTAGATTGTGGGTATTCGTTAGAACCACCTTATTGAGGCGTTTCTAATGAGTATCCACAATCTATGTTTTGAAGCAGATATTAGAAATAATGTATACCCTTGTAAACCCCATTTTTCTCCATATAAAGTGGGGTTTACCAGAGTATTGATTTCATGGACTTGTTAATGTAATGACAAATAGTTAAGACCTGATCAGACTGCTCTGATCAAGGTCTACACTATTTTCCCTTCTGTCCAAGTCTTTTGAACGCTTTATTAGCTGGTAAATTCAACTTTTTCATTTTTTAGGATAATTACAGCACATGCTCAAGGTGTCCCAATTTTTAGGATTATTACGGTAACTGAATTCAGATGCCATATAAATGATAGTTTAGGCTTAGGCTATAGAATTTTTTATTTTCTGGTTCTCACGTCAGCCTCCCCAAACTTTTCAAAAATAAAAATGAAAGTGACTGAAGGAAATTTTAGTTTTATTATTTCCTCCAACTGCTCAATTTTTGAGGGTGGTATAATTTTGAGGACTTTTACTGGAAGACCAGAGGACTGAGGACCAAGTCCTCTAGAGGACCAGTGGTATAATTTGAGGACCAAATACAGGAGGACCAGTGCTTTAATCAGCCATATAATGGCTATGTTAATTGAAGATAATTACTTTTTATTGAAAATGACACCTACTGCTATGGTACATCACCTCATGGGCATATATACAGAAAAAGGGGAAAAATAAAATAAATAAAAGGAAAAACATGTTATTATGCTCAGGAAGTTTTTCACCATATAATTTTATGAAATATATTTTTGGCATCTTGTTTCTCAGATAAAAAGTATTCAGTTGAAATTAGAATTTCCCTACTTTCTATATACTTGATATAATCTATCTGTTTGTTTGTTGTTTTTTTAATTCCCCTACTGCATGGCATATTGTTACTCTTTTAAAAATGTTCACTTAAAATTAGAATTCCTCTACTTTCCATATACTTGTACTTAATATAAGCTATCAGTTAAATTCGCAAACTGCATGATGAACAGTGAAGATCCTGATCAGAGTGCACCTTGTTACTCTTTTAAAAATGTTCACATAAATTAGAATTTCTCTATGATCCACATACACGTATTTAATATAAGCTATCTTTTAAATTCACAAACTGCATGATGAACAGTGAAGATCCTGATCAGATGGCATCTTCTTACTCTTTTAAAAGTTTTCACTTGAAATTAGAATTTCTCTATTTCCATTATACTTAATATAAGCTATCTGTTAAATTCACAAACTGCAAGATGAACAGTGAAGATCCTGATCAAATGGCTTATCTGGAGCTACACTGTTATATGCTCAGAAATTTTTCACCATAGAAATAAATCGGAAATAAATTTTTGGCATCTTGTTACTCTTATTAAAATTGTTTAGTTGAAATTAGAATTTCTCTGTTTTCTGCGTACTTAATGATATACTATTTTATTTGTTTGATTTGAGGTTTTATCGTCCCCGTCAACACTGTCAAGGTCATTTTGGAGATGTTGCTTCCAATTTTGTGGGACTTCTACCCAACATTGAGTTGAAATGACTTCTCAAGTCCTGTCGCCCAATGAAACCAGTAGGGTTTATAAGCATGGACGGACTGACTCGCACCGCTTTGTCTGGGCAGGCTTAGATCCTCTAAGCAGTTTATCAGTACTCGTCTGTCTGTCTGTCTGTCTACTGATACTGCGCCGGTCACATTTGACCATTACCGCAGGTGTACATTACATGCACTCCAGGTTTGCAGGATGAAAGCCTACACAGAAATCATGTAAATACAGTAGGGATCTTTAACTTGCACAAGGGATGGTTCTCCCTGCACAGGGGGCCTCCAGTTAAGGCCCCGATCCGAAGGACGGTGCACTTTATGACATTCATCCCTGCAAATGATGCCAATGGAGTGTGTTCGGACACCGAAATTTTATCGCCGCTGCCGGGGATCGAACCCGGGACCTCTAGCATCAGAGGCAAGTGCACTAACCACTGAGCTATCACGCTCCACTCGTGTGCAGGTCGGTTTCAGCTCTGCATGGAAGCATCATGCAGCCCATATATTTCTTCAAGCCCGGGCTATGGGCGGGGGGCGACTTAATGATATATCTATCTGTTAAATTAACAAACTGCAAGATGACTTTTCTGCTACATAAATTGTGCATTATTGTTAGGACCACTTCACTGAGGGACTCTTAACATATTTCCTTAAACTTACAAACTGTCATAATAATTGGCTTATTTTTGATAAACCCACTGGTACTTCACTGAAGTGAGTTTAAATAATTAAAACTTTCCATAGCATGGACATGGTACCACATTGATGCTGATTTCAACAAAAGCAGCTCCTGCTATACTAAAAGGTTCGTGGGGTGGGGGATGGAGTATGGCTTTTCAATATTATTTCACTCATTTATCGAGCTGATCGTTAATCAGAGGTGTACTAAAGTCTTTTGAGAAGTTTTGTTGCAAAAATATGTTCGTATCAATTAATTTAATTACCATGATTGTTGTTAATTATAATGTTCAGCTACACTGACTTTTGAAGTGCTATAGTCTGATGTTTTATCAAATGCTAAGTTTTATAAAGTTATCATACTATAATGGCCTGCCACACACTGTTGAGGAATATATATAATTTTATGAACATGTTCACCTGATGACACCTTGTCACTTGGGTGACTCAGATCTTTTTCACCCAGTTTCATTTTTCCTTGATTATTACTCCTAATAAATAAATAAATAAATAAATAAATAAATAAATAAATAAATAAATAAATAAATAAATATCATTACGATAACACACCCATGCAACATAGTGCATGTTTCGCATCTCCAAAGTGGCTACTTTTCTGAGGAAAATTCCGTGATAATTTTCTTATTTATACTGCAAATATAGATTGTGGGTGCTCGTTAGAACCGTCTCATTGAGGCGGTTCTAACGAGTACCCACAACGTATGTCTTGGAGCAGAAATAAGAAAAATAATGGCCATCCACGTAAACCCCAGATTTCTCTATATAAACTTGGGTTTAGGTGGGTGTTCATTTCACGGACTTGATCACGTGATGTATATATAAATAAACAACAAAATAAATGCATAAATAATAAAAAAACATTATTAAATAATTAAATAAATGCTTATTTATGGGTCCAGTGTGAGTTCTGCAATGAAAGGTCACGTTTTTTTTTTTTGTTGTTTTTTTTTTTTCCATTTTCATATCAACTTAAGAAAATTATTAATAAATTAGGCCCTAATTAACAATCAAACCAATTAGAAAAAAAAATGCTTCTGAAAGATCTAACAACACATTTAAAAAATGAAGACTTTCAATTATTTGCAAAATTTCAACCTAATCATAGGCGTACAGCCATTGGTTGTAATATGTAACTTTGTCCCACCTACAATAGGATAAGCCCCACCTATAAATAACCATTAAACTGCCAATCACAACAATTATAATATCAAGCCTTTTTCTTTACTTCTCAAAGAAAATCTTGTTAAGCATTTTTCATATATGAGTCCTATCACACACACACCAACCCTCACACACACACACACACCAACCCTCATACAGTCATTAGCACAACCTAAATGAAAGGCACGTCACCCTCAACCCGAGGTTTTTGCAACATACACCATGTCTTGTCTTATAACATTTTTACAAATACTGTACGTCTCTATGCCATGTATTATTGTGGCCCGAGAACACTTAATAAAGATATTGTTCTGTTCTGTTCTTGTTCTGGAAATGTTGTTCTCTGAAAACAAACAAAAGAAAAAAATTTGAATGCCATCTGCTATGAGTTAATATAGCTCTGAAGTTAGTACTTGGAAGTCTTAAAAAAAAAAATAATAATGCCATTAAATGACTGATTGAATAGGAATAGATAAAACCACTAGGAAAAAAATAAATTGGCCAAATTGTCATACAGAAAAAAAAAAATAATAAGATAAATAAATAACTGTTTTTTGTTTCCTGGTAGGGAAATTTCCATTAGAACTGAACATACTTTTTTTAAAAGATTAGCACAATGCCTAAAATATATTTCATTTATTTATATGGTGAAGAATTTCTTTATCGCATGTTTATCTTGAATTTATTTAAATTTTTTCCACTTATCCCTCTGAACAAGACAATCCCTACATTTGCAAACAGTTTGGCTCCAGATGAGCCATCTGATCAGGATCTTCACTGTTCATCATGCAGTTTGTGAATTTAACAGATAGATTATATCAAGCATATAGAAAGTACTCACTGTAGATAAATTCTAATTTCAAGTGAACATTTTTAAAAGAGTAACAAGATGCCGTCTGGTCAGGATCTTCACTGTTCATCATGCAGTTTGTGAATTTAACAGATAGCTTATATTAAGTGACCTGTATATTGAAAGTAGAGAAATTCTAATTTTAAGTGAACATTTTTAAAAGAGTAAGAAGATGCCGTCTAATCAAGATCTTCACTTTTCATCATGCAGTCGGTGAATTAAAAAAAAAAACAAAAACAAAAAAAAAAAAAAACGGATGGATTTTATCAAGTACATATATAGAAAGTAGGGAAATTCTAATTTCAACTAAACATTTTTTATCAGAGTAACAAGATGCCAAAAATATATTTCATAAAATTATATGGTGAAAAATTTCCTGAGCATAATAACATGTTTTTCCTTTTATTTATTTTATTTTTTTCCCCTTTTTCTGTATATATGCCCATGAGGTGATATACCATAGCAGTATGTGTCATTTTCAATAAACAGTAATTATCTTGAATTAACATAGCCATTATATGGCTGATTAAAGCACTGGTCCTCCTGTATTTGGTCCTCAATTCATATCCCTGGTCCTCTAGAGGACTTGGTCCTCAGTCCTCTGGTCCTCCAGTAAAAGTCCTCAAAATTATACCACCCTAAAAAATTGAGCAGTTGGGAGAAATAATACAACTAAAATTTCCTTCAGTCACTTTCATTCACCAGAAAATAAAAAATTCTATAGCCTAAGCCTAAACTATCATTTATATGGCATCTGAATTCAGTTACCGCAATAATCCTAAAAATTGGGACACCTTGAGCATGTGCTGTAATTATCCTACAAAAAGGAACAAGTAAAAATTTACCAGCTAATAAAGCGTTCAAAAGACTTGGACTGAAGGGAAAATAGTGTAGACCTTGATCAGAGCAGTCTGATCAGGTCTTAACTATTTGTCATTATGTTAACAAGTCCATGAAATAAATACTCTGCTAAACCCCACTTTATATAGAGAAAAGTGGGGTTTACAAGGGTATACATTATTTCTTATATCTGCTTCAAAACATAGATTGTGGATACTCATTAGAAACGCCTCAATTGTGGATACTCATTAGAAACGCCTCAATAAGGTGGTTCTAACGAATGCCCACAATCTAAGTTTAGAGCAGAAATAAGGAAAATATCGCAATTTTTCATAGGAAAAATGCCATTTTTAGAGCCATGAAAAATTGCCCTATTTTGCATGGGTGTGTTACCGTAATGTTCATGCATTTAATGCTGTCACATTTTTTTTATGATTTTTTATGATTTTTACCCCCAAAATATATTTATTGTCCAACAGGTAAATAGTCCAAAGAATAGCCCACCTTTATTCAAATTTGATATCACTGGATTAATTCAGTATTATCTTTTTGAGTGGTCCTTGATTAAATGAAATTTGCCTGGAAAAGATCTCTTTGATGCAAATGTTATCTATTGATAAGTAGAAACTGATATCCCGGGCTGATATCTGGCTTAAATCAATTGAGTTAAGCAATCAAGCATTGTTGCGGTTTAAATTTTGTATGGTTCAGTCATTATTCTCCCTCCTCTCATTTTGGGGATGTGTATTTTCATATTTCTTTACTATAAAGTCCTTTAACATTCCAATCATTCCTTTTTTGTCTCTCATTTTGGGTGCATTTACAACATCCATTTACAATAAGCTTTCAGGCCATGGCTATCGGTTTCAAAACAAAAGCAAAACAAACAAAAAAAAAAAAAATGAAAAAAGACACTTTTCAATAATTATGCATTTTATCTGAAAACAGAGTAATTTTGAAAATTATTAATTTCCAAAATTGAAAAACTTCATTCATATTATTACATGATAAAATTAATTAAACTTATCTTCAAAATATAGTCCAACAGGTGAAAAGTCCAAGGAATACACCCCTATTTTTCCAACTTGGATTCAGTTGGATTTTTCCAATATCCAATAATCCAACTGATTTAGTCCAAGGATTACACCTACCCGACAGAAAGTACCAACACAACCATATTATCCTGGATTTTTCTAAGGCGTTTGATGGCATCCCACACGAACGCCTGATGAGGAAACTGGACCAATACGGGATTAGAGGAAGCACCTACAATTGGATAAGAGCCTTCCTAACTGATCGTACACAGCAAGTATTGGTTGAAGGAGCAACTTCAGATAGCATCCCAGTCATCAGCGGAGTCCCTCAAGGAACAGTCCTGGGATCCCTACTATTTCTGTTGTTTTATCAACGACTTGCCAGACTGCGTCCAATCAAGTACACGGCTCTTCGCAGATGACTGCATCCTATACAGGCAGATCAAGAACACAGAAGACAGAAAAATTCTCCAGGACGATCTCAACCAGCTTGCAGCATGGGAAAAGAAATGGGGCATGGCTTTCCATCCAGACAAATGCAGTACGATCAGGATCTCAAGATCAAGAAAGCCAGTCATTAAGGACTATACCCTGAAAGGCCACGTCTTGGTTACAGAAGACTATACAAGGTATCTTGGTGTGGAACTCCAGTCCAACCTATCGTGGATCCGCCATATAGACCTGGGGCCAGTTGTTCAAAGCATCGTTAGCTTAACGAGCTTGTTAGCGGTCATATTGTTAACTGTTCTAGCAAGTACAATATCGAAAATTTTGGCATTTTTGCTGAAAAATGTGAGCAGCTTTTGTGTCCACAAAAGCTGCTCACATTTTTCAGCAAAAATATTAGCGTATTTGCCATATTTAATGATCAAAGTTTTAACGATAGGTTAACGTACGGCGTCGTTAGTTTTGAACAACTGGCCCCAGACTGTCAAGAAGGCAAACAGCATGCTGGGATTCCTGAGACAAAATCTGAAGGTCAGCAATGAAGATACCAAGACCTCTGCTTATCGCTCGATGATCCGGCTACTGCTTGAATACTGTTATACGGTATGGGGCCCTCACACAAAAGAGCAGATACAGAAGATTGAAATGGTCCAGCGCAGAGCTGCCCGTTATGTGACCAACAGATACCACAACACCAGCATTGTGACAACAATGCTTGACCATTTGGAATGGGAGTCTTTAGAAGCAAGATGGACCAAGAACCGGCTCTCATGTTCTTTAACATTATACACAGACTCGTCGACATTCTAGCTGAGAGATACCTGACACCCGCATCAAACCAAACAAGATCCCGGCACTCTCTCAAATTCAGGCAGATCCCAACTTCCAGTGACTAGATACTTCACCAAAAGTATGTAAAATTTTCCAGAGGCGCGCTGCGTTACACATAACAAACGTAACAAACAAAATATATAGGGAAAAACACTCCACACCATAATTGGTGTGTAACAAGCAAACCATGAATATTCTTTGACTTGTCTGCATTATGTAACAAGGAAAACCAGAAGAAATCTGGGGCACGTTTTCTCTCAACGTAACGTAACAAACGTAACGAAGAAAATATATAGGGAAAAAACACTCTGCACCTCATTTGGACCGTAATGAGCGTAACGAGGAAATTCTTGGACATGTCTTTGCTACGTAACGAGCCTAACGAACAAAAATCTGGGGCACATTTTCTCCCAACATAAGGTAATAAACATAACGAAGGAAATATAAAGGGAAAAAAACACTACGCACCTCATTTGGACTGTAACAAGCGTAACGAGGATGTTCTTGGACATGTCTTCGTTACGTAACGAGCGTAATGAGAAAAAATCTGGGGCACATTTTCTCCCAACCTCACGTAACGAACGTAACGAAGGAAATGTATAGGGAAAAACCACTCTACACCTCATTTGGATCGTAGCGAGCATAACAAAGATATTCTTGGACATGTCTTCTTTACGTAACGAGCAAAGATCTGGGGCAAATTTTCTCCCAATGTAACGTAACAAACATAACGAAAGAAATATATAGGGAAAAAAGACACTCTGCACTTCATTTGGACCGTAACGGGCGTAACGAGGATATTCTTGGACATGTCTTCATTACGTAACGAGCGTAACGAGCAAAATCTGGGGCACATTTTCTCCCAACGTAACTGAACAAAAATAACGAAGGAAATATATAGGGAAATAACACTCTGCACCTCATTTGGACTGTAACAGGCGTAACGAGGATATTCTTTGACATGCCTTCGTTACGTAACGAGCAAAAATCTGGGGCACATTTTCTCCCAACCTAAAGTAACAAACGTAACGAAGGAATTATTGAGGGAAAAAACACTCGCACTTCATTTGGACCGTAACGGGCGTAACGAGGATATTCTTGGACATGTCTTCGTTACATAACGAGCAAAAATCTGGGGCACATTTTCTCCCAACTTAACGTAACAAACATAAGGAATAAAATATATAGGGAAAAAACA
This sequence comes from Lucinisca nassula, assembly GCA_963580285.1. NCBI lineage: Eukaryota > Metazoa > Mollusca > Bivalvia > Lucinida > Lucinidae > Lucinisca > Lucinisca nassula. The sequence continues at coordinate 106,187,024 of OY757022.1, forward strand.
CTCTGCACCTCATTTGGACTGTAACGGATGTAACGAGGATATTCTTGGACCTGTCTTCGTTACATAACGAGCGTAATGAGCAAAAATCTGAGGCAAATTTTCTCCCAACCTAACGTAACGGATGTAACAAAGGAAGTATAGAGGGAAAAACGCTCTGCACCTCATTTGGACCGTAATTGGCATAACATGGGTTTTCTTGGACATGTCTTCGTTATTTAACGAGCAAAAATCTGGGGCACATTTTCTCCCAATGTAACGTAACAAAGGACATATAGGGAAAAAACACTCTGCACCTAATTTGGACCGTAACAGGCGTAATGAGGATATTTTTGGACATGTCTTCGTTACGTAACAAGCGTAGCGAGCAAAAATCTGGGGCACATTTTCTTTCATTAAACTTAGGCCAGTTATTCCTTTCAGTGAGCTGATGTGCAGATCCCATAAATAAACCATGCTGACTCAAGGTCAAGGTCTCAGTTGAAGGTCATGAGTTTGAATCTTTGAATTTTTTGGTGTTCCATATCTCCTTTACCCCTGGAGGAATTTTCATTCAATTTTGGTCAAATATGCCCCTCAGTGAACTGATGTGCAGAACCCATAAATAAACAGTGCCGATTCGAGGTCAATGTTACAGGCGGGGGTCACAAGGTTGAGTCTTGTTATTAAAGTGCAGCAGGGGATTCGGCTGGCGCTCAGAGCCTAGGAAACTCTGATACCATCATTTGTGTCTTGATGAAAAGATATTGCCGACTAGGTAAAACTGCCCAAAATTCCTAAGGGCCATTACTCCAACAAAACTGCAGTAAATGTGTTAACAAGAGGGCTCAGCAGGCCCTAATTTGCTGACCTGAGTGTCACTGTCTCTTGTACATTCTAAAGGACTATGATATCTCTTCACAGGACTATATATGTAAATGAATGTTTTCGGATAACAGGCTCAGGTGAGCTTATATTTGTTTGATTTGAGGTTTAACATCCACGTAAGCACTTAATAGGTCATTTTGGAGACGTTACTTCCAATTTTGTGTGACTTTTACCTGGCATTGAGATGAAATGACAAATTATGACATCTCAGGCCCTGTCACCCAATGAAACCAATATTCTTACTTGATCAGTACGATATCCAAGGCCTGATCCTGGAATCTTACTGATGCAGGCATGATTCTGGTATCCGACTTGTGCAGCACGGTATCCCAGATCAGATCCTGGTATCCTACCGGTGGAGGACGGCATTCCAGACCTATTATCCCTCCGGTGCAGCAGGAATTTCAGGCCAACTCCTTGAATCCTACAGGTGCAGCATGGTATCCCAGTTCTGAACCTGGTATCCTACCAGTACAGCATGGGAGAAAATGTGCCCCAGTTTTTACACTCATTACATAACGAAGACATGTCCAAGAATATTGGTGTTACGGCCGTTATGGTCCAAATGAGGTGCAGCGTTTTTTCCCAATATATTTCCTTTGTTATGTTACATTGGGAGAAAATTTGCCCCAGATTTTTGCTTGTTACGCTCGTTACATAACGAAGACATGTCCGAGAATATCCTCGTTTCGCCCGTTACGGTCCAAATGAGGTGCAGAGTGTATTTTCCCTATATATTTCCTTTGTTATGTTTGTTACGTTACGTTGGGAGAAAATGTGCCCCAGAATTTTGCTCGTTACACTTGTTACGTAACGAAGACATGTTTTACCCCTGTCCGTCCATTCGTCCGGTGACATCGTGTCCGGGCCATAACTCCTAAACCTTATTTAATATATTCATGAATCTTCACAGGTGCATTCATCACACTGAGACGATGTGTCATGAACAAGGAAGACAACTCTTGTATTTTTGGTTTTTGAATTATCTGCCCTTGACTTAGTACTACTAAGTCAAAGGTTAGTACCATATAGTAAACCGTGTCCGGGCCATAACTCCTAAACCGTATGGAATATAATCATGAAACTTCACAGGTGCATCCATCATACTTGGACGATGTGTCATGAACAAGGAAGACAACTCCTGCTATTTAGTTTTTGAATTATATGCCCTTGACTTACATCCATATATAGTCAAATGGTATGTCGTATCTGGGCCATAAGTCCTAAACAGTATGGAATATATTCATGAAACTTCACAGGTGCATTCATCACACTTAGACGATGTGTCATGAACAAGGAAGACAACTCTTGCATTTTTGGTTTTTGAATTATCTATGCATACTTTTGTCATCGCTCTAGCGCCTACATTTCTTGACCGATTTTGATAAAACTTCACACAAATGTTCCTTATAAAAAAATCTCGAGTGAGTTCGACTTTCAAGGTCATGACCTCAAGGTCAAGGTCACTGGCTATTTTTAGGAAAACTTTGTCATCGCTCTAGCGCCTACATTTCTTCACCAATTTCAATATAACTTCACACAAATGTTCCTTATAAAAAATCTCAAGCGTGTTCGACTTTCAAGGTCATGACCTCAAGGTCAAGGTCACTGTGGCTATTTTTAGAAAAACTTGGTCATCGCTCTAGCGCCTACATTTCTTCACCAATTTCAATATAACTTCACATAAATGTTTCTTATGATAATATCTCGAGTTGCTTTGACTTTCAAGGTCATGACCTCAAGGTCAAGGTCACTGTGGCTATTTTTAGAAAAATTTTGTCATCCCTCTAGCCCCTACATTTCTTCACCAATTTCAATATATTTTCACACAAATGTTTCTTATGACAATATCTCGAGCGAGTTCGACTTTCAAGGTCATGACCTCAAGGTCAAGGTCACTGTGGCTATTTTTAGATAAAAAATTTGTCATCACTCTAGCGCCTACATTTCTTCACTGATTTCAATATAACTTCACACATATGTTCCTTATGACAATATCCTGAGCGAGTTCGACTTTCAAGGTCATGACCTCAAGGTCAAGGTCACTGTGGCTATTTTTAGAAAAACTTTGTCATCGCTCTAGCCCCTACATTTCTTCACTGATTTCAATATAACTTCACACAAATGTTCCTTATGACAATATCTCGAGCTAGTTCGACTTTCAGGGTCATGACCTCAAGGTCAAGGTCACTGTAGCTATTTTTTAGAAAAATTTTGTCATCGCTCTAGCGCCTACATTTCTTCACCGATTTCAATATAACTTCACACAAATGTTCCTTATGACAATATCGCTAGCGAGTTCCACTTTCAAGGTCAAGGTCAGTGTAGCTATTTTTAGAAAGACTTTGTCATCGCTCAAGCGCTTACATTTCTTCACCGATTTCAATATAACTTCACACAAATGTTCCTTATGACAATATCTCAAGCCATTTCGACTTTCAAGGTCAAGGTCACGATGGCCATTTTTAGAAAAACTTTGTCATCGCTCCAGCGCCTACATTTCTTAACCGATTTCAATATAACTTCATACAAATGTTCCTTATGACAATACCTCGAACGAGTTCGACTTGCAAGGTCAAGGTCACTGTGGCTATTTTTAGAAAAACTTTGTCATTGCTCTAGCGCTTACATTTTTTCACCAATTTCAATATTACTTCACACAAATGTTCCTTATGACAATATCTGTAGCGATTTAGACTTTCAAGATCAAGGTCACTGTGGCAATTTTTAGAAAAACTTTTTCATTGCATTAGCGACTACATTTCTTCACTGATTTCAATATAACTTCACACAAATGTTCCTTATGACAATACCTCGAGCTATTTCTACTTTCAAGGTCAAGGTCACTGTGGCTATTTTTAGAAAAACTTTGTCATTGCTCTACCGCCTACATTTATGATTTTAATATAAACTTTACACAAATGTTGCATATGATAATATCTCAAGCAAGTTGGACTTTTGCCATTTCAGTGTTTTCCATGCACAAAGTTGTCTTGTGCGAGGGGATTTGTATCGCATGTGATGCCTTGTTTATGAATGGCATTTGGCGGGGGCATCCATGTCCTATGGACACTTTTTCTAGTTGGTTTTTGAATTATCTGCCCTTGACTTAGTACCACATAGTAAACCGAGTCTGGGCCATAACTCCTAAACCGTATTGAATATAATCATGAAACTTCACAGGTGCATCCATCATACTTGGACGATGTGTCCTGAACAAGGAAGACAACTCCTGCTTGTTTAGTTTTTGAATTATATGCCCTTGACTTACATCCATATATATAGTCAAATGGTATGTTGTGTCCGGGCCATAAGTCCTTAACCGTATGGAATATGTTCATGAAACTTCACAGGTGCATTTATCACACTGAGACGATGTGTCATGAACAAGGAAGACAACTCTTGCATTTTTGGTTTTTGAATTATCTGCCCTTGACTTAGTACCAAATAGTAAACCGTGTCCGGGCCATAACTCCTAAACCGTATGGAATATAATCATGAAACTTCACAGGTGCATCCATCATACTTGGACGATGTGTCGTGAACAAGGAAGACAACTCCTGCTTGTTTACTTTTTGAATTATATGCTCTTGACTTACATCCATATATAGTCAAATGGTATGTTGTGTCCGGGCCATAACTCCTTAACCATATGGAATATATTCATGAAACTGCACAGGTGCAATCATCACACTTAGACGATGTGTCATGAACAAGGAAGACAACTCTTGCATTTTTGGTTTTTGAATTATCTGCCCTTGACTTAGTACCATATAGTAAACCGTGTCCGGGCCATAACTCCTAAACCGTATGGAATATATTCATGAAACTTCACAGGTGCATTCATCACACTGGGAGGATGTGTCATGAACAAGGAAGACAACTCTTGCATTTTTGGTTTTTGGATTCTCTGCCCTTGATGCATATTTTATGATTGATTTGAAGTACATTTGTAATATTTTTATCCCCTCGCACAACATAGTTGTGAGGGGGATATAGCATAACTTCACACAAATGTTCCTAATAAAAAAATCCCGAGCATGTTCGACTTTCAAGGTCATGACCTCAAGGTCAAAGTCACTGTGGCTATTTTTAGAAAAACTTTGTCATCGCTCTAGCGCCTACATTTCTCCACCAATTTCATTATAACTTCACACAAATGTTCCTTATAAAAAAAATCTCAAGCTAGTTGGACTTTCAAGGTCATGACCTCAAGGTCAAGGTCACTGTGGCTATTTTTAGAAAAACTTTGTCATCGCTCTAGCGCCTACATTTCTCCACCAATTTCATTATAACTTCACACAAATGTTCCTTATAAAAAATCTCGAGCGAGTTGGACTTTCAAGGTCATGACCTCAAGGTCAAGGTCACTGTGGCTATTTTTAGAAAAACTTTGTCATCGCTCTAGTGCCTACATTTCTTCACTGATTTCAATATTACTTCACACAAATGTTTCTTATGACAATATCTCGAGCGAGTTCGACTTTCAAGGTCATGACCTCAAGGTCATGGTCACTGTGGCTATTTTTAGAAAAACTTTGTCATCGCTCCAGCGCCTACATTTCTTCACTGATTTCAATATTATTTCATACAAATGTTTCTTATGATAATATCTCGAACGAGTTCAACTTTCAAGGTCATGACCACAAGGTCAAGGTCACTGTGGCTATTTATAGAAAATTTTTGTCATCGCTCTAGCGCCTAATTTCTTAAATGTTTTCAGTATAACTTCACACAAATGTTCCTTATGACAATATCTTGAGCGAGTTCGACTTTCAAGGTCATGACCTCAAGGTCAAGGTCACTTTGGCTATTTTTAGAAAAAATTTGTCATCGCTCAAGCGCCTACATTTCTTCACCGATTTCAATATAACTTCACACAAATGTTCCTTATGACAATATCTCTAGTGAGTTCCACTTTCAAGGTCAATGTCACTGTGGCTATTTTTAGAAAAACTTTGTCATTGCTCTAGCGCTTACATTTCTTCATCGATTTCAATATAACTTCACACAAATGTTCCTTATGACAATATCTCTAGTGAGTTCCACTTTCAAGGTCAAGGTCACTGTGACTATTTTTAGAAAAACTTTGTCATCGCTCTAGCGCTTACATTTCTTCACTGATTTCAGTATAACTCACCCAAATGTTCCTTATGACAATTTCTCAAGCCATTTCGACTTTCAAGGTCAAAGTCACGATGGCCATTTTTAGAAAAACTTTGAATCGCTCCAGCCCCTACATTTCTTCACCGATTTCAATATAACTTCATACAAATGTTCCTTATGACAATACCTCGAACAAGTTCGACTTTCAAGGTCAAGGTCACTGTGGCTATTTTTAGAAAAACTTTGTCATTGCTCTAGCGCTTACATTTTTTCACCAATTTCAGTATTAATTCACACAAATGTTCCTTATGACAATATCTGTAGCGATTTCGACTTTCAAGGTCAAGGTCACTGTGGCTATTTTTAGAAAAACTTTGTCATCGCTCTAGCGACTACATTTCTTCACTGATTTCAATATAACTTCACACTAATGTTCCTTATGACAATACCTCGAGCTATTTCTACCTTCAAGGTCATGGTCACTGTGGCTATTTTTAGAAAAACTTTGTCATCGCTCTACCGCCTACATTTATGATTTTAATATAACTTCACACAAAAGATGCTAATGATAATATCTTGAGCAAGATCTACTTTCGCGGCCATGGCCTCAAGTCAAGGTCCCTATGACTTTTTTTAGAGAAATATTGTCATCACTCTAGAACCTACATTTATTGATGAATTTTTAAACAAACTTTACACAAATGTTGCATATGATAATATCTCAAGCAAGTTGGACTTTTGCCATTTCAGTGTTTTCCATGCAGGAAGTTGTTTTGTGCGAGGGGATTTGTATCGCATGCGATGCCTTGTTTATGAATGGCATTTGGCGGGGGCATCCGTGTCCTATGGACACTTTTTCTAGTTTCCCTATATATTTCCTTCGTTACGTTTGTTACTTTACGTTGGGAGAAAATGTGTCCCAGTTATTTGCTCATTACGCTCGTTACGTAACAAATACATATCCAAGAATATCCTTGTTACGCTCGTTACAGTCTAAATGAGGTGCAGAGTGTTTTTTCCCTATATATTTCCTTCGTTACGTTTGTTACGTTACGTTGGGAGAATATAACAATCATGTAGGTGTGAACTAAATAAGGTTTCTGCTTTGGACTCTAATAATAGTGTTATAAAAAGGTTGAGTATTGAAACCAAATCACCAGTGGAACTTCCTCTGTGTAACGGGTGAAAAAAGTGCTAAATACCTTTGGCCCGGCTGTGAATCGAACCCAGGCCACCGGATTGATAAGCAAACACCATACCACGTCGCTATGAAAGCCAGCTTGTACTGCAAGGCGGTACAAGTGTTTTATATAACTATAACCTATGACATATGGTAAGGGAACAAAATTTGCAATGTCTATCCCTTATTATGGCCACCATGCCCATATTTGAACAATGCTGCTCGTATATAGCTATTAACAGGATTTTGGTCAGAGTGTCATGACATATATTATTTTCTTACACAGGTTTGCTCTCTCATTGCTGTTTCAGGCCTGTATAGTATTAACATTATGGGATAACAGTCCTGAGGCGGATGTTCCTACACTTTCACAAAAGTACCAGTGCATGGTGTATTATGGAAATGCATTGTTCCACCTGGCAGAGTACACAAAGGCTGAGGTAAGGCATTTCTCTAATTAGCTCTTTTTGCACCAAATGGAATCTTCCTACCTTTACCGGTATATAGCAGGAGTTCATTTTAAAATTTAGGTGTGCCAGGTTGTGCTTTGTTCAAAATTTATTTGGAAAATAGCTGAACTTTTTGCGAACAGTGTAGGCCCTGATCAGACGCCGCATTCTGCGGCGTCTGATCTGGGCCTGCACTGTTTGCCAACTACCCATTTTGGGGTTTCCAGTACTAAATGGGTTACTGATTGCTGTGGCATCTAATTAGTAATATGCTGTAATGATTCCAAGTATTAGTACAGATATGGCCTAAGCAAACACCGAAACTCTGATCAGACCGCTCCTTCAGGAGCAGTCTGATCAGGGTCTGCACTGTTTTCCATTCTGTCGTCACATTTTGGACTCTTTGCTGGATCGTAAATTTTAGGAAAATTATAGCCAAGGTGTCTGAATTTTTGTTGCGCCTGCTTAAGCATGGCACGATATAGGAGTCCGATTTTTGGTCCGTTTGTTCGTCAAAGGTCAACATTTGTGACCACCCTAACTTTCACCCCAATGTAAGAGTACATTTCACAAGGGGTGACGTAGCCTTCGGAGGCATTCTTGTTAAAGGCATTTATTCTGTAACAGTAAAACACATGGTGTGTTCATAATTGTTTTATTGCCCCCTGTGGTATACTATCTATAGCAGATCAAAGGCGGCCCGTAATAGGGTGATCAGTAGGTCTTGTTGAATCCCCTGACTGAGGTACATTAGGGGAAAATCAATAATGTACACTCCAGTCAACAGTTAGTAAATTATTGATTTTCTCCAAGGAAGACCCTTACCTGTTGAAGACAGAGGACTTCTCTTCATTCAGCACTGAGGGCTACATAATATTATGCAATGAAATGATAGACCTCAATAATCAAGAATAAATGCCTTTAAGATTTTTACAGTAGTGTTAAAGTATTATTGCACTGACGTTGGTGACTATTCTCCCAAACTGGGAGCAAAGGATACAGGCTTGCAAGTACACATAACATACCTTTGTCTATAGAAAGTAGGGCTGGCTAATCAGAGCTGAAGAGATAATCGATTATCGGTCCTGTCATTGCGATCGGTAATCGATTAGTAATCGCTAAGGTTTTTTCTTTATTTTACTTGTCTGGCTTTCTGTCTGAGCATGACTCTTACCATATGTTGCACTTAACCATATGTATATTTGAACAGACAGGCCTGAGCAAACAGTGAAGACCCAGATGAGACGCCGCATAATGCGGCGTCTCATCAGGGTCTGCACTGTTTGCCACTGATCCAGCTATTTTAGGCACAAGTTTGGGTAGTAAATTGCACTTATCAAATAATCGATTACAAGCAAATCAGTAATGATAATCATTTTTGTGGAATTTATCGATCAGTTAATCGATTATACGATCAATCGTGTCAGCCTTAACAGAAAGTAGGAATATTACCGGTATATCCATTATGCCTCCTGATCTGGTAATCTATTTAACTCTCAGTAGTTCAACTACCCTTATTTGGAACAAATTCCCTTAAGGGGAATGGGAACACCTGGCAGATTTTTCTGCCATTTTTCAAAGGGGGACAACTTTTGGAACTTCCTGTTCGCTTTTCTATAAGCCCTGTCCAACTGAAAAAGGGGTCTACTCTTTAAGGAAAGAATTTGCTCCTTAGGAGCAAATTCTTTCCTTTAAGAGTTGACCCCTATTGACATGGGTGACAAAAATACTTTTTCAGGTGTTGCCTCCCATGAAGGTGGTCCCATTCCCCTTAAGTCTTTACACCATTCAATTTTGACTGTATTAGCCCTAAGGCTGACATGATTAATCGTATAAACGAATAATCGATCGATAAATTCAACAAAAATGGTTATCATTTCTGATTTGCATTTAATCGATTACTTGATAGGTACAATTTACTACCCAAAATTATGCCTAAAATAGCGGGATGAGTAACAAACAGTGCAGACCCAGATGAGACGCCGCATTCTGCGGCGTCTCATCTGGGTCTACACTGTTTGCTCAGGCCTATCTGTTCAAATATACATATGGTAAAGTGCAACATATGGTAAGCGTCATGCTCAGAAGAAAGCCAGACAGGTAAAATTATGACAAAAACGTTAGCGATTACTGATCGATTATCGATCGCAATGACTTGACTGATAATCGATTATCTTTTCAGCTCTGATTAGCCAGCCCTAATTAGACCTTGTCTTGCTGAACCAGGATATGATCTATCCTTTGAAACAGGGCAGATATCAGATCAGATGGCTTCTGAAGAAATCAGATCAGTAACTACACTGTTTGACATTAAGTTTGAAAATTTGTAGGAATTAGTTTCATCAAGCAATCTCATTGGTTGAAAGCCAGAAATGGGTTTGGTTAAATTAATTTATTCAGAAGCACAAGAGGGTTCTAAGTTCCAAATTGAAGGAAATAGATATATGTACATGATATACTATAAGAATCTTATATCAGTGTTAGGGGTGGATAGAATCATCTGTCTCCAGGGTCACTGTCCAGCCTCATGAGGCTTGCTGAATGATGCCAGACAGTGATTCTGAGGAACAGATTTTTCTATCTACCCCTCACACCCATGTAAGATTCTTTTCCTTGCATATAGTAGTCGTAGTCGCAGATAAGATTGACAGGTGGAGCTATTTGGGTGCAGTCAATACATGTATATATGTCAAATTCGCTGAAGCCACAAGAAGATTCAGTAGAGTGCCTTTTCTATGCTTTTTGCAAGAGGACCAAATGACCATATACGCCACAGCTTTTTTGCATTACAGCTGAATTCACACAATGATTTGTTATACCTTTTTGTTGATAGAAAATTCCAAAGGCAGGTTCAATCACAGCCCCACTTGTCAGTCTTATCTGCGGCTACTTTACCTTACATTTCTGAAGGTAGGGTTTTGAAATGCAGTCACTTAGATTGAAAACAATAATGTTGCATTTTGACATCAGTGTTCATGCAGTGACAGCAAAGGTAATGACGCCATACATAACCTCATATTCAACCTGAACAGCACAGAAAATGTGAAAATCCTTGATTTTTGTCTTATTACTGCATAGAATAAGAATTTCTATCCCAGAGTTTAGACCAGGATTTCCTTACCTGATGTGCAAGAAAGTATTTTCCAGTATACTATATTTACCAAGTAGAAAACTTTCAGGACTTCCTGTTTGCTTTCTGTAAACTGCATACATGTGATACATTTTTGAAGATTTGCCTTTTGTTATTTGGGAGATTCTTAACAAATGTTAAGGATGTATGGTACAGAAAAATTCTCAGTTCAAATTAGGGAGTCTCCAAAATTTTGGCATAATTTGGGCGACAATTAGTGTCAAAATGAGGGAATCTTCCTCCTAATGAGGGAGGTATCACATGCATGTAACTGAGGGCATCTACACTTACAGGAGAAAATATTTTCCTCTTAAGGGAAATTGGAACACCTAGCACAGTTTTCGCCATTTTTCAAAGGGAGACAACTTACAGGACTTCCTGTTCACTTTCCTATAAGCTTAGTCCCACCGAAAAAGGAGTCCTCAGGAGCAAATTCTTTCTTTTAAGAGTTGACTCCTATTGACATGGGAGACAAAAACACTTTTGCAGGAGTTGCCTCCCTTGAAGGTGCAATCATTTTCCTTTAACCCTTATCTTGCTGTTCACGACAACCCCTATCTTTGGAAACAGTGTAGATCCAGATCAGATGGCTTCTACACTGTTTGGCATTCAGTTTATGAATTTGTAGCAATAAATTACATCAAGTAATTTGATTGGTTGATAAACAGAAATGGGTGTGGCTTAAATGAATATTCAGCAAGATAAGGGTTAAAGAGTAAATTGTTGATAAGGGAGACAAAAATATTCTGATTTGTCGACCTGTAGTTAGCAGACATAAGCAGATGACATTTTCAGATGTAGTTTTTCTCTGTGTTTTAACCCTTGTCCTGCTGAATATTTATATATGCCACACCCACTACCGATTATCAACCAATCAGATTACTTGATGCAAATTATTGCAAAAAATTCACAATCTGAATGGAAACAATGTAGATCCTGATCAGATGGCTTCGTCAGAAGCCTTCTGATCTGGATCTACATTGTTTCAAAGATAAGGCATATCCGGGTTCAGAAGGACAAGGGTTAAGGGTTAATTAAGATGGTTTCAATGTATTTTTCAGGACATATACAAGCGAGCATTGTTGTTCAGGAAGGCCCTCAACAAAACAAAGGAGAAAACAACATCAGTAGCTGGCCAGAATGTAAGTCTTATTATATACATTTCAGCATTCACACAGTGTCTTAAAATTTTTCTCATTTCGTAGCCGTAGCTCCAGATAAAGGGCATTAATGTGGATGATTTAAGTGGAATGGGAACACCTGGCAGATTTTTCATCATTTCACAAAAGGAGATAACTTTTGGGACTTTGTGTCCGCCTTTCTATAAGCCCTGTACAACTGACAAAAAGAAAGAATTTGCTTCTCAGGAGCAAATTCTTTCCTATTCTTTCCTTTAAGAGTTAATCCCTATTGACATGGGGGACAAAAATACTTCTGTAAAATTTGTCTCCCCTGAAGGTGTATCCAATCCCCTTAAGAGTATTAGCCATGTGGTAAATGGTGACTATTCTATCATTCATTCTTGCCGCAGTCCATCGGGGCTTGAAGAAATAGATGGGCTGCATGGTGCTTACACGCAGAGCTGAAACTGATCACATGTGTACGGTACTGGTAAACCACTTAGATGGACTAAGCCTGCCCAAGCAAAGTAGTGTGAGTCAGACCGTCCAACGCATATAAGCCTTTTGGTTTCTTTGGCGGCAGGGATTGAGATGTCATTTCATTTCATTGTCGGGTAAAAGTCCCACAAAATTGGAAGCAACGTCTCCAAAATGATCTAAATATAGTTTACTGGGACTTATATTATATAGTGTTGACAAAAACAAATCTATCATTCATTACAGTACATGTACTATGTACAGTTTTACAGCATCAACTATAGGATCACCTGCTTCATCTTCAGTAGAGGTTGTCCCTCTCGTGAAGTGCTGTCATCACCAAGAGTAGTCTTCTTGTCTTCATATGAGTTTCCATGGTTGACATGCCTTTCTTGCATACCAGATAAGGAAATCCATGGTTGTAGCCTGGGATAAAAATTTTGTTCTCACCCTAGTGTTCTTACCCAGGGACAGGGTAAAAATAGAATATTCTCACAGGTTTGATATGCATTGGTTGAATACGACCTCATTATATTTAACGTTGTTAAGGTTGACATCACAGCACGTTACACCATTGTCATTACAATATTGTGGATGACGGCAACTGTAGTGAAGGCATTATTAAAAGTCCAGAAATGAAATTTGCTTCAAAAGTCAACTCCTACTAAACCCTTGGGCCTATTTCAATCAAACTTCATAGGAATGTTGCTTAATTGGCCCTCTACCAAATTTATTAAAATGGTTCCACTTCGGTGAACAAAATGGCCCCCAGAGCTAAAAATAGAAAACAAAACATCAATGATTTGCTTCAAATGCAAACTTGTCCTAAACCCTTGGGCCACTTTCTACCAAACTTCATTGGAGTGTTGCTAAGGTTTCCCTCTATCGAAAAACACATGTAGTTAAAATTGTTCCGCTCTGATGAAAAAGGTGGCCGGCAGAGCTAAAATAGAAAAAAATTGTAACGACAACTCCTATACCCGTGGGCCAATTTCAGTTAAACTTCATTGGAATGTTACTTAGGTGACCCTTTGCCAAAATAGCTAAACTTTTTCTGCTCAGATTAACAAGATGGCCACCATAGCTAAAAATAGAAAAATCCTTAGACGACAACTTCTCCTAAACGCTTGGGCAAATTTTATTCAAATTTCATAGGAATGTTGCTTAGGTGACCCTCTACCAAAATAGCTAAAATGGTTCTGCTCTGATGAGCAAAATGGCTGCCAGAGCTAAAAATAGAACAAGAATTTGCTTTAAATGCCAATTTCTTATAAACCCATTGGCCAATTGCAATCAAACTTTATAGGAATGTTGCTTAGGTGATCTTCTTCCAAAATAGCTGAAATCATTCTGCTCTGGTGAACAAGATGCCCACCAGAGCTAAAAATAGAAAAATCTTTAAATGACAACTCCTCCCATACCCATGGGTTAGTTTCAATTAAACTTCACAGGAATGTTGCTTGATAACCCTCTACCAAAATAGCTAAAATGGTTCAACTCTGATGAGAAAAATGGCCACCAGAGCTAAAAATAGGAAAAATCTTTAAATGACAACATCTCCTAAACCATTAGGCCAATTTCACTCAAACGTCATAGGAATGTTGCTCGGGTGGCCCTCTACCGAAAAAGCTGAAACAGTTCAGCTCTGATGACTAAAATGGGCATGATGGCTAAAGATAGGAAATGTCAACAATTTGCTTTATATGCCAACTCCTCCTCAACCCTTGGGCCAATTTCTGTCAATCTTCATAGGATTGTTGCTTAGGTGACCCCTTACCAAAATAGCAAAAATAATTCCACTCTAATGAACAAGATGGTCACCAGAGCTAAAAATAGAAAAATCTTTAACTAGCAATTCCTCCTATACCCTAGGGCCAATTTCATTCAAACTGCATAGGAATTTTGTTTAGATGACCCTATACCAAATTTATAGTAGTCGCAGATAAGATTGTCTAGGCGGAGCTATCGTTTGTACCTGCCTTTGGAATGCTCTATTAACAAAAAGGTCAATCAAGTCACCTGATCGTGTGAATTCAACTGTAACATAAACGAAGCTTTGGCGTATATGGCCATTTGGTCCGCTTGCAGAAAGCATGCGAAAGTCACTCTACCGAATCTTCTGGTGGACTCAGTGAATTTGACATATACTGACAACACCCTAATAGCTACGCCTAGTCAATTTTATCTGTGACTACTATAAAAAGTATTAAATTGTTTGGCTTGGATAAATAAAATGGCCACCAGAGCTAAAAATAGAAAATCAGCAACAATTTGCTTTAGGTGCAAACTCCTCCAAAACCCTTGGGCCAATTTCAATGAAACTTCATAGGAATGTTGCTTAGGTCACCATCTACAAAAATAGCTAAAATCCTTTGACTGGGATGAACAAAAAGGCCACCAGAGCTAAAAATAGATAAAGGTCAACAGTTTGATTTAAATGCCAACTCCTAAACCCTTTGGCCATTTTGATTTAAATTTCACAGGAATGTAGGTTAGGTCATCCTCTACTGAATTGGCTAAAATTGTTCTGCTCTGATGAAAAAGATGGCCACCTTTCTGAAGCTGTTTGACATCTTTGAAATCAGATGAGTGATTCAGGGCCATTATGGCCCTCTTGTAATGTAAATGTTTTTCAGGAGCTGACATCAGATGTAGAAGTAAAGTACAAGATCTACCAGTGTCTGGCACATATGAAACAGTACAGAGAAGCTATGTCTGTGGTAAGATACATTGTGGAGTTGTATATCTTGCCTAACCATACAAATAAATAAATTAATTTTTTGGGTGATCTTTACATGTATTATGCAACAGGGCCTGACAAATCCAAAAATTTTCCACTTGCCCACCGGGCAAGTAAAATATTTTTGCACTTGCCCAGCTCAAAATCCTACTTGCCCAGGATTTTGGAACTCAAAGTGGGGTTGGATGCTGGGGGATAATGGTGACAATGATGACGACCAACATTTATAAATATAATCCAAGGTTTCTGTCAAGTTTCAAGCACAACCACTTTCCATTAGGATCTAGTTTTTTTCATGTTTGTGTTTCTTTTCCTTTGGTGTCTCTGATGGGAGCTCAGGATTAATTGTATCGATTCCTGATCATTGCATTCGCTTCTATTTATTTCCCTCTGTGTGGTAATAGGGTAGAAAATACTGTTGTTGCCACAGTCAATAACGGTATTTTTTCAAGTTAATTGCTGACATAATACCTTAACCGATTAGCAATTTAAGTTACACTTATATAAACTCATTTAGCTTGACATGCATGATAAACACCAGCTGCAGCCAATATAGATCTACTCAAAAGATCAGAAGTCTCAGGACAGCGACATAAAAGATTAAAAGAATGCAGTTTATTTAGCTTACAATTTAATGAACCAACCACAAGATGAGAATCCCCTCCATCCAAAACAAACCCAAACTTTCAAACCCGCCCTACAAGCAGGTTCAATGCAATCATCATTTCCGCCATCCAAATCGTCGTCCACAAACCAGCACTCCCATTTTTCTGCACGCAATCGGTAAATGACGTCATCCGACACCAGCAACCCCATAAGTGATTAATGTCATTGTTTTATTTTAATGGGGTGTATTTCTTTAATAAAAAAAATGTTTGGAACCGATTAAAAATATTTTCTCGATAGCTAAACAGTTGTGGATAGAGGCGCGACTAATCCGTGGTTACCAACATTAAGACACATTCGACCTTTCCCTTCGGCGTTTGCTATTTGGCGCCAAAACATATCCATTCAGGAGATAGTAGAATAGTCCCGTTTTTACACTGTAAGATGTAGCAGATCGTCTTAGGAGCTATCAAATCATTTTCACATTGATTGTGGATTAAATTTCATGGCCGGGGTAAAAGCAAATTAGAGACATAACTTAATCTTATTTTCACACCTTGGCACCCTTATCGATAGCGCTGTTGGTACACACTACACCAGAAATGAAAGACACGCACCACCAGACAATCATGTTTAATTGGTAATTATATGACCGGGATTAACAATAGTGTCATAATTGAACCGTTATAAAAACATACATGGTTTTGTCAGAGCGGGAATTATTGTGATTTACTTACTGGTCTTGTTTTACCGTCTTTAAGGGCTCAAAAGACTGACAGTTGTAGACGATTTTTGCACTTGCCCGACCGGGCGTCGAAAGGTCAAAGTGCACCTGTCCGGCGCGATTTCGGACTTGTCTCGGGCGGCCGGGCAATGGATTTGTCAACCCCTGATTCAATTTTCCTGTTGCCAGGTCAGGAGTGAACAATTTCTGGACCAGAGTGAACATATTTTCTGGACCAGACTAGCAAGTTTTGGCCAATTAGGCCTCATCAGTGACCCTGCAATACATTCAAGCCAGATTGTAACTACTATATTATTCTTTAAGCGGGATTTAAACAGTCAATCAAATGCAATATTTACATAATGCTATCCAAAGTTCACAAGTAATTGTCCCATCAGCACTCGTCTACACATTTTGTTTGGATATAATCAACCCTCTTTATACCCACATTTTTATAATGACAAAACTCGTTATAATGACAATTTTAGTGGAATGAAACCTTTGCTCAAGGCTCAGCCCCTGTTCCGATCTCTGTGGGCTTCCCTCTGGTTGGTAAAATTGAAGTGAAGGTAATGATCAGGAATCGATACAATTAACCCACAGCTCCCATCAGAGACACCAAAACACAAACATCAAACAACTAGACTCTAATGGAAACATCACTAGGGGAAAGCCAAAAGGACAGTAACTTGCCAACAAATTGGCCATTTGGTAAGGCCCATATCGAATTCATATTCATGAAAGATAATTGTAATCTAATAATCCAAAAAACAAATGTTATAGATATTTGTTAGAATCCCCTCGGAGGCGATCCTGACAAATATATATTACATTTGTTTCTTGGTGTAATGAAGGGGAAAAGGCCCTTTATTGCCTATCAAACTCCTAATTGGGATACTTAAAAACGGCAAATTCTTTATAAAGGCATAATGTAGGGAACAAATGAGGGTCCTCTGTATAACACAATTGTTTATCTAACAAGGTT
Source organism: Lucinisca nassula (assembly GCA_963580285.1). Taxonomy (NCBI): domain Eukaryota; kingdom Metazoa; phylum Mollusca; class Bivalvia; order Lucinida; family Lucinidae; genus Lucinisca; species Lucinisca nassula. The sequence goes on from OY757022.1 coordinate 106,204,406, forward strand.
TCTGCTTTGGACCATGATAATAGTGTTATAAAGAGGTTGCTGTGTAATTATGTCTGCCCCGAAAAATTTTTTTTAGGAGAGACATATTGTTTTTCCCCCAGGCATCTGTCTGTCTGTCCGTCTGTCCATCTGTCAAAAAATCGTGTCCGGGCTATAACTTGAAATCCGTTCAAGCTAGTTTCACGAAACTTCATATAATTATTAATCAATATTAGATGACGTGCAGAGCGCAAGAACTATAACTCCCGCATTAATACTTTTTGAGTTATCTCACTTGGAAGTTTGTCGGTATGTATGCATGTATGGGCAAATGGTGTCCAGTCAATAACTTTCTTATTTTTAGATGGATTTTGAAATTAGTTGGCAGAAATATTAACAACCATGAGACGATGTGTAGCGTGCATAACGCAGGTTGGTACCGCAAAGATCAAGGTCATACTTAGGGGTCAAAGGTAAAAAAAGGGGTCTTTTTTCGTGTTTGCTCAATAACTATCTTATTTGTAGATGGATTTTGAAATTACTTGGCAGAAATGTTAACCACCATGAGACGATGTGTTGTGTGCATGACCCAGGTTTGTACCTCAAAGGTCAAGGTCATACTTAAAGGTTAAAGGCAAAAAAGGGGCCTTTTTTCGTGTTTAGTCAATAACTTTTTTATTTTTAGATGGATTTTGAAATTACATGGCAGAAATGTTAACCACCATGAGAGGATGTGTTGTGTGCATGACCCAGGTTCGTACCTCAAAGGTCAAGGTCATACTTAGAGGTCAAAGGCCAAAAAAAGGGACCTTCTTTCGTGTTTTGTCAATAACTTTCTTATCTTTTGATAGAATTTGAATTTACTTGGCAGAAATGTTAACTACCATGAGACGATGTGTTGCACATATGATTCAGGTTGGTACCTCAAAGGTCAAGGTCATACATAGAGGTCAGATGTAAAAAAGGGGCCTTTTTTGTGTTTGGTCAATAACTTTCTTATTTTTAGATGGATTTTGAAATTGCTTGGCAGAAATGTTAACCACCATGAGGTGATGTGTTGTGCGCATGACCCAGTTTGGTACCTCAAACGTCAAGGTGATACATAGAGGTCAAATGTAAAAAAAAAGGGGCCTTTTTTCTTGTTCGGTCAATAACTTTCTTACTTTTAGATGGATTTTGAAATTACTTGGCAGAAATATTTACCATCATGAGATGATGTGTTGCGCGTTAGACCCAGGTTAGTACCTCCAAGGTCAAGGTCATACTGAGAGGTCAAATGTAAAAAAGTCTCTTTTTTCTGTCCAGTCAATAACTTTTTTATTTCCGTATGGACTTTTTAAAGTAGCCTTGCAGAAATGTTCCCCTTCATTAGACGATGAGTTGTGTGCAAGACCAAGATCCATACCTCCAATGTCAAGGTCATACCTAGAGGTCAAAGCTAAAAAAAAGGGGATTTTTTGTGTGCAGTCAATAACTTTCTTATCCTTTGATGGATTATGAAATTACTTGGCAGAAATGTTAACCATCATGAGACGATATGTTATACCTCAAAGTTCAAGGCCATACTTAGATGTCAAAGGTAAAAAAAGGGCTTTTTTGTGTAAGGTCAATAACTATCTTATTTCTCTCTGAACTTTTTAAAGTTATTTTGCAGAAATGTGTTACAAACAAGACCAAGGTCATTACCTCCAATGTCAAGGTCATACTTAGAGGTCAAAAAGGGGGAGACATCTGTGTTTTTGTAGAAAAACAAATTCTAGTTAAAATAAAGACATTTCTGTAACTTTTACAGTTGGAGGGAATCAGTACCAAACAGAGATCAGCCAAGATAAACCTGGCCCTGGCTAAATTATATCTACGCTCAGGAATGGACAGATCAGCCATTACAAGCTACAAAGAGGTTCTCAGGTAATAGACCTACAGTTTATAAAAAAGCAACATCAGTTTTATCGTTTTTATCTGCTGTTGATAAAGATAAATGTTTAACCCATCTAAGCAATTAGTTAAAAAAAAGGGCTGAACAGTTTTGCACACAGATCTGGCCCAGTGTGTATTGCAGTTGCCCATATAAAGCTGATTTAACAGTAAAGTGCTTTGGCAGATATGAGGATAAGCTCTCTTTTCTTGCAGGTGCAATTTAGCAAACGGAATGCGGCATCTGAATTGGGGCTGCACTGTTTGCCAACAAGTTCAGCCATTTCATCACGAAAACACGCCTGTATAATTTTGACCCCCTTGAACCCCACTTTTATGTAATAAAACTGGGGTTAACAGGGGTTTATCTTATTTTTCTTATTACTGTTCTAAATTAAAGATTGTGGGTACTTGTTAAAATCCCCTAAATGAGGCGGTTCTAACAAGTACCCAAAATCTATATTTTGAGCAGAAATTAGAAAAATATCACAATTTTTATGCCCCCGCCATTCGAAGAATGGTGGAAAGGGCATATAGCATTACCCCTGTCCATCCGTCCGTGCGTCCATACATCCCAAACTTAAACGCAGTCAATAACTTCCTTATTTCTTGATGGATTTTAAAATTACTCAGCAAAAATGTTAACCATCAAGAGACGACGTGTCACCTGCAAAACCCAGGTCCGTACCTCCAAGGTCAAGGTTATACTTAGAGGTCAAATGTCACAAAGGGTTTGAAACTTAAACCCAGTCAATAACTTTCTTAATTCTGGATGGATTTTGAAATTACTTTGTAGAAATGTTAACCATCATGAGACAATGTGTCACATGCAAAACCCAGGTCCATACCTCCAAGGTCAAGGTCATACTTAGAGGTCAAATGTCAAAAAAAAGTGTCCGAAACGCAGTCAATTGTTTGTTTGTTTGATTTGAGGTTTAACATCCCCGTCAACACTGTAAAGGTCATTTTGGAGATGTTGCTTCCAATTTTGTGGGACTTTTACCCGACATTGAGATGAAATGACATCTCAAGCCCTGTCGCCCAATGAAACAAATAGGGTTTATTAGCATGGACGGTCCGCCTTGCACCGCAGTTCCTGGCGTGCTTAGATCCTCTAAGCGGTTTACCAGAACTAGTGTGCGGGCCGGATTCAGCTCTGCGTGGAAGCATCGTGTAGTCCATATATTTCTTCAAGCCCCTATGGGCGGGGGCCCAAACACTGTCAATAACTTTCTTATCTCTGGATGGATTTTGAAATTACTGGGCAGAAATGTTGGCCATCATGAGACAATCTGCCTCACACAAAACCAAGGTCCTTACCTCCAAGGTCAAGGTCATACTTAGAGGTCAAATGTGAAAAAAGGGTCCAATCTGTCTCACACAAAACCAAGGTCCTTACCTCCAAGGTCCAGGTCATACTTAGAGGTCAAATGTGAAAAAAAGGGTTCAAAACTTAAACACGGTCAATAACTTTCTATGGATGAATAAAAACATAGGCATATTTTCAGGTGGAGGCATCCTGTGTCCTTTTTTTCGGCGGTAAAGTTTACAATGTATTTGTATAGGCATGTTTTTGTAATGTTTGAATAAACTACAGAAAGTAACCTTCAAAATAGACTTTCTATATACAGTAGCATGATTATATTTTGTATGAAAAGGGTTAAGTGTTGACTTCTCATTTCAGGGAATGTCCTATGGCTCTTGATGCTGTGTTTGGTCTCCTGTCACTTGGGCTGAAGGGAGCTGATGTGGTTGCCTTGGTGATGACAGGCATGCCACAGGGAATGTTCTGTGATTGGTAAGTTTCCAAGCCTTGCCACCACCCATTGGGGCTTAGAGAAATAGATGGGCTGCATGATGCTTCCACACAGATCTGAAACCGATCACACACAAGTACTGGTAAACCGCTTAGAGGATCTAAACCTGCCCAGGTTTCAATGGGTGACAGGGCTTGAGATGTCATTTCATCTCAATGTCGGGTAAAAGTCCCACAAAATTGGAAGCAACGGCTCCAAAATCACCTATACAGTGTTGACGGGGAAGTTAAAACTCAAAGTTTCCAAGCCCCTTTGTATTTGGGCAGACAGGCCTGAGAAAACAGCCTAATTCAAGATGAGGTGTCACAGAATATGACATCTCATCTATTTGCCACTCATCCATCAGTTTTTAGACACAACATCGGGTAGTAAATTGTACAAATTCAAATTGAAGAAGAAGCATAGGAAGGAGTTATTGTGTCAAAATACTTAGGCCAAGTATGTGAATTTCTAAAATGTTTCACATTCAGTCATTAACATAAACATAGAGTTGTAACAAAGTTTAACAGCTGAAGCTGTGGTTGGATATTATTATATTACACACTTAAAAACAGTCTTGAAGGGATACACTGTGATGGGAGGCAGTGCTTTCAAAAATACTTCTACCTTCCATGTCAATAGATGTCTGAGGGGACAATCCTTTTAAGAGAAGACCCCTTTTTCTGAGAGGCTGAGTTCATAGGAAAGGGAACAGAAGTCCTTTAAGTTGGCTTCCTATTCAAATATTTGAAAATTTTACCACCACAAACTGAAAATTTTCAGGTAAAAAATTCTGATAACTTCCATATTTCTGTTCAATACATAGTTTGTGGTACTCATTAGATTTGTTTGTTTGTTTAATTTTAGGTATAATGTCCCCGTCAACACTATACAGGTCATTTTGGAGACGTTTCTTCCTATTTTGTGGGAATTTTACCTGACACTGAGATGAAATGACATCTCAAGCCCTGGCGTCCAATGAAACCAATTGGATTTATAAGCATGGACGGACCAACTCGCACCGCTTTGCCTGGGCAGGCTTAGATCCTCTAAGCGGTTTTCCAGTACTCATGTGCGGTCGGTTTCAGCTCTATGTGGAAGCATCTTGCAGCCCATCTATTTCTTCAATGGGCTTGAAGAAATAGATGGGCTGCAAGATGCTTCCACATAGCCAATCTATTTCTTCAAGCCCCGATGGGCGGGGGCACTGGTACTCATTAGAGCTGCCTCACGAGACGGCTCTAATGAGTACCCGCAATTTATGTTTTTGAGCTGAAATAAGAAAAATAATGAACACCCCTGTAAACCCCATTGTATAAAAGTGGGGTTTAAGGGTGTCAGCATCATAAAGGTGTGTTTTTGTGGTGGTGTAACCATTAGTTACTGTATTTACCCTAAGTTTTCAGACACCTCACCTCCTGACCATACTTGTTCTAAAATTTGAACAAGTACAATTTACTACCTGATGTTGTGTCAAGAATAGCGGGATGAGTGGCAAACAGTGTAGACCCTGATGAGATGCCCCAGAAACTGGGTCTACACTGTTTGATCAGACTTGTCTGTCCAAATACATACTGTAAATAGGATATTTATTTTCTGTGAAAATGAAACATTTTCTCTCATTTTTAGCTCACCTGAGCCGAAGGCTCATGTGATGTATTAGTATACCACGAGCCGGCGTCCGTCGTCCACACTTTCAAAGAAGTATATCTACGGAACCAGTGGGCCAATCTTGATCAAATTTCATGTGAAGCATTATCAGGTAGGGGGAAAGGCTGCATACTGTTTTCGGGCAGATCGGATTGGAACTCTGGTTGCCATGGCAACAAATAGCTCCCATAGACTTAACAAAGGAAAACGTTTGTCATCACTCTAGCTCCGTCAATTTTTTTCTGATCGTCTTCATTCTTGCAGATAACGAGGACAGGCATGAAATCTCGATCAAGTTCGATTTTGGGCTGAATCGGATTACTCACTCAGGAGTTACGTGCCCTTGAGCGTTCTTAACATAGGAAAAAGCTTGTCATCACTCTAGCTCCGTCAATTTTTTTCTGATCGACTTCATTCTTGCAGATAACGAGGACAGGCATGAAATCTCGATCAAGTTCGATTTTGGGCTGAATCGGATTATTCACTCAGGAGTTACGTGCCCTTGAGCGTTGAAAAAATTGCCTATTGACTTAACATGGGGAGAATGTTGCCATCACCGTAGCTGCTTCAATTATTTTCAGATTGGCTTTATTCTTGCAGATAACCAGCACAGCCATGAAATCTCGGTCAAGTTCGATAACTAGCAGAATCGGATCATTCACTTAGGAGTTACCTGCCCTTGTGTGTTTTTGCATTAGGGTTAATGGGAATTTCAAAAAATGTATATCTTAAAGACTACTTGGCCAACTTTGATCAAATTTCATGTGTTGCATTATTGGGCAAGTGGAAAGGCTTCATTAGGTTTTCAGGCAGATCTGAGTGGAACTCTGGTTGCCATGGCAACATCTAGCTCCCATAGACTTCACATAGGAAAAAGCTTGTCATCACTCTAGCTCCGTCAATTTTTTTCTGATCGACTTCATTCTTGCAGATAACCAGTACAGGCATAAAATCTCGGTCAAGTTCGATTTTGGGCCGAATCGGATTATTTGCCTTGGAGTTACCTGCCCTTGAGCATAAAAAAATACGTTGTGACCACGATAGCAACTTTACTTTTATTCAGATCAGCTTCAAACTTGCAGGTAACGTGGACAGGCATAAAATCTCAGTAAAGTACAAATCGGAATACTGACCTCGGAGTTACATGACCTTGAGCGACAAAAAATTTGCCCATAGACTTTACATAGGGAAAATGTTGTGACTACGATAGCGACTTGAATTTTTTTCAGATCAGCTTCAAACTTGCAGGTAACGAGGACAGACATAAAATCTCGGTTAAGTTCGATTTTGGGCCGAATCGGATTATTTGCCTTAGTGTTACCTGCCCTTGAGCATAAAAAAATACGTTGTGACCACGATAGCAACTTTATTTTTATTCATATCAGCTTCAAACTTGCAGGTAACGAGGACAGGCATAAAATCTCGGTTAAGTTCAATTTTGGGCCGAATCGGAATATTGACCTCGGAGTTACGTGACCTTGAGCGACAAAAAATTTGCCCATAGACTTAATTAGGGAAAATGTTGCGACTAAGATAGCGACTTGAATTTTTTTCAGATCAGCTTCAAACTTGCAGGTAATGAGGACAGACATAAAATCTCGGTTAAGTTCGATTTTGGGCTGAATCGGAATATTTGCCTTGGAGTTACCTGCCCTTGAGCATAAAAAAATACATTGTGACCACGATAGCAACTTTATTTTTATTCATATCAGCTTCAAACTTGCAGGTAACGAGGACAGGCATAAAATCTCGGTTAAGTTCGATTTTGGGCCGAATCGGAATATTGACCTCGGAGTTACGTGACCTTAAGAGACAAAAAAATTTGCCCATAGACTTAACGTAGGGAAAATGTTGTGACAGAAATAGCGACTTGAATTTTTAGCTCACCTGAGCCAAAGGCTCCAGTGAGCTGATAGTATACCAAGGCTCCGGAGTCCGTCGTCTGTCGTCCGTCCATCCGTCGTCCACACTTTCAATGAAGCATATCTCAGAAGGCAGTCGACCAATCTTGTTTAAATTTTATGTGTAGCACCATTGGGCAAGGGGAAAGGCTGCATTATGTTTTGGAGCTAGTCTGGTTCATTTGTTCCTTCATTCTTCTTTCCATATAGAAATAATAGACCAATGTTAAATTTTTAATCAAAGATTTCTCAGGAACTATAAAAGCTAGAAGCATCAAATTTGGTATTCAATAGAATAATGTTGACTTATTTTGTGTAAGAGACATTGGGCTTTCTCAGCTTATTTGTTCATCTGTTCTTTCATTCTTCTTTCTCTCCATTTTGACCAATGTTAAATTTTGGTCAAAGATTTCTCAGGAACTATAGAAGCTAGAAGTCTCAAACTTGGAATGCAATGCAATAATGATGACTTATATCCTGTAAGGGTCAATGGGCTGGATTCTATTAGCAGATTTAGTAGTCAAGTCTGTGAATTGTTAAAACTTAAGTTCCTCAGGTGAGCGGTTTAGGCTCATTGAGCCTCTTGTTAAAGATGTTACTTTCATCAGCTTGAAATAAGCAGGTAATGGCACATGCTTTTTGACATTTGCTCATTAACAAACACAAACCAGGCAAAGTGGTGCCAGTCAGACTGTCCTTGCTTATAAACCCTATAGGTTTCATTGGGGTGACAGGGCTCAAGATATCATTTCATCCCGTTGTTGGGTAAAAGTGCCACAAAATTGGAAGCTGTACCTCCAAAATGACCTATACAGTGTTGACGGGGACGTTAAACCCCGAATGAAACAAAACATGTCTGTGAGCAGCAAAGGCGTATGCGCAGTCTCGCCAGAGCCTTGACCGCTCACCTATGTGATAAGTACCATTTTCTCATGACCTTGTTCAGATGTATATGAAATGATTTAATCTATTTTCAAAGGTTATCGTCATGGATAAGAGGTCATGCTCTTCTTACATCCCAGGAGTACACCAATGCTATTCAGACATTCCGTTGTATCGACAGTAAAACTGCGTTAAAAGACAATATCTACCTCATGACGAGTATAGCTAAAGCGGCATTTCTAGATGGACACTATACACAGGCTATGTTGACATTTCAGAGAGTAAGTACAAGCAGTTGGTTTTTTTGGTTTTGGAGTTAATGCCCCAGGTTATATCCATCTGGTCAGTTTACCGGAGCACACTTCCTGGACAGGGTAATACATAAGCGGTTAACCAGTACACTGCACATTCTTTTGCCAAAAACTGACAATTGCACTTCTTTAATCTTTGGAAGGCAAGAGAATGACCATAGAAAATATTTTGTGATCAATCTCCATGAAAGAATGTTGCCGGCCTGGCAAGACTCTAACTTGTGATCACCACTCAGTAATGCATCGGAGCGAAGCACCGAGGCAAGCACTAGCAGTTGGATTCCTCTAAAATTAAATGTTTGATTATCAGCTTACACAAGTGACTGATGAGTGAGACGCGAAGTTCAGTTGTTCAGTGCATAGATACCTGTAGTTTAACGAGTTTGTTGTCAAATTTTTAAATATTGTAACAAGCAGGATATCTGAGGCTCATCTATTTCTTATAGAGATGTGACATTTCCTCCTTTCAGAGGAATTACTCAGTTTTGGCTTCATATTTCAAAAAACAGAATGGTGTGGATTAGTTCGGAAATGCTCAGGAACAACATTTTCAGGAGGGGTATATGGTATTTCTCATGGATTTTCCTCCCCAGGAGAAGTGGACTGATCACATCCCTGTCTCTTCAAAGATGTATAGGCATAATAAATTTCAGAGTTCAGTGCACATTTCTGCAGAAATACATGTATCTAAAACTTCTTTGATAAGAAAGGGCTTACTTATTCTTTCTCTTTACAGGCACATGCCATGGACCCCTTACATCTTAGACACATGGATATATATGCCTACTTGCTGGCCAAAGAGAAGAAAACGGTGGAATTACAAAGGTTTGTATATTTCAACACTTGTTCTGCTGAATAAATTAATTTTACCACACCCATTTCTGACTATCAACTAATCAAATTACATGATATGATGTAGTTTTAATCCCTCATCACTATGCGGAGCGGGGCCTTTGTCTGTTTGTCCATAACACTTTCTTGTCTGCTCTGTATCTCCTGAACCCTTTGATAGATTTTCTTTAAACTTTGGTCAAATATTCCTTTTATTGAGCTGATGTGCAGAACCCATGAATAAACCATGCCAACTCAAGGTCAAGGTCACAGGTGAAGGTCACTAGTTGGAAACTTTGAATTGTGTGTCCATTCCATATCTCCTTTACCCCTGGAAGGATTTTCATTCAACTTTAGTCAAATATCCCCCTAATTGAGCTGATGTGCAGAACCCATGTATAAACCATGCTGACTCAAGATCAAGGTCACATTTGCAGGTCACGAGTTTGAAACTTAGAATTATGTATCTGTTTCATATCTCCTTACCCCTGGAAGGATTTTCCTTAAACTTCAGTCAGATATCCCCCTAAGTGAACTGACATGCAAAACCCATAAATTAACCATGCCGACTGAAGGCCACGGTCACAGTTGAAGGTCACACTAGTTTGAAACCTTGAATTTTTTGTCCGCTCCATATCTCTTTAACCCCTTGAAGGATTTTCATTCAACTTTGGTCAAATATTGCCCTCATTGAGCTGATGTGAATAACCCTTAAGTAAACTATGCCAACTCAAGGACAAGGTCACAGGTGAAGGTCATAAGGTTGAGCCTTGTTATTAAAGTGCGGCAGGGGTTTTGCTGTCCCTCTGACTGCTTTCTTATTCATTTCACAAACTCCATTACTCAGAAGCCATCTGATCAAGATCTGCGCTGTTTGCAAAGGTAGGGGTTGTCATGTTCAGCAGGATAAGGGTTAAAGGGAAAAGATGCACTTTGCATATTTTCTGCCATTTTTGCAAGGGAGATAACTTTTGTGATTTCTTGTTCCCCGAAACCATCCAGAAATTGGGTCCACTCTTAAAGGAAAGAATTCCTGAGGAACAATTTGGTAAAATGTTTAGGAGAATTATAAGAATCTTATATGGGTGTGAGGGGCAGATGGAAAAATCCATCCCAAGGGACACTGTCCGGCATCACGAGGCTTGCCGAGTGATGCCGGACAGTGATCCCGAGGGACGGATTTTCCATCCACCCCTCACACCCATATAGGATTCTTTTTCTTGCATACCTTCCGTTACTTAGCCCGGATTTTTAATGCTGCTGTCACTTCAGTTACCAGCGTTCGCCATATTGTGTTGACACTGCAGGAATGTTTAGTGACATCATGCAACGTGCTATGACGTCATCCTTAACGATGGCGCATACGAGGTCCTAATTAACCTGTGCATTTATCAAACATGCGATTATATTTGATTTTGGGACGGAACACCAGGGTCAGAACATAAATTTCTATCCCAGGGTAAAATCACGGGCTTCCTTGTCTGGTGTGCAAGAATATAGCAGTCCTCAAGGTGTCCAAATTTTGGGGATTTTTACGATATTCAATTTTGTTTGGATTGAACACGGTTGTTTTACTTACACCGTCACTGCTTTGGACTGTAACAACAGTGTTATAAAGAGGTTGTGATGTTTTATTTTCAGACTAGCTAATCAGTTAATGAGTGCCACAGACACAGCAGCTGAGCCCTGGCTAGCTATGGGATACTACTCACTAGAAACTAAAAAAGGTTCAAGAGCATTGTACTTCGCACATAAGGTAGGGACAACTTGTACTTATACAGTGAAATTCCACTATTAAGACCACCTAAAATGAAGACTATTTCTGCTTTAACTCTTATCGTGCTGTTCACGACAACCACTTTCTATGGAAACAGTGTAGATCCAGATCAGATGGCTTCTGAAGAAGCCATCTGATCAGGATCTACACTGTTTGACATTCAATTTATGAATTTGTAGGAATAAATTACATCAAGTAATCTGATTGGTTCAAAGTCAGAAATGGGTGTGGCTAAACTGAATATTCAGCAAGAGAAGGGTTAAAAAGCAAATTAAGAAGGGTGTAGTTACTCTGTCTTCGTGTTTTCTGCACTCTCAGGGACCAGCTTTGGGACTGTTCAAAAGTGTCTTCAAGACCACTTTTGAACAGTCCCAAAGGTGGTCTTAATATAGGAATTTACTGTACTTTAGGTAGTTCCTTGGTACAAAGATCAAATAAGTATGAATGCTGAGAATAATCTGACAATATTTTTTCTTATTTCTTGGTAGAAACATATTTTATGGGTACTTGTTGGAATTGCCTCATTGAGGCGATTTTAATAAGCACCCGCAATATGTTTTTTCTTATTTCATCATTAACCCGTTTTGTACCAAATGGAATCTTCCACCTTATATATAGCAGGAGTCCATTTTGAAATTTAGAAGTTTCAGGCTGTGTTTTCTTCAAAATTCATTTGGAAAATGGCTTAACTTTTTGCAAACAGTGTAGGCCCTGATCAGATGCCGCGTTCTGCGGCGTCTGATCTGGGCCTGCACTGTTTGCCAAGTGCCCCTTTAGGGGTTTTCCAGTACTAAATGGGTTAAAACCTACATTGTTGGTACTTGCCAGAAAGAAGCCTCCTTGGTGTAATAGTAAAGCTTCCCCTCATAAACCATGGATTGTTGGTTTCCTTCCTGGCTTCACCAGACTTTCAGATGAGCCTTTGAATTGAGGTTTCATCTCCGTATGAATTTAGTTGTTGGTTAGACGTAAAACTCAAAACACAAAACTCAAAATCTATTGCTGGTAGAAATAAAGATGATGAATGAATGAATGATCCTAAGTCTTTGGCCAGATAAGCTTAAGGCAACAGTACAAACCAAAATCAGACTGCTCCTGAAGCAAACAGTGCAAAGGAGCCGTCTGATCAGGGCCTACACTGATTGCCATTCTGACTACCACTTTTGAAGTCCTTGCTATATCGTGAAACAAATTTGTTAAAAATTTAGAAGAATTACAGCAAGTCCTAAGGTGTCCAAATTTTTAGGATTTTTACTGTTATTTTGTTTAAATGAGTAAATTTTGTTTACTCATTGGTTCTCCTCTTCTTTCTCTTCTCTCCCTTTTTCTTAGAGACAACTCAAGAAGATCAAACAAGTTGACATTTTGTTAAATTCCAAAGTAAACAAAAACTGGCCCCGAGGTTATGAAACTTTTTATGCCACTGCCATTCTAAGAATGGGGGAAAGGGCATATAGTGTTGCCCCTGTCCGTCCATCCGTGCCTCTGAAACTTAAACACGGTCATTAACTTCCTTATTTCTTGATGGATTTTAAAATTTCTCTGCAGAAATGTTAACCATCATGAGACGATGTGTCACGTGCAAAACCCAGGTGCGTACCTCCAAGGTCAAGGTCATACTTAGAGGTCAAAGGTCAAAAAAAGGGTCCAAAACTTAAACGCAGTCAATAACTTACTTATTTCTGGATGAATTTTGAAATTACTTTCAAGAAATGTTAACCATCATGAGACGATGTGTCACGTGCAAACCCAGATCCGTACCTCCAAGGTCAAGGTCAAACTTAGAGGTCAAAGGTAAAAAAATGGTTGGAAACTTAAACGCAGTCAATAACTTTCTTATCTCTGGATGGATTTTGAAATTACTATGCCATCATGTGACAATCTGCCTCACACAAAACCAAGGTCCTTACCTCCAAGGTCAAGGTCATTCTTAGAGGTCAAATGTGAAAAAAGGGCCCAAAACTTAAACATGGTCAATAACTTTGAATAAGAACATACCTAGACATATTTTCAGGCAGATGCATCCGTGTCCTATGGACGCATTTCTAGTTTCATACTCAACTCAGCTGAGCATGAAATTTGTAATGCTCATAACTATTAAAATACAAACAAATCAAGCAATTGTCCTGCTCAGTTCAGCCCAATATGTCATTTATTTGTTGGTATCTTAAAATTTATGAGTAGGATAAAAGTCATGCTCTTGTGAGTTGAACTTGAAAAAAGTTTTATAACCTCAGGGCCGGATCTTAATATAAATAAACCTCTTATTTTATTATAACACTTTTCATTATAACATGGTTTTGGATATAACACCGGCTAAAGATGGATCCCAATGATGTTGTATATAGAAAATGACCATAAATGGTTATTTTTCTATATACACCACAACCTCATTATAACACGGTTCATTATAACACGGTTTTGGATATAACACTGTTTCAAGATGGATCCCAAAAATGTATGGATTATATAGAAAAATGACCATAAATGGTCATTTTTCTATATAATCTATACATTTTTGTTTGGGTATAACATGGTTGTTTAACACGGTTTCTGTTTTGGACCTCATTAATAGTGTTACAAAGAGGTTGTAGTGTAATCTATACATTTTAAATAACACAGTTGTTTATCTACCATAACAAAGTTTTTGCTTTGTACATAAACATTTGGGGCCCCCGCCCATAGGGGCTTAAGAAATACAGTGGCTGCATGATGCTTCCACGCAGAGCTGCATCCGGCCCGCACACTAGTACTGGTAAACCGCTTAGAGGATCTAAGCCTGTCCAGAAAGCGCGTTGCGAGGCGGACCGTCAATGCTAATAAACCCTATTGGTTTCATTGGGCGACAGGGCTTGAGATGTCATTTCATCTCCATGGCGGGTAAAAGTCCCACAAAATTGGAAGCAACATCTCCAAAATGACCTTTACAGTGTTGACAGGGAGGTTAAACCTCAAATCAAACAAAATCAAAATACAATATTTGTTATGAGAGCCTCTCTATTTCAGGCCAACAGTATAGATCCAACCAATGTAGAATCCCTGCTTCTCAAAGGCTTGACATTATTAGAAGTGAAAAGAGCTCAAGAAGCCATGTTACACTATCAATCAGCAGTTAGATTAGCACCACAAAGGTTTGAGGCATATAAAGGTAATTCTGCTGTACTTGAGAATGTAATGTTACTTTTGATTATAGGAATGAATTTCATTTTTGTGGATTTTATGGATGTGTTAAACACATCGATAAAATACGCAGAAATGATAATTCATTCCTTACAATTCCAACTATGTCATCAAAATATTAAAGATGCCACCAAAATTTTTGGAATTCTTTCAAAAGCAGAAGAATGAACTTACCAATGGCCATGGCGGAATGATTATTCATTTAGAAGCTGCCACGTTAAATCTTGAAATTCTGTTTATTTGCCTGCTAACATTTACATTTTCAATAGTTTCCCATCTTTTAATTGAACGATGGTGATGTCACTTCATGCAATGGCATAGCATGCGGGTTTTAAATGTGCTCTTTGACATCACATTATATCACTACATGTGTCTATGTGAACTAGTTCTGAGATTCTTGCTCATGGAATTCATCGAAGTATAAAACTTTTATTTCAACCAATCAAATTGCTTGAACTATATAATGATGGAGAGTTGGAATTATTGGATAACATCAAAAATTTGTCACAGTATCATAGCTCCAGATAAAGAGGTGAACAAAGATATTTAAGTGATAAGTTTCCTTGTTTCTTGATGGAAACATATGTTGAGCCTACTTGATAGAATCACCTAGTTCATTCTTACACTTTTGTAACCATTCCTCATTTGGGGTTGGCAACATTCTTTTGTGGAGATTGATCATGAAATCTTTTCTACAGTAATTCTCTCCCTTTCGCTGATTCAAGAAGGGCAGTTGTCAGTTTCCGTCGAAAGAATGTGCACTGTACTGGTAAACCGTTTAGGTATAAGCCCGCCCAGGAAAAGTGTGGATATGTAAGCTGACCGGCTAAAAAATGACCTAAAATAGTGTTGGCTGGGCTGTTAAACTCCAATACAAACAAACAAAATCAAGCAAAACATTACTCATTTTGCAAAAGGCAAAAGCAGGGTTTCACATGATGTCACTCATATAATAATATAGGGATCACCAATGGCTTTTCATGCATTAACATTTGCCGGGTCCTGAGGAAGCTGTTTGAACACGAGGGTCCCGGCAAATGTTATTGCAATGAAATAACCATGGATGATCAATGTTCTTGCATATCTTACAATTGCAACAGCAATTTGTGACGAAAACACCCCAAACTCCATATTAACTCCATATAAAGTCTTCAAATAGCATGGGTTAGCCAACATGGCGGCTAGTTCAGAATGTTGTTTACAATGACGTTGTTACGCAAGCCTCTCTGACATCATCATAAAATTCTAAAATGATATGTTCAGAGGGATAACGTTACATTGCTCAATGTAACACAAACAAACCAAGGCCTATTTTGTGATATCAAAAGCTCAAAATCCATGTTCAAACAGCATATGAATTCATGATTTGACCATGGGTTTTGTTGTTTGAACATGGCTTTTGGGCCATTCAAGAATAGGTTCAAGCAGCTGTGTTCATGGGATTCTATGCAAGAATATTATAAGTTCTTTAAGTTATGTTGAGCTATGTAGCATTGTCACCACTTCAGAACGTCATTACTGAACTGTCATTGTTAACACAACTCTAGCCACCATGTTGGTTTTAGGGTCGCATTTGAAGAGTTTATATGGAGTTTTGGGATGTTTTTGTCACAATTTTCCATTGGATGTATGGAAATCTAAGTTTTGCAAAAATAATGATCATCCATGGTTATTTCATCGGAAGATATTTTCACACTTGGCCTAGAGGTCTCATGTTCAAACAGCTTCTTTCGGGACTCGGCAAATGTTAACCCATTGCATGCTGGAAACCCCTCAAGAGGTACCTTGGCAAACAGTTCGGGCCCCATTAGGGTCTAGTTATTTCGTGTTTGTGTTTCTTTCCCTTTGGTGTCACTGATGGGAGCTGTTGGGTTAATTTTATCGATTCCTTATCATTGCTTTCACTTCTCTTTTGAATCATTAGAGCTCTGATTCATGTTATATTTTCAGGTTTAATAGATTGTTATCTCGCAGCCCACAGAACCCGGGAGGCCCTAGCCTGGGCTGGAAAAGCCTTAAAAACTTTAGGAGCCAATGTTAGAACTCTGACAGTAAGTTGATCTTGAAATATTTTCTGCAGTCATTCTCATGTCTACAGATTCAAGAAGGGCATTGTCAATATCAGAAAACAATATAATCAGCAAAAATTGTATATTTGGCATGGATGGCCTCATAACATTTAAGGGGAATGGATACACCTTCAGAAGAGGCAACTCCTGCAAAAGTATTTTTGTCTCCATTATAAATAGGGGTCAACTCTTAAAGGAAAGAATTTGCTCCTCTGGAGCAAATTCTTTCCTTTAAGAGTAGACCCCTTTTTCAGTGGGACAGGGCTTTTGGAAAAGCGAATAGGAAGACCTGAAAGTTGTCTCCCTTTGAGACCAGCAGACCAGGTGTTCCCATTCCCCTTAACAAGATACATCTATCTGATAGACTGCAATAATATTTTTTGTCATGACACAATGACAATGTGTGCAGCATACATGTATATATCAGTGTGATTAATTTAATATTTAAGAAATAGAGGATATTTACTTCTTTGAGGTGAATACCAAAAATATTTCATCAAGTGTTAGATCTGTGGAGGGTTAATCACTATGCCTGCCCCTGAGGCATAGTCAAGGCGACTTTAAGATACATAATGATAACACACCCTGTTGGTATCATTGGGCAGCAGGGCTTGAGATGTCAATTTATCTCAATGTCGGGTTAAAGTTGCACAAAATTGGAAGCAACGTCTCCAAAATAACCTAATTAGTGTTGTTGGGGACATTAAATCTAAAATCAAACCAAAACGATAACACAGAAAAAAATGGCGTCTCGCCTATCTCTAGAACTTGCGTTTTTCTGGCGAAAATTTGATATATTTCTGCTTCAAACATGGATTGTGGGTGCTTTTTAGAACTGCCTTTTTGAGGCAGTTCTAATGAGTACCAACAATCTATGCTATCGAACAATAATAAAGAAATAATGAATACCCCTTTTTCTCCATGTAAAGTGAGGTTTAGAGGAGGATTCATTACAGAGACTTATTAACCTGGGGCCAGTTGTTCAAAACTAACGACATCGTTAGTTAACATATCGTTAAAATTTTGATCATATATTATGGCAAATATGCTGAAATATTTGCTGAAAAAATGTGAGCAGCTTTTGCAGAGGCAAAAGCTGCTCACATTTTTTCAGCAAAAATACCAAAACTTACGATATTGTACTTGCTAGAAGAGTTAACAATTTGACCACTAAAGAGCTCGTTAAGCTAACGATGCTTTGAACAACTGGCTCCTGATGTATATTTGATCTTCTATAAAATAAAGGAATGTTGTTTGTACTCATTAGAATTGCCTCTAATGATGTATGTTGATCTTCTATAAAATAAAGGAATATTGTTTGTACTCATTAGAATTGCCTCTAATGATGTATGTTGATCTTCTATTAAATAATGGAATGTTGTTTGTACTCATTAGAATTGCCTCTAATGATGTATGTTGATCTTCTATAAAATAAAGGAATATTGTTTGTACTCATTAGAATTGCCTCTAATGATGTATGTTGATCTTCTATAAAATAAAGGAATATTGTTTGTACTCATTAGAATCGCCTCTAATGATGTATGTTGATCTTCTATTAAATAAACTCTACTGAGCTGTTTGATAAAGGAATGTTGTTTGTACTCATTAGAAATGCCTCTAATGATGTATGTTTGATCTTCTATAAAATAAAGGAATGTTGTTTGTACTCATTTGAATTGCCTCTAATGATGTATGATTGATCTTCTATAAAATAAACTCTACTGAGCTGTTTGATAAAGGAATGTTGTCTGTACTCATTAGAATTGCCTCTAATGATGTATGTTTGATCTTCTATAAAATAAACTCTACTGAGCTGTTTGATAAAGGAATGTTGTCTGTACTCATTAGAATTGCCTCTAATGATGTATGTTTGATCATCTATAAAATAAAGGTATGTTTTTTGTTCTCATTAGAATTGCCTCGATGAGGCGATTCTACTGAGCTGTTTGATAAAAGAATGTTGTCTGTACTCATTAGAATCGCCTCAATGAGGCGATTCTAATGAGTACAGACAACATTCCTTTTTTGTGTTACAAAAAAATCCTAACTGTCTGGATATCTGGAACTGGAAAGAATTCTCTAGGAACTCCAGAACAAGTTCAAATTAGCCATCACAAACAATTCATCTCTGTTTATCAAAGATTCACTGAAGGGTTTTTTTTTCTGTAAATACTTCAAAAATGTAATGCTAAGGGGAATATGAACACCTCACAGATTCTTTCACCATTTTTCAAAGGGAGACAATTTTTGGGACTTCGTGTTTGCTTTTCTATAAGCCCTGTCCCACTAAAAAAGGGGTCTAATCGTAAAGGAAAGAATTTGCTCCTCAGGGGAAAATTCTTTCCTTTAAGAGTTGACCCCTATTGACATGGGAGACAAAAATACATTTTGAGGAGTTGCCTCCCCTGACAGTGTTCCCATTCCCCTTAATAAAAGAAGTTTTATGATTTTGTTTTTCAGTTATATGGTTCTGTGGTAGCTAAAGAACCAACAACAGTTCCAAAGGTAAGTTAGACAAAGTTGGACTGGGATCATACAGCAACTATTTACAGTATTTACCCCAAGTATTTGGACACCTTAAATCCATACCATACTTGTTCTTCACCCATAAAATGCCAATCACGACAATTGTCAACTGCTTTGTTGTCTGCCTGTTACCTTAAAAGTAATTTTACAAACTGTGGGCCCAGATCAGACTGCTCCTGGGCCCACACTGTTAGCCTGTATGCAAAATTTACAGAAAAAATCAGCAGACAACCTAAGCAGACAACATTTTCTAGGAGACTCAAGGGATAAATTTGAACAAGTACAATATACCACCCAGTGCTGTGTTAAAAAAGGCTGGATGAGTGGCAAACAATTTTGTGGTCTAAGCTGTTTTGCACAAACCTGTCTGTCCAAATACATATGATAAATATGGTTTAGTCCATGTAATGGCCATTGGGCTGCATTATGCTTCCACTCGGAGCTGAAATTGACTGCCCATGAGTACTGGTAAACCGCTTAGAAGGCCTAAGCCTGCCCATGCAACGTGATGCCAGTCGAACGTCTATGCATATAAACCCTGTTGGTTTCATTGGGCACCAGGGCTTGAGATGTCATTTTGTCTCAATGTCCGGTATAGCAGTCGCAGATAAGATTGAATAGGCAGAGCTATGCAGAGCTATTCAGGTGTTGTCAATTTATGTCAAATTCGCTGAATCCACCAGAAGATTCGGTAGAGTGCCTTTTGCATTGTTAATAGAACATTCCAAAGGCAGGTACAAAAGGTAGCTCCGCCTAGTCAATCTTATCTGCGACTCTATAAAAGTCCCACAAAATTGGAAGTGAAGTCTCCAAAATGACCTATGGGGACAATTTGCATGAGATATTAAGTCCTGTTTTCTGGGAAAAATAAGAAAAATTAACAATTTGCCATCTGCTGACTTAGCCCAGAGAGTGGTAAAGGTTAACTTATGTTTCTAAATATTTTAGTGAAACCATCATAAATTTGTCAGATATGCTCTGACAGAAAATCCTCAAAATGCAAATGGGGTTTTCATATCATTGTGAACAATGCATAATTCCGCAAATATCAAACATATGTTGGTTGAGATCAGCAAAAATTGTAGAACATGCTTTTTTTCAGGGCAGTGAAGCAATGCAGCATAATGTCATGTTAACAAATCACGGCTGGTCTTGAGAGATTTTAATTGAAAACCATAATCTAGCAGTGCATGAACTTCATCATTTGTACATGCATTTTCAATGTTTGAACATGGCTTTCGGTCCATTTGACAGTGCCTTTAAACAGCTCTGCATCTATATTTATGCAAGATCCCCCATTACCAGTGTGTCTTCCTTTGATCAATGGCAGCAATTCTTATAACTGTAGCCATTTGCCATATTACAATTTACCTTGACCTATATAAGCCTGGTGTCCCAAAACTGGGACATTAGCAAACTGTGAATACCCAGATCAGATGCCACAGACTGGTATCTGATCTGGTTATTCACTGTTTGCTTAAAGAACAGAAATTGATGTAAAACTTGCAACAAACAAAATAAACCTGACTCCACTTTAACTTACATTAATTGAAAATGGGTCTGATAAAAGCTATTAGATGGATGATTCTGTAGTATATTTAACCCATTAAGTACTGGAAACCCCTAAAGGGGTAGTTGGCAAACAGTGCAGGCCCAGATCAGATGCCACAGAATGCGGTGTCTGATCAGGGCCTACACTCTTTGCAAACAGTTCAGCCATTTTCCTAATTAATTTTGAAGAAAACATGACCTGACACCCTAAATTTTGAAATGGACTCCTGCTATATATAAAGTGGAAGATTCCATTTGGTACAAAAAGGGTTAAGGATTAATATGTTTGCTTTATATCTGTTTTGTTTTCTGATCAGGATCTTCATCCTTTTTTTTTTGCTGTCCAGGACTATATCCATTATGTAGAGTATACCCACCATTACTCAATGAACTTTAATTAAATTTGGGTGTGCTGAATTGTATTACTGAAAAGAGCGCTGCGCCAGCGAACTAGAAAAGTGTAACAAACATTTGGTGCTTAATATATGCGTAAATGTATGTTATATGTTATATCAGATCCTCAAGTGTATATTGTTTGCTTATTTGATTTGGGGTTTAACGTCCCGGACAACAATGTAAAGGTTATTTTGGAGACTTGCTTCCGGTTTTGTGGGGCTTTTGCCCGGCATTGGGGTGAGGTGACATCTCACGCCCTGCCGCCCGGTGAGGCCGATAGGATTGTGGGCATATACGGACAGCACCGCTTTGCCTGAGCAGGCTTAGTTACTCTGAGCGGTTTGCCGGTGTCCGTGTGCGGGTCGGTTTCGGCTCTGCGTGGAAGCATCATGCGGCCAATCTGTCTCTTCAAGCCCCAATGATTGGGGGCAGCTAAGGATATATTATATACCATATAAGAGCCTGACTGGCCAACCCACCCGTGGTGCACTATTTAGTGACTATGCACCTAGTGTTGCAGTTTAGTTTGCCCATGCACTATGTAGTATAACACACCCAGCGGCTTGTGTTCAGAGAGGTTGCTGTAGCGGCTATTTTTAATTTATTTTATTTTTTATATATATATTATTTATTTATTATTATTTTTTTTTTATCCGCTATGACCTCGTGGTATTATGTTGGTTGGGTTATTTGCAACGTACTGTTTGGTTAGGGCGAATCGTGTGGGCCAAGACAAGATCCACAGAATGTGGCGTCTGATCAGGGTCCACACAGTTTGCACTGAATGCAGGAATCTGTGGATTGAGCAATGCAGTCTCGTGGTACGCCCAGGACTGTTTTTGATGCTTATGAACAGTCCACCCAGCAGTGCTGTCTTTGTTTTTACTTTTTCATTTATTCCTTATTTTAACTTAAAACCTTCTACATGCGCAGGGTACTGAGATCTAAATCCATATTGTCCGCACGGGTCAGACTGGTTATTACACGTCAGCTCTTTCACCCATGCGCTTTTTTTTTTACATGTGTACACAACTCGTAACGAATGACCCAAAGGTACATCGCAAAGTGGTATTCGAAAATATTTGAAAATCTACCTCCATCGTTTTCACCACCTATCTGTTTTTCGTTTCGATGATAGGGGTGATGACAGGAAGGAACAGTTTAATATCTCCACCAAGGTTGCACCTTATATGTGGCGCTAATGCTTCAGTGCCGGTCGATGAAGCGATATGTTGGCTTAGTTCCCTTTGTAATAGACTTATTGTTTGCCCTTACTTTAAAAACTGCCTTTTTGTTCTGCAAAGGGACATCTGACGGAGAACATGTGTGGGGTTGAAAAAAGGAAATCTACCTACAGTTTAATATCCTAATCCCACACTTGGAATTGGGACCCTCCAACGCAACATTGTCGTCAAGACATCAATGAATTGATTTTTTGACGACGTTGTTACGATGTAGGTGTCTACTCCGTGTTTGTGCACATTTTATGAATGAAATCTCTCTTCACGTGTGTCGCCCTTGGTTCAATGATTTCCAATAACCGGTTTATCATCCCGTCTGACCGACCACTGATTGGACCGAGCTAAGCACGCGTGGCTATTAAAACGGTATTTACCGTGATATACAGCCTATGTTCTCCAATCTAGTACACGGATAAGTCTAGGCATCCGCCCAGTCTGATCTTCGTCCAACTTGTTATTCGACTATTTTCTATACCATGATATGTCATGTCATGTGATTCCATGCCATGGCATGGCCCATGCCATGCCATGCCGTGCCGTGCCGGGGCGTGCCATGTTCTGTCATGACATACCATGCTTATTTTATGCCAAGTTTCAATATACGCTACATCTTGATACTGTTCACTACACTGTACTACACTACAGTACAATACACTACACTACACAACTGCACACTACACTTTCCTTCTGCTCCCCAGATTTAAAATCTATGTTTAATTGTTGAATACGATAACTCTATTTGCTAAGCCTCTTTTACACATCTTATATTCTGTACACTTGTTAACAACCGCAACTGCAACTGTAATTGTATATTCCTCATATGTCATGTATATGACCTGAGAGAAATAAAGTATATGTTCTGTTCTGTTCTGTTATTTTCAGGCCAAACCATATTTAGAGAAAGCTATGAAATTAGATGCCTCAAATCTAGAACCAGTCTATGTTTTAACAGAGATACTCGCTCAGGAGAAACAGTTTGACAAAGGAATAGAAATGTGAGATACTGGTTACTTTCTTAACCTATATAATTATTCTTAGCTTCCCATTTTCGTTGTGCCTTTAGCCTGCTGTTGGCGAAAACCCCTATTTTTGCAAACAGTGTAGATCCAGATCAGATGGCTTCTGAAGAAGCCATCTGATCAGGATCTACACTATTTGACATTCAGTTTATGGATATAGAGAAATGAATAACATCAAGAATTCTGATTGGTTAAAAATCAGAAATGGGTGTGGCTAAATTAAATATTCAGCAGGTTAAAGGTTAAGCATGGTGCGATATAGGAGTCCGGTTTCAGGTGTTGGTTTGACTGTCAAGCTGTCAGCAATTACAGTCGAACTTCAATGGCTCAGACACCTTTGGGGCCTCGAAAATCTGTTCGAGACAGGGGTAGTTTGAGCCACAGAGGCTTACTGCCAGGAGGCATAACGAGCTACTTTTTGACATATTTTCGGTGTCCTGTAATGAAAATGTATGCTGTGTGTACTCATTAGAATCGCCTCATCGAGGCGATTCGAATGAGTACACACAGCATACATTTGCAAGATAAAAGTCTCCTAAATTATCTCACTTCATTTCTTATGTAGTGGTTCCCTAGGGACTTAAGAACGGGTTCGACTCAGCCATGGTAAACGAGCCATCGGTGTTCGAGCCATCGAAGTTCTACTGTATGTTCACCCTAGCATTCACCCTAATGTAGGAGTCCATTTCTCAAGAACTAATAGAGCCTCATCCATGATACTTGGTACAAACTTGCATATTTGAATGGCAACTTTAGTGCAAGCAATCATATTTGACCTTGACCTACATTTCATGGTTGACTGACTTAGTAAAAATTTGCATTCACCCTAATGTAAGAGTCCATTTTTGAAGAACTATAAGATGCTCTTTCATTATTCTGGGTACAAACTTGCATCTTGGGATGGCAATTTTAATGCAAGCATCCATAATGTAAGAGTTGATTTCCGAGTTCACCCTAATGTAAGAGTCCATTTCTGAAGAACTATAAGAGGCTCATTCATGATACTGGTTACAAACCTTCATCTGGGGATGGTAACTATAATGCAAGCATCCATATTTGACCTTGACCTACATTTCATGGTTCACTGACTTAGTGATCTATTGCATCAACTCTAGCTTTCACCCTAATGTTTAACCCTTCTCTTGCTGAATATTCATTTAAGCCACACCCATTTCTGTCTATCAACCAATCAAATTACTTGATGTAATTTATTGCTACAAATTCATAAACTGAATGCCAAACAGTGTAGATCCTGATCAGATGGCTTCTTCAGAAGCCATCTGATCTGGATGTACACTGTTTGCAAAGATAGGGGTTGTCGTGAACAGCAAGATAAGGGTTAAGTTCATTTCTCAAGAACTATAAAAGCTTCATTAATGATACTTGGTACAAGCTTCTATCTAGCAATGGAAACTTTTATGCAAACATCCAAGTTTGACCTTGACCTGGATTTGATCATATAGTGACTTTGCACCCCCAAAGCCTGGAACTCTTGTTGGGATACTGGCAAACAGTGAAGTAGACTAAGACTCTGATAGGTGTCACATTCTTTGGTATCTGATCTTGGTCTTCACTGTTAAATTACAGGCATTTTTGTAAATTTTATCGCAAACTAAACATACCCGACACCCCTATGAGTGGAAATGGATCTTCGCCTAGCTCTAAGGTGCCATACAGGGGTTATGTAATGTTTGCTTTCTCTTTGTTTTTGTGGAGGTTTTTTTGGTTTTGGTTTTACGGCCCTTTCAAGATTATTTCACTCATATCGAGCCGATCGTTAATCAGAGGTAGGCGAAAACCGGAGTACCCGGAGAAAAACCACCTGACCTTCCGTTGCAGAACTTGGCGTCTCACATATGACCCGAGCGAGGCTCGAACCACAGCAGTGAGAGACCTAATGATCAAGAGTCAGCGCTCCTAACCACTAGGCAACGGAGGCCCGTTTTTTGTGGAGGTACATTACAAACTAAGAACTTTGAAGGCTATAACAGATCCCATATAAATGGTCTTTTTATGTCCCCGGTAGAGACAGTGGGGACATAGAGGATCTTACATGAGTGTTCATGTATTATTGAATTTATTAAACGAGTTGAGGAAAAGGGATAAAATGCGAGGCTTTGCCGAGCATTTTATCCCTTTTCCTAAACGAGTTTAATAAATTCAATAACACATAAACACGAATGCAAGATTCTATTTATCATATAACATTTAAGCGCATTTTATTCACGATTTTTAACAAAAATGTCAATATTCCCCCGTTAGTAAAAGCGACGTCGTTAAGGATGTTGTACATGTAACGTTACGGGACGTATCTAGCTAATTTATATATTTAATCCACTAGTGGATTATCGAAAATATTACATGGGGTTATTACACTCTCAGATGCGACGTCATATGATAAATAATGTTTTTTGCCCTGTCTGTTTGTTGGTTTGTTTGTTGATTTGTTGGTCAACTTTAAAATGGGTCATAACTTTTGAACCCTTTGAGATAGAGCCTTCATATTTGGCATTGACAAGGGTATCAAAATCATACAAAACATTTTGACCTATGACCTTAACCTTGACCTCTGACTTATTTTAGAGAAAAATTAACATTGATTATAACTTCAGAACTGTTTGAGATAGAGCCTTCATATTTGACATATAGGTTCCTTTCGACAGGGGCTTCCCACTCATAAAATATTTTGACCTGTGACCTTGACCTTGCTCTGTGATCTACTTTAAAGAAAAAAAAATAACATTGGTAATAAATTTTGAACAATTTGAGATAGAGCCTTCATATATAGCACATAGGTGTCTTGTGACAAGGGCCTCCCATTGATACAAAAAGTTCGACCTTGGCCTGTGACCTTCTTTAAAGAAAAAATATAATATTGATCATAACTTTTGAACTGCTTGAGATTGAGCATTCGTATTTGACATATAGGTTCCTTTTTACAAGGGCTTCCAACTCATACAAAATTTTGATCAGTGACCTTGGCCCTGATCTGTGACCTACTTTATCATAGCTTTTGAACCATTCGAGATACAGCCTTCATATTTGGCATGTAGGTTCCTTGTGACATGGCCTTCCCACTCATTCAAAAGATTTTGACATGTGACCTTCACTCTGACCTGTGACCTACTTAATCATAACTTTTGAACCATTTGAGATAGAGCCTTCATATTTGGCATGTAGGTTCTTTGTGACAAGGGCTTCTTACTCATACAAAATTTTGAACTGTGACCTTGATGGGTGACTTAATTTATCTCGACTTTTGTGCTGTTTGAGTTGGAGCCTCCACATTTGGTATTTAGGTTCCTTGTGACGAGGGCTTCCAACTAAAAAAGAAAAATTTGGACCTGTACCCTGACCTTGTCCTATGATCTTCTTTAAAGAAAAATTGATCTTGGCCCAGGGACATGATTGTGTTTCACAAACACATTTTGTTTCTTTGAAATCTGTACATTTTGGTCAGGATATAAAAAGCACGGATGTGACTAGTCAACTTCTCCAAGGGAGGAAAATCTGGTGAAAAAGGAAAACCCTATAGCCCCTCCAGAAACTTGATTCTTAGCATTTGATCAAATCCACAACATTTTGTTTTAGGAAAAAAGGAGCAAAAAAAAAAAAAAGAGGAAGAATCACATCCGTGGCCAAGACTGTCTAACTAACATGATTACTCTAGTAACCAGAGAAAACTGACGAGCTTTCAGAAGCAGAACTTGGTGTCTCATATGTGACCTGATGGAGGCTTTAATATACAGTGGTGTAAGACCTAATGTTCAAGGGTCAGCACTCTTAACTACAAGGCCACCGAGGGGTGTCAGATCAGACCTTATTTCCTGTAAATTGTCTGCCAGTCCAAATATTTGCTAGTCACACTGGTGTTTTTGAAGTTCTACTGAGACCCGGCTCATATACATAAATTTTTTAAGTTTTCCATGCAGAACTATGTTATAATGAACAGTGTTATCGAGATGTTTAAGTGTATTGTTGGCCCTCCTTATCTCAAACACTGACATCTCAAACTGCTTCATAACTCAGGACTTCTTTTCTGACAGTGTCTCCTTTTATCTAAAACTCAGTTATCCTAAAGCCCAAAACTCTGGACCTTTGGACTTCTTTGCCAGCAGTGAACAAAACCTACTAAAAGACTTGATGACAGCAAAGACTCTGCTGGCTGATCAGTGTCTTTGCTGAGGACATGAGCCCTCTACAGCCTACAGCCTATTCAAAGAGATAAATTAAAACTCTTTTCTTATTGGATGGATATGGAGGCAAATTCTGTTCATTTTAACTTATGAGCCAGTGCCCAACAAAGTAGAAGTAAAACAAAGATCAGGAATCGATACAATTAACTTACTCCACCCATCAAAGACACCAAAGGGAAAGAAACACAAACATTAAGCGACCAGACCATAATGGAAACCTAAACAAAGGAAGGCCATAAGGACAGTTACTTTCCCACAAAATGGCCATATGGCCATCCAAAATAAAAAGACACAAGTGATACACACAGTAAGTAACAAACAACAACATAAATAAACCGCCACAGAAGAACCGCCTTGGACAGTCAGTGAAAAGATTTCCACTGGGGTGGCTTAAATCAATTTTACGTGGCCACAATCCTCGCCCTTACTTCCGTCGCGATTTAGACAAATAATTTGTTCAGTCAGCATGAAGGCCTCCTAACTCATCAGTGCAACATCTCCGTGAACACAAAAAATCAAAGAACCACAGAGGTGAGACAACGGTGAGGACTCTACAGCAAGAAACCACTGAAATGCTGGAGCAAAAGAAAACCAACAGTTAGACTCAGATGTATATAAAACCTACAAAAACACTTGTGAAACCAGCAAAGACTAAGATCAGTCTGCACATCTGTATAGGCTGATCAGATTCTTTGGTGGTTGCACAAGCCCTCTACAGTCAATAGAGATAAACAAAAACTCTTGTCATATTGAGTGGATGTACTGACAAATTCTGTTCACTTTGACTTACGGACCAGCACTCTGCAAAACCTACAAACCAGATCATCAGATAAGCCTGCACATCCAAGCAGAGGGATCATGTGATCAGCAAAGTCAGATCAGCCTGCTGTTTCTTGCAGAGGGCTCGTGATCAGCTAAGACTCAGATCAGCCTGTACACCAGTGCAGGCTGATAAGTGTCTTCACTGATCAAATTGAGCCTACTGCAGCCTACAGGCTATTCAAAGAGATTTACAAAAACTCGTCATAGTGGGTGGAGGTGCAGCCTGATGTCAGTCTCTTTGTATCTTATAATTTCGGTGTGCCCTGACTCATACATATTTTGTCGTCAGGGTGTCCAACTGATATTGGCTTACATTTGGTTAAGGCCTGCTGTACATGCGGTAGAAATGGATAGAGGGGAACATTTTACTCTTATTTCTTCACATCTAATGTAGATAGATAAAGAGGGAGAATAGTTTTATCTTTTTCTCTTATAAACAGGGAGAATAGTTTTATCTTTTTCTCTTTTTCCTTACTCTTTCCATCCATCTATTTCAACTTCATAAACAAAACAGCGTGCCAATGTTGGGCTGACATCAATATGACGTGGCAAGGTCTGACATGTAAATTTTGGCCTTGAGAATGATTTTGCAGAGAAAAAGAGAAAAGAGGAGCCTAGCCAGCAAGGAATGCCCAACATTGGTATGAGACAATGCAAAATGATTCTCAAGGCTGGGCACTTCATTAAACCACAACAGAGCAGTTAAACTTCCATATCTTTAACTAAAGCAATACACTGCTTTGCAGACCAATGTATGTAATGTCAGTATAGCATCTCAGAATTCTGTATTCCAGGTTACGCGGCTATCTACAGAATCAAAGTACATGTCGGCTACATCTGATGTTGGGAGATTTTCTTACACAAGCTGGCGATCATCTAGAAGCTTTAGACCAGTACAGTAAAGCTCTTGGGTGAGAATGATGTTACCTTTGCTCTATTTGACCCATGTCACCAGAAAATGTGGATTTATTTCCCCGATAATTTAACCCCTATCTTGCTGAATATTTAACTTAGCCACACCCAGTTTTGATTTTCAGCCAATCAGATTATATGATATAATGGGTTTGTTCAAATTCATAAACTGAACGACAAACAATGTAGATCCTGATCAGATGGCTTCTGAATCTACACTGCAAAGATAGGGGTTGTCGTGAACAGCAAGATAAGGGTTAACATTGGGATTGCAGTAAACCCAACACCCTTTGAGATATATAGATAGTAAAGTAAAATTCTGCTATTAAGACCACCTAAAATTAATTAAAATTTAAGTCTTACTTTGTGTTTTCCTCACGCAGTGTCTCCTAATAAGAGACCCCCTTTGGGACTGTTCAAAAGTGGTCTTAAGACCGCTTTTGAACAGTCCCAAAGGTGGTCTTAATATAGGAATTTTACTGTACTTGGTACAATAGTATATGAAGTTAAGAAGGCATGTCATGAGCAAGAACTACAATTATGGGTGCCATGGAATTTTAGTTATCTCCCCTGACAGTATAACCATATATACACCCTTTGAGCTTGGTACAATTGTTCTCAAGGTTTTGAAGTCATGTCATAAGCAAGGGCTGAAACTCTTGGTTATTTTTCCTCAGTCTTATCTGCTTCAATGTCAGAGAATCACAAAGACATGCTTATTCATAGTGCAACTCACTTGATACTTGAGGTATTGTCTCATGTCATGAGCATTATGATAACACATCCATGTGATATATTGCATTTTCCAAATCTCAAAAAAAGGTATTTTTTTCTGATGAAAAGGGGGAGTTCCAAATCTGCCCACGCACAGATTTTCTTGAAACTTCAATGGTTGTTTACTTGAGGACTATCAACTATATATATAACTTTGTTTCATTTGATACATTACTGTAGGCCTCAGGAGAGCTCCCTGGGGTAGTCCACTGTAGAGGTCATACACACCTGTGAACTTTTCAGTCTTAAATCAATAGGTATGATTATTTCCAAATTTTGTTGCTTTGATTGGCAACAGAACTCTATAAGGATTAATCTAATACAAAAAATGTAAATGTGTCTATGTCTTTTAAATTTTCTGATGAATTTATTTACAAAATTTCTTCTACTTTTCATGAAAATTGATAAAAAAGAGATTTTCATCATAAGTATTAGAGGTGTTACTGATCTTGTCACCCCAAGATATTGCATATAAAATAGGACACATATATCCTCTGTATATCAAACAAATTTCAAAAAAGTCAGAAACCGGTAACATTGTTTTGATAGCTAGAAATGGGTTCAGGTCTATTTTTGTGCTAAAATCATTTGCAATATAAGGGGACAAGATTTCCTTAAAATGTAGTTTCATTGTGTTTTTAATGACCAATTGGTGCCACCTTAGCACACAAAGCTTAGCATAGGCATTTCTGTAATAAAAACTCTCCCCCCCACACACACACACCCACACCACCCGGCACCCCCCCCCCCCCCCCCCCACCCCCCCCCAAAAAAAAGCACTGTTTACAGACAGGAGTTTTAGTTTGACTTTTAAAAAGTAAATGAGAACATACATTAGCATAGTATACAAGTTCAATCCAAACATTTTAAAGAGAAAAAATAAAATGCATTCATGCACTGTTCATGATGAATGTTAATGTTGACAGTATTGCAAAAATGATAATCCTGAAAAAAAAATACATTATGGCACAATAGGACTAAGACAAGGTGGATCGTTTTACCCTGTTTTATTTGATCTTTCTGTATATTTTTAAACCCTGCAGTACAAGGATACTTGATGTCAGTAATATGCAATGACAGATTGAATCTGCTTAATAAATTACTTTCATATTCCTATTTCTTTCTTTAATTATTTTTGTTGTTGTCATTTTCTTTAAAATAAAAAACAGCAGCCAATAAATTGCCAACTGTGAAGGGACAGACTGATTTATCGATTTTTTTCTAATGATTGATCGGTCCATGTGTTCTTAATTTTTTCTTACATCACTTGGTCAAAGAGACTCACACTCCGCTCCCCCAACAAAGGTTTTGTGAGATCATTTTCTGCATTTTTTTTTTCTAGATTCATTATAACATCTGCAAAAGTGTAAGCTACAATGTCCTTGTCTTCAAAATAAATGCAGAGCTAATCACACTATAACTAGTTGTAAAATTGGCATTTGGTCATTTGGTAAACACTTCCCTAAATGAAATAGATGGAAGCTAGTTGCTGTAACTAATTCATTTGATAGCTTATATTATATTTAGTTGTTGTATTACCATTCGCATTTATAGTCATCTGTTTGCAGTACTTGCCATGTATGATAAGTTTTCTAGCTCTGTATTCATCAATTTTTGCAAATGGCGTAAATCAGCTGTTAGCTGTACAATTAGCATATTTCTGAGCCAAAATCTGCAGCTGGCTTTATATTTTTCTATAATACTGATAGCAAATATACCCTTTGCTCATCATATTTAAGAATATAACTTTTTGACACTGATTTGCACAGCTGGCTACATTTGTTTGTGCTTTAGTTCAGATTTTGCGGAGGCATTGTTAGAGTGACAAAAGAACCAACACAATTGTGTTTCCATTTTGTCTGCAGTAATCTGTGTATACAGTGAGCCAAACGATCAGAAAATATTGTCCGTGGTGTTATGACATACCTGGCTCAACCATAATAAACATCATTACTCTTACCATTCAAGCAAGCTGTGCCATTCAGGTGTGACAATCAGACTTTTCAAACTCAGGTATGACAATCAGACTTTTCAAACTTTTCAAGTAGACTGCATCAGTTCAGAGTCAAGTGGAATTGTCTGGTTTACAGAACCATCCATTTTACTTACCATTTCAACAATCTTTGTCATAATAAGCTTCAGCAGGCTTTAGGATTACTTTAAATGCAAAAACGCCTGTTAAGAAATGAAATATATTTTTTTAATAAAATCCGATGGAATTGTTAATGAACGCTCAAAATGAATTGTGTTTTTGGTGTTCCCCAGGGTACCATAACTGATACAAATGCTGATTAAATGAGCTCATACTATACAATCAAGGGTTAAACGTACATATATTCATGTGTATATAGATATATTGGCGAACAATTTCTCGATTGAAAATGTTATACCATATCTACAAATGGTTTGAAAAAAAAAAGTAAAATCTGACCATTACTATTCAATGTTCAAATGCAGTATGTTACCGGTCTCAGATTTTCAAGAAAGTTTGACAAAATGTTCTACACATATATGGGCAATTTTCATGTTAAAATGATGGGGTGACAAGAACTGCAACAATGTGAAATTAAAAGTCAAACATACTCCGAAAGATTTTATGGTTGTGAAATCTGGGGCCTGCTCCATATGAAATCGATCATGGTCTACGGAACTTCAAGTGAACAATAGCAAATGTGATACAAAAATAATCACAAATGACTACAGCGATGCCTGCCGACAAAATAACTCCAAAACATAAGAAGTTGTTGAGTATATATACACTTGCTTGAGGGTACCCCTATTTTCGGATGTGGAAATAAACAAAACATTGTAGATTTATAATGAAAACAGATATAAGAGTGAAATAGCTAAATAATGAACAGTCATTAACCAGGCATTAATTATGCAAAATATCATGGAAATCTGTGCGTGGGCAGAACCCTATGGAAATTTACTATAGGCTGGAACTCCCCCTTTGTGATATTTTCCTTATTTATACACCAAACATAGGTTTTGGGTGCTTTTTAGAACCGCCTCAATGAGTACCCACAACCTATGTCTTGGAGCAGAAATAAAGAAAATAATGTTTACCCCTGTTAACCCCAGTTTTCTCTATATGAAGTGGGGTTTAGGGGGGTGTCTTTATTTCATGGACTCGTTCACGTGATGAAAATTTTTTCTGCCGTTTCCACACAACAAAGGTGCAAACCAGCCTAGACATCCGCCCAGGCTGATCAGCTCCTTCATGTTTGCTGCTTAGCTAATGGATAGTACACTACTAGAGGTAAAATATCAAGACTGAAACTAATCACCAGAGCTTGGTAAGCTGTTTTAGTCCTGACCTCGTTGCAAACTCTAAAGAGAGTTTTTTATGTGGTGGGTCTCAGTTACATTTGCATTACGTTTTAACCCTTTTGTACTGAATGGCATCCCCTGCCTCGTGTATTACAGGAGTCCATTTCAAAATTTTTGGGTGTCCTCTCCTGGTCTTGCTGAACAAGTCAACCTATATCCTTGCGAACAGTGCAGATCCAAATCAGAAGAAGGCATCTGATTAGGATATACATTGTTTGCAAATTTGAACTAGAGCGCACAGTCAATGGCACGCCATGGCAAATCCCCAAGCTTTGGGCGGAGCCAAATATCATGCTGCTCTTGTGTGCCCTTATCATGTAAGGAAGCCATGTACCAAATTTGGTTGCATTCTGGCCTGTGGTTAAAGAGAAGATAGCTTAACGGATGGATCGACAGATAGATGGATGGAGGCATTCAAAATATTTAAAAGCATGGGGATACTGAACATATATGGCTTAGGGGTAGGAATCTGAACAGTTTCTCAGATATAAGTCCTTTTATGAAGTGTCAAGTGGGTGGGACATGTCCCCGGTACACCAGGCGGGGACCCCCAGGTTGGTATCACTGAATGCGTCTTATCATAAGGAACAAGAATATATATGGTTTAAGGTAGCGGAGCTGAAATTTTTATGAGAGATTAGGCTCTTAATGAAGTGGAAGGATTGGTGCACCCAAGGGGACCTCCAGGTTGGTGCCACTGAAAGTGTCTTATCGTAAGGAACAAGAGTATATATGGTTTAGGGGTGGGAATCTGAATGGTTTCTGATATATGTGTCTTTTATGAAGTGGAGGGGTGGGGCATTGCCCCGGTGCAACCTTGGGGATAACCTGGTTGGTGTCTCTAAATGCATCTTATCGTAAGGAACAAGAACATATATATAGATTAGAGATGGGGAAGGGTTTCTGAGATTTTAGGCCTTTTCTGAAGTGGAGGGGTGGGGCAAGGCCCCAGCACACCCAGATATAATACAGCTCTTGCACGCCCTCATCATGTTTGGAAGCCATGTCCCAAATTTGGTTGCATTCTGGCCAAAAGGTGTTAAGGAGGATATAGGGTGACAGATGGGCAGATGGACAGAGGTGTTCGCAATACAAGCCCCACCCCCGGCAACGCTTTTTAAAAAGCTCAGGGATAATGAATACATTGTATTAAGTAATTTGACATTACGTGCGTATATCAAGATATCAAGTAATTTTGTGCGGCATATCAATTAATTCAGCAGGACAAGTGTAATAAAGATATACTCTTTTAAAGCAAAGTTAATTTCTGTTATTTGCAAAGAGACAAAAATATTGAAAAAGTAAGACGCCGATGTGCAGTCTTATCACTACCTTTCTTGTTTGCAAATTAAAAAACAGGCTTTTGCATGATACAGCTCCAGTGATCACTGAGACTTTATTCTCTCCACAGCTTAGATCCATCTAACACACGGGCCAGAGAAGGTATAGAAAGGGTCGAGAAGCAGGGCGATATGGGGGCCGACAATGCGTTTGATGTTGAAGTAGAAGAAATGGAAAATAGTGAAAATGAGGTGAGATTGTTTTTTTAAATCTTTTAGTTCACCTGGCCCTGTTCAAAACTAACGATGTCCTTTGTTAACAGATCGTTAAAACTTTCGCCATTTAATATGTCAAAAAAATCTGAGCAGTTAATGCAAAAGCTGCTGACATTTTTCAGCAAAAATAACATTATATTACTCCCATTTTCCCACAAAAATACAAAATGTTTTAATATTGTACTTGCCAGAACAGTTAACCCTTGTCCTGCTGAGCCCGGATATGCCTTATTTTCCAAACAATGAAGATCCAGATCAGATGGCTTCTGACGAAGCCATCTGATCAGGATCTACATTGTTTGCCATTCAGATTATGAATTTGTTGCAATAATTTGCATCAGGTAATCTGATTGGTTGATAATCAGTAGTGGATGTGGCAGATATGAATATTCAGCAGGACAGCTAACATTTTGACCACTATCAAGCTAGATAAGCTAAAGGTGCTTTGAAGAACTGAGCACAGGGGCTGGTGGTTCAAACCATTGTTAGCTTAACAGGCTCCGTAGTGGTCACATTGTTAACTGTTCTAGTAAGTACAATGTCTAGTTTTTGCATTTGCAAAAGATACTCACATTTTTTCAGCAAAAATAGTCTATTCACCATATTAAATGATCAGAGTTCTAACAATTTATTAGTTAACAACATTGTTAGTTTTGAACAACTGGCCCCTGAACATAAAGTGCCTATGATGAGCTCTTCTGATAGCTTGCTATCTCAGCCATTGTATGAGGACGAGTACTTATTTCTGGGTGAGATCGGTCTCTTCTTTTTCAATGTAATTGCCCTCTAGAATGATACACTTGGACCAACGCTGTTCCAGTGTGATCAACCCAGAACTGAAGAAGCCAGAGTCCTTGTCTCCAACCCACTCCTGAACTGCCCCCACGGCATCTTCGTCGGACCGGAAATGATGATATCCTTTTTCAAGTTTGGGAATAGGAAATTGTCACTAGGACCTAAGTGATGAGAATAGGCAGGTTGCGGTATAAACTTGTACCCATTCCCCTTAACAGCATCCATTGCAATTTTGCAAGTGTGGATTCCTGCATTGTCCTGTTGGAGCAGAATCCCTTTGGAGAGTTTACCTCGGTGTTTCATGTATTGGAGTTCTCAGTTGGTCAAGCAAATTTGCATAATATGCACCTGTTATTGTACTTTTCTTTGCTAGAAAGTCCAACATAATAATGCCTTGTGCGTCCCAAAATACAGTTGCCATCACCTTGCGGGCAGAGGGTTGCGTTTTTAACTTTTTTGGTCTTGGATGCATTGCGATAGTGACCTTGACAATAGTGCTGTCATGATAGTCAAATGGCAATAGTAATAGTATCCACAATTTGTTTGTTTGATTTGAGGTTTAATGTCCCCATCAACACTGTAAGGTCATTTTGGAGACGTTGCTTCCTTTTTTGTGGGACCTTTACCCGACATTGAGATGAAATGACATCTCAAGCCCTGTCACCCAATGAAACCAAAAGGGTTTATAAGCATGGATGGTCCAACTCACACCGCTTTACCTGGGCAGGCTTAGATCCTCTAAGTGGTTTACCAGAACTCTTGTGAGGTGGGTTTCAGCTCTGCGTGGATGCATCATGCAGTCCATTTATTAGGGCCCCGCACTGAAAGTGTGGGTGCCCTATAGTAATCACTCTGTCCGTCCATCTGTCTGTCTGTCCGTCTGTCCGTCCACAAATTTTTTTATCCTCTGACAGCTCTAGTTTCTTCAAGCCCCAATGGGCAGGGGCCGTAGTATCCACAATAGTGTTTTCACTTTCGCAACAGTGAAAAGAAATATATAAAGTACAAATAGAAATCATGGGTCTATAAATAGAAAATATCTGCACATTATAACCATAAGGAGGAAAGTATTTGCATTTACAGGACTTTAAAATGTACAACACATTCATACCTGTGATACCTCCCTCATCAGGAGGGAGACTCCCTCATTTTGAGGCTAATTTTTTTTTAGCTCACCTGAGCACGAAGTGCTCAAGGTGAGTTATTGTGATCGCCCTTTGTCCGGCGTCCGTAGTGCGACGTGCGTCGTCAACAATTCACTTAAATGACATCTCCTCCTAAACCAGTGAATGGATTTCAAAATGCTTTCATAGAAATGTTCCTTGGATGACCCTCTACCAAAATTGCTAAAATGGTTCCGCTCCGCAGAACAAAATGGCCGCCAGAGCTAAAAATAGAAAAACCTTTAAACGACATCTCCTCCTAGCCCTTTGGCCCGATTTCAAAATAATTTCACGGAAATGTTCCTTGGATGACCCTCTACCAAAATTGCTAAAATAGTTCTGCTCCGCTGGAAAAAATGGCCGCCAGAGCTAAAAATAGAAAAACCTTTAAAGGACATCTCCTCCTAGCCCTTTGGCCCGATTTCAAAATAATTTCACTGAAATGTTCCTTGGATGACCCTCTACCGAAATTGCTAAAATGGTTCGCTCCGCTAAACAAAATGACCGCCAGAGCTAAAAAACAGAACAAGAGGGCCCAGAGGGCCCTGGTTCGCTCACCTGATCCAAAGCATAACAAGTGGGCCCCGGGCAGGGTCAATTTTGGCCCAAGGGCTAAAATTTGAACAATCTTGGTAGAGGTCCACAAGATGAAGCTTCATATCGAATATGAAAGACCTGGGCTTTCTGGTTTCAGAGAAAAAGATTTTAAAGGTTTACCCTGCATATAGAAGTCTATGTAAAACAAGATTTTCCATATATAAGTCTATGTTAAACCAAAGGGCCCCAGAGCGGGGGCATTTTTGTCCCCAGTGCTATAATTTGGACAATCTTGGTAGAGGTCCACTAGCTGAAGCTTCATAACAAATATCAAAGACCTAAGCCTTGTGTTTCAGAGAAGATGATTTTTAAAGATTTTCCCTATGTAAGTCTATTTAAAACCAAACGGCCACATGGTGGGGGCATTTTTGGTCTCAGGGCTATAATTTGAACAATCTTTATAGAGGTCCACTAGCTGAAGCGTCATAACAAATATTGAAGACCTGAGCCTTGTGGTTTCAGAGAAGAAGATTTTTCAAGATTTTCCCTATATAAGTCTATGTAAAACCAAAGGGCCCCGGAGCGGGGGAATTTTTGGCCCCAGGGCTATAATTTGAACAATCTTGGTAGAGGTCCACAAGATGAAGCTTCATTCCAAATATCAAAGACCTGGGCCTTGCAGTTTCAGAGAAGAAGATTTTTCAAGATTTTCCCTATATAAGCCTATGTAAAACAAAAGGGCCCTGGTGCGGGGGCATTTTTGGCCCCAGCACTATAATTTGAACAATCTTGGTAGGGGTCTACTAGATGAAGCTTCATACCAAATATCAAAGACCTGGGCCTTGAGGCTTCAGAGAAGAAGATTTTTCAAGATTTTCCCTATATAAGCCCATGTAAAACCAAAGGGCCCCCGTGTAGGGGGCATTTTTAGCTCCAGCACTATAATTTGAACAATCTTGGTAGGGGTCCACTAGATGAAGCTTCATACCAAATATCAAAGACCTGGGCCTTGCAGTTTCAGAGAAGAAGATTTTTAAAGATTTTCCCTATATAAGCCTATGTAAAACAAAAGGGCCCTGGTGCGGGGGCATTTTTGGCCCCAGCACTATAATTTGAACAATCTTGGTAGGGGTCCACTTGATGAAGCTTCATACCAAATATCAAAGACCTGGGCCTAGCAGTTTCAGAGAAGAAGATTTTTCAAGATTTTCCCTATATAAGCCAATGTAAAACCAAAGGGCCCCCGTGCGGGGGCATTTTTAGCTTCAGCACTATAATTTGAACAATCTTGGTAGGGGTCCACTAGATAAAGCTTCATACCTAATATCAAAGACCTGGGCCTTGCGGTTTCAGAGAAGAAGATTTTTAAAGAATTTCCCTATATAAGCCCATGTAAAACCAAAGGGCCCCCGTGCGGGGGCATTTTTGGCCCCAGCACTATAATTTGAACAATCTTGGTAGGGGTCCACTAGATGAAGCTTCATACCAAATATCAAAGACCTGGGCCTTGCAGTTTCAGAGAAGAAGATTTTTCAAGATTTTCCCTATATAAGCCCATGTAAAACCAAAGGGCCCCCTGTGCGGGGGCATTTTTAGCTCCAGCACTATAATTTGAACAATCTTGGTAGGGGTCCACTAGATGAAGCTTCATACCAAATATCAAAGATCTCGGCCTTGCAGTTTCAGAGAAGAAGATTTTTAAAGATTTTCCCTATATAAGCCCATGTAAAACCAAAGGGCCCCTGTGCGGGGGCACTTTTGGCCCCAGCACTATAATTTGAACAATCTTGGTAGGGGTCCACTAGATGAAGCTTCATACCAAATATCAAAGACCTGGGCCTTGCGGTTTCAGAGAAGAAGAGTTTTTAAGTTTTCGGTGAAAAAAAATCTATTTTTGGCTTCTGTGACCTATATGTGCAACGGACCGGAACCATTTGAACAACTTTGAAAGGGGACCACCTAAGGATCATTCCTGTGAAGTTTGGTCAAAATCCGATCAGTGGTTTAGGAGGAGATGTCGTTTGAAGAAAAGTTTACAGACGACGGACAAAAAGTGATCCCAAAAGCTCACCTTGTCACTACGTGACAGGTGAGCTAAAAACCTTTAAACGACATCTCCTAGCCCTTTGGCCCGATTTCAAAATAATTTCACTGAAATGTTTCTTGGATGACCCTCTACCGAAATTGCAAAAATGGTTCCGCTCCGCTGAATAAAATGGCCGCCAGAGCTAAAAATAGAAAAACCTTTAAACGACATCTCCTCCTAGCCCTTTGGCCCAATTTCAAAATAATTTCACTGAAATGTTCCTTGGATGACCCTCTACCAAAATTGCTAAAATGGTTCCGCTCCGCTGCAAAAAATGGCCGCCAGAGCTAAAAATAGAAAAACCTTTAAAGGACATCTCCTCCTAGCCCTTTGGCCCGATTTCAAAATAATTTCACTGAAATGTTCCTTGGATGA
This sequence comes from Lucinisca nassula, assembly GCA_963580285.1. Lineage (NCBI taxonomy): Eukaryota > Metazoa > Mollusca > Bivalvia > Lucinida > Lucinidae > Lucinisca > Lucinisca nassula. Next base: position 106,243,978 of record OY757022.1, read on the forward strand.
CCCTTTACCAAAATTGCTAAAATGGTTCTGCTCCGCTGAACAAAATGGCCGCCAGAGCTAAAAATAGAAAAACCTTTAAACGACATCTTCTCCTAGCCCTTTGGCCCGATTTCAAAATAATTTCACTGAAATGTTCCTTGGATGACCCTCTACCAAAATTGGTAAAATGGTTCCACTCTGCTGAAAAAAATGGCCACCAGAGCTAAAAATAGAAAAACCTTTAAACGACATCTCCTGCTAGCCCTTTGGCCCGATTTCAAAATAATTTCACTGAAATGTTCCTTGGATGACCCTCTACGGAAATTGCTTAAATGGTTCCGCTCCGCTGAACAAAATGGCCGCAAGAGCTAAAAATAGAAAAACCTTTAAACGACATCTCCTCCTAGCCCTTTGGCCCGATTTCAAAATAATTTCACTGAAATGTTCCTTGGATGACCCTCTACCAAAATTGCTAAAATGGTTTCGCTCCGCTGAAAAAAATGGCCACCAGAGCTAAAAATAGAAAAACCTTTAACCGATATCTCCTCCTAGCCCTTTGGCCCGATTCCAAAATTATTTCACTGAAATGTTCCTTGGATGACCCTTTACCGAAATTGCTAAAATGGTTCCGCTCTGCTGAACAAAATGGCCGCCAGAGCTAAAAATAGAAAAACCTTTAAACGACATCTCCTCCTAGCCCTTTGGCCCGATTTCAAAATAATTTCACTGAAATGTTCCTTGGATGACCCTCTACGGAAATTGCTAAAATGGTTCCGTTCCGCTGAACAAAATGGCCACCAGAGCTAAAAATAGAAATACCTTTAAACAACATCTCCTCCTAGCCCTTTGGCCCGATTTCATATTACAGCCTGGGCCAATAATGGCTCTCCCAGGGTCCCACTTGATACCCTATTGATCAGGTGAGCGATCCAGGGCCATCATGGCCCTCTTGTTACCTAATCTATGCCCAAAATTTTAGTAAAATTTTGGAGTCTCCCTCATTTGAACTGAGAATTTCCCTTTATATTCTTTACATCTCCCTTGTCACAGTGGCAAATCTCCCTCATACAAGTCAAAAAATTATCACAGGTATGCACATTTGGTGTCAGCATGTGCTCAGGTCATCAAATTTTACAGGAACAGTGTGTTTTTAGCTCACCTGAGCACGAAGTGCTCAAGGTGAGCTATTGTGATCGCCCTTTGTCCGGCGTCCGTCGTGCGTCGTGCGTCGTGCGTCTGTGCGTCGTGCGTCGTGCGTCGTGCGTCGTCAACAATTCACTTAAATGACATCTCCTCCTAAACCAGTGAATGGATTTCAAAATACTTTCATAGAAATGTTCCTTGGGTGACCCTCTACCAAAATTGCTAAAATGGTTCTGCTCCGCAGAACAAAATGGCCGCCAGAGCTAAAAATAGAAAAACCTTTAAACGACATCTCCTCCTAGCCCTTTGGCCCGATTTCAAAATAATTTCACTGAAATGTTCCTTGGATGACCCTCTACCGAAATTGCTAAAATGGTTCCGCTGCGCTGAACAAAATGGCCGCCAGAGCTAAAAATAGAAAAACCTTTAAACGACATCTCCTCCTAGCCCTTTGGCCTGATTTCAAAATAATTTCACTGAAATGTTTCTTGGATGACCCTCTACCGAAATTGCTAAAATGGTTCCGCTCCGCTGAACAAAATGGCCGCCAGAGCTAAAAATAGAAAAACCTTTAAACGACATCTCCTCCTAGCCCTTTGGCCCGATTTCAAAATAATTTCACAGAAATGTTCCTTGGATGACCCTCTACCAACATTGCCAAAATGGTTCCCGTCTGCTGAAAAAATGGCCGCCAGAGCTAAAAATAGAAAAACCTTTAAAAGACATCTCCTCCTAGCCCTTTGGCCCGATTTCAAAATAATTTCACTGAAATGTGTCTTGGATGACCCTCTACCGAAATTGCTAAAATGGTTCGGCTCTACTGAACAAAATGGCCGCAAGAGCTAAAAATAGAAAAACCTTTAAACGACATCTCCTAGCCCTTTGGCCCGATTTCAAAATAATTTCACTGAAATGTTTCTTGGATGACCCTCTACCGAAATTGCTAAAATGGTTCCGCTCCGCTGAACAAAATGGCCACAAGAGCTAAAAATAGAAAAACCTTTAAACGACATCTCCTCCTTCCCCTTTGGCCCGATTTCAAAATAATTTCACAGAAATGTTCCTTGGATGACCCTCTACCAAAATTGCTAAAATGGTTCCGCTCCGCTGAAAAAAATGGCCGCCAGAGCTAAAAATAGAAAAACCTTTAAACGACATCTCCTCCTAGCCCTTTGGCCCGATTTCAAAATTATTTCACTGAAATGTTCCTTGGATGACCCTTTACCGAAATTGCTAAAATGGTTCCGCTTTGCTGAACAAAATGGCCGCCAGAGCTAAAAATAGAAAAACCTTTAAATGACATCTCCTCCTAGCCCTTTGGCCCGATTTCAAAATAATTTCACTGAAATGTTTCTTGGATGACCCTCTACCGAAATTGCTAAAATGGTTCCGCTCCGCTGAACAAAATGGCCACCAGAGCTAAAAATAGAAATACCTTTAAACAACATCTCCTCCTAGCCCTTTGACCCGATTTCATATTATAGCCTGGGCCAATAATGGCTCTCCCAGGGTCCCACTTGATACCCTATGGATCAGGTGAGCGATCCAGGGCCATCATGGCCCTCTTGTTTAACTGGAATTTCAACACTGAATGCCGTCATAACTAAAGCTTTATGTAATTCTCTGGTCTGCAAATACAATGTAGAAGTGTAGGCAATGATTAGGAATCGATACAATTAACCCACAGATCCCATCAGAGATACCAAAGGGAAAGAAACACAAACATGAAACAACAGACCCTAATGGAAACATCAATAGCGGAAAGCCAAAAGGACAGTTACTTTTCCACGAAATGGCCAATTGGCTATCCAAAACAAAATAATGTAAGCGACACAAACACCAAAGTTCCTTTGATTCAGGAAAGCTCCCGCACATATGGAAAGAAGCAAATGTAATCCCAATTTTTAAGAAAGTAGATAAATTTGACCCGTCCAACTACCGGCCCATATCCCTAACTTGCGTCCTCTGAAAAGTGCTGGAGCATGTTGTAGCTTCCGGGATCTCCACACTTTACTAACCAAAATATCTTGTTCGAACTACAGCATGGGTTCCGGGAAAAAAGATTCTGCGAGACACAGCTTATCATGCTGGTCGATGAACTTGCAAAAAATATGCAATCTGGAAAGCAAACAGACCTTATCCTCCTTGATTTTAGTAAAGCTTTCGACAAAGTGGCACACAAAAAATTGCTTTTGAAATTACATTTTTACGGCATAAGGGGGAACACACTAAATTGGATAAAATACTTTCTTGACAACAGATCTCAGTCAGTTTTACTCAATGGCGCTAATTCTGACAACATCCCAGTTCCTTCAGGAGTCCTGCAGGGCTCTGTTCTCGGACCCATACTGTTCTTGGCCTACAAAAGCGACCTCCCGGATCAGGTAAGATCCAGAGTAAGGTTCTTCGCAGATGACACAGCCATGTACCTTGCTTTCGATTCCAGGAAGACCTTGAGAAACTAGAAATATGGGAAAAACTCTGGGATATTAGTTTTAACCCCTCTAAGTGTCAGGTCATTCATGTGACCCTACGTAAAACTACCCTTCAGACCAAATGTTCTCTTCATGGCTGTGTACTTGAAAGTGTAACTCCGCCAGATATCTTGGGATCACCATTTCAGAAGACCTCAGATGGACAGACCATGTAAATAACATAAGTATAAAAGTCAACCAGACCCTAGGCTTCCTAAAACAAAATATTCGGGTCCACAATAGGGACCTGAAGGCCACAGCATATAAAACCCTGGTTCGCCCACAGCTAGAGTATGCCTCTACTGTGTGGTCCCCACTACACAGCATCAGACTCCTACAGACTTGAATCAGTTCAAAGAAGGGCTGCTAGATGGGTAACCAGAGACTACCGATATACATCTAGTGTCTCAGCAATGCTTCAGGATCTCAACTGACATACCCTTGACCAATGGCGCAGAGACAGTCGTTTGGTCCTTCTATACAAGGTCACATATGACCTTTGGTGCGATACCTGCTGCTGATAACCTAATCTGGAACACCCGTCCTTCTACCAGAAATCATCCCCTTGCATACAGACAGATCACGACTCTATAAGACTCCTACAAGTTCACATTCTTTCCCAGCACTATCATCCACTGGAATGCCCTGCCAGCCCACATACCACCACATACCAGTTCTTCCTACCATGGCACAGTTCAGCACAGCTGCCAGGTAGTCCACTAAACACCTTTAATGCCAGTATTCATTTTTAGCTTGGCCGTTTTGGAAGAAAACAACAAGGTATTGTCATAGCTCTGGCGTCATCGTCGCGCAAAAATTGAGACATTTTCATCTGCGTTGTTGTGCAAAAACTTGGGACATTTTGTAATATCCCTGTCATTACTGAATATATTTACTTGAAACTCGGACTAGTTGTTCATTATACGGTGCTCTTCTTATCTTTTAACTACATGTATACTAACACTCTTGATCGCACTATACAAACTCATTTCACCCACTTTTCTATCCCCCCTTTTCCTTCAGCTAACCCCTTTAGCACTTGGTTTTACCGGAACACCATCTGAAGTCCTCTGCGGAGGTTAAGATGTCATGGAAGATAGATAGACAGAAGACAAACCATAACAAAAGTAAACCACGACAGAAAGTTTGCAATAGTTATTATAAGAGTATTGCAATAGCAACCTGCAAGTGATAGTACTGCAATAGTGAATTAAGCAATATTAATAGTGTCGCAATAGTTATTTTTTCATTCTAATACTAAATAGTCAAACCTAACTAGGACCATTTTTATATGCCCGTTTGTAAAATGGTCCTATTATGCTATGCCCCCTGCGTCCATCTGTCAACTTTTTGTTTCCGGATAACTCCTCCTACAGTTTACATCCGATCAAGCTGAAAATTCATACATAGTTAGATCATAATGAGTGGCAGCGCATATTGTTTCGAGGTTACGGTCCACCAAATATTAATAGAGTTATGTCCCTTTGTAATTTTTTGTAAACTTTTCATTTCCGGATAACTCCTCCTACAGTTTACATCCGATCAAGCTGAAACTTCATCCATAGTTAGACCATGATGTGGGGCAGCGCATGTTGTTTCGAGGTTACAGCCCACCAAATAATAATAGGGTTATGCCCCTTTGAAATTTTTTATAAACTTTTCGTTTCCGGATAACTCCTCATACAGTTTACATCTGATCAACAGCCCCCGCCCATCGGGGCTTGACGAAATATATGGGCTGCATGATGCTTCCACGCAGAGCTGAATCCGACCCGCACACGAGTACTGATACACCACTTAGTGGATCTAAGCCTGCCCAGGCAAAGCGGTGCTAGTCGGACCGTCCATGCTTACAAACCCTATTGGTTTCATTGGGCGACAGGGCTTGAGATGTCATTTCATCTCAATGTCGGGTAAAAGTCCCACAAAATTGGAAGCAACATCTCCAGAATGACCTTTACAGTGTTGAAGGGGATGTTAAACCTCAAATCAAACGAACAAATACACTTGATCAAGCTGAAACTTCATACATAATTAGACCCGCATATTGTTATGAGGTTACAGTTCACCAAATATTAATAGAGTTAAGCCCTATGAAATTTTTTTGTAAACTTTTGGTTTCCGGATAATTCCTACACTTTACATCCGATCAAGCTGAAACTAAATACATAGACCATGATGTGGGGCAGCGCATATTGTTTCGAGGTTACAGTCCACCAAATAATAATAGAGTTATGCCTCTTTGAAATTTTTTGTAAAAATTTCGTTTCCGGATGACCCCGCCTACATTTTACATCCGATTTAGTTGAAACTTCATATATAATTAGACCATGATATGGGGCAGTGCATATTGTTTCGAGGTTATGGTCCACCAATTAATTATGCCCCTTTGAAAAATTCTGTAAACATTTTGTTTCCGGATAACTCCCTCTACATTTTAGATCTGATGATGTTGACACTTTACATATAGTAAGACCATTATTTGGAACAGTGCATATTATTTTGAGGTTACAGTCCGCCAATTATTACCCGAGTTATTCCCCTTTCACATATTTTTCTAAACATATTTTGTTTCCGGATAATATCTCTCACATTTTACAACTGATGAAGCTGAAACTTTACGTATAGTTAGACTATGATGTGGAGCAGCGCATATTATTTCAAGGTTACAGTCCACCACTTATTGGCAGAGTTATGCCTATATTATTTTGAGGTTATGGTCCACCAAATACATGTATTAGCGACCATGAAATTTTTTTTGGAGACAGGTAGTTTGAGCCATTGAGGGTTATTAATAGTGCCAGGTAAGAATATGGAGCGCATATTGTTCCTGGGTTACAGTCCACAAACCCAATCTTGTACAACAGTCAGTATATATATATATATGCTGCATCTTACTAATTGCCACGGGCGTATAATGCCCCGCTTGCAGAGCTCTTGTTTGTTTTTGTGGAGGTTTCAGGTCCACATCAACACCATTTAGGTCATTTTGGAGACATGGCTTCCAATTTGTGGGATTTTTACTGGACAGTGAGATGAAATGGCATCTCATGCCCTACCGCCTAAAGACCCTGATATAGTTTATGGAGTTGCACTTTGTACCACTTTTCCTGGGCAGGCTTAGACCTTCTTAGTAGTTTATCCATTCTTAAGTTAGGTTGATTTCAGCTCTGCGAGGAGGCACCATTCAGCCCAATCAAGAAGCCTCCGTGGTGCAGTGGTTACGCTACTCGCCTTGTAAACCAGGGATCGCAGGATCGATCCCGGGCTTCTCCAGACTTTCGGATGAGTCTTTAAACCGAGGTCCCGTCTCCGTATGACCTTAGCTGTTAGTGGGACGTAAAACTAAAACTCACTCACTCAGCCCAATCTACTAATATAACTAATTGCAAGACATTGACACTGAAACTTAACGTAAGAGATGCTTTTGTCCATGCGTATAGAAAAGCTTGCTCTGATGAACATCATCATGAAAACACGCCTATATAAATTTGACCCCCTAAAACTCCACTTTTATATAGTAAAACAGGGCTTTGCGGGGTATACATTATTTTTCTTATTAGATTGTGTTTTGAGCAGAATTAAGAAAAATATAGAAATTTTTATTCTGAAAATCTTCATTTTTAGGTGGTAGAATTTACAATGTATTTGTATAGGCGTGTTTTCGTAATCATGCTGAGCTGAACTCTGGTTTTTGTTTTATTTTTACAGGCAGAATTTGATGCTAGTGATGTGGAGAGCACATGGTCAGAGACAGACTTCAGCTAGCAGGAACTTACATATATGTACATGCTTCATCTACCATGTTTTCATACATGCCCAGAACACTGACAGAAACAGACTTCATCTAGCAGGAACTGACATTTGTTTGTTTTGTTTGAAGTTTAACATCCCCGTCAACACTGTAAAGGTCATTTTGGAGACATTGCTTCCAATTTTGTGGGACTTTTACCTGATATTGAGATGAAATTATATCCCAAGCCCTGCCTCCCAATGAAACCAATAGGGTTTATAAGCAAGGATTGGCTGACTCACACCGCATTGCCTGGGCAAGCTTAGATCCACTAAGCGGTTTACCAGTACTTGTGTGCAGGTCGGTTTCAGCTCTGCGTGGAAACATCATGCAGCCCATCTATTTCTTCAAGCCCCGATGAGCGGGGTCTGTGCAGGAACTTAAATACATGTACATGCTTCAGCTACCCATGTTTTTATACAAGGCCAGAACACTGATTTATGGGATCATCTGGATAACACATCCCAGAGACATAGTGTAATGTTCGATTACTCAAAAATGATATTTGTCTGAGGAAATGTGATATTTTTGACTGCAGAACTGAAGATTTAGCTCCCAAAATGACATATTTAAGTTATGATCACCATTCTTGTGCACTTATTTTGTTAAAAATTCAGTTGAACTTTGGTGGCTCAAGTCGAACTCATTTTTAGTCACTAGGGAATTCCTCTTCATAAGTAATGTGGGATAAATAAGGATATTTTCGACTTTTATCTTGCAAATGTATGCTGTGTGTACTCATTAGAATCGCCTCAATGAGGTGATTCTAATGATTACTCACAGCATACATTTTTATTATAGAACACTGAAAAGATGTCCCAAAATAACCCCACTATCCCTCCTGGCAGTAACCCTCAGTAGCTCGAACTTCTCCTTTCTCGAACAGATTTTCGTTGTCACACAGGTGTTCGAGCCATTGACTGTAATGATCTATTTGCATGAAATGCCTAGTATGGTCACGTACCAATCAATAACAAGAGCTGTCATCAGACAGAAGAGCTCACCAAAAGAGGTCTATTTGACTGTGACCTTGAGATCATGGGCAGGGTTTGGAATATTGCTGAATAGGTTAACCTTCGGAATCATATCTTGACCTTAAGTCATGGGCAAGAGCTGAGTGTTGCTGCCATATCAAATGTAAACAAAAGCTGTGATCTATTTTGGAAACTTTGAGTTCTGACAAAAAAGAACAACAATTTCACATTAGTTTTCCAGCTTGACCTTGAGGTGATGGGCATGGAGAGTATTGTTGAATAAAACTGGACCATTATCTATCAGCATACCAAATATAAACCAAAGCCTTTACATGGTTTAGAAAATAAGAGCTCTTTAAGAAGTTTAATGTGAAACTTGAGCATGAAATGACCTTGAGGTCATGGGCAAGGGTACTGCTGAGTAAAGCTTTGGACCTATGTCTGTCATCATACCAAATAGGAACCAGATCCATCATATGGTTTGAAAAGTATGAGCTCTTAAAAATGTAAACATAAATACGGACACCAGCGCCGATTCCAGTGCTGATGTTTGGGATAGTGCAATAACTCTACCTGAGCTTCATCCAGGCGAGGTCAAAAGGGACATTTCATGATTTTGTTTGTTTTGAGGCTTAACATCCCTGCCAACACTATTTAGGTTGTTTTGGAGACGCTGCTTCCAACATTGAGATGAAATGACATCTCAAGCCCTGCCACCCATTGAAACCAAGGCATGCTTAGACCTAAGCGGTTTACCATCACTCATATGCTGTCAGTTTCATGATGACATTGGCTTTTTTGGCAGTAGAATATGTCGTAAATTTATTAAGCTATCCAACATATGTGGTGTTACACTCTAAAGTGCATTAGAATGGCTATTGAGTCAGTGGAAATGATTTTGATGTCATTGTATGCGGGAAACTGCTAAAGGGGTACCTTGCCTAGATCAGACTGATAAGGGCCTGCACTATTTGTTAACAGAATTTTCCATCAAAAATAGAATAAAAATGAAAAAATAGTCCTGACACCCCTTATATGACAAATGGACTTGTCCCACATATAGCAATGGAAGAGTCCACTAGTATACAATGGGTTAATGGTATTCCTTGATTGTCATCGCAGAATGCGGCGTCTGTTCAGAGCCTACACTGTTTGCAAAAAGTTCAACTATTTACCAAATACATTTTGAAGAAAAAACAAACCTGACACCCCTAAATTTTGAAATGGACTCCTGCTATATATGGGGAGGAAGATTCCATCTGGTACAAAAATGGTAAATCAAGTAATTTTGTGTTGGTCCAGTTACAGGTCCTCGGTCGGCTGTATTTTATTAATTGACACAATTAAAAAATGGGATTACATGTATGTTTTTTTTACCTCAGTCTGGTATCACTTGACTGTCATAGAGGTGATTCTAATGAGTACAAACAACATCTCTTTATTTTCTAGAACATAAAAAGATACCTCTATACTATTCCCATTATGACTGGTGACATGATATTATAATGGTTTCAGTGCCGGGGCGTTAGAAGGTTCAAGGCTGTCCAGGAACAAGGAAGGAAACTGACCAGCCTGTCATGACTTTAGCTGTTGACTGGGCTATTAAACCACAACACAACATGATATGATATTGTGATGATTAACTGTCCATGGCTTGGAAAAAAAAAAGCCGGGGCACAGCATTTTCTTCAATTTATTTATGCACCCAGCAAGGACTCAGATCAGCCTGTGCATCCTTGCAGTCTCAGAGTCTTCGTTGTGCACTCCAAGGATAGCTATAGACCCAAGGCTTCTTCACTCAGCCAGAGAAGTCAGTAAAATCTGTCTTAATGGCCACCTCTATTAAGCAACCTGTCTTAAGCAAGCAGGCTTTCAGTTCCCAAAAAAGGAAAATGTATTAAAATTCACCTGTGTTAAGCAAGCACCTGTCTTATGCAAGCACTTTTGGATTATCCCATAGGTGCTTGCTCAATACTGTTTGGACTGTATATGGATGTGCAGGCTGATCTGATTTTTTGCTGGACGCACATTAAAATTGTAGGAAATGCTGTGCCCCATCTCAAATGTGTTCACAAGTGTTTGAACCATTGGATTTTGATTGTATATACCTGTACTGTTGTCGGAAGGTAAGTTGAAAGTGACATCAGCGAATGTTTTTGTTATTAAGCATTATGCACTGTTGTCAGAAGGTAACTACGCTTCGGTAATGATAATTATAATGGTATAGCCTGTCTTGCCAGCCAATGATGGGTATGATAAAGATAACGGTACCTGTCAAACCTACCTGTGGTGGTATTATCTTTTACGTCACTGTCCATCCATCCATCCCACAACAGTATATATTGTCCGTCGAGGAATAGTTGACAGTGACGTCACGACTTGTTTTTGTTCTTAACAATGCAAAGCCTATGGGGCTAACGGTAAAGTAGCTCAAATAGTCAGCTACGTCACTGCCAGCTATTTGTTGGCGAACTATACTTGTATTATAATGTTTATAATTTGTAATAAAAATGTCTTTCTCCAGTTGTTTGTTTTTATTTTTCCCAATCAGCTCAGTGGTGAAGAGGTTAACCCTTATCCCACTGCATAAATGAATGAAGCCACTCCCATCGCTGATTATCAACCAATCAAATTAGCTGATATAATATATTTGTTCATTTCACAAATTGCATGAGAAACAGTGTAGATCCTGATCAGATGGAAGCCATCTGATCTGGAGCTACACTGTTTGCAAAGGTATGAGTTGCTGTGAACAGCATAAGGGTTAAGTGATATCTGGAAATGGATTAATAATTTTACAGGGGCAAGTAACTTGGAAGATACAGCAGTGCAAGTTACTTGCTTACAGACCTTTCCCATTCATGAGTGGGCTGAAATCAGTATTAAAATTTGTCAGATGACTTGCATCAAAAGCAGTGTCATAACATTATTGCAGATTTTTCATATGAAAATATGTAACAGCCTCACAAAACATTGAAAATGTGTTTTCTGAAGAAATTATCGATAAAATACTGAGAAAGAAAAATGGTCATGTGAAAGGAATCTCACTCATGGTCATTACATATTATGAAGTTTATGAAACTCTCCAAAGACTTGTTCCATAAATTTCAGATGTAATCACCACTCGTCCGAGTAACTAGGAGATTCTATGGGTTGGCAACATTCTTTTGTAGAGATTGACCATGAAATCTTTTCTACTACAATTCTCTCCCTTACCCTGATTCAAGGACAGTTGTCAGCGAAAGAATGTGCACTGTACTGGTTACATGTAATTGCTCCCTGTAACAGTGTTTAGGTAAACTGACTAGCTCAATGACCTAAACAGTGTTATCTGTGCCATTACTCCAAACAAATTTGATGATAGCTCTGTCCTGTCTGTGGTGACCAAGTTTGAATTCATTAAGAGTGTGTCCAAGTATCCATGCTGTAAGTCTGTTCTTCAGAAATGTACTTGGAACACCAAGGGCAGATTCAGATATCAAAGACTGGATTACCTGTTATTTCCCTAAGAAATATAGTCCAGGGGCCAGTTGTTCAAAGCATCGTTAGCTTAACGAGCTTGTATTGTTAACTCTTCTTGCAAGTACAATATCGTAAATTTTGGTATTTTTGCTGAAAAAATTTGAGCAGCTTTTGCATCCACAAAAGCTGCTCACATTTTTTCAGCAAAAATTTCAGCATATTTGTCGTATTTAATGATCAAAGTTTTAACGATATGTTAACTAACGACGTCGCTAGTTTTGAACAACTGGCCCCAGGTCGAGGTCACATATGCTGCCATCTATAGATGCATGTAACTTCCTTAATGATCTTAAGTATTGGGACAGATAGGTCTAAACAAACAGTGCAGATGCAAAATGACCTGAATAGTTTTGATGGGATTGGTAGGTGGGGCTGCGTGTTAAACCTGAAATCAAACCAACATAGGAATCTGCTCCAGAAAGGTACATGCAGTTCTGGCCACTGAGCCAGGTCAAAAGGCATAGCTCTAATGTGGATTTTGATCTATAAAATAAAAGATCTTGGGCCAGTTGTTCAAAACTAACGATGTCGTTAGTTAACGTATCGTTAAAACTTTGATCATTAAATATGGCAAATATGCTGAAATTTTTGCTAAAAAAATGGGAGCAGCTTTTGCGGACGCAAAAGCTGCTTACATTTTTTCAGCAAAAATACCAAAATCTATGATATTATACTTGCTAGAAGAGTTAACAATATGACCACTAACGAGCTTGTTAAGCTAACGATGCTTTGAACAACTGGCCCCTGGAGCCAGTTGTTCAAAACTAACGACCTTGTTAGTTAGCGTATCATTAAAACTTTGATCATTTATTATGGCAAATATGCTAATATTTTTGCTGAAAAAAAAATGTGAGCAGCTAAGCTGCTCACATTTTTTCAGCAAAAATACCAAAATTTTAAATATTAAACTTGCTAGAATAGTGAACAATATGACCACTAACAAGCTCGTTAACTAATGATGCTTTGAACAACTGGCCCCTGTTACTCTTTGGAGTTGTCTCAGAGAGTCAATTCTTGTGATTACTATAAAAATCACAAAAACTCGGACACCTTGAAGACATGCTGTACTTCTCCTAAACTTTTAACAAATATTGTTTCACAATCCTGCAAGCAGTCCAAAAGGCCCAAATTAAATGGCAAAGTAAAGACACCGATCGGACTGCTCTTTCAGAAGTTTTTTGTATGGGTGGGAAGTCCTTGTAAAAAGGAACATACGTGCCAAATATTAAGGCTCTGTCTCAAATGTGATGATAAAGTAGGTCACATGTCAATGTCATAGGACATTCTTTGTATGAATAGGAAGCCCTCGTCTCGAGGAACCTACATGCCAAATTTGAAGGCTCTCAAATGCTTCAAAAGTTATAATAAAGTTGGTTGAGGTCTAAATTTTTGTATGGGTGGGAAGACCTGGTCTCAAAGAACATATATGCAAAATATGAAGGCTCTATCCCTTATGGTTCAAAAGTTATGAAAAAGTAGGTCACAGGTCAAGGGTCATTTTTTGGTATGAGTGGGAAACCCTCATCACAAGGAACCTACATATACATGCAAAATATGAAGACTCTATCTCAAACGGTTCGCAAGTTATGACCGACTGATCTACTTCCTGATTCCACAAGACCCATATTTGAACTTGACCTAGACTTGTCAAGACGATCGGTTCGATCCCGGGCCACGACATACCAAAGTCGTTAAAAATGGTACTAGCTGCTCCTCACTTGGCACTTAGATTTACGGGGTACAGCTGGGACTGGTCGACCCAGTGTCAGGATAATGTGACTGGGTGTGGTATCATGTAATGTGTCTGGGACATGATACTTCAGTGAGGCAGCACTATAGAAGTGAGCATTGAGCTCCCTGTCGCAACCAGACACCGTCGTGATATGACTGAAAAATTGTTGAAAGCGACGTTAAACCCGAATTCACACACACACACACACACACATTGTCAAGATGCTCATTCTGAGCAAGATTTAAGGTAATTGGACAAAAACTCTGGCCACTAGATTGTTCACCAAGTTTTTCTATGATTTGACCTACTTTTTGACCCGACATTACCAATATTCGAACTTGACCAAGATGTTGTCAAGATTGTTTGATGATGATCGGACCGAAACTGTAGCCTCTAATATTAGTGTTCACGGGTTTTCTATGACCCGACATGACCAATGTTCAAACTTGACCAATATATATTGTCAAGATGATCATTCTGAGCAAGAGTTATTATGATCGGATGTGGCCTCTTGTGTGTTCACAAGGGTTTTCTATGATTGGAGTGAGTGAGTGTTCAAGTTTTACATCTCACCAACAGCTAAGGTCATACGGAGACGGGACCTCGGTTTAAAGACTCATCCAAAAGTCTGGAGAAGCCAGGGATCGATCCTACGATCCCTGATTTGACATGACCAATAATGACCTTGACCGAGATATTATCAAGATGATCATTCTGAGTGAGTTTGATGATGATCGGACCAAAACTGTGGCCTCCAGTGTGTTCACAAGGTTTTTCTATGATTTGACCTACTGACCTACCTTTTGACCCGACAAGACCAGCATTCGATCTTGACCGAGATATTGTCATGATAATCATTCTGACCAAGTTTGGTGATAACTGGCCCAAAACTGAGACCTCCAGGGTGTTCACAAGACAAGTTTACACTCGGACGATGCTCAACACCGCCGGACATCTCACAGTCACAAAAGCTCACCATGACTTTCGATCAGGTGAGCTAAAAACAATACCTGTGTCCCACCTAGCGAAAGCAGGTGCCACAAACATATATCAACAAAGAGGGGACAACAGAAAAGCAAGCATACGTTTGTATTAAGTAATTTAATATAAAATATCCAAGGACTACAGTAACAATGTTTGACAGTGACAATCCCTCCAAACATGGTGAGAAAACCAGTCTTTCAATACCAAAACATCTGTGAATCACAGTGTATTTTTTCATATCTCCAGTACGGCCATTGTTTAGATGAAAATTTGTAATAGTCCTCGTATTTATTTCCAAAATATAGGCTGTAGGTGCTCTTTAGAACTGCCTCAATTGAGGCGGTTCTAACGAGTACCAACAACCTATGTCTTGGAGCAGAAATAAGAAAATTAGTGTTTTACTCCTGTAAACCCGTTTTCTCAATATAAAGTGGTGTTTATGGGGTATTCATTTCACATACTTAATATTAAGATGTGGAGTTGGCAGCCAAAAACACAAAAACCAGCCTGCTGAGCAAGAATCTTAAAAACTAAAGGTATTGTATTGCTTGATTTTGTTTGAATTGAGGTATAAACTATTTTTATCATATGACATTGCGTCTGAGAGTGTAATAATGCCATATAATAAATTCTATAATCCACTAGTGGATTAAATATGCAAATTAGTTAGATACATCCCGTAACATTGCACGTACGATGTCCAAAAAGACGTCGCATTTACTTATGGCGGAATATTTACATTTTTGTACAAAAATCGTGAATAAAATTTGTTTTAAATGTCATATGATAAAAAGAATCTTGCATTCGTGCTCATGTAGTACTGAATTTATTAAACTCATTGAGGAAAATGGATAAAATGCTCGGCATCAAATACACACCTGCACATGTTGACAACATAGCTATACTAGTATCATACGAATGGGATCCAGAAGAAAGTCAAATGACTTATTTGAATCTGTACCCCTGAATTACAGTTATAGTGCTGTGCTGATTTACTTAGTGTTAAATTGTCTTGTTTTGTTTGATTTTAACATCCCCGTCACAGCACTATATAGGTCATTTTGGAGATGTTGCTTCCAATTTTTTGGGACTTTTACTCGACACTGAGATGAAATGACATCTCAAGCCCTGTCGCCCAATAAAACAGAAATTTTTTATTTGATGTTTAGCATCCCCGTCAACACTGTATAGGTCATTTTGGAGATGTTGCTTCCAATTTCGTGGGACTTTTTAACCGACATTGAGATGAAATGACATCTCGAGCCCTCTCGCCCAATGAAACATAAATTTGTCCAATGAATTACAAAATGTGTACAGTAGTGTAAAGAAACAAAGGGTACTGAAATAAAGAATAGAATAGAAATGTGGCTCAATGGGGAGAGAAATTTGAAGTAAAGTGATATGTAAGGATCATATCTTTACATAGTATTAATAATAATAATATAATAATACAGTCGAACTTCAATGGCTCGAACCCCTTTGGGACCTCACAAATCTGTTCGAGACAGGGGTAGTTCGAGCCACTGAGGCTACTGTCAGGAGGCATAACAAGATACTTTTAGACATCTTTTCGGTGTTCTATAATGAAAATGTATGTTGTGTGTACTCATTAGAATCACCTCATCGAGGCGATTCTAATGAGTACACATAGCATACATTTGCAAGATAAAAGACCAAAATCTCCTTAATTATTCCCCACTAGTTCTTCTGTAGAGGATTTCGCTAGGGGCTCAAGAACGGGTTCGACACATCAATGGTAAACGAGCCATCGAAGTTCTACTGTAATCAACTTTATTTATAGAGGAAAAAAGCACATTTAGTAAACACTAATCTTCCATGTGGCCCTCCAAAAACAAGGAAGGTATATAAACATAAAAGCATATTTACAAAGTGACAGACCCTCCCCCCCCCCCCCACACACACACACAATAAAACTGTCTCACAGACTCACAAGTAGGTATGATACATGTACAAAAAGAGACAAACCACAGCCAAAATGTCTATGTTTAACTACAAAAAGAAGAAGACAACTAGAAATGTGTCAATACGACACAGATGCCCCTGTCCAGGGGCCACCTCACCCCAAAACACTCATTACAATAACACCTGCATTGGATAGCATAACTCACCTGAAAAAGTTTCCTTGAGGTTATTGGCATAGGATTGGGTATTGTTAATTAAACCTTTGAAAGACAGCTATCATCATACCAAATATGAAATCAATCTATCACATGGTTTGGAAAATATGAGCTCTAAAAATGTTAAAATTAAAAATTTCTAAGTCTGAAAGCGTGACCTTGAGGTCATAGGACAGATGCGGGATTATGGCTGAATGAAACTTTTGATCTGTATGTATCATCATTCCAAATATGAAGCAAATCCATCAAATGGTTTAGGAAATATGATCTCTAAAAAGACAGAAAATAAAAAATTTCTAAGTTTGTGACCTTGACCTTGAGGTCAGGGATGGGGGGTATGGCTGAATAAAACTTTGGACCTGTTAACTATCATCATACCAAATTATTTAGTTTGGAAAATATGAGCTATTAACATACTTAAATTTGAAAATTTCTATGGCTGTGACCTTGAGGTCAAGGTCATGGGTGGGGGTACTGCTGAATATCACTTTGGACCTTCATCTATGATAGCACCAAATATAAACACAATCCACAAATGGTTTGGAAAATATGAACTCTTAAAAAATCAACATTAAAAATTTCTGTGACCTTCACCTTGAAGTCTTAGGCATGAGTGGGGGTATTGCCAAATAAACCTTTGAACCTGTATCTATCATCATAACAAATTTATATAAACCAAATCTATCATATGGTTTGGAAAATACTAGCTCTATGAAAACTTTAACATTAAAAATTCTAAGTCTGTGACCTTTACCTTGAGGTTATGGGCATGGGTATTGCTGAATGAATCTTTGGACGTACATCTATCATCGTAACAAATATGAACAGAATCAATCATAAAAGTTCAGGTTCTAACTGGTACAAATATCTTAACCGGAGTCTTAAAAATTTTTAAGTTGGTGACCTTGACCTTGAGGTCATAGGCATGGGTGGGGGTATTGCTGAATAAAACTTTGCACCTATATCTATCATCATACCAAATATGAACAAAATCCATCATATGCTTTGGAAGATATAAGCTCTTAAATAATATGGTTCTACCTGGTACAAATAGCTTAACCAGTCTTACGTCTATGACCTTGACCTTGAGGACATAGGCATGAGTGTGTGTGTGTGTGTGGGGGGGGGGGGATGATGAATAAAACTTTGCACCTATATATATTGTCATCCTAAATATGAACCAAACCCATCTTATATTTTGGAAGATATGAGCTCTTAAATAATAAGACTCTACCTGGTACAAATACCTTAACCAGAGTCTTCAAGATTAAAAAAAATTCTAATTTCATAACCTTGACCTTGAGGTCATAGGCATGGGTGGGGGTAGTCCTGAATAAAACTTTGGACCTATATCTATCATCATGCAAAATATGAACCAAATCCATCACATGGTTTGGAAAATATGTTCTCTTAAAAGTTCAGGCTCTACCTGGTACAAAAACCTTAACCGGCGTCTAACAGGATTACGTACACAGGATTAGGTACAAACTTTCGTACAGAAGGACGTACATTCGGACACAAGTACGCACGTACCCACGTACAGAAAACTGAAAAACTATATGCCCCCGGCATCATCCGATGCAGGGGCATAAAAAAAGCCTGATAGTAATATTAGGTCAAGTAATATTAGGTCATGTAATATTAGGTCATGTAATGCAACTTAAGCGATATACAAATGTACAACATTTCCAAGGAAAAACTATTACTGTTTCAACCATTTAATGAAATTATGAAAAGTGCTCACTGAATTAAGATTAAGTTCAGACAGATAGTAGACTGTTCCATATTATTGGCCAGAGTATGTACTTTAATACAGAGTCTGTACAAAATCCCATTTGTAACAAATATGAATATGGGCCGTCTTGGGTCAAACTAGGTAAAAAAAAAATGGAGTGTATGTAATAAACACCGTCTGTGTCCCCTCCTGGGGTTAAGGTAAAACAGAACAAAAGAAAGAAAAAAAAGATTAGGAGATGGGCCAGTTGTTCAAAACTAACAACATGGTTAAAACTTTGATCATTTAATATGGCAAATATATATGTAGATGTACTAATAAGTTTGGTGAAAAATAAAAAGAGTAGCTTTTGCATTTTTTCAGCAAAAATACTGAAATTTTAGATATTGTACGTGCTAGAACAAGCTAACAAATTTAGCACTATGAGCTTGTTAAAGGCATTTATTCTTGATTATTGAGGACTATCATTTCATTACAAAATATTATTTAGCCCTTAGTGCTGACTGAAGAGAAGTCCTCCGACTTCAACAGGTCAGGGGCTTCCTTAGGGAAAATCAATAATTTACTAACTGTTGACTAGTGTACATTATTGATTTTCCTCTTAAGTGCCTCAGTCAGGGGATTCAACAAGAGCTAATAATCACCCTATTAAGGGCCGCCTTTGATCTGCTATAGACAGATTGACACAAGGGGCAATAAAACAATCATAAACACGGTGTGTGCTACTGTTACAAGAACAAATGCCTTGAAGCTAATGAGGATTTGAACATGTGGACCCAGATTTTAACCAGGCATACCTGCCAACTTTCACCCATTAGGGCTAGCTTCACGATTTTTCCATGCATTTTGACCTCACGATCGTGTTGCCAAAATACGACAAAAATCACGATTTTTCCACCTCCTCACGCTTGGTATTTTTTTCAGCCATATTGTTTGTGGATAGTCATTTTGAATATCTTGGATTCCTTCACTATCTATTTTGGAGATGGAAAAACCCTGAGTACATTTTTAGCTGTATTCACTATTTTTAACCCAATGATAGATTACCTAGTACCCACAAACATATGCAAGTTGCCAACAGTTTTCTATCTGTATGCGCATGAACAGGGATGCCCTTTGCTGATTTTTTCATGTAAGTACGTGTATGTTTGAACAATTATTTAATCTCTCCCAGATGTAATGAAAGTAAATACATGTATTTACCTATGAATGAGCAATGTCACGTATTTTCGTGACTAAGAAAATCGTAGTTTTTATCTCTCAAACAAAGAATTGAATTATTATTTGGTAATGAGTGTTCTAACACTTCAGAAACAATTGTTTTGCAAAATAAAGGCTGATATAGTCAGACATTAAGCACTCCTTGCAATTGCATGAAAACTGTTTCTGAGTAAAAGAACCTAATTTCAGATAGATCATGTATTCAGACAATCTTTAGTTATTGCAAATACCATTAATTATTGAAGCTTAAGTATTATATCAGTGTTTTTTTGGATAATACATAAAATGTAGACATGAATTTTTTCTGATTGTACTAGTGGACTGGAGCGTGTCTACTAGTTTGAAAAAAATCTCCCTGATGGAAATTTTGGGGAAAATATTCACCGCGTTTTATTCCATCGAAAAATGCCGTGACACGCAGAATCTCCCCCATGAAAAATTTGAAAAGTTGCCAGGTATGACCAGGTAAGACACAAAACAGCCTGCTCATATGTACAGCCTAGCAAGTGTTGTAAATTTTAGATTTTGAATCTAGAGGTACTGTACTAGCTATGCAGTGAACACAAAGGTGCCGAGCGCAGACTGGGTCCAGTTGTTCAAAGCATCGTTAGCTTAACGAGCTTGTTAGTGGTCAAATTGTTAACTGTTCTAGCAAGTATTCTAATATAGTGTGATTTTTGCTGAAAAAATGAGAGCAGCTTTTGCATGTGCAAAAGCTGCTTTCATTTTTTTCAGCAAAAATATAAGTATACTCATATTCAATGAAAACGCACCACTTTTAATATTTGATTTCTTTAGTTTAAGGTAAAAATGACTGATTTTTTCAACTGATAAATATTATAGGGTATTGTCAAGTTGTCACCAAAGCATAAATTTGTTTGACATGAATACTGCATGATTTTCATGATGTGCATGTGCAAAAATTGCAAATTTTCGCACCTTCTATACGGTCAATTAAAGGTCCTATTGCCCAAATGCCTCCCATTAAAGTTTCAGCTCAATCAAACTTTTGGTTAGGGAGATGTCATTCAAAGAATTTCAAGGTGGCCAATATGGAGGCCATCTTGGATGTCAGAATGCAATGATGAAACTCTGTGTCACCCAAATACCTTTCACCAAGTATCAGCTCAATTCGACTTACGGTTTTGGAGAATCAAAAATTGGAAAAGATAAGAAGGCCATGGCATAAGCTGACCTGGAGTGAGAAAAATATATTTGGTCATTTTTCTGCATGATCTATTCATTGTGAGATTCATCTTCGGAATGTTATATCAAAAACTGTGTTACAATGGAGAGTGTTATAAAAAGGTTTAAGTGAATCAAATGAAATACTCACTTATATAAGATTCTGTACCTTTGTCATATAACATTCTGGGGCCAGTTGTTCAACACTAACGACATCTTTAGTTAACATATCGTTAAAACTTTGATAATTTGTTATGGCAAATGTGAGCAGCTTTCACAAATGCAAAATGACCACTAACAAGCTCAATAAGCTAACCAGGCTTTGACGGTTCCAGCCTAAAGGCTTACTGAGAATTAGAGAGAATCTAATGTTGGTTGGTGCCTGATGCTCTGTCTCTGGTCGGGCCCATCAGTGTCTTAATTGTTGGTTTTCTTATGCTCCAGCATTTCAGTGGTTTCTCGCTGTTGAGTCCTCACCGTTGTTTCATCTCTGTGGTTGTTTAATTTTTTTGTGTTCACTGAGGTGTTGCACTGATGAGCTAAAAGGCCTTCATGTGGACTAAACAAAGTATTTGTCTAAATCGCGACGGAAGTAAGGGCGAGGATTGTGGCCACGTAAAATCAATATAAGCCCCCAGAGGAATTTGTTTCACTGACCGTTCCAAGGCGGTTCTTCTGTTGCAGTTTATTTTTTGTTACGGTTTGTCTGAGTGTTTGTATCGCTTTTATTATTTTGTTTTGGTTAGCCAATTGGCCATTTTGTGGGAAAGTAACTGTCCTTTTGGCTTTCCGCTATTGATGTTTCCATTAGGGTCTGGTTGTTTCATGTTTATATTTCTTTCCCTTTGGTGTCTCTGATGGGAGCTGTGGGTTAATTGTATTGATTCCTGATCATTGCCTTCACTTCAATTTTTAACAACTGGCCCCCGTACTTTTGTGATGTCGACTATATAACAAGTGTTAGCGAGATGTGTAGGCCCATCTGACAAGTCAGGTAATTAACCCTTTTTGTACCAAATGTAATCTTCTTTCTTATATATAGCAGAAGTCCATTTCAAAATTATGGGGTGACAGGTTGTGTTTTCTTCAAAATTGATTCAGAAAATGGCTGAACTTTTTCCAAATAGCAATCTGGGCCTGCACTGTTTGCCAGGGTACCCTTTTTAATGACAGATTCAATCTGTCATCTCTAGCTATCCTGCGTGTTGTAAAGTAGTTCCGGCTTTCTTACGACTTTCTTCCGGCTTTGACCGCCAAAGAATTATGAGTCCGCACAAAAATGTAGTCCGGTTAGGAGCAGTTAACAAAATTGAACATCCTATAATCGCAATACAAACTTTTGAAGCAGACGACTTGACGATTATATCTTACCTTTCAGAGAATAGATTCAGCATTTCATATAAATCAGCTGCATCATGCGAGACGGTATACCTAGATCAATGCGGCACCTGTTCAGACGTCTGCTCAGGTTTTACACTGTTTTCTAACAGTGCTGTCAATATTTAATAAAGACCAGCCGGTCAGCAGAGACCAGAATATTAATGGGTTTTCCGACATTCGAGGTCAAGTCTAGGTCATTTACAACTAGGTGTATATCAGACTTTGCGAGAAAAGCTGTCCCTTTCAACCCTGGAATATGGTACAGATACCTATGCAAACAGTGTAGGTCCTATGATATAATTCTAGGTGCCATATTTAGCAGAATGGACGAGCCCAACTTCAGTAAGGGAAGAGTACACTCCAGAAACTCAAGGCGGTGAATAAATCAAAGCACTGACAACACTCATGCCGATTGTGTCTAAATGCAGGCTGGTCATGAACGAGGACTTGGACTGATCCGTTTAAACTTAACGGATGTTAGTAACTGATGCAAAAATGTAGAACAAGATCAGCACCGTGTTCTGTGGCGTTTGATCTTAGTCTACATTGTTTGCCAGATCGAACATTGTATTCAAGTGCAGATTTTACAGATAACACTTACATGTACCCAAGACTGACAAACGACCCGGCTATGTTTGGGTTGATTGTTTGGCATTCGACCCGAAGTTACTAATAAAAAAAGCGATTTAGAGCTAACTACGTGACTATCACTGACTTCTCAGAATAACCTTTTTCTTGCAGAATATAGCCGCAGTGAGATCAGGGTATTCCATAAGACTGAAGAGGGTCATCCTGGAATCATAGGGTGAGCTTGGCAAACAGTATAGACCAAGTTCGGACGCTGCAGAAGCGATTCTTATCAAAATCTTCACTATTTGTTTGGAATTTCAGAGTTAAATTAAACAGTTTAATCTCAGCCCAGGACTTTTACCCCAACCTACATCCCACCAACACTTTCGGTGCTTTGATTTTGAAACCAAACGATTGCATGATTACAACACGCTTAGGCACCATGCCCTTAAGCTAAAAAGGTTAAATCAATCAACCATGACGTATGGTTACCAGTCCGGCCATGATCCTGTGTTTTGTTTTGTTTGATTTGAGGTTTAACGTCCCCCTCAACACTGTATAGGTCATTTTGGAGACGTTGCTTCCAATTTTGTTGGACTTTTACCCGACACTGAGATGAAATGACATCTCAAGCCCTGCCGCCCAATGAAACCAATAGGGTTTATATGCATGGACGGTCCGACTCGCACCTCTTTGCCTGGGCAGGCTTAGATCCTCTAAGCAGATTATCAGTACTCGTGTGCGGGTCGGTTTCAGCTCCGCGTGGAAGCGAAATGCAGCCCATCTATTTCTTTAAGCCCCGATGGGCGGGGGCCAACGATCCTGTGTACCACCTTCACACCAGCACTGATAGAAACCACATGCTCAGGATCAAACTTTTAATGTGTGATGTAAGGTCGTGCCTAGAAAAGAAGAAATTGTATTTTGTTCTCAAAAAGCATCAAGTGAGAACGTATTGCAACATTTTTCATTAAACCCTGGACAATTAGAGTGAGTGAGTGTTTGAGTTTTACGTCCCACCAACAGATAAGGTCATACGGAGACGATAACTCGGTTTAAAGACACAGCCGAAAGTCTGGAGAAGTCCGGGATCGATCCTGCGATCCCTTGTTTACAAGGCGAGTAGCATAACCACTACACTACACGGAGGCTTCTAATTGACAGTTAGAAGCTGGTCGGAAAGCGGATGGTGTTGACTCTGATTTTGGGTGCCACATGTGTGTGATCTATTTGTCTGTTGAAGCGACATCTTACTATCAACAGAAGACGCTAGTGGACGTCGACGTAGCGGAAGACCGACGTCAGTACGTCAAGATCGATTCATCCGACAGACGCATATGCGAAGCAGATTTCCGCCGGCATCTGCTACACTGTACCTGTAGATAAACACAGGGTTTCAACTACCGACTAATAAGCACTGACACTGTTCGTCGCCCTTATGCGATGCACTTTTGAGAGCTAGACGTCCCTGTCGTGACCAAAATTAAGACGTCGACGCAGTACGGAACACTTACGCTGGTGCATGAAATACGTACATGTATATTGGCGTCTAAGCGACTCGCGTGATATGCGTTTCAGTGACACATCGCACTTAAGCGTGAATCACGCCGATTGTCGTTTCGGGATGTTTCGACATATAGGTGTAAGGTATGCCGAGGCGACGCGTGCGTAATAGAGCATGACATATCGGATGGAACAAGCGAAATGGTATGTCGAGCTATTGCATGTAGCTAGCGACATTAAGAATATACAAGATCATGGCTGAGGCGTTAACTGAACAGCGAGACGTTACTTCAATCAAGTGAGTCGGCCTCACGTGGTTCCATTTATTTGTTTACGCTCAGAATCCGGGATATCTAATCCAGCAGGATTATGCGCGGGTTTATAGTGCTGTTCTTACTCAAAAATGTCTTCAAGCCAATGGAATTCATGTACTGGACTAACCAGCCATTCTCCTCCGATCTCTTTGTGAAAAATAGAGTATCTTTTGTGGGAGGTATCCACAACCGACCAGACAAAAATGTTACTAATTGACAGTAGTATTGTTAAAACTTTAAGGATTTTAACTAGAATTTTAATGTTTGGTTTTGAAAACGTAAATAGTTTCTTTCCAAAATTTGAAACATCGAATGGCATTTAATGATACCACCGGTGTATAGAAATCTGCAAACATATCATACACTGGAATTTGCAGAACTACTTTTCTAAATTTTAAGATCTTTTTAGAAAGGTTGTCTGTAAGTTTTCAGTGTTTTGATTTTCTCATAGAATCTGTCATTTCAGTGCCTTTGGCGCTTTGATTAGTGTCAAGTTCTCATGATTGTTTCATTTCTATATTCATTTGATTTTTATGTTCTCAGACATGTTGTACTGATGAGTTCGAAATCCTTCATACAGCCTGAACAAATTATTTGTTTAAACCACGACAGAATCAGGACCATGTAAAATCAATTTAAGACCCCCACGCAGCATAAACTTTTTAATGACCATTCCAAGGCAGTTCTTCAGTTGTGGTTTATTATTTTTATAGTTTGTCTTTGCATGTATGTGTTGCTAATATCTTTTTATTTTGGACAGCCCTTTGGCCATTTTGTGGGATGCCCTTTAAAGTAAATGCCCTTAAGGCTTTCCACTTGTGATGTTTTCATTATGGTTGTTTTATGTTTGTGTTGCTTTCCCACTGGTGTCTTGGATGGGAGGTGTTAGGTAATAGTATTGATTCCTGATCATTGCCTTCATGTCTATTTTACATGGATAGCATACTTAAAAATGGCCATTTTTTTCTGTAATTTTTGTTCACATGTATGCATGTACCACAGCAAGAGATATAGTGGGTATTATTCCATGGTAACTGTGTCAAAGGATAACATGCCTTCTCAGTCATGAACATGTATGTACCTATGTTGTGGGAATTCATTTGAACTGCTTCACCAAAGGGGGTCTAATGAATACTCCCAACATAAGTTTTTATGGAGAATTGACAAAAATGATCTTTTTATCACCAAATACCAATATACATAACATTGTGATCCTAAGTATTGGGACATATATGCCTAAGCAAACAGTGCAGACCCAGATCAGGAGCAGTCTGATCAGGGTCTACACTGTTTGCCATTTAGATTTCTGATAGGGCTTATATGTGCATCATTTTAATAACCAGAGTTTTCTGCTGGTGACCTTGGTTAATAATAACAAGAGGGCCATGATGGCCCTGGAACGCTCACCTGATCCATAGTGTAACACGTGGGCCCTGGGGAGGGCCATTATTGGCCCCAGGACTGTAATTTGCAATATCTTGAGGGAGGTCTAAAAGGTGAAGCTTCATATCAAAGACCACAGCCTTCTGGTTTCAAACATGAAGATTTTTAAAGGTTTTCCTAATATACGTCTAAATAAAATCTGTGTGCCCTGGGGCAGGGGCATTTTTGGCCCCAGGGCTATAATGTGAACAACCTTGATAGAAGTCCACAAGATGAAGATTCATACCAAATATGAAACACCTGAGCCATCTGGTTTCAGACAAGAGATTTTTAAAGGTTTTCCCTATATCAGTCAATGTCATACCAAATGGCTTCAGGGCGGGGACTTTTTGACCCCAGGGCTATAATTTGAACAATCTTGGTAGAGGTCCACTAGATGAAGCTACACACAAAATATCAAAGACCTGGGCCTTGCAGTTTCAGAGAAAGATTTTTTAAGATTTTTCCAATATATGTCAATGTAAAACCAAAGGGCCCCGGGGCGGGGGCATTTTTGGCCCCAGGGCTATAATTTAAACAATTTTGATAGAGGTTCACTAGATGAAGCTTCACATCAAAAAACAAGGACCTGGACCTTGCAGTTTCAGAGAAGAAGATTTTTTTAAAGATTTTTCCTATATAAGTCAATGTTAAACTAAAGGGCCCCACATCGGGGGCATTTTTGGCACAAGGGCTATAATTTGAACAATCTTGGTAGAGGTCCACTAGATGAAGGTACACACTAAATATCAAAGACCTGGGCTTTGTGGTTTCAGTGGAGAAGATTTTTTAAGATTTTTCCTTGTATTTTTGTGGTTTCAGTGGAGAAGATTTTTTAAAATTTTTCATGTATATAAGTCAATGTAAAATAAAAGGGGCCCCGAGCAGGGGCATTTTTGGCCCCAGGGCTATAATTTGAAAAATTTTGATAAGAGCTCCACAAGACGAAGCTTCATACCAAATATCAAACACCTGAGCCTTCTGGTTTCAGACAAGAAGATTTTTAAAGGTTTTCCCTATATAAGTCAATGTAAAGTGAGTGAGTGTTTGAGTTTTACGTCCCACCAACAGCTAAGGTCATACGGAGGCGGGACCTCGGTTTAAAGACTCATCCGAAAGTCTGGAGAAGCCCGGGATCGATCCTGCGATCCCTGGTTTACAAGGCGAGTAGCGTAACCACTACACCACGGAGGCTTCTAAGTCAATGTAAAACCAAAAGGCCCCAGGGCGGGGTATTTTTGGCCCCAGGGCTATAATTTGAACAATCTTGGTAGAGGTCCAATAGATGGAGCTACACACCAAATATCAAAGACCTGGGCCTTGCGGTTTCAGAGGAGAACATTTTTTAAGAATTTTCCTATATAAGTCAATGTAAAAACAAGGGGAACCAAGGTGGAGGCATTTTTGGCCCCAGGACTATAATTTGAACAATCTTGATAGAAGTCCACACTAAGACGAAGCTTCATACCAAATATGAAACACCCGAGCCTTCTGGTTTCAGACAAGAAGATTTCTAAAGCTTTTCCCTATGTTTGTTTGTTTGATTTTAGGTTTTACGTCCCCATCAACACTATTTAGGTCATTTTGGAGACACTGCTTCCAATTTTGTGGGACTTTTACCCGACATTGAGATGAATGGACATCTCAATCCCTGCCACCCAATGAAACCAATAGGGTTAATAAGCATGGACGGGTCGACTTGCAGCAATTTTCCTGGTCAGGCTTAGACGTTCTTAGCGAATTATCAGTACTCATGTGCAGTCAGTATCAGCTCTGCGTGGAAGCATCGTGCCGCCCAATCTATTTCTCCAAGCCCCGATGGGCGGGGACAGTTTTCTCTATGTAAGTCAATGTAAAACCAAAGGGTCCCAAGGCGGGGCATTTTTGGCCCCAGGACTATAATTTGGACAATCTTAGTAGAGGTCCACTAGATGAAGCTACAAACCAAATATCGAAGACCTGGGCCTTGCGGTTTCAGAGAAGATTTTTTAAGATTTCCCCAGGGCTATAATTTGAACAATATTGATAGAGGTCCACAAGACGAAGCTTCATACCAAATATCAAATACCTGAGCCTTCTGGTTTCAGACAAGAAGATTTTTAAAGCTTTTCCCAGAAAGATTCGATCAATCTGAAGGGGCTACGGTGATGATAAGGTAAAAAATCGGCATTTTCAGCAATCAAAGGGACGTAACTCTATGATAAATGGGCAGACTTGGTTGGTTTTCGAACTCATCCGAGGTTTTATCCCCAGTTACCTTACATATAAGTTTCAGAAAGATTCGATCAAAACTAAAGGGGCTACCGTGATGACACGTCAAAAATCTGCATTTTGAGAAATCAAAGGGACGTAACTCTATGATAAATGGGCCGACTTGGCCGCTTCTCGAATTCATCCGAGTTTTTATCCCCAGCCACCTAACATATAAGTTTCAGAAAGACCCGATCAAAACTGAAGGCGCTACGGTGATGACAAGCATTTTCCCATAGTAAGTCTATGGAACCTTGTGGTTGCCATAGGAACCAAAGTTTTAGAGCCATTTCGAAAAAAAGTTTATGTCATCAATGCCCCACCAGAGGCATGCTACAGATAAGAAATGATTGAGATCAGCCTGCAGAGATATAGCTGCTCAAAAGTGTGGACGAACGACCGACGACGGAGGACCCAATATACTATAAGCTCCCCTGGAGCCTTTGGCCCAGGTGAGCTAAAATTCTATTTTTGCCTCTCGCGACCTTGATGTGCAACAGACCGGAACCAATAGAACAACTTTGAAAGGGGACCACCTAAGGATCATTCCTGTGAAGTTTGGTCAAAATCCGATAAGTTGTTTAGATGTCGTTTGAAGAAATGGTAAAGGCACGCATGCACAGACGGATGCGCGGTGGAAGAAAAGAGATCCCAAAAGCTAACCTCGTCATTACATGAGGGGTGAGCTAAAACAGCCGCCAAATCTCGATTACTCCTTATCTGGAGCTATGACCTGCATGCTCCCACTGTCTGTCTTATTTGGGCCCCGTCAAGCGATTTTGGTACTTATCGCCTATGCGAGCAGCAAAGGTTCAGGCGAGACTGCGCATCCGCGCAGTCTCGCCAGAACCTTCGCTGCTCGCTCATACAAGCAGTGAATCAAGAGGAACCTTCAGACAGAAAGCCATATCCCTGGCCTCTCTGAATGGCTGGGCATGCGCAGTTAAAATTTGGCATGACGGAATGCTCGAAGACACAAATTCGCTTGGCGGGGCTCATTTATACTACAAGTACAGGCTGTGGGTGCTTGTTAGAGCCGCCTCATTCTTCATTATGTTCATTTGTTTGTTTGATGTGAGGTTTAACATCCCCGTCAACACTTTATAGGTCATTTTGGAGACGTTGCTTCAAATTTTGTGGGACTTTTACCCGACACCGAGATGAAATGATACCTCAAGCCCTGTCGCCGAATGAAACCAATAGGGTTTATAAGCTTGGACCGTCCGACTCGTACCGCTTTGCCTGGGCAGGCTTAGATCCTATAAGTGGTTTACCAGTACTAGTGTGCGATTGGATTCAGCTCTGAGTAGAAGCATCATACAGCCCATCTATTTCTTCAAGCCCTGAACTTCATTATGTCTTGGAGCAGAAATAAGAAGAATAACATATACCCCTGTAAACAACAGTTTACTATATGATTTGATACAAAGTGGGGTTATAGAGGGGTTCATTACACATATTAATGTGATGGCACCCAAAGAAAAATATTGTTACACACAAATAAGGACAATATTGCCAAAATATCATCTTTCTCTGAGAGGGCTTCTCTTAAAGGAAAGAATTTCTATCAGGAGACAAATTATTTCCTTTAACATGTTTAAAGGAAATGGGAACACCTTCAGGGGTGGGGCAACTCCTGCAAAAGTATTTTTGTCTCCCATGTTTGTTTGTTTGTATTTTAGTTTTAAGGCCCAGTCAACATTTTTTAGGTCATTTTTGAGCCGGTCAGTTTACCTATCCACACTTTTCCTGGGCAGTCTTATACATAAGCGGTTAACCAGTACAGTGCACATTCTTTTGCCAGAAACTGACAACTGCCCTTCTTGAATCAGCGGGAGAGAATGACCGTAGAAAAGATTTCACGATCAATCTCCAATGACAGAATGATGCCGACCCCGGCAGGTATCAAACCCGCGTCCTCCTGATCACCAGTCAGACGCGCCCCCGACTGAGCTACCGAGGCCGGCTTCTGCCATGTCAATTGGGGTCAACTCTAAAAGGAAAGAATTTGCTCCTCAGGAGCAAATTCTTTCCGTTAAGAGTAGACCCCTTTTTCAGGGGGACAGGGCTTGTAGAAAAGTGAACAGTAAGTCCCGAAAGTTGTCTCCCTTTGGAAAAGTTAGAAAAATCTGTCATGTGTTCCCATTCCCCTTAAGAGCATTTATTTAGGACTGCAGTGGTAATTATTACAGCAGTCACAGCTATAGATAAATCAAATACAAGAGTAAACCCTTAAGACACTGAGAAAAACTACATCTGAAAATGTCTGCTTATGTCAAGTGCTAATTTTTTTTTTTGGCAAACTTTTTAAAAATATTTTTGCAATACAGGCAAAGAGTGTAGACCCAGATCAGACTGCTCCTATAGCAGCAGTCTGATCTGGGTTCACACTGTTCCAGATCAGACTGCAGAGCAGTCTGATCTGGGTCCACTGTTTGCAAAAAATTTCTTTTAAGGTAACCGGAAGACAGCAAAGCAGACAACAATTATCATGATTGGCATTTTATGGGTTAACTTTTTTCTTGTTTTGATGTAACACCTGAAAATCATTATGCCAAATTATGAGTCTGAATCTTACAGCGTTGATGGAAGGTCTTCAATCAAGTAATAATTTTACAACACAGGTTTAACAGAAGGTTTCTATTCACACCAAATATTTATCTTAATATACACATGCGTAATATGTGTAATGAACACTATGCATTTAAAATTGAAGCCTACCAGCCATTCTGGTAGCATCTTGTTGACTAATTTATTGTCAACTTACACAAGAATTATATATGTACATATGAAGATTTTGCTAAAACTAGAAATGTGTCCATACGACACGGATGCCCCCGCCTGAAAATATGTCTATGTTCATATTCATCCATGGAAAGTTATTGATAGTGTTTAAGTTTTGGACCCTTTTTATGCCATTTGACCTCTAAGTATGACCTTGACCTTGGAGGTACAGATCTGGGTTTGCATGTGACACATTGTCTCATGATGGTTAACATTACAAAATAATTTCAAAATCCATCCAGAAATAAGAAAGTTATTGGCTGCGTTTAAGTTTCGGACCCTTTTTTTGAACTTTGACCTCAAGGCATGACCTTAACCTTGGACGTACGGGCCAGGGTTTTGCATGTGACACATCGACTCATGATGGTTAACATTTCTACAAAGTAATTTCAAAATCCATCCAGAAATAAGAAACTTATTGACTGTGTTTAAGTTTCGGACCCTTTTTTTGACCTTTGACCTTCAAGTATGACCTTGACCTTGGAGGTACGGACCTGGGTTTTGCACTTGACACATCAACTCATGATGGTTAACATTTCTACAAAGTAATTTCAAAATCCATCCAGAAATAAGAAACTTATTGACTGCGTTTAAGTTTCGGACCCTTTTTTTGACCTTTGACCTCCAAGTATGACCTTGACCTTGGAGGTACGGACCTGGGTTTTGCACTTGACACATCAACTCATGATGGTTAACATTTCTACAAAGTAATTTCAAAATCCATCCAGAAATAAGAAACTTATTGACTGCGTTTAAGTTTCGGACCCTTTTTTTTACCTTTGACCTCTAAGAATGACCTTGACCTTGGAGGTACGGACCTGGGTTTTGCACGTGACACGTCGTCTCATGATGGTTAACGTTTCTGCCAAGTATATTTAAAATCCATCAAGAAATAATGAAGTTATTGACCGTGTTTAAGTAGTGATGCACGGACAAACGGACAGACAGGGGCAAAGCTATATGCCCTTTCCACCATTCTTCGAATGGCGGGGCATAATAATAAAAATAAAAATAGCACAACAAGAACAAGGCTTGAAATAACCTTGATAAAGCAAGAGCTTTCACTGGACTGGGACGCTTGTCTGCACACACCCTGTCTCTTCATACTTAACCTGGTGAATAAATTAATTTGCCACACCCATTTCTGACTAGCAACCAATCAAGGGCTGGAAAATTCCTCAAAATTTCACTCGTCCTGCCTGAACAAGGGCATATAGACTTTGGAAAATTTCGTAGTGACTAGACAAAACTTTCACTCGACCTCCAAATGTTTACTCGTCATGGCAAGCAGTACATTATAATTATTAATTTGTATTTTTTACTGAGTGACAAACAGTGTTGATCCTGATAAGATGGCTTCTTCAGAAGCCATCTGATCTGGATCTACACTGTTTGCAAAGGTAGGGGTTGTCCTGAACAGCAGGATAAGGGTTAAAGCATAAATGGGTATAAGAGTATTAGATATTGTACCGATACTTGCAAGAACTTTAATTTTTCCATCACTAACAAGGTTAATTTATAAATATAAGCTATCATGCTTTGAAGAACAACATCACCAAAACATGCCTATATAATTTTGACACCCTTGAACCCCACTTTTATATTTAGTAGAACTGGGATTTTATCATTTACAGGGGTAAATCTTATTGTTCTTATTTCTGCTCTAAAACATAGATTGTGGGTATTCGTTAGGACCGCCTCATTGAGGCGGTTCTAACGAGCACTCGCAATCCATATTTTGAGCAAAAATAAGCAAAATATCACAATTTTTCATCTTGAAGTTTTCATTTTTCTGGCAGTAATGCTTACAATGTATTTGTATAGGCGTATTTTCGTAATGAAGGCCCTGTTGTTTCATTTTCAATGATATACAAACAACCAAGTACAAGTACACAACCCTGACTATCATGTTCAAAATGCAAGAGCTGCCACATCAAAGAAATGCTAGCCTGTTGGCAACTATTCTACCATAACAATGTCTAATACAACTGCATTGGCACTGACATTGAACCCCAACATAACCAACAAGGTGACGGCAAAGTGTATTAAATTTTCAGTACTCAAGAGTGTGTTTAAGCTTATCTGCAAGAGAACCACCCTCCTCTTCATCCAAGTCAGAAAATATATTTGAAATCTTGACCTGAAATTCATTCTCTGACAAGGCCTGTCGTTTTCTTTTCTTTGGATCCCAACCGTTCTTTACTGCTCTTTTTACTCTTTTCTTTACTTTTTCCTGAGATGGCTTATAAAAAGTATTGTCAAAGTTAAAATATGTGTGACTTTTTCTTTTACTGTACATCTGGTCTTCAGTTTTTGGGGATTCAAAAATTGTTGCCCATGTTTTCTCTGGAGGTTTTACATAGTTTTTGTTTCTATAAATATCTTCTAGTGGAATTTCAAGTGATTTTTTCCTTCTTCTGCCTGAATTTTGTTTAGCAGGTTCATTATTTTGTTCAGCCACAGGACTAAGTTCAGAATCTCTGGCTTGCATTTGCATTTTCAAAACAGCAGCATCAGCTGATCGTCTTCTCCTTCTTCTTGCACCCAATTCTTCACTGCCTTCTGAAAAACCACCACTTTGTGTGGGCAAAGCACTAATATCTGCATCAGTGGCCTGCATCTGTATTTTCAAAACAGCGGAATCTGCTGACCGTCTCCTTCGTTTAGGTGCTGCTTCTTCATTGCTGACTACTGATGCTCCTGACTTTTCTGTAGTTGCCTCAGTATTGGCAGTATTTCTTTCATTTGCTTCATTTTCAACCTCTGTCACATGTGAATTAAGTGCCATACAATCAGAAAGTAGGTCAGCAACATTTTCCTCTGAACATTTTGAAAAATTTCTATCATTTAAATTAACCTGTGAAATTTCCTCAGTGACTTGGTTTACCTGGCAATCCTGATTATGTATGTTCAAAGTATCCTCACTAGCTTTAGAATTTATTTTGTGTGCAGTACTGGTTGCACCGTCAATTTTATCATAGCTTTCGTTCTGTTTTTCTTCAGCCTCATTATAAAGAGATGGAAAATAAAAATTATTTGATCTCCTTCTTCTCCTATCTTGTTTCTGCTTTAATATATCTTTCTGAGACAGATCTGAATGAGATATGGCCACTTCCAGATCTAGTTTGGATAAACCCTCAAGGACAGAGGCTGTGCTGTCTGTAACAGACAGCACAGCTTCAGTCCTTGAGGGTTTATCCTCATGTTCTGTATTAATACTCTCAGAACTACAGGAATGTAACATAGCACCATTTGATGAAGAACTGTTACTATCCAGTTGTGAACCACAATCACTGCTATCAGACTTTTTTTGGCATTTTATGTCAGTAAATGCGATGCAAGTACTTGAAGATCCTTCTGAACCTGACTTTCTTCTTTTTCTTGATGAATTGTTTGTGTTTAACTTCTTTATCAGCTTTTGTTTGTCAACTTCAGAACATTTTTCACTTAATGAAATAGTGTCAGTTGATCTGCATTTCTTGTCTTTTACTGTAAGTTGTGATTTAAAAGGTTTGTCAAAAGATTTAGTAGACAAGTTAGAACCATTAATAATGTTTTCTTTCTTGTCCAGGTGACTACAGTTATCCTCCTTCAACTCAACATTGTTTTCTGTAGGTTCTGAGGCACCACCAACTTGCACTCCTCTGTTTATGTCAAAATTCATCGATATAGATTTGTTAACATTTTCGTTTTTTTCTAAGACATTCATTTCCTGTGTATCAGAACTTGCTGGGCATATCTCATTTTCACAGAATCCATCAGTTTCATCTGTCTGTTGACAATCTTCAAGCTCAATTACGTTTGTAGTTTTATTTAATGCATTGCTTACAGCATTAAAAGTATTGAAAAACTTTTTTGACACTGACTTCCTCTTCTTTTTTGTTCTGTCTGCCGCAGTTTTAGTTTCTTTGGTTAGTGTTTCTACTACTTCTTTATCATCTTTATTTTCTTGCATTCCTTTTTCATCTGTCTCTTTGTGTTCACAATCACTGCCAGGTTTAGATATTCCTGTTACATTGTAAACCTGTATGATTTGCTCTGTGCTAGGCTGTCTGTTTTCCAAGGACATATCTAACTCTGTTTCTAAAGCAAGTTTTATCTCAGACAATGATTTATCATTTTGTGGTGACATTACCTTACTTACACTGTCTTGTTTGAGTGATGGGGAATCTAAATTATTTGCTTTACTATCTTGCAATATGTTTGAAAGATAGGTTGGACTTGTCTTTACTAAGTCAACAACTTTGCCAGCAAATGCTTTACACAATGACAGAAACCCTGGGGATTCAGAATGCATTCCATCATCTTCCTGGCCTACACTTTTATTTTCTACTATTGTGTTTTCCTTATCAGATAATGATAAAACCGAGTCTTCCTTCTGGGAATAAGAGTTTCCCAAAACCTCAGAGTTACTGCTTTCTTCTGTAACCTGTTCTAGACTTTTCTGAGCACATAAGTCTTTACTTCCACCTATTTCACTGTCACAGAAATTATTCTTTTCATTTAAAAGTTTATCAAGTTTTGATATGTCTATGCTTTTGCTTGTAGGTAACAAACTTATATAACTGTCATCATGATTTCCTACATAAGAGATGTCTGAGGGAGATATAGGAAACTCTGGGGACATAGACTGTGGAGTAGTTAATTTAATATCACCTGGTGGAGTGATTTCAGAATTAGATAAGCTTTCTCCATCTTTCTGTTCTGTCCCTTTTGAACCAGCACAAGTCTGAAATTGCTTTGGGCTTAATACAGGGAAATTACTATTTTCTGTGTCCTCATTTATTGAATTTATTGGTTCGTTCACCTTTGCACAATATGAACTTGTCTTTGTAGTGCTATTTTTACATTGTTCAGATCTACTCTCACTCTCAATTTGATGTGCTGAAAATTCATTATTGATTCTCTGATCTGATGCTGTAAAATAAGGCTGAGAGATGACTCTGTTTTCATATATATCTGTTCTTTTGTCCGCAACAACTGTATCCCATTCATTCTCCCCCAATACAACAGATGACCTCGGCAACTCAGGTATGAGATTGGATCGCCGCCTTTTCTTCAATTTTACTGGCTCTTCCGCTTCCATCCACAGGCTGCCATAAGGATCTTCCTTAGGAACACTTTCCTGGCCTATGAAAACAATTTTCAAAATTGTCATTTGGGGAAGTAAATCTGTAGTTTTACGGTCGGAAATTTCTTATCACAGGGATGTGTCAGCTGAGCTGTAACACGGAATTTGTGACCATAAAACCAATGATTTACTCCCCAAAATACCCTCATTCTAATGCACTTATTCACTTGTTTTCTTAACCCTTGTCCTGCTGAATATTCATATATGCCACACCCACTACCGATTATCAACCAATCAGATTACTTGATGCAAATTATTGCAACAAATTCATAAACTGAATGACAAACAATGTAGATCCTGATCAGATGGCTTCTTCAGAAGCCATCTGATCTGGATCTTCATTGTTTGAAAGATAAGACATATCCGGGATCAGCAGGACAAGGGTTAAAAAAAATATTCATTTTGCCCAAAACGACAAAACCAAACCCAACCAATGAAAAGCGATGTTATATGTCGATTTCCAACAGTATATTGTAGAATAAACTATTGCAAATTTTTGACGTTATCCAATCAGATGTCGCATTACATAAGCAAGTGCATTAGAATAGAGGTTAACCCATTTAGTACCAGAAACCCCCAAACGGGTACCCTGGCAAACAGTGCAGGCCCAGATCAGACACCGCAGAATGAGGCCTCTGATCAGGGCCTCCACTGTTTGCTATAATTTTAGCTATTTTCCAAATAAATTTTGATGAAAACACAACCTGATACCCCTAAATTTTGAAATGAACTCCTGTTATATTTAAGGAGGAAGATTCCATTTGGTACAAAAAGGGTTAATCAATTAAATATATATTTAATTGATTAACCCTTTTTGTACCAAATGGAATCTTCCTCCTATATGGGAAATACTTCCCTAGGCCATTGCAAGTCTGATAAAAACCTAGTGCGCATTAGCACAAGATTTTTATCAGGACCTCTATGCCCTTGGGAATAACCATTGCTGATTAAATTATCTATTATATAGCTTTTAAAATGACATTTTGTCTCTTCTGACATATTAACATGAGGTCATCTACTGCCATAATGTGATGTCATTTATGTGATTTGCATGTGATAATGTTATCCCACTGGAAAATATAACTTTTATTTTCCCCAGAAATCCCTATAATACCATCTAGTTATGTAATTTACTGTATTAATCACAAACTAGATCAGCAGTCAATGGTAAACCATCGCAAATACCCGCTTTTTCTATGAATAACAATAATGACTATGTATTAGATAGCCAAAACTACATGTAAGTTAAAACAAGAAAAATGCCTAATGGCATTATGGACGGGTTTTTTTTTTTTCAGTATGGTTAGGATGGTGGTGGCATGGGTGGGGTAGGGTGGGGTGTGCTGGTGTGGGGTAGGGTGGGGTGTAATGGGTTAGGAGTCGGGTGGGATGGGGTGGAATTTGTGGTGGGGTGGGGTGTGATGGGGTGTGGTGGGGTTGTGGGGTGGGGTGGGCTTGGGTGGGTGGGATGGGGTGAGGTCGGGTAAGGTGGGGAGTGGTGGGATGGGGTTGGGTTGGGGGTGGATTGGGGTTGTTTTGGGATGGGGGTGGGGTGGGGTTGTGGGGTAGGGTAGGGTATGCTAGGGTAGGGTGGGGTGGGTAGGGTATGTATATAAAACTAAGTATGCATGTATGTACAGAACAAATGCAATATCCTAACCCAGTAACAACTTTTTGTGTGTGTGGGGGGGGGGGATTTGTTTATGTGTTTTACGAAGAAAAAAAAAATAAAGTTTTTTCTATTTTTAGCTCTATTTTTAGCTCTAGTGGCCACTGATTTTAGCAATTTTGAAAAAGGGTCACCTAATGAACATTTCTGTAAAATAATTTTGAAATCGGGCCATTATCCCAGGAGGAGATGTCGTTTAAAGAAATTGTTGACGGACGACGGACATCAACTCACCTTGAGCACTTCGTGCTCAGGTGAGCTAAAAAAAGAACGAAAAAAAAAAAAAAAAAAGAAAAGAAAATTCCATGCCTGTGCATGCATGTATGTATTATTACTAGCAACTATCAGGGGAGGAAGATAATAATTGTTCATATGTGTTTATGGAGAGTGAGTGAGTGCTTGAGTTTTACGTCCCACCAACAGCTATGGTCATATGGAGACGGGACCTCGGTTTAAAGACTCATCTGAAAGTCTGGAGAAGCCCGGGATCGATCGTGCGATCCCTGGTTTACAAGTCGAGTAGCGTAACCACTACACCACGGAGGCTTCTATGTGTGTTTATGGAGAAGAAAAGAAAAATAAAGAAAAAAAAGAATGAAAAAAGAAAGAAAAAAGAAAGAAAAAAAAAAAGAACAGAAAAAAAAAAAAAAAAAAAAAATGTCTCCACCGGGGTTTGAACTCACGCCCCTCAGATTCATAGTCAACAATAGGATCCGTAGTCCAGCACTCTATCCACTACACTGGCATTTGAAAAAAGGTTAACCAAAAGGTAAACCTGAAAAACGCAAGTTTGAAAAATGACAATTTCCGCCAAAATTTTGGTCTTTTGCGCCATTTATGGATAATACATGAAAGCGGTACCTCCACTTATGCATCATTCCTGATATGAAAACAATCTGCTGCAGAATAGATGAAAAATATCACTTTGAAAAAAGGTTAACCAAAAGGTAAACCTGGGACGACGCCCGCCCGCCCGTCCGCCCGCCCGCCCCGCCCCGCCCGCAGGACGCCCGCCCGGACATCGCTATTTTAAGAGACGGATTTTTTTTAAAAAAACCCGTCCAAAAAGTTGCAAAGAACATTCTAACTCATAAGCAAAGTTTCAGAAGTGTAACTCTTATAGTTTAGAAGATATGGCAAAGCCATACTTTTTGACCTTTGACCTTGGGTTATGTTGATGTCCACTTAAAGTATCCCAATTTATTCAATATTCCAACAGCCATCCAATAACCAAGTTTCAGAAGTGTAACTCCAATAGTTTAGAAGATATGGCAAAGTCATACTTTTTAACCTTTGACCTTGGGGTCGAGGTCACACCAAAAGTAGCCCAACATATTCTATATTCCAAGGAGCATCCAATAAGCAAAGTTTCAGAAGTGTAACTCCAATAGTTTAGGATATGGCAAATCATAATTTTTGACCTTTGACCTTGGGGTCATGTTGAGGTCAAGGTCACACCAAAAGTATCCAAAGGGGTAGTTCCAGCCTATAGTAAATTTCAATAGGGTTCTGCCCATGCACAGATTTTCATGATATTGTGCATAATTACTGCTTGGTAAATGACTATTCATTATTTAGCTATTTCACTCTTATATCTGTTTTCGTTATAAATCTACAATGTTTTGTTTATGTCCACATCTGAAACTAGGGGTACCCTCAAACTAGTGTATATATACATTCCGCCTTTTGATGTTTTGGAGTTATTTTGTTCTCAGGCATCACTGTAGTAATCTGTGATTATCTTTGTATCACATTTAGCTTTGTTTAGGAAAAGTTCGATACACCATGCTCAATTTCATATGGAGCAGACCCCAGAATTCACAACCATAAAATCATTTGGAGTATGTTTGACGTTTGATTTCACACTGTTGCAGTTCTTGTCAACCCATCATTTTAATATGAAAGTTGACCATATATATGTAGAACATTTTATCAAACTTTCTTGAAAATCTGAGACCGGTAACATACCGCATTTGAACATTGAATAGTA
This sequence comes from Lucinisca nassula, assembly GCA_963580285.1. Taxonomy (NCBI): domain Eukaryota; kingdom Metazoa; phylum Mollusca; class Bivalvia; order Lucinida; family Lucinidae; genus Lucinisca; species Lucinisca nassula. The sequence goes on from OY757022.1 coordinate 106,283,871, forward strand.
ATGGTCAGAGTTTTGAATTGTTTCAAACCATTTGTAGATATCATATGGTGCGACATTTTGAATCGAAAAATTGCTCGCCAATATATAATAAACATGAATATATGTATGTTTATATGATGGTGTATAGTATGAGCTCATATATAATCAGCATTTGTATAAATTATGATGCCCTGATGAACACCAAAAACACAATTCATTTCGAGCTTTCGTTAACAATTCAAACAAATCTTATTTAAAAAATACATTTTAGAACAAGCCTTTTTGCATTAATGTAATTCTAAAGAAAAGTGGAGGCAATGCTGAAGCTTAGTATGACAAAGATGGTTGAACTGGCAATTAAACTGGATGGTTCTGTAAACCAGACAATTTTACTTGACTCCAATAAGTATTATTTAACTGATGCAGTGATCTTAAAAAGTTTGAAAAGTCTGATTGTCATACTGGAATGACACAGGTTGCTTGAATGGGCAAAAATAATGTTGTTTGTATTATGTTTCAGCCAGGTAGGTCATAATAACACAGACAATACTTTCTGATCTTTTGGCCCGCTGTATACACAGATTACTGTAGACAAAGTGGTACTGTAGTTTTTGGCTCACTCTAACAATGCCCCTTCAGTCTACTTTAATCGCACTAACTGTCACCTTTTAAGAAAGTTATCTTCTTAAATATGATCATCTATGTTCTAATATATGATCCAGAAAACAAGCAATTATTTTTTGGAAAGCATTAATTAATATAATAGAGAAGACTTAATTCAACTTTCAAACACTTTCACCCGCCCCCGCCTATAGGGGCTTGAAGAAATATATGGGCTGCATGATGCTTCCAAGCAGAGCTGAATCCGTCCCGCACACTAGTACTGGTAAACCGCTTGGAGGATCTAAGCCTGTCCAGGAACCGCGGTGCGAGGCGGACCGTCCATGCTAATAAACCCTATTGGTTTCATTGGGCGACAGGGCTTGAGATGTCATTTCATCTCAATGCCGGGTAAAAGTCCCACAAAATTGGAAGCAACGTCTCCAAAATGACCTTTACAGTGTTGACGGGGACGTTAAACCTCAAATCAAACAAATCAAACACTTTCACAATTTAAAATAGCAAACAGTACATGTGCTAGCAGTACTTTAGAAAAATGTGAAGCCAGCTGCACTGATTTTGATTCAGCCAATGTGATAGTGGTACAGCAAACAAGTGATTCATGCCATTTGTAAATCTTCGCCCCCGTCCATTGGGGCTTGAAGAAATTGATTTGGCTGCATATTGCTTCCACACAGAGCTAAAACTAACCAAACACGATAGGCCTCCGCCCATAGGGGCTTGAAGAAATATATGGGCTGCATGATGCTTCCACACAGAGCTGAATCCGACCCGCACACTAGTACTGGTAAACCGCTTAGAGGATCTAAGCCTGTTCAGGAACCGCGGTGCGAGGCGGACCGTCCATGCTAAAAAACCCTATTGGTTTCATTGGGCGACAGGGCTTGAGTTGTCATTTCATCTCAATGTCGGGTAAAGGTCCAACAAAATTGAAAGCAACGTCTCCAAAATGACCTTTACACAGTGTTGTTGGGGACGTTAAACCTCAAATCAAACAAACAAATAACCAAACACGAGTACTGGTAAACCGCTTAGAAGGACTAAGCTTGCCCAGGCAAAGTGATGTGAGTCAGGCCATCCAATGTATATAAGCCTTGTAGTTTCATAGGGTGGCAGGGCTTGAGATATCATTTCATCTCAATGTCGGGAACAAGTCCCACAAAATTGGAAGCAGCATCTCCAAAATGACCTAAATAGTGTTATGGGTATGTTAAACCTCAATACAACAAACATAAAAACCATTTGTAAAACCGACGAATACAGAGCCAAAAACTTAACATAGATGACAAGTATTGCATACATAAGACTACATATGCAAATGGTATTTCAGCATCTAAATACAATATCAGCTATCAAATAAATGTTTTACAGCCACTTGCCTTCCATCTATATCATTTCGGGAAGTGTATGCAAGATGATAAATGTGCAAATAGTTTCAGTGTGACTAGTTATGCATATATTTTGAAGACTAAAACATAGCAGTAAACACATTTTATAATGAACCTAGAAAAATGCAGAAAATGCTTTTAATGGTCTCACAAAACCTTTGATATGTGTGTATGGGGGGGGGGGGGGGGGGGGGGGGGATTATGAAAGTAATTTTTTAAGCAAACTCAATACACCATTGTGTATTAGTAACATTAATATCTTTATCTTTAAAAAAAACCAAACAAAATAGGGTAAAAAATATCCACCTTGTCTTATTTCTATTGTGTCACAATACATTTTTCCAGCATAACCGCTTTTGCAATGCTGTAAACACTAACACTCATCTTGATCACTGCATGAGTGCATTATATTTTTCTCTCTGCTAATGTATGTTCTGTTCTCATCTACTATTTAAAACCCAAACTAAAAATCATTCTCTGTCAAACAGTGTATTTTTGTTTGTGTGTGTGTGTGTGTGTGTGGTGGATGGGGTGCAGGGGCGGAATTACGTAAATGCATATGCTAAGCTTTGCATGATAAGGTGACACTATTTGGTCATAAAAAACCATAAAAATATACATAAAGAAAATCTGGTCCCCTGATATTGCAAATGACTTCATCACAAAAATATACCTAAACACATATCTGGCAATCAAAAACAATGTTACCGGTTTCTGATTTTTTTTTAAATTTGTTTGCTATATAGAGGATATATATATGTGGCCAATTTTATGTGTAATATCTTGGGGTGACAAGATCAGTAACACATCTTACACTTGGGATAAACATTTTACTTTTTATAAATTTTCATGAAAAAATTAAGAAATTTTGTAAATCAATTCACCAGAAAAATTAAAAGACCTACACACATTTATATTTTTGGTATTATATGAATCCTTATAGAGTTCTGTTGCAAATCAAAGCAACACAATTTGAAAACAATCGAGCTTGTTGATTTAAGAATGAAAAGTTCAAAGGTGTGTATGACCTCTACAGGGGATTACCTTTGGGAGCTCTCCTGAGAACTAAAGAAATTAATCAAATGAAACAAAGTTATATATATAGTTGATAGACCTAAAGTAAACAACAACTGAAGTTTCAAGAAAATCTGTGCGTGGGCAGATTTGGAACTCCCCCTTTATTCTATATTCCAAGGGCAATCCAATAACCAAAGTTTCAGAAGTGTAACTCTAATAGTTTAGCAGATATGGCAAAATCATACTTTTTGACCTTTGACCTTGGGGTCAAGGTCACACCAAAAGTAACCTGACATATTCTATATTCCAAGGACCATCCAATAAGCTAAGTTTCAGTAGTGTAACTCCAATAGTTTAGGAGATATGGCAAATCATAATTTTTGACCTTGACCTTGGGGTCATGTTGAGGTCAAGGTCACAAAGAAGTTGCCCACTGCCATCTACATTCCATGTACTATCCACATGCGAAGTTTCAAAAGTGTAACTTCAGCAGTTGCAGAGGAGATCCAATCACAAGAAACGTGACGGACGGACAGACAGACGCCGGACTCAAGTGTGGTACGAAAACAATATACCCGATTTTTCTTCGGAAAAGCGGGTATAACAATCAGGATATTTCACAGTGAAGTACCTGCTGTGCAAAATTAATGAACACGTAATACATCTCTTTACCAAGTGTAAGCTGAGAATATGGTCTTCAACGAAGAGTTGCTGTTTCTTTTAACCCCAAAATTCCTGTATTTTATGCAAACAGTGTAGATCCTGATCAGACACCACATTCTGTAGTGTTTGATTTGGGACTACACTGTTTGCCTGACCCAGCATACCTGTTTAGTCCACATTTTACAAATAACCCTCATCACACTTCTCTCTGAGTGACCTTATAGCCCCTGCTAAAAGGGGGTATCCACAAATTATTTCAAAAACATGTCATGGGTACTAGTGAGTACCCACAATTTTTTTTTCATGCAGAAATTAGAAAAATATTGCTACTTTTTGCCTTACCTGGAGCTATGGACTGCACAACAATAAGCATGGCTATATATAACCATTACCTGGAATCAGGCCACGAGGTTATAAAACTTTTTTCATGCTCAACTCAGCTGAGCATGAAACTTGTGGTGCTCATAAAAATTAAAATACTAAGAATTTGGGTGGATTTTTTTCTCAGATAGCAGAGAATGTTATTTGTCCACAGTCCTGCTCATAAATTTTAAAATGCCAACAATTGTTGGCATTTTAACATTTGTGAGCAGGACAAATTTCATGCTCAGGTGAGTAGAGCATGAGAAAAGTTTTATAACCTCGGGGCCTGATGGACATCACGAGAACAAGTTTGTGAATAGAACCCCCCCCCCCTAAATCCCACTTTACAAAGAGAAAACTGGGGTTTATGAGGGTATATATTATTTTTCTTATTTCTGCTCCAAGACATAGGTTGTGGATACTCATTAAGCACCCACAACCTATGGTTGCAGTATAAAGAAAAACCAGTGCTTCAGCTGAAGTGCACGACCCGCCGGATGCTTTTAGCTTTATGAGTGTTACCATATATGGGTATGGTGGCCATTTTGGTCATATGACCTTGACCTAAAACGGTTCCCCCAATAAATGGGCCTTATCGTAAGGAGCAAAAATGTATCTTATACTTGAGTACTGTATTCTGAATCGTTTGCAGGATATAATGCATTCTCACTTTTCTAATACAAAAGCATATGTGTCAAAGTTTGACCTAGGCACAAAGAAGGTCAAGGTCAACCCAGGGTCACCATTTTAGCAATTTATGATGGGCCTACGTCCCAGATGCTATTTATCAAGTTTCGTGGAAATCTGCCCATTGGTTCTGGAGAAGACTATTTTTGAAGGGTTTTTACCATATATGGCTTGGCGGCCATTTTGGTCATGTGACCTGGACCCCATGAGCAAATTTTTGTTTCCCCCATCCCATAGAGGCTCCATATAAAATTTGACTTCAATCGGCCCAACGGTTTCCGAGGAGCAGTTCGAAAATTTTCACATTTTTCGCCTCGGCGAGGCTATACTAAATGGAATGTAATATTTCGCAATATCATTGGTTAGATCTCATTGATATCTATCAGTATGCCAAAAATTGTTTAAATATTCCAAGCGGTTAAGTCACTATCACCAATTTTCACAAACGGGTTACGGACGGACAGACTGACAGAATGACCGATTGAACGAATGACACGGTGATTTTAGGGCACTCTTAGAAAATCAACCGACTTCAGTCGGTCGCTTTTTCTGCGGGTCGTGCAATAATTCAGATTTTCACCAGAAAAGTAGCTGTTTTGGAGATGTGAAAAAATGCACTATTTCGCACGGGTGTGTTATCGTAATGTTTAGTTTATACTAATTTATTTTAGTTCTTTTGCGATTAAAGCTTCAAGCTTATTGAATCGCTCTCAAACACTCATTCCGGGTGTTTTCACACGCGTGCGGTAGAGAGGCAGTGGCTTTTACACCACTGCAACCCATTTACACCTGGGTGGAGTGGGGCATTGTCATTATGTGTCTTGCCCAAGGACACACCTCGATACCGGTGGCTGGATTCAAACGCACTTGGTGTATTTGCAACCAGTTGTTAAACACTAACGAAGTTGTGACTTGTTAGTTAACGTATTGTTAAAACTTTAACAATTTAATATAAATATTTTTTTTCAGCAAAAGTAATACATGTACTAAAGTAGGAATTGGACTTGCTACAACAATCAATAATTTCACCACTAACTAATTCGTTAATCTAACGATGATGCTTTGAATAACTGGACCCAGATCTGTACCTTTGTTGTTCACAAATGGCAAAAACCAGGTTTTCTCACGATATGACTCACATCTATATGGTCATGATAGGGACCTGTACATACCGTAAAAATCCAAGAAATTGGGACACCTTGAGGGCTTGCTGTAAGATTTTAACAAATTTCTTTCACGGTGGTGCAGCAAGAATGACAAACAGTGTAGACTCTGATCAGACTGCTCCTTCGGGAGCAGTCTGATCTGGGTCTGCACTGTTTGCTAAGGCCTATCAGTCCAAATACTAAGGATCATGACAAGAGATATCGTGGGCCAGTTGTTAGCTTAACAAGCTCATTTGTGGCTTAAATGTAAAGTGTTCTAATAAGTACAATATCTGATAGAGTGGTGTTTGCCATACATGTACAGTGAGTGAGTGTTTGAGTTTTATGTCTCACCAACAGCTAAGGTCATACGGAGATGGGACCTCGGTTTAAAAGACTCATACGAAAGTGGAGAAGCTCAGGATCAATCCTGCGACCCCTGGTTTACAAGGTGAGTAGCATAACCACTACACCACAGTAGAACTTTGATGGATCCAACAGGGATGGCTCATTTACCGTGGCTGAGTCGAACCTGTTTTTGAGTCCCTAGGGAATTCCTCTACAAGAAGTGTGGGATAATTACGTCAATTTTCGACTTATCTTGCAAATGTATGCTATGTGTACTCATTAAAATCGCCTCTGAGGTGATTCTAATGAGTACACACAGCATACATTTTTATTATAGAACACCTAAAGGATGTCCCAAAATTAACCCCATTATGCCTCTTGGCAGTAACCCTCCGTGGCTCTAAATACCCGTCTCGAACGACTTATGAACTGCTATAACTGGAAGTTCTGGACATAAGGAAAACATGCCTATATAATTCTGTCCCCTTGGACTCCACTTTTAAATAGTAAACTTGGTTTACGGGGATAATCCTTATTTTTCTTATTTCTGCTCTGAAATATAGATTGTTGGACAGGGTGCTCATTAGAAGCACCTCCCACAATTTATATTCTGAGCAGAAATAAGAAAAATATCAGAATTTTTCATCTAAACAAGATGACCATGATGGTCCTATATCGCCTGAGCTAAGAGATTAACATGTAGGTCCCAGGGCGGTGCAATTTTTGGACCCAGGTCTATATTTTGAACAATCTAAGCAGAGGTCAACTGCATGAAGCTTTATATCAAATATCAAATGCATGGGCCTTCTGCTTTTTTTTTTTTGGGGGGGGGAGCATTTTTTGGCCCCCATGCTATGATTTGAACTATCATGTTAGAGGTCAAATAGATGAAGCTTCATACCAAATATCAAAGACCTGGGCCTTCTGGTTTCAGACAAGAAGATGTTTATATGTTTTCCCTAATAAGCCTATATAAAATCGTGTTTGGCCTCAGGGCTGTAACTTGAACAACCTTGGTAGAGGTCCACTAGATGAAGCTTCAAACCAAATATCAAAGACCTGTGCCTTCTTGTTTCAGAAAAGAAGATTTTTAAAGGTTTTCCCTTTATAAGCCTACGTAAAACCAAAGGCCCCGGGCCAAAATTAAAAAGGTGTTGGTTTGCTGTTTACCGACCGACCCGAAATTTTCGTGCGACCCGAACTTTTTTTTGCCGTCAAAAAAAAAAAATTTTTTTTCCCGACTCGTTCCGGTAACGTCCGGATTTTAGTCCCAACGTTTCTTTTTCCATATTTGAGTTCGTGTCGCATCATTGTCACTTTTTGGCAGCAAGACCTGGAAAATAATGATGCAGTTGTTAGCAAGTTTATATTTTCAGCAAGTTAAAAGATATCAAGAACAGAAACATGCATCAAAGTTATGGAAATTGTCTATTTCGGTTAAAAAAAAAAAACGAGGGAAAAAAAAAAAAAAAAAAGCCGACCGACCGACCCACTTTTACAAGAGAAAAAAAAAATAGCCGACCGACCGACCCACCTAAAATTTTCTGGGCAAACAGCAAACCAACAATTTTTTAAGGTTGGCCCCGGGGCAGGGCATTTTTGGCCCCAGGGCTATAATTTGAACAATCTTGGTAGAGGTCCACTAGATGAAGCTTCACACTAAATATCAAAAACCTGGGCCTTGTGGTTTCAGAGAAGAAGATTTTTAAAGATTTACCCTATGTAAGCCTATGTAAAACCAAAGCCCCGGCTCAGGAACATTTTTGGCCCCAGAGCTATAATCTGAATAATCTCGGTAGAGGCCCACTAAATGAAGCTTCATACCAAATATCAAAGACATGAGTTTTTGGTTTCAGACGAAGATTTTTAAAGGTTTTCCCAATATAAGCCTATGTAAAACCAGTGGACCCCGGCGTGGGGGGATTTTTAGCCCCAGTGCTATAATTTGAACAATCTTGGTAGAGGTTCACCAGATGAAGCGTCATACCAAATATCAAAGACCTGGGCCTTCTGGTTTCAGAGAAGATTTTTATGTGTTTTCCCTATATAAGCCTATGTAAAAAAAGTAGGCCCCGGCAGAGGGGAGTTTTTTTGCCCCAGGGCTATAATTTGAACAATCTTGGTAGAGGTCTACTAGATGAAGCTTCAAACCAAATATCAAAGACCTGGGCCTTCTTGTTTCAGAGAAGATTTTTAAAAGTTTTCCCTATATTAGCCTATGACAAGTGGGCCCTGGTGAGGGGAGGCCTTTCTGACCCCATGGCTACAATTCGAACAATCTTGTTAGAACTCCACTAGATGAAGCTTCATACAAAATATTAAAGACCTGGTCTTTCTGGTTTCAGACAAGAAGATTTTTAAAGGTTTTCCCTACATAAGTCCATGTAAAACCAGTGGGCCCTTGCGCAGGGGCATTATTGGTCCAATGGTTATAATTTGAACAATCTTGGTAAAGGCCCATTAGATGAAGCTTCATACCAAATATCAAAGACCTGGGCCTTCTGGTTTCAGAGAAGAAGATTTTTAAAGGTTTTCTCTATATAAGCCTATGTAAAACCAGTTGGCCCCAGGACGGGGTTGTTTTTTGTCCAAGGGCTATAACTTGAACAATCTTGATAGAGGTCCACTAGATGAAGCTGCATGCCAAATATCAAAGATCTCGACCTTCTGGTTTCAGAGAAGAAGATTGTTATGTGTTTTCCCTATATAAGCTTATGTAAAACCAGTGGGCCCCTGCGCGGGGGTGTTTTTGGCCCCAGGGCTATAATTTGAACAATCTTGGTAGAGGTCCACTAGATGAAGCTTCATACCAAATATCAAAGACCTGGGCCTTCTGGTTTCAGACAAGAAGATTTTTTAAGGTTTTCCTTATATAAGCCTATGTAAAACCGGTGGGCCCCGGATGGGGGCATTTTTGGCTCCAGGGCTATAATTTGAACAATCTTGGTAGAGGTCCACTAGATGAAGCTTCATACCAAATACCAAAGACCTGGGCCTTCTGGTATCAGACAAGAAGATTTTAAAAAGTTTTTTCTTATTTTCCCCTTTTGTTGCCATGGCAACCAGAGTTCTTCATGGAATTTTCTCCTCCTTTGATATTCGGTATGAAGCTTCATCTAGTGGTCCACTGGACCACTAGATGAAGCTTCATACCGAATATCAAAGGAGGAGATGTTGTTTAAAGAAATTGTGAACAGATGGATGGACATACAGACGGACGACGACAACGACGGATGGTCACCGATCACAATAGCTCCTCCAGAGCTTTCGGCTCAGGTGAGCTAAAAACACAATGTATATTTGCAGTATATGAAAAAAATGCACTATGTCACACAGGTGTGTTATCCTAATGCACAAACAAAATGACATCAACACCTACAAGTATCACAATTTTCAGGCTGCTCAGTATTGGAAGGTTCCTCTGTCAGACTGAAAGGTACAATGCCAGACTGCCTACGAAGATTCCGTATCGAGCGTCGTCTTCGCTTTCTGGCCTTTGCGTCTTCATCTGTGTCTTCCATCTTGAGATCCTGTAATTTAAAATTCTGTTAATTTATGGCAGGAAGATATAACAAAGGGCTGTTGTAAGATAGCAAAGCTCACCTGGACAGATACGTCATGCACTTGTCCATTATTTCTGTTTATCATAAGACTGAGAAAGTAATAACACCATGCAATAAACTAGAATTTGTTTTTCTAAAAAAACAAAGATGTCTCCCCCGTTTTTGACCTCTAAGAATGACCTTGACATTGGAGGTATTGACCTGGGTCTTGTGTGCAACACATCATCTAATAAAGATGAACATTTCTGCAAAGTAACTTTAAAAGGCCCCTTTTTTGACCTTTGACCTCTAGGTATGACCTTGACATTGGAGGTATGGACCTTGGTCTTGCATACGACTCATGAGCTAATGAAGGTGAACATTTCTGCATGGTTACTTTAAAAAGTCCATCCAGGAATAAAAAGTTATTGACTGGACTAAAAAAAATGCCTTTTTTGACATTTGATCTCATAGTATGAAGTTGACCTTGGAGGTACTGACCTGGGTCTAGCGTGCAACACATCGTCTAATGTAGTTAACATTTCTGCCAAGGAATTTCACAATCTATCCAGGAATAAGAAAGTTATTGACAGAACACTAAAAAGGGTCCCTTTTTTACCTTTGGCCTCTTAGTATGACCTTGACCTTTGGGTTACCAATATTGGTCATGCAAGAGACACATTTTCTCATGGTGGTAAACATTTCTGCCAAGCAATTTCCAAATCCATCTAAAAATAAGAAAGTTATTGACCAAACACAGAAAAAGGCCCCTTTTTTACCTTTAACCTTTAAGTATGACATATACCTTGGAGGTACTGACTTGGGTCTAGCGCACATCACATCATCTCATGATGGTTAACATTTCTGCCAAGTAATTTCACAATCTATCCAGGAATAAGAAAGTTGACTGAAAACGAAAAAAAGGCCCCTTTTTGACCTTTGACCTCTAAGTATGACCTTGACCTTTGAGTTACCAAACTGGGTCATGCACGCAACACATCGTCTGATGGTTGTAAACATTTCTGCCAAGCAATTTCAAAATCCATCTAAAATAAGAAAGTTATTGACCAAACATGAAACAAGAGGGCCCAATGGCCCTATATCGCTCACCTGTGTACCAGAAAATCATTAGTGTAGGAGACCACTTGACATTGCTATATATATACTAAATATCTAAGCTCAGGCAAAGCGGTGTCCATGCTTATAAACCCTACTGGTTTCATTGGGCAACAGGGCTTGAGATGTAATTTCATCTCAATGTCGGGTAAAAGTCCCACAAAATTGGAAGAGACATCTCCAAAATGACCTATACAGTGTTGACGGGGATGTAAAATCTCAAATCAAACAAAATCTGTGCCTTATGGTTTTGGAGAAAAAGATTTTTTTAATTTTTTTTCCAGTATAAGTCTATAGGAGCTAATGAGCCCTGGGGCTTGGCCAATTTTGACCCAAAGGGCACGGTTGGCAGGATTTATGTAGGCGACCATTTTGTGTTGCTATATACTAAATATCTAAGGTCTGTACTTCATGGTTTCAAAGAATTTTGAAGCTTTTTTCCATTATAAGTTTGTTGGAGTAAAGGGGCCACAGGATTTGGACCCCAGGGGCATGATTGGCAGGATTCATGCAGGCGACCACTCGACATTGCTACTTTCTAAATACCTAAGCTCTGGGACTTATGGTAACAGGTTTCAGAGAAGATTTTTGAAGATTTTTTTCCCCCATTTTAAGTTTGTTTTTTTTTTCCATTATAAGGGCCCTGTGGTTTCAGAGAAGAAGATTTTTGAAGTTTCTCCAATTGTAAGTCTATGGAAGCTAAAGACCCCTGGGGTGTGGCCATTTTGGATCCCAGGGGCATAACTGGCAGGATTTATGTATGTGGCCACTTGACGTTGCTACATACTAAAACTCTAAGCTCTGGGTCTTATGGTTTCATAGAAGAAGATTTTTTAAGTTTTTTTACCATTATAAGTCTATTGGAGGTGATGAGCTTGGGTGTAGCCAACTTCGACCCCAGGGACAGGGTAAGCAGGATTTATGTAGCTGGCTATTTTATGTTGCTAGACACTAAATACCTAAGTTCTGTGCTTCACAGTTTCTGAGAAGAAGATTTTTGAAGCTTTTTTCCATTATGAGTCTTTGGGAGCTAAGGGGTCCCGGGGCGTGGTCCATTTGGACCCAAGGGGCATGATTAGCAGGAAATATGTAGGAGACCACTTGCGGTTGCTACATGCTAAATATCTAAGCTCTGGGCCCTGTGGTTTCAGAGAAGATTTTTGAAGCTTTTTTCCATTATGTGTCAATGGGAGCTAAGGGGCCCAGTGGGTGGCCCATTTGGACCCCACGGGCATGATTTGCAGGATTTATGTAGACCACTTGCCATTGCTACATGCTAAATATCTAAGATCTGGGCCCTGCGGTTTCAGAGTAGAAGATTTTTGAAGCTTTTTTTTTTCCATTATGAGTCTATACGAGCTAACTGGCCCTGGGGCGTGGCCCTTTTGGACCCCAGGGGCATGATTGGCAGGAATTATGAAGGTGACCACTTGCTGTTGCTACATGCTAAATATCTAAGCTCTGGGCACTGTGGTTTCAGAGAAGAAGATTTTTGAAGCTTTTTTCCCATTATGAGCCTATACCAGCTAACAGCCCTGGGGCGTGGCCCTTTTGGACCCAAGGGGCATGATTGGCAGGAATTATGTAGGTGACCACTTGCCGTTGCTACGTGCTAAATATCTAAGTTCTGGGGGCTGTGGTTTCAGAGAAGAGGATTTTTGAAGCTTTTTTCCATTATGAGTCTATGGGAGTGAAGGGGCCCCAGGGCGTGGCCCATCTGGAACCCAGGGGCATGATTGGCAGGAATCATGTAGGTGACCAATTGGCGTTGTTGCTACATGCTAAATATCTAAACTCTGGGCCCTGTGGTTTCAGAGAAGAAGATTTTTGAAGCTTTTTTTTCCATTATGAGTCTATGGGAGCTATGGGGCCCCGGGGCGTGGCCCATTTGGAACCTAGGGGATGATTGGCAGGATTTATGTAGGTGACCACTTGGTCTTGCTACATGCCAAATATCTCAGCTCTGGGCCCTGTGGTTTCAGAGAAGAATATTTTTGAAGCTTTTTTCCATTATGAGTCTATAGGAGCTAAAGGGCCCCGGTGCGTGGCCCATTTGGACCTAAGGGGCATGATTGGCAGGAATTATGTAGGTGACCACTTGCCATTGCTACATGCCAAATATCTAAGCTCTGGGCCCTGTGGTTTCAGAGAAGAAGATTTTTGAAACTTTTTGTTCCATTATGAGTCTATGGGAGCGAAGGAGCCCCAGGGCGTCGCCCATTTGGAACCCAGGGGCATGATTGGCAGGAATCATGTAGGTGCCACTGGCCGTTGCTTCATGCTAAATATGTAAGCTCTGGGCCCTGTGGTTTCAGAGAAGAAGATATTTGAAGCTTTTTTCCATTATGAGTCTATATGAGCTAAAGGGCCCTGGGGCGTGGCCCGTTTGGAACCCAGGGGCATGATTGGCAGGAATTATGTAGGTGACCATTTGCCCTTGCTATATGCTAAATATCTAAGCTCTGGGTCCTGTGGTTTCCGAGAAGAAGATTTTTGAAGCTTTTTGTTCCATTGTGAGTCTATGGGAGCGAAGGGGCCCCGGGGCGTGGCCAATGTGGACCCCAGGGGCATGTTTGGCAGGAATCATGTAGGTGACCACTGGCTGTTGCTACAAGCTAAATATCTAAGCTCTGGGCCCTGTGGTTTCAGAGAAGAAGATATTTTAATTTTTTCCCATTGTAAGTCTATGGGAGCTATATGTTGCCATAGCAACCAGAATTCCAATATGATCAGCCCAAAAACCTTATGCAGCCTTTCCCCCTACCTGGTGATGCTTCTCATGAAATTTGATCAACGTTGACCATGGGGTATTAGAGATATACTTATTTGAAATTGTTTATGGACGCACGCACGCACGGACGACGGATAAAAAGTGCTCACAAAAGCTCACCTTGTCACTACTTGACAGGTGAGCTAAAAAGGCCCCCTTTTTACCTTTGACCTCTATGTATGACCTTGACCTTTGAGGTACAAACCTGAATCATACGTGCAACCTATCATCTCATTATAGTTAACTTTTCTGCCAAGTAATTTCAAATTCTATCTAAAAATAAGAAAGTTATTGACAAACCACGAAAAAAGGCCCCTATTTGACCTTTGACCCATAAGTATGCCCTTGACCCTTGAGGTACCAACCTGAGTCATGCAAGCAACACATCGTCTCATGGTGGTTAACATTTCTGCCAAGTAATTTCAAAATCCATCTATAAAATAAGAAAGTTATTGACCAAACACGAAAAAAGGCCCCTTTTTTGACCTTTGACCTCTAAGTATGACCTTGACCTTTGAGGTACCGACCTGCCTCATGCGTGCCACACATCGTCTCATGGTTGTTAATGTTTCTGCAAAGTAATTTCAAAATCCATCTGAAAATAAGATATTGACCGAACATGATTTGCCCATAAATACATACATACCGACAAACTTCCAAGGGAGATAACACAAAAAGTATAAATGCGAGAGTTATAGTTCTTGCGCAATGCATGTCGTCTAATATTGATTAAAATTTATATGAAGTTTCGTGAAGATATGTGGAAGGGTTTTCAAGTTATAGAGCGGACACAATTTTGTGACAGACAGACACTCTGTCTATCCATCCGTCTGTCTCAGACAGACGGATGGATAGACAGATGCCCGGGGAAAAAACAATGTCCCTCCCGATAACAAGAGGATCAAGCTGGTCCTGTATGGCTCACCTGAGCAAACAGATTCAAAGTTTCAGGAAGTGCCAACCTTTACTGAAGGATTTATGGGAGGGCATGGTGATGACCGGGCTAGCATTTTCTGCAAATCAAGTAGAATGTAATTCTATGATAAATAGGCTGACCTCATCGGTTTTCAAACTCATTCAAGCTTTTATTCCTGACTTGCTAAGAAGATCCGATATAAACTGAAGGGGTATGGTGATAACAAGTTCAATAATAAGCAATCAACTACTGCAATCCTAGGGTGTTACTCTGTGATAAATATGCAAAGCTCATGAGTTTTCAAACTCCTCAGAGCTATTCTGCCTGACTTACTTAATTGTAAGTTTCATGAAGATCCAATCAAAACTTAAGGGGCAGCAGTGATGACAAGGTCGAAAATAGGCATTTTCAGCTATCAAAGGCACGTAACTCTATGATAAATGTGCCGACTTGGCAGGTATTCAAAATCATTTGAGGTTTTATCCCCAGCCATCTTATATATAAGTTTCAGAAAAATCCGATCAAACCTGAAGGGGCTACGGTAATGACAAGGTCAAAATTTGGCATTTTCAGCAATCAATGGGATGTTACTCTATGATAAATGGGCCAATTTGGCCAGTTTTTGAACTCACCCCAGGTTTTATCCCCAGCCACCTTACATATAAGTTTCAGATAAATCCGATCAAAACTGAAGGGGCTACGGTGATGACAAGGTCAAAAATCAACATCTATGATAAATGGGCTGACTTGGCCGGTGTTCAAACAAATCCGAGATTTTATCCCCAGCCACCTTACATACAAGTTTCAGAAAGATCCAATTAAAACTGAAGGGGCTATGGTGATGACAAGGTCAAAAATCGACATTTTCAGCAATCAAAGGGATGTAAATCTATGATAAATGGGCCAACTTGGCCGGTATTAGAACTCATCCAAGTTTTATCCCCAGCCGCCTTACATATAAGTTTCAGAAAGATCCGATCAAAACTGAAGGGGCTAAGGTGATGACAAGGTCAAAAATCAACATTTTCAGCAATCAAAGGGACGTAACACTATGATAAATGGGTCACCTTGGCCGATATTTGAACTCGTCTGAGGTTTTATCCCCAGCCACCTTACATATAAGTTTCAGAAAGATCCGATCAAAACTGAAAGGGCTACAGTGATAACAAGGTCAAAAATCGGCTTTTCCAGCAATCAAAGCGAAGTTACTCTATGATAAATGGACCGACTTGGCTGGTTTTCGAAACTCAAAAGAGATTTTATCCCCAGCCACCTTACATATAAGTTTCAGAAAGATCCAATTAAAACTGAAAGGGCTACATTGATGACAAGGTCAAAAATCGGCATTTTCAGCAGTCAAACGGACGTTACTCTATGATAATTGGGCCGACTTGGTTGGTTTTCGAACTCATCCGAGATTTTATCCCCAGCCACCTTACATATAAGTTTCAGAAAAATCTGATCAAAACTGAAGGGGCTACCATGAAGACAAGGTAAAAAATTGGCATTTTCAGCAATCAAAGGGACGTCACTCTATGATAAATGGGCCAACTTGGCCGGTTTTCGAACTCATCCGAGATTTTATCCCCAGCCACCTTACATATAAGTTTAAGAAAGATCCGATCAAAACTGAAGGCGCTAAGGTGATGACAAGCATTTTCCCATTGCAAGTCTATGGGACCTTGTGGTTGCCACTGCAACCAAAGTTTTCGTGCGATTTCGAAAAAAAATTTATGTCATCAATGCCCCACCAGAGGCATGCTACAGATGAGAAATGATTGAGATCTAATCAGCCTGCAGAGATATAGCTGGTCAAAAGTGTGGACGGACGACGGCCGGACGGACGACAGAGGACCTACTATACTATAAGCTCCCCTGGAGCCTTCGGCCCAGGTGAGCTAAAAAATTTTCGGCGGAGACATAATTCCGTAATCGTGGATTAAATATGCAAATTAGTTAGTAACTTTACACATACATGTACAATGTCCTTAATGAAGTCGCGTCTACTAAATGGCAGAATATTGATATTTTCGTAAACAAGGTGTTAATTAAATGTGTTTTCACTGTCATATGATAAATAGGATCTATCATTCCTGTTATATTGAATTTATTAAACTCGTTGAGGAAAAGGAATACAATGCTCAGCAAAGCCTTGCATTTTATCTAGGAGTGTAACGATGCATCGGACCATCGATGCATTGCGATAGGCACAGTGCCAATAGTACTGCATCGATGGTAAAATCAAACATTGATGACTATTGCCGATAGTGTTTTCAATTAACGATAGTTTTCTATATCACAAGTTTTTCAGATAATTCTCGAATTTGTTTTCATAATTCCTGCATCTTGAACCCGGTCAAGCATCAAATGTATATTTCCTAATTGCAATCCAATAATCTCCTGTGCCAGTGGGAGTCTTTGTTTGTTTGTTTGATTTGAGGTTTAACGTCCCCGTCAACACTGTAAAGGTCATTTTGGAGACTTTGCTTCCAATTTTGTGGGACTTTTACCCGACATTGAGATGAAATGCCATCTCAAGCCCTGTCGCCCAATGAAACCAATAGGGTTTATTAGCAATGGACGGTCCGCCTCGCACCGCGGTTACTGGACAGGCTTGGATCCTCTAAGCGGTTTACCAGTACTAGTGTGCGGGTCAGATTCAGCTCTGCGTGGAAGCATCATGCAGCCCATATATTTCTTCAAGCCCCTATGGGCGGGGGAGTCAACGTCTGCTTGCAACTGCTGCTTGTCTGAGATAAGGGCACTAAAATTACAGCGAATCATGATCTAGCGGTAGGTCACTAGGTGTATGCATACTATTTGTTTTGCATTATCCACTTAACACCCACTGTCGGTATATAGTCAGTATGCTGGAACTGGTAAATTTACAGCTTTCTGGAGCACATTTTACCAGTAAATACTTTAATGTTAGTTGTGCTCGAAATAATTGATACGGACGACCGCGCATATTTTGATTACGCTTATCTGTGTCTGTAAGCTAGTGATATGAAAAGCGATAATTAATGCATGTTTACACAGTAGTATTTATTATCAAAGGGTGCCGCCCGCATTCGCACTTGAAGCATGGAAAGTCCGCACGTGTCATTACCGCTTCAAAAGGTGCAAAAAAATGTTCTGGTTGATGTTTTAGAGGATTCTTATTTTGTCAACAGCAAAGGAAATCTGAAATCCAATCTGAAATACAATTTATATCTGTGTGAGCTGCCTATTAAGAGCATTTGACGGTCGGGTATAAAAGCCAAGGCCGCGCCGGGCCGAGCCAAAAATTGCCGATCTGAAGATTTTATTTTTCGGAATTGTAACCGAAGAAGAAATGTTAGTGGTAAATTTTAATATGATAATGTTAATTGTATCAAATGTGATACTCAGCATAATTTTTGTTCTTTTTGGTGCCCTAATTTTTGTTTTATTGCAATTTTGCAAATTTTTAGGGGTATAAAAGCCAAGGCGGTTTTTATCGTACGTTTTGATCGAATTTGAAAGAAATAGACATGAATGAGTGAAAAAATGTACATGACAACCCCAAAAAAGTATTTTCTTAACCCTTTATTGTAAAAATTCCAGTCAATTCCTTTTAGTGTCTGTAATAACCGTATTTTTGGTGGTTTTATGTAGGCCACGTCGTGATGAACCGCAACGGACGACAATGTCAGATAAATGATAAGGGCATTTAAATATACTATCTGAATGGTAGGAACTAAAGATAGAGCTTTATGAAACTCATCATATTTCTTAATCATGTTTTAGACATATTAATTATGTTTTGATACTTACCTATTGTATTATTATTACTTATTAATATGCTTCAGTCAGTAAGTGATTAGTGCATTAATTGACTCATCTAATTGTTTTAGATCTCAGCATGTCACTTTAAAAAGAAAGGGTTGCAACAAAAAACGATGCAATTTGCATACCTGCAGATAACTCGCCAAAAGACAAAGATAACGCCTCGGCGAAGACTAAATGCATTTGGCGTGTATTGCCGAATAATAAATTTTACCTATCCACACTTTCCCAGAGCAGGCACTTTCCCAGAGCAGGCTTATACGTAAGCAGTTAACCAGTATAGTGCACATTCTTTTGCCAAAAACTGACAACTGCCCTTTTTGAATCAGTGGAAGGGAGAGAAAGACTGAAGAAAATATTTCATGTTCAATCTCCATGAAAAAATGCTGCCGACCTCAGCAGGTATTGAACCCGCATCCTCCTGATCATCAGTCAGTAAACAGCTCCTACTGGCAGTAAACAGAAAACAGAACCCTACAGGGACACAACGTTGAATCAACTTTGTTAGTTTAAACGTATTTTATTGCATCAAAACATGACAAAACATGCATGCAATGGGGTTGGGTCACAAGTTCTCACAACATCAACTTTGTTTCAACGTTGATTCAACGTGGAGTGCCTGCTGGGAACATTTTTTAAACTTTTTTTCTGAAAAAAAGTTTGGTGGACAAGATTGTTTATTTCCCTTACAAAGTATCCAAGTGCCGTTGAATCAACGTCATAAAACCCTGAAGTCATTGACCAATCATTAAAACAACGTCGCATATACAAACTTTGTCCACTGGGATAACAGTCTGATGTCACTGACCGGCCCGGATAGCTCTGTTGGTAGAGTGTCCGCTCCGGGGAACGGGAGGTCACAGGTTCCATCCCGGGCCGCGACATACCAAAGTCGTTAAAAATGGTACACGCTGCTCCTCGCTTGGCACTCAGATTTACGGGGTAGAGCTAGGACTGGTCGACCCAGTGTCAGGATAATGTGACTGGATGTGGTATCATGTAATGTGTCTGGGACATGATACTTCAGTGAGGCAGCCCTATAAAAGTGAGCATTGAGCTCCCTGTCGCAACCAGACACCATTGTGATATGACTGAAAAATTGTTGAAAGCGACATTAAACCTGAATGCACACACACACGCACACCACACACACACAGATGTCACTGAACAACATTGGTCGTCATTCGATGCGGATCATTTCGGTCGTTGTGTGCCTTCCCTTTCGGTCCTTTCCTGTAATAAGGCAATTCTAAAAATAGAAACAGAAATAAAATAAGAAATTCGATCAATTAAGGTGATTCTGGTGAGTATATTTAATTTTATCACGAACACATAATAAGTATAATCAAACTCAAATATCATAAGGACAAAAAGAAGTAATTTAACCGATGAATTTGAAAGAAATTCTGAATTGTCAATACTCTTTCGCCGCCTTGGCTTTTATACCCCTGGATTTCGGAAAACAGTTATTAAAAGATAAATAAGCAATGTAGATACGTGAAACTACTTGTCGTTATAACATATCTAATTTATAATAATTTCATCCCACATTCACCAAAATATATATCTGACTTGTATCAAGAGACGAAAAATAAAATTTTCGGTAGGCTCGGCGGCTCGGCCCGGCCTTGGCTTTTATACCCGACCGCATTTGACTGTTACCGTTGCTTATCTATTAGGAATTTTATTACTGCTTATAAACGCTGCTTATGTGATTGGCTGTGAAATGGATTATTGGACGAACCGTCCCGGTGCGAATCGTGTTGAAGTTAAAAGTAGCTATATTTATTTAATAAATTCAGGCTCAGAGTCAAAGAAAGACGAAGGGCAACCGGACAAACTGACGGACAAAAGTATTGCACAGACAACCGCGTTAGAAATATTAAGATAGACGTGATATAACAAAAATAAAACACCTTGAAAATGAAAACAGTCTCCGTCCTCAAGTGGCGGAAGTATACTCCCTTCCTATTCTATCGCGGGTCCTACTTTATCGCGGTATTCACGTTCTCCTCTTATTCTCGCGAGCAGCGGCCCCTGCTGGTTGTTGACATTAATTACCTTCCGAGGCAAACATCAAACTCCACATCACGAGAGAAATTGAACAAAATATCAAGTATATTGTTGAGTAAAGTTTATTTATTTAGAAAATCAAGTAATACTTTCTTCACTGAATCTATTCTATACCCCTACCTATATAAATCCCACTCTACTTTATTAAAACTTCAATGTATTATTTTGGTTCGATTCTGGTTGTTGTCGTCTGAAGTTGACAAATGCCGCGCGCACGTAAAGTCACGTTATTACCTTATATGGAAACGGTTTCCTGGAGCCGAAAGTCACGTGGACAATTAGCGACTATAATTGGAAATGAAACCCCGAACGGCTTATGGGGGGCATCTAAATTGAAAGTGTTTAAGTCGGTCAAAATTGTGAACTGGGCAGAGTGTGACATATGCGGTCATTGGGCACCCCTTTAGTTTTGCTCCACAATCCTTTCTGTGAATGAAGGCAGTGAGTAAAGGTGTCCATGATTGTCATGTGACCAGTAAATAGCATACTAAGAACACCAAACATTGCAAATACGTTAATTTCTGTTAAAGTTGAATTTTTGGATTATTTAAAGGGTTAATTAACGTTTAATGATTCAATTCAAGTGCTAAATATGTTCTTATGAATCAGTGCTGATAACTGATATTACATGGATATGCACCCGGCCTCAAATATTTTGACACTTTCAATTCAAGTGAATGCCGCGATAGACTAGGAAGTCACTCTGACGTAACTCTAAACAACATGGCTGCCAACAACCGGAAAATTTAAAATTGACTGACGCTAAAATATATTTCTACCCCTTTTACAATATCGAAGTAGGGTTACTTATAACACACAAACAGGCACATATAAGATAAGTTGATGTGTTTATTTAATTACTGGCGATTAACTGTTAGTACCGCGATAGAGTAGGCAACCGGGATAGATTTGAATCTGAATCACGGTGCACACTAATGTCCGGGAATTGTCCGGGAAATGTCCGGGAATTCGCCGGGAAATGTCCGGGAAATTGGAGGTAGTGGTGTGTTGTCGCTAATATCTCCACTTCGGGTTGTCAGAAATTAATAAAATTAGTATCAAATAAAATTTTTAGGTCTATTATAAAAGATAAAAAAATAATAATTTACTTTTTTAACGTTTAAGGGGTCCATTTTTTAAGTCAATTTGTCCGGGAAATTCTCGGATTTTGTCCTAGATGTTGGGGTATTTATCTATCTATCTATCTTCTTATACTGAGTCGGTCATATTTGGCCATTACCTCAGTTGGGTGCGTAGCTAAATTTAGAATTTAGCTGAAAAAAAAAAAAAAAAGAGAAGTCACTGGATGAGTCCTTAAAACTATTTACAATCTGAATAACAGAGGTATACTAAAACGCATACCTCTGAGTCTCAATCTTACACTGTATGGGCTTTGAACTCCTCTGCAGTCTTAGCATTCACCACAGAAGAGGGAAGACTATTCCACTGGGGAATAGTCCTAGGGAAGAAGGAATTTTTCAGGGCATCACTGTAGGACTGGTACCTGTGATACTGTGAGTTGTTTACTTTTGATGCCCTTGTTCGAGTTGAAACTGTCACAGGGGTCAAGTATTTATCTTTATTAACGGCCACTGTACCTGAATGTATCTTATAGAAGAAGGTTAAAGAGGACTGCTCACGACGGGCCTCTAGGGACGGCCATTCTAGCTCGTTAAGCATGTCACCGACGCTGCTTCTATTGCGCCATCGTCGGCAGGTCCATCGAGCAGCTGTCCTCTGCACCTTCTCCACCTGCTGAATCTGAGTTTTAACATAGGGATGCCAAATGGGTGATGCATATTCTAGCTGAGGGCGAACCAATGTTTTATATGCAACATCCTTTGTCTGCCTAGGTGCAAAAGCCAAGTTTCGTCTAAGAAATCCTAAAGTCCTAGTTGCTTTTGATGTAATTTCAGAAACGTGTTGACCCCAATCAAGATCATCAGTGATGGTGATACCAAGATATTTGGCGGATTGAACCTGCTCCAAGATTTGCTGGTGTAGTTTATAGTCAAACTTAATTTGTTTGTCAGGAGGGTGTCGCGACACCCTCATTGAATGACATTTGGCCACATTGAACTTCATCTGCCAATCGGCCTCCCACTGTGCTAGTTGGTTCAGGTCATCTTGTAGAATAAGACAGTCAGAAGAAGAATATATATTCCTATAAAGGACACAATCATCAGCAAACAAACGGACAGATGACCTGATGTTATCAGGGAGATCATTAATGAATACCAAGAAAAGGACCGGTCCAAGGACCGAACCTTGGGGGACACCAGATAAAACAGGGACTGGATCAGACGCTTGGCCATCAAGTACAACTTGTTGTGAGCGCCCTGAGAGCCATGAGCTAATCCACCTGTGTGTGGATCCTCTTATCCCATAGTAATCCAATTTATACAATAGCCTCCTGTGAGGTACCTTGTCAAAGGCCTTAGCGAAGTCCATGATAATCAAGTCAGTCTGTTTGTGGCCACGGTTTGTGGCCCCATCCAGATTGCTCACAATGTCATGGTAAAACTGAACTAATTGAGTTTCGCAAGACCTTTGACTTCGGAAACCATGTTGACAGTCAGCAAGAATGCTCTCTAAGGCTAGGTGCTTGTTGATGTTACTAACTATTATATGCTCCAGGGTTTTGCAACAGATGCATGTTAGCGACACTGGTCTATAATTTGCTGCATCGTATTTTTCTCCTTTTTTATAGACCGGGGTAACATTAGCTTGTCGCCAGTCATCTGGTACAGTGCCCTGGGCGAGTGATTCATTGAAGATAAAGGCCAGCACAGGTGAAATTTCAGCACCACATTCTTTAAGCACCCTGGCATTCAGGTCATCCGGCCCAGATGCCTTATGTATTTTGAGCTTACCTAACAGTTTGGCGACCCCGTTTGGGTCAACTGTTATGTCCCCCATTGAGGGGAACTGACTATTACCTTTAGTTGGTAGCTCACCATCAGTTTCACGCGTAAATGCAGATTGAAACTGTTTGTTACATATGTTGGCCTTATCGCGCGAATCTGTTTTGAGAATACCGTTATCTCTTAACGAAGTGATCCCAAAGGCTTCCTTTTTCAGGGACTTTACAAATGACCAAAACTTTTTTACTTTACCATTCTTCTGGGGACTGTCGGGATCTGTATTATCATCCTCAAAGGTAAAGATGCTGGAAACATGCTTCCAATATGCATCTCTTATTACCTTTTGTACATGTGCTCTGAACCTTTTGTAATGGCTCTTAACGTCAGGGCTACTAGACTTACGAGCACGAAAGTACATTCGATTGCGTCTTCTAATTAGATGCTTGATCGTGTTGTCGATCCAAGGCGCACTAAACTTTGTTTTGGTCATTTTCGTTGGAATAAACCTTTCCATAGCCGCAGTTAATTCGGTCTTATTCGGTATTGATGCGTTAACCCCACTATCTCGACTTTCGGTGGTCAGAAATTAATAAAATTAGTATCAAATAAAAATTTTAGCTCAATTTTAAAAGATAGTTAAAATATTTTTCATTTTGAATATTTTAGGGGTCCATTTCTGAAGTTAATTTGTCCGGGAAATTCCCGAATGTGTCCTTGATCTTGCGGTAGTTGTGCGTTTTCATAATATCTCGGTTTGTGGTGATCACTTATTGATAACAATTGATATATGTTGAAATTTTAAGTTCAATTCTAGAAAATAATATAAAAAAATCTCTTTATACACCTCAATGAGGCAGTTCTAATGAGTACCCACAACCCAGATTGTATCCAGGATGCTGGGGTATTGGTTCGTTTTCCTTAATATATCGACTTGTGAGAACGAAAGAAAGACTGCACACCCCTTGTAAATCCTACTTTTCGCTGTATAAAGTTGGATTTACATGGGTTTCCATTACACAGCTTTCTATGATGTCACACATGTTGCTGCTCACAAGACGGACACTGCCATTGATTTGATGATGAATTCAGACCTAAACATATTGTATAAAACCAAATTTTGCACTTACGATTTTCACAGCAAATCATGTTATCAATATACTCAGGCATTTTGCAGAATCACCACACTGGAATTTTTACGATTTTACAAGTGAATGAATGAAGTATTTCTACTATTTCAATCCAGGTAAGCAGCACACGCCAACTTATTATGAGTTAAAACAATTAACTTAACACATTTTTAATCTCGTTAGAAAATTAATGGCCCGTAAAATCGCTCAAAGTCCGTACACCTAATTCATCGTCAGGAAGAAATTGATGCGCTTGAATTTCGTTGTTAAAGCAAACAGTATAGAACCAGATCAGATGTCGCATTTTGCGGCCGAGATCAGACGCCAAGTTTTGCAGCGTCTGAGCATCATTGTCCGTCAAATCAGTCAAAGTCCGTACATCTAATTCATTGCCAGCAAGAAATGAATGCGGTTAAATTTCGTCGTTGATTAAGCAAACAGTGTAGACCGAGATCAGACGTCGCACTTAGCGGCCCAGATCAGACGCCAAGGTTTGCGCAGCTACTGATCATAATGGTCCGTCAAAGACCGTACACCTAATTCATTGCTAGCAAGAAATGGATGCGGTTAAATTTCCTCGTTGTTTAAGCAAATAGTGTAGACCCAGATCAGATGTAGCATATTGCGGCCCGGATTAGACGACACGTTTTGCAGCGTCTGATCATTTGAGTCTACACTGTTTGACTATGTCCCACAAATGGGACGCTATATAGGCATATATGGATTAAATATCTGGGTTAAATATCTGATCTGCCAGTGGAGTTACACTATCTGCCAATGTCCCACAAGTGGGAGTCAAGGCATATATGGGTTAAACCTTTGATCAAGATCTACACTGTTTGCCAATGGCCCAACAATGGGGCGCTAGGCATATATGTGTTAAACCGTTGACCAAGTTCTACACTGTTTGCCGTAATTAAAGATTCTTTGAGATCTTCTATAAATTAGTCATGTTGTGTGCACTCATTAGAACTGCCTCAGTGAGATGTATGAAAATATTTTTTTTATATTCTTTTAGAACTGAACTTAAAATTTTAATATATATCAATCATTATCAATAAGTGATCACCATAAAACAGAGATACTATGAAAATGCACAACTACCCCCAACATCCAGGACACAACCGGGAATTTCCCGGACAAATTAACTTCAGAAATGGACCCCCAAAATATTCAAAATGAAAAATATCTTTTAATAATCATTTAGAATGGAGCTAAAAATTTTATTTGATACTAATTTTATTAATTTCTGACCACCCGAAGTTGAGATATTAGGGTTAACGCACCACTACCCCAAAATCCAGGACAAAATCCGAGAATTTCCCTGGACAAATTAACTAAATAAATGGAACCCTAAAACGTTTAAAAAGTAAATTATTTTTAATAATCTTTTAGAATGGAGCTTAAAATTTTATTTGATACTAATTTTATTAATTTCTGACCACCCGAAGTGAAGATATTAGGGATAACGCATCACTACCCTCCATTTCCCGGACAATTCCCGGCGATTTCCCGGACAATTCCCGGACATTAGTGTTCGCCCTGAATCACGTGACCTACATTGTTTTGTTTTTTTCGGCAGGGCCAAGAACAGCTGGCATGTGTCATGAACAGAGATGAGGTAAAGCCAAGGATACTACATTTATTCTGGACTTCGAGAAGGCTTTTGACACCCCTCCTCATGGACTACTTAAATCTAAGTTATTTGGTTATGGAATTGGGGGAAAGACCCTCAAATGGATAGATTCCTTTCTTTGCTACAGAAAAAGAAAGCGGGTTGTTGTTAATGACCGACTCAGTAGGCCTATAAGAAGATAGATAGATAATGGTGAATCTTCGGAGTGGGCTCCAGTTTTGTCTGGAGTCCCGCAAGGGACCGTTCTTGGTCCACTTTTGTTCTCCCTGTACATCAATGATATTTTCACTGACATTGACTCAGAAATAAGACTGTTCGCAGATGACTGTGTTTGTTACCGGAAAATTAGGGATACAGATGACTCATTTTAACTTCAGGCTGACATAGATAGATAAGGATTTTGGGCACGTAAATGGGGCATGTGGTTACAGCCAGTTAAATGCAATAGTATGCAGATAACTAGGAAGAGATCTAATAAAGTTGAGGCTTCTTACACCTTAGAGGGAACGGTCCTAGAGAATGTGGACTCCATTAAATACCTTGGAGTGACAATCTCACACAACTTGAGATGGAATACTCATATTAATTAGCAACATGTGTACTAAGGCAAATAGAACGCTTGGTTTCCTGAGGAGAAATCTTCATCAGTGCCCTCAGGATGTAAAAGAGGTAGCATATAAAGGTCTTGTTCGCCCAATCTTGGAATATGGTAGTTGTATCTGGGACCCCAGTGGAGTGGTCCTTAACCAAAATGGTACGATCGAAAACTTCCAGTTGTTTAAAGACCAACTGGATTGCATCAAATCGCGGCATAAGGGTAAAAACTCCCGGCTGTACATGTTCTAGGAGACCTCAACTTCAGAGACATTGCTTGGCCCGACAGGCTCAGCAAACAATTAAGGCACAATGCTTAGTCAGTCGGAAGGACAAATATTAATTGCTATTATGAACGATCATGGCCTTGAACAAATTGTTAATCACGAGTGGGGAAACTCGTGATAAGAACACATTGGATCTGATCCTTACGACTTTGCCAGGACAATTCGAAGACATTCATTCCCCAGATAAACTACCTGACCACGATATTGTCTCTGGATATTTAAAAATTCACATCCCACCAATAAAGAAACCTCGGAGGAAGGTGTACTCATATCAGAAAGGTGACTATGAAACTATGAGGAAGGATGCACTCAGATTTGCAAAGGAGAAATACTTTAATGGTCATTCAGATGCTCGGTCTGTACAGGAGAATTTTGATTTGATAACTTCTTTCATTCATACTTCGGCCGAAAATCATATACCCTAAAAAACTAGTAGGTCTGTATCTTCTATTCCCTGGATCACTCCAGAGATAAGGAGAAAAATTCGCAGAAGGAATAAGATTCATGCAAAGGCAAAAAAGACAGGAAGTGGTAAACTCACGACACAATTTGAAAACTTGAGACGTGAAATCAAGACTGATATAAAAAAAATAATCAGCATGATTTGTATGTGAATAACTTGGTAGGTGATGTAAAGGCAAATCCAAGAGACTTCTACAGATATATCAATAGCCAGAAGAAAGACAGGCAAGGTATCCCACCCCTTAATAAAAGAGGAGGGAACGGGATTGCTGAATCAGACTCTGAAAGGGCAGAGGAACTAGTTGGTCAATTCAATGATGCGTTTAATAAAACTGAGTTCACGGAGGTTCCATTGACTAGAAGATCGGCACCATTCATGAATAACATTGTTGTGACAGCTGCAGGCGTGATCAAGTTACTGCAAGGCTTAAACACCAGTAAGGCATTAGGACCTAATGAGCTTCATCCTAGAGTCCTGAAGGAACTAGCAAATGAGTTGGGTCCAGTTTTTGCACACTTGTTTCAACAGTCTCTTGATACGGGTGAAATCCCAAAAGAATGGTTCTTAGCAAACATCTGTCCACTCCTCAAAAAAGGAGATAGGGCTCTTGCACGTAAGTATCGCCCTGTGTCTCTGACTTGTGTTCTGTGTAAATTGCTGGAACATATAGTCTGCTCAAACATCAATGCCCACTTGGACGAACATAAACTTTTGTCAGACAGACAACATGCATTTAGGAAAAGGCACAGTTGTGAAACTCCGCTAAGCACAGTTATTAATGACCGGGCAAAAATCTTGGACAAAGGTGGACAGGTGGACACATTTATTCTGGACTTCCAGAAGGCTTTTGACACCCCTCCTCATGAACTACTTAAATCTAAGTTATTTCGTTATGGAATTGGGGGAAAGACCCTCAAATGAATAGATTCCTTTCTTTGCTACAGAAAACAGTGGGTTGTTGTTGATGGTAAATCTTCAGAGTGGGCTCCAGTTTTGTCTGCAAAGGACCGTTCTTGGTCCACTTTTGTTCTCCCTGTACATCAATGATATTTCCACTGACATCGACTCAGAAATAAGACTGTTCGCAGATGACTGTGTTTGTCACCAGGAAATTAGAGATACAGATGACTCAATGAAACTTCAGGCTGACATAGATAGATTAGGATGTTGGGCCCAAAAATGGGGCATGAGATTTCAGCCAGTTAAATGCAATATTATGCAGATAACTAGGAAGAGATCTAATAAATTTGAGGCTTCTTACACATTAGAGGTAACGGTCCTCGAGAATGTGGACTCAATTAAATACCTTGGAGTGACAATCTCACACAACTTGAGATGGAATACTCATATTAGCAACATGTGTACTAAGGCAAATAGAACGCTTGGTTTAATTTCCTGAGGCGAAATCTTCATCAGTGCCCCCAGGATGTTAAAGAGGCAGCATATAAAGGTATTGTTCGCCCAATCTTGGAATATGGTAGTTGAATCTGGGACACCAGTGGAGTGGTCCTTAATGATGAAATTGAGAAAGTTCAGAATAGAGCTGCTAGATTTGTAACAGGCAATTACTGCTTTGAAACTGGGAGCATGACTGGAATACTTGGAAAATTAAAATGGGAGTCTCTCAAGAAAAGGAGAAAAGACAGAAGGCTAATCCTTTAATACAAAGGTCTAAAGGGTGCTGCCAGCATCCAACAGATGACCTTGTTCCCCCAGCTAGACGCTGTAGAAATCACCATTCGTTGGCGTTTCAGACCCTTAGCACAAGAACTGACATTTATAAAGAGTCGTTCTCCCCCAGAACCATTAGTGATTGGAATGCCCTTCCCGATTCGATTATTTCGACAGCTGAAGGTGCTGATGATTGTGTAGCTAAATTTACCTCTTTGGTTAGAGCTAGGGACTAACTTCCCACATCACAGGTCCTGGTGTATGAATGTCTTTTGACGTGTCACCAGTAACAATTCTGATTCTGATTGATGAAATTGAGAAAGTTCAGAATAGAGCTGCTAGATTTGTAACAGGCAATTACTGCTTTGAAACTGGGATCATGACTGGAATACTTGGAAAATTAAAATGGGAGTCTCTCAAGAAAAGGAGAAAAGACAGAAGGCTAATCCTTTTATACAAAGGTCTAAAGGGTGCTGCTAGCATTCCAACAGATGACCTTGATCCCCCAGCTAGACACTGTAGAAATCACCATTCGTTGGCGTTTCAGACCCTTAGCGCAAGAACTGACATTTATAAAGAGTCGTTCTTCCCCAGAACCATTAGAGATTGGAATGACCTTCACGATTCGATTATTTCGACAGCTGAAGGTGCTGATGATTGTGTAGCTAAATTTACCTCTTTGGTTAGAGCTAGGGACTAACTTCCCACATCACAGGTCCTGGTGTATGAATGTCTTTTGACGTGTCACCAGTAACAATTCTGATTCTGATTGATGAAATTGAGAAAGTTCAGAATAGAGCTGCTAGATTTGTAACAGGCAATTACTGCTTTGAAACTGGGAGCATGACTGGAATACTTGGAAAATTAAAATGGGAGTCTCTCAAGAAAAGGAGAAAAGACAGTAGGCTAATCCTTTTATACAAAGGTCTAAAGGGTGCTGCTAGCATTCCAACAGATGACCTTGTCCCCCCAGCTAGACACTGTAGAAATCACCATTCGTTTGGCTTTTCAGACCCTTAGCGCAAGAACTGACATTTATAAAAAGTCGTTCTTTCCCAGAAGCATTAGAGATTGGAATGCCCTTCCCGATTCGATTATTTCGACAGCTGAAGGTGCTGATGATTATGTAGCTAAATTTACCTCTTAGGTTAGAGCTAGGGACTAACTTTCCTCATCACAGGTCCTGGTGTATGAATGTCATTTGACGTGTCACCAGTAACAATTCTGATTCTGATTCTGACTACCATGAACATACATACTTCAGAAAAATGGTCATATATTCATTCAGTATCAAGCAGACCCAACCTCTAAGCAGCAGCTGTCCTCTGCTTGGAGAGGCCAAGCAAAGGTCTTGCGAAACGCAGCTTGTTCAATTTTACCATGACATTGTGAGCAATCTGGATGGCCACAAACAGACTGACTTGATCATCATGGACTTCGCTAAGGCCTTTGGCAAGGTACCTCACAGATGGCTATTACATAAACTGGAGTACTATGGGATAAGGGGATCCACACATAGGTGGATTAGCTCATGGCTGTCTGGGCGCTCACAACAAGTTGTACTTGATGGCCAAGCGTCTGATCCAGTCCCTGTTTTATCTGGAGTCCCCGAAGGTTTGGTCCTTGGACCAGTCCTTTTCTTGGTTTTCATTAATGATCTCCCGGATAATATCAGGTCATCGGTCCGTTTGTTTGCTAATGATTGTGTCCTGTATAGGAACATATATTCTCCTTCTGACTGTCTTATTTTACAAGATGACCTGGATCAACTTGCACAGTGGGAGGCCGATTGGCAAATGAAGTTCAATGTGGCAAAATGTCTCTCAATGAGGGTGTCACGACACCCTCCGGACAAGCAAATTAAGTTTGACTATACTCTTCACCAGCAAACTTTGGAGCATGTTCAATCCGCCAAAAATCTTGGTATCACCATTACTGACGATCTTGATTGGGGTCAACATATCTCTGAGATTACATCTAAAGCAACTAGGACTTTAGGGTTCCTTAGACGGAACTTGGCTTTTGCACCTAGGCAGACAAAGGATGTTGCATATAAAACATTGGTTCGCACTCAACTTGAATATGCATCACCCATTTGGCATTCCTATGTTAAAACTCAGACTCAGCAGGTGGAGAAGATGCAGAGGACAGCTGCTCGATGGACCTGTGGGCGATGGCGAAATAGAAGTAGCGTCGGTGACATGCTTAATGAGCTAGAGTGGCCGTCCCCGGAGGCCCGTCGTGAGCAGTCCTCTTTAACCTTCTTCTACAAGATACACTCTGATTCATTGTCTATTGATAAAGATAGGTACTTGACCCCTGTAACAGTGTCGACCCAAACAAGGGCATCAAAAGTAAACGACTCACAATATCGTAGATACCAGTCCTATAGTGATGCCCTGAAGAACTCGTTCTTTCCTAGAACTATTCCCCAATGGAATAGTCTTCCCTCCTCTGCGGTGAATGCCAAGTCCGCAGAAGAGTTTAAAGCCCGCACAGTGTAAGATTGGGACTCAGAGGTATGCGTTTTAGGATACCTCTGTTATGCAGATTGTAAATAGTTTTAAGGACGCATCCAGTGCCTCTCTCTTTTTTTTTCAGCTAAATTCTAAATTAAGCCACCCAGTCACCTGAGGTAATGGCCAGATATGACCGACTCAGTACAAGAAGATAGATAGATAGATAGCAGCAGACTCGGAGATCCTACAGAATCAGAATTGGTACTGGTGACACGTCAAATGTCTATCTAACTATCTTCTTATACTGAGTCGGTCATATTTGGCCATTACCTCAGTTGATTGGGTGGCTAAATTAAGAATTTAGCTGAAAAAAGAGAGGCACTGGATGCGTCCTTAAAACTATTTACAATCTGCATAACCGAGGTATCCTAAAACGCATACCGCTGGGTCTCAATCTTACACTGTACGGGCTTTAAACTCTTCTGCAGACTTGGCATTCACCTCAGAGTAGGGAAGACTATTCCATTGGGGAATAGTTCTAGGAAAGAACGAGTTCTTCAGGGCATCACTATAGGACTGGTATCTACGATATTGTGAGTCGTTTATTTTTGATACCATTTTTTGGGTCGTCATTGTTACAGGGGTCAAGTACCTATCTTTATTAATAGACACTGAATCAGAGTGTATCTTGTAGAAGAAGGTTAAAGAGGACTGCTCACGACGGGCCTCCGGGGACGGCCACCCTAGCTCATTAAGCATGTCACCGACGCTACTTCTATTTCGCCATCGCCTACAGGTCCATCGAGCAGCTGTCCTCTGCACCTTCTCCACCTGCTGAGTCTGAGTTTTAACATAGGGATGCCAAATGGGTGATGCATATTCAAGCTGAGGGCGAACCAATGTTTTATATGCAACATAAATGACATTCATACACCAGGACCTTTGATGTGGGAAGTTAGTCCCTAGCTCTAACCAAAGAGGTAAATTTAGCTACACAATCATCAGCACCTTCAGCTGTCGAAATAATCGAATCGGGAAGGGCATTCCAATCTCTAATGGTTCTGGGGGAGAACGACTCTTTATAAATGTCAGTTCTTGCAGTAAGGGTCTGAAACGCCAACGAATGGTGATTTCTACAGTGTCTAGCTGGGGGGAAAAGGTCATCTGTTGGATGCTGGTAGCACGCTTTAGACCTTTGTATAAAAGGATTAGCCTACTGTCTTTTCTCCTTTACTTGAGAGACTCCCATTTTAATTTTCCAAGTATTCCAGTCATGCTCCCAGTTTCAAAGCAGTAATTGCCTGTTACAAATCTAGCAGCTCTATTCTGAACTTTCTCAATTTCATCGTTAAGGACCACTACAGAAAGACCTAGAGCAATTAGAATCATAGCACTGAGAGTAATGGTGGGTCGATTGTCTCTGAGTGTACTAAGATTGGGAAAATAGTCCTGAACTATGGAGCGCTTTGGTGCAGTGGTAGTGCATCAGATTAGTGAGCAAGAGGTTGCGGGTTCGAGCCTCATGCTTACCAAAGTGTTGTGCCCTTGACCAAGGCACTTCATCCACATTGCATAAAAAAACAAAAACAGAAAGTACTGGTTACCACCAAGGAAATCCTGCTCGTAATGATCAGATGTGAGCGAGTAGCAGTAATAGGAGATAAAGAACTGAGAATTGAACTGTTCGCTTAACCCTTACAACCGCGCACCCAGCAAGTTAGCAATACGTCATGTCCCGTCGGTTCATTAAAGAGCAGATACGTCAAAAAACACTGACACGCTACACAAGAATAGGTGTATCAAGAGACAAGAATGTCAAACTGACCGTAATCAATACTTAACATCACCATCCAATACCGGTTAACCCACAGGAGAGGGCGGAGCTAAGCGATTGTCAAAAATCTACTGCATGACGCCAAGGGTCATGTAAAAAATCAATCAACAATTAGCGTATATGATTTCAGTAGAGAATGTTCGCTGTGAGAGGCTTGGCAAGCAATGGAGACTCAGATCAGGTGCCACAGAACGCACCGTCTGATCGGGGTCTACACTGTTTACAAAGAAAGTGGAATTTAGGGCTTGAACGAAAGTTTGGATCTCAGTCCGGGACTATTTTCCCAGCCTACACGGGCCTCCGTGGCCTAGTGGTTAAGAGCGCTGACTCTGGATCATTTGGTCTCTCACCGCTGTGGTTCGAGCCTCGCTCGGGTCACATGTGAGACGCCATGTTCTGCAACGGAAGTTCATGTGATTTTTCTCCGGGTACTCCGGTTTTCGCCCACCTTTGATTAACGATCGGCTCGATATGAGTGAAATAATCTTGAAAGGGCCGTAAAACCAAAAAACAAAATTTCCCAGCCAACACTCGGTGGCAGTCGGGAACGCTTCCCCTTTCCGCTGGTCGCCTTTGTCGTCCGCTCGCGACTGCCGACGACTGTCCGGTCTGATTACATACATGTGCATACCTTTATCTATAATGGTTGAGTTTAGTCCTTTGCATCTCGCCTTGATTTAGTGCTTGTTGAGAACTGATATATAATTACTATTGCCTAATATTTTAAACCTCCATGAAAGAATTAACCCTTTGTCCTACATTTTGCTTTCACAAAACAACTTCTTTATACACAATGTATTTTTGACACGAATCCTTGTAATTTACCCTCCCTGTGCAATTCCAATGCATACAGAAATGGTCGCCCCCCGCCCATCGGGGCTTGAAGATAAAGATGGGCTGCACGAGGCTACCACGCAGACTACACGAGTACTGGTAAAGCGCTTAGAGGATCTAAGCCTGCTCATACAAAGCGATGCGAGGCAGCCCGCCCATACTTATAAACCCTATTGGTTTCATTGGGTGACAGGGCTTGAGATGTCATTTCATCTCAATGACGGGTAAAAGTCCCACAAAATTGGAAGCAACGTCTCCAAAATGACCTATACAGTGTTGAAGGTGACGTTAAACCTCAAATCAAACAAACAAACAGAAATGGGCACAACAGGAGGCTCAGTTATAAAGTGGCTTTAGTGTATATTTAACCCATAACAACTCCTACTTTTGCAAACAGAGATGAGGTCCTACACTGTTTGCCATGCAGCTTGTGAATAATGTTAAGAAATTTTCATGTTTGACAGTCGGCAATTGCTGAGGCTAAATATATATTTTCAGCAGGATAAGGGTTAAGACTTATTGGGTTTTCTGGGTTTCTTTTTCCCGCCCATTTTTTGTCCAGTTGTGAGGAAGGTTTCAAAATTTAAAAGGGTGGGCTCATAAAATCACGAAATAACACGCAAAAATCCGCCCAAATATTTTACTAATCGTCGAGTCGAGCAATTAAGTGACAAATATATTTTTTCAGACTTTCAGTGGAATGCATACACCTTCAGGGGAGGCAACTCTTTCAAGCGTATTTTAGTCTCCCATGTCAATGAGGGTCAACTCTAAACGAAAGAATTTGCTCCTAAGGAGCAAATTCTTTCCTTTAAGAGTAGACCCCTTTTTCGTGGGACAAAGCTTATAGAAAAGCAAACAGGAAGTTCCGAAAGTTGCCCCCTTTTGAAAAATGTGGAAAATCTGCCAAGTCATTCCCATTAGATTTCATGTGACCAATAACGGACTTTAATCGACCAATAGTTCTGCTTTTCTGTTAGATTGTTTGTTTACATGATTTGAGGTTAAACATCCCCATTAACATTATTTAGGTCATTTTGGAGACATTACTTCCAGTTTTGTGTGAAATTTTTACCCGACGTTTAGATAAAATGACATTTCAATCCCTGCCGCCCAGTTAAACCGATATGGTTTATATGCTCGGATGGTCCGACTCGCCAGGGCAGGCTTTGGGAGTTTATGGCTAAAGTTAACAGACATCTGAAGCGTTGCATGTCCGACTCGCCAGGGCAGGCTTTGGGAGTTTATGGCTAAAGTTTACAGACATCTGAAGCGCCAGCTGTGAGAGGCTTGGCAAGCAATGGAGACTCAGATCAGGTGCCACAGGCTGTTGTGTCAGGCAGCACCATGAACATGTGTCGCGTAAGGATCCGAAAGACTTTGGGGCTTGAACCATATGTAATTCGGGTCATTTCTCCGGTCAGTCGCAATGGCGAACTTCCACATAAAAATGTTTATTTTCGAATCAATTTTTATAATTCAAACTAATGCATCTGATAAAATAAAGTTCAGTTATGATTAGTTTGGTTATTCTATTTTTAAAGTTTAATAGCCAAAAATTGATTTATTTGCCAGTTTAACGCATTTTGTTATTTGTTGATGGTATGGATAATGGTGTTAGATAGGGAATCGCAATATCGACGATTCTGTTTTTTTTTTTTTTTTAATCAAAATATAGGTAATGAGCGCTTTCTTTAATTATACCCCGACATTTTCTCAACAATCAAATTACCGATAATCCAAGTGTGTGTACAAAAATCCGGGAAGCAAAACATTCAATAAGTGTTAATCAGCCACATGCTTGATTTGTCACAGCACACCCGAGTGTCGCAAGATGGACCTGTCATTTTTTTCCGCAGTCGCGATAGGCAATACCCACCAGCCTACAGACCTGAGACTGTTAAATCCTTTGATCAATTGAGCACTCGCTGTCATTTACAAAGACGAACGCGACAGGAGAAAAAAATACTGGCCACGACTGGAAACTTTACGCAAAATCTGGCGTAAAAAATGCCCATAGGGGCTTGAAGAAATATATGGGCTGCACGATGCTTCCACGCAGAGCTGAATCCGGCCCGCACACTAGTACTGGTAAACGGCTTTGAGGATCTAAGTCTGTCCAGGAACCGCGGTGCGAGGCGGACCGTCCATGCTAATAAACCCTATTGGTTTCATTGGGCGACAGGGCTTGAGATGTCATTTCATCTCAATGTCGGGTAAAAGTCCCACAAAATTGGGAGCAACGTCTCCAAAATGACCTTTACAGTGTTGACGGGGACGTTAAACTTCAAATCAAACAAACAAAACTGGCGTAAAAAATACGCCGGATCCGGCATTTCCCATCATTGATGCTCAATAAAGTTCTGTTCCCAACACTGTGATTACATCTTCATAGTCTCGTAGTTGATACGAACCATACAAACACACCTTATTAATTTTGACCCCTACCGCTCAAAGTTGGAACTTCCTACTGTTTCTGTGAATAGCCCCGCCCATCATGGCTTGCAAAAATAGACTGGGCTGCATGATGTTTCCACGCAGAGCTGACCGAACACGAGTACTGGTAAACAGCTTAGAGGTTCTGAGCCTGCCTAGGAAATGTGTTGCGAGTCAGACCGTCCATGTATATAAACCCTATAGGTTTCATTGGGCGACAGGGCTTGAGAAGTCATTTCATCTCAATGTCTGGTAAAAGTCCCACGAAATTGGAAGTGACGTCTCCAAAATGACCTATACAGTGTTGCGGCCCCGCCCATCTGGGCTTGAAGAAATACATGGGCTGCATGATGCTTTGGTAGCCAACAATGGGTGTGGCTAAATTAATTTATTCAGCAGGATAAGGGTTAAGTCTCCAAAACGAGACATTAGTTTTTCTGGGTTTCTTCTCTTTTTTCCGCCCAATTTTTGTCCCGATAAGTTCTCAGTAACCACTAGACAGATATGAAAATGAAGTTGTGCAGGAAGATTTCAAGATTTAAAAGTGTGGACCCAACAGGTCTCCTGGGGGGCACGCAAAAATCAGTAA
The DNA here is from genome assembly GCA_963580285.1 of Lucinisca nassula. Taxonomy (NCBI): domain Eukaryota; kingdom Metazoa; phylum Mollusca; class Bivalvia; order Lucinida; family Lucinidae; genus Lucinisca; species Lucinisca nassula. The sequence goes on from OY757022.1 coordinate 106,321,100, forward strand.
CCGTCGAGTCGAGCAATTAAGTGACAAATATTTTTTTTATTTATTTATTTTCTGATTTTTTTATTTATTTATTTTCTTTTCTTAAAGGAAAGAATTTGCTCCTCTCCAATTCATTCTTTCTACTATTTCTATCTATATCGGTCGAATCAACATTGGAGCGTTTTCAATTCTAGTGTGATCGGTCATTGCCGATCCAGGTCTGCAGGATGAAAACATACACAGTAATCATGTAATAACGAAGAAATCTTTAAACTGCACAGAATGGGCCTCCCAGTTAACGTCCCGATGCGGAGGACGGTGCACTTTGTGGCATTCACCCGGAGCATGTTCGGACACCGCAGTTTTATTACCGCTGCCGGGAATCAAACCGGGGGCCTCTAGCATCACAGGCAGGTGCACTATACCATTGAGCTACCACGCTTGATTCAATGTCGAGTGCTGGCTCGACCACTTTAATACATGTATATACAGGGGTTCATCCATTGTTCTTTCTTGTTTCTGCTACAGCCTCGAGGTTTAAACGAGTATCCACAATCTGTTTTGAGATGAATATATATTCGCTTGTGGGTACTGCTGGTCAGAACCGCCTCGAGGTTTTGTGTATTTTGTTTGATTTGAGGTTTAACGTCCCCGTCAACACTGTATAGGTCATTTTGGAGACGTTGCTTCCAATTGTGTGGGACTTTTACCCAACATTGAGATGAAATGACATCTCAAGCCATGTCGCCACCAAGAGGTTTTAACGAGTATCCACAATCTCTGTTTTGAGCAGACTATAGATTGTGGGTACTGCTGGTTAGAACCGCTTCGAGGTTTTAACGAGTATCCACAATCTTCTTTTGAGCAGTATTAAAATCGATTGTAACATTAACTGACAGCGCTATTATCCCGCCCACGCTTAAAACGTCCAAAGACGTGTGTCAATCATCTAAAATACCGGTTCAGAAGCACGTGATGGAAAGTTCAAAACGGTGCAACAAAGCTTTCGGCACGTATTTGATATTCGTCTCAAACAACATCAAAAGTACGTCTGGGAGAAGACCGATTGCTAACTTGCCGATTGCGTTGTTGTAAATTCCAATATTTAACCCTTATCTTGCTGAATATTCATTTAAGCCACACCCATTTCTGTCTATCAACCAATCGAATTACTTGATGTAATTTATTGCTACAAATTCATAAAATGAATACCAAACAGTGTAGATCCTGATCAGATGGCTTCTTCAGAAGCCATCGGATCTGGATCTACACTGTTTGCAAAGATAAGGGTTGTCGTGAACAGCAAGATAAGGGTTAAGCAAGCACAGATATGCACATTGCGTCTGATTAGGCATACTATGTTTACCAATGCCCAAGAACAGTCCAGAATTTACTTTTACGCAGTGCTCTGACGTCTTAGGAGGGGCGACTATAGACGCTGACCGGCCCCGATAGCTTTACCGGCCCCGATAGATCATTGGTAGAGCGTCCGCTTCGGGAATGGGAGGTCGCGGGTATGATCCCCGGCCGCGCCAGACCAAAGGCGTGAAAAATGGTAATAGGAGCTGGCCCTAGGAGCTCCCTTGGCTGACGCTCGCATTATCAGGGGTAGTCCCAGGAAGATAAATGAAGGCAGGTAAGTATTTGTTAAAGGATACTTTGTTTGTCGCAATAAAAGCTCTACAGAGCTTATGTTATTTCGGATATGCGACGTTAAGGTCAGGAATACGTAAATGGGCTCTCCCATAGATTTTTTTTTTAAATTTTGCATGCGAGAACATCTTCACATTCTGCATCGAAACATGCAATTAAAAAAGATAGGTTACCAGGTTCGTTTAGGAGCCAGGACAGCATGAAAACCAGGATCATTTGTATAGAAAGCAATGGGAATCCGATAAAATTTGCCGATTTTTCAAGCTTTATTGCCAAGAGCAAATATACTGCCCCATAGGATTCTTTTAAAAACTGTTTTGTGTCACATTTATTGTTGATTAAAATAAGATGAAGAAAGTCCTTGACTACCAGGTTATGTATGACCTATAGCAGCATAAAGAAGTATAGGGTGTCTAAAATTTGGGCGTATTTTGACGTAATTTATAAATTGCGTTTCAGATGTGTAAAGTCAACGTAAAGTGAACGTTCCAAGAAACCGAAGTCCAGCATAAAGAACGATCAGAACGCAATTTCTTGAACACTATAACAAGCAAATACATTTTATTTTTCTCTCACTTTTCTTTCTCTCTCTCTCTCTCTCTCTCTCTCTCTCTCTCTCTCTCTCTCTCTCTCTCTCTCTCTCTCTCTCTCTCTCTCTCTTTAAGATATGTATAGAATATATTACTTATATTCAATATGTTCTATAAAAGGGTTATCCTTTGGAAGCAAGGAATACATCACAGAACTGGAAAATATGAAGTGTACATGTTTTCTGGGCCAGACTAGCTAGTTTCGGCCAATTAGGCATCATCAGTGACCCTCAAATCTTTTCAAAATTCCAAAATGGAATCAATGATCCCAAAAGACAAGAAAGTATAAACTACACTATGATGCAGGACAGGGAGACTTTTTACGGCCGCCACACATTCCCATATACCAGCTGTAATGACGTTAAATATGTTCTATAAAAGGGTTATGCTTTGGAAGCAAGGAATAAATCACAGAACTGGAAAATATGAAGTGTACATGTTTTCTGGACCAGACTAGCTAGTTTCGACCAATTAGGCCTCATCAGTGACCCTCAAATATTTTCAAAATTCCGCAATGGAATCAATGATCCCAAAAGGACAAGAAAATATAAACTACACTATGATGCAGGGCAGAGAGACTTTTTACGGCCGCCACACATTCCCATATACCAGCTGTAGTGACGTTAAATATGTTCTATAAAAGGGTTATCCTTTGGAAGCAAGGAATACATCACAGAACTAGAAAATATGAAGTGTACATGTTTTCTGGGCCAGACTAGCTAGTTTCGACCAATTAGGCCTCATCAGTGACCCTCAAATATTTTCAACATTCCACAATGGAATCAATGACCCCAAAGGACAAGAAAATATAAACTACACTATGATGCAGGGCAGGGAGACTTTTTACGGCCGCCACACATTCCCATATACCAGCCGTAGTGACGTTAAATATGTTCTATAAAAGGGTTATCCTTTGGAAGCAAGGAATACATCACAGAACTGGAAAATATGAAGTGTACCTGTTTTCTGGACCAGACTAGCTAGTTTCGACCAATTAGGCCTCATCAGTGACCCTCAAATATTTTCAAAATTCCGCAATGGAATCAATGATCCCAAAGGACAAGAAAATATAAACTACACCGTGATGCAGGGCAGGGAAAGGGAGACTTTTTACGGCCGCCACACATTCCCATATACCAGCTGTAGTGACGTTAAATATATTCTATAAAAGGGTTATCCTTTGGAAGTAAGGAATACACCACAGAACTAGAAAATATGAAGTGTACATGTTTTCTGGGCCAGACTAGCTAGTTTCGACCAATTAGGCCTCATCAGAGACCCTCAATATTTTCAAAATTCCACAATGGAATCAATGATCCCAAAGGACAAGAAAATATATACTACACTATGATGTAGGTAGTTGTGGCATTTCCCGCATGTAAATGTGGTAATAGTCCTACTTTTAGTAAGAAGCTCTCCTTAGACGATAACACACACACACACACACACACACACACACACACACACACACACACACACACACACACACACACACACTAAGCAAAATAAGTTAAATTAAATTATTGTGGAGTCCAACTTGCTCTATGATTTTGTTTCTGCGGATTTGATGTGTAATATTAATGCCGAGGCATGCAAATTCTTCTGTTATATTATCTGGTACTATGAAGCTAAGTACAGATTGTGTGTGTGTGTGTGTGTGTGTGTGTGTGGTGGGGGGGGGGGGGGGGGGGGGTTGCTGAATCAACCGTGTTATTACTGGATGTACATTCTATACAACATTTTCTTATAATGCAGTTTATTGTTTTTGATTATTTGCAAAATTTCAGTTAAAGGTTTGCAGTTGTGGACGTCCACTGTTTGCAATAAATAAATAAATAAACAATCTTTTTGTAATAAATAGAGATTATTATTATTATTATTATTATTTTTTGATCGATTTGTTTGATTTGAGTTTAAAGTCGCCGTCAACACTGTAAAGGTTATTTTGGAGACGTTGCTTCCAATTTTGAGGGACTTTTACCCGACATTGAGATGAAATGACATCTCAAGCCCTGTCGCCCAATGAAACCAACATGGTTTATTAGCATAGACGGTCCGCCTCGCACCGCGGTTCCTTGACAGGCTTAGATCCTCTAAGCGGTTTACCAGTACTAGTGTACGGGCCGGATTCAGCTCTGCGTGGAAGCATCATGCAGCCCACATATTTCCTCAAGCCCCTACGGGCGGGGGCCGTTTTTTTGATCGATTACGGTGAAATAATTCACAAGTGTTCTAAGGCTTCCGAGTAAAAAACGAGTTAAAAATGAGTGAGCGATAGCGAATGAGTTTTTTTTACACGAAAGCATTAGAACAAGAGTGAATTATTTCTCCGTAATCAACCAAAACAACAAAACTGTTTATTACATTTCCATTAATGTTTTACCTTTGAATTTTCAAAATTCAACCATTCTGATTTCCAACCAAAATAGCTCCAGCCAGGGTATGGATTTCAGGAGGCGTGGTGTAGTTTGAAGCCATCTGATCTGGATCTACAATGTTTGAAAAGATAGGGGTTGTCGTGAACAGCAAGATAAGGATTAATTTTGGCAAAGATTTCTGAATTGTAGCATTTATCCCGGAATTTCAAGAAGAGAGTTTGAAATTATATGAACAGTGCAAAGTTTTTTGTTTTTGTTTTTCTTTTCTTTTCCTTTTTTATGTTTCATTCACAAGTAAGAAACAGTTTGATTTTATTATTATTACTATTATTATTATTATTAAGGGTAAAATTCGACAAACTAATCTGATCATGAATTCTTTACTACGTTCGTGCCCCCACTTCAGCTCATTCAAGAAGGGTAGTTGTCAGTTTCTTGCGAAAGGATGAGCACTGTACTGGTTTACCGCTTACGTGTAAGCCTGCCCAGGAAAGGCAATGAAAGGTGTGACCTCTTTATAATCTATATCGTCTTGATTGGGCCGTTAATGAAACAGACTGTGTACATGAGCCGCGAGAACAGATATTACAATAACTCCATTACGCAAGCACGCCTATACAAATACATTGCCACCTTTATCGCCGAAAAAATGAAAATGATAGGATGAAAAATTGTGATATTTTTCTTATTTATGCTCAAAATATAGATTGTGGGCACTCGCCAGAACCGCCTCATCGAGGCGGTTCTAACGAGTACCCGCAATCTATATTTTAGAGCAGAAATAAGAAAAATAAGGTATACCCCCGGAAACCCCAGTTTTACTATATAAAAGTGGGGTTCTAGGGGTCAAACTTTCGTGTTTTCGTGATGTCACCCGTGCCACATGTTTTTTTTCCACATCTCCAAACATGGCTACTTTTCTTGTGAAAATCCCTGATCTTTTTCTTATTTATACTGCAAACATAGTAGGTTTTGGGTGCTCGTTAGAACCGTCTCACCCTATATCTTGGAGCAGAAATAAGGAAAATGATGTTTACCCCCGTAAACCCCAGTTTTCTCTTTATCAAGTGGGGTATAGGGGGTCTTTATTTCACGGACTTGTCCACGTGATGTGATTGCACTTTTTATCATTCGGACCTGCATGTTCAGATAACAAGTGACATTGTGTACAGGGATACTCGTTGCACAGATCTGTTAACTCGATGAGAAACAAGCAAGGCAATCCGAGCCTAAGAATCCCAACGGTATGGTGTCGGTTTGTTTGTTTGATTTGAGGCTTAACGTCCCAACCAACACTATATAGGTCATTTTGGAGACGTTGTTACGAGCCAGGCGTAGTAGAAAGAAAAAAGCAAACAAGCCTTTTGGAAAAATTTAACAAACTTTATTTACAAGTTAACTTTAACCTGTAGAAGTAAGAAAATTAAATGTACTTAGCTCTGTTATGAAATATCCTGAATGAATCTATTTTCCTTGATCCCACAGAATTCACAGTCCAAAATGAAAATTAATATCCTTTAACAATCCAACACAGAATTTAGAAATAACTTTTCTTAAATGCCCAAACATCGAACTCCAAAGTCTGACTCAATGAGAAAAATCAAGCTCTTTTATAGACCCTAAGATTTCTCTAGAACATTCCAGAGGGCTGTGGAATAAGATGAGGTAATTCTCTAAAAATAATGCAACCCAGAACTTTCTGAAAGGTTCTGAAGTACTTTTCCTTGTAAACATGTTGTTTACAAAAATGAAATTAATCTGTGACTCAGTTTTCTAGAATCTTCTATAAGAAGATTAACAAGATATTCATAGCACTATTAGGTCAACACTGGGGTGAAAGTGGGAATCAGAAAAATAAATTCTTATGCATAACACTCCCCCTCTTCGAGGAAAAGAAAGATTTATGTAATAAAGCTTTCTTTTGCTTTAAGAATAATAAAATATTGAGCATAGCATATAAAATTACATGTATCTACAATCCACTTTAGTAGGAAAGAAAAACACAACTCCTGACACTGCTCAAGCTCTTGAAAGGGCATCAGGGATAATGTTATCTCTCCCTCTGATATGTCTTATGTCTAAATTATTCTCTTGTAGCATAAGACTCCACCTGAGCAACCGCTGATTTTTGTTTTTCATTTTATGTATGAAAGTCAGTGGATTGTGATCACTGAAAACAACAATCGGTGCAGTAGTAGGGTAAGATAAACTTCGAAATGTTGCAGAGCAAGAATCAGAGACAAGCACTCTTTCTCTATGGTAGAGTAATTTCTCTGATGTTTATAAAACTTTTTGGAAAAGTAGCAAACTGGATGATCCACACCATTTTCATCTTCCTGCAACAAAACACTACCTGCACCTACGTCACTAGCATCTACAGCTAGCTTAAACTCCTTTTCAAAGTTTGGTGCTAAGAGAACTGGTTCACTCTTGAGTATGGCTTTAAGTTTATCAAAAGCATTTTGGCATATTGCATTCCAATGGAATTTTGTTCTTTTGCTGAGGAAATTTGTCAAAGGCTCAGCAACTATAGAGAAATTATTACAGAACTTTCTGTAATAACCAGCCATACCAAGAAATCGCATCAGCTGTCTTTTGCACGTGGGTACGGGAACATTTGAGATAGCCTCAACTTTAGCATCAATGGGTTTCACATGACCTTGACCTACAACATGACCTAGAAATGTCAAACTTGCATGGCAGAATTCACTTTTAGCAAGATTGATTGTCCATTTGGCATTACTCAGTCTATCAAAGAATGCTCGAATAGTCCCAAGATGTTGATTCCACTGGTCGTTGTATATGAAAGCATCATCGATATAAGACTGCAGCCTTCCAGCCCCGCAATTACCATGTTTATTAAGCGCTGAAATGTTGCTGGAGAGTTTTTCGTTCCAAATGGCATGACTTTATAGTTAAATAATCCGTCTGGTGTTGTGAATGCCAAAACCTCCTTTGCTCTATCTGTAAGTGGAATTTGCCAAAATCCTTTCAGAAGGTCGAATTTCGTTATGTATTTGGCATTCCCGATGTTATCAATGCAGTCATCCATTCTTGGAATAGGAAAGCTATCTGTTTTACTTAAGGAATTAACTTTCCTAAAATCTGTACACATACGATATGTCCCATCTGGTTTTGGTACAAGAATACAAGGAGAACTCCACTCACTTTGACTTGGTTCAATAAAGTCATTGTCTAATAGATACTGAACTTCTTCTTTAAGATATTTTTGTTTCACAGGATTCATCCTGTATGGTTGTTTTACAGGTTTAGACCCATTTATGTCCACATCGTGAAATATTTTGTCTGTCCGTGTTGGAATTCAGAAAATAAGTGTTCATATTCAAAAATCAACTGTTTCAGTTCATTCCGCTGATTTGGCTCTAGATGTGACAGTTTCTGGTCAAGATTCCGTAGAATGTCAGAATTCTGAAGTTTTGATGATGTGGGATCCGACTTCACTGAATTAATACCATCACAGTCATTGTCACTTGAATTAAGTGGAACAGAGCTAACTAGATTGACTGATGTTAAAGACGTATTATCCCTATCTATGTATGCCTTAAGCATGTTAATATGACATAGCTGCTTTAGCTTGCGCCTCCCAGGAGTGTTTATTATGTAATTTACGTCACTGATCTTTTTGTCTACAGTGTATGGACCATAATACCTGGCCTGCAACGATTTCCCTGGAATAGGCAAAAGAGCTAGTACCCTATCACCTGGTTTAAAATTCCTTTCTTTTGTCCCTATGTCATATAGCTGTTTCATTTTCCTTTGGGCTGACTGAAGATTTGTCCGAGCAGCGTCACAGGCTTTTGAAAGTCTAGTTTTGAAATCAGACACATACTGAAGTAAATTCAGGGAGGTGTCATCATTGGAGAGAAATTTCTCTTTGAGAAGTTTCAAAGGACCACGAACAGTATGGCCAAATACTAATTCAAATGGACTGAAGCCAAGAGATTCTTGCACAGATTCTCTGACAGCAAATAAAAGCAGATGGATGCCTTCATCCCAATCCTTCTCTGTGTCAAAGCAATATGATCTTATCATGTTTTTCAATGTTTGATGGAATCTTTCAAGGGCGCCCTGACTTTCAGGATGATAGGCCGATGACTTATACTGAACAATGCCAAGTTCATGCATTACTTGTTGAAATATTCCAGACATATTTTCAAGTTCTGTGGTGTATTCCTTGCTTTCAAAGGATAACCCTTATATAGAACATATTTAACATCACTACAGCTGGTGTCTGGGAATCTGTGGCGGCCGTAAAAAGTCACCCTGCCCTACATCATAGTGTAGTTCATATTTTCTTGTCCTTTGGAATCATTGATTCCATTGTGAAATTTTAAAAATACTTGAGGGTCACTGATGAGGCCTAAATGGCCGAAACTAGCTAGTCTGGCCCAGAAAACATGTATACTTCATATTTTCCAGTTCTGTGGTGTATTTCTTGCTTCCAAAGGATAACTCCCATATAGAACACATTCTCCAGAAGTAGAATGAGTCTTTTAAGCGAGATCCTGTCTCATTCTGACCCTAGATGTTGGTGAGACGTGAAGTTTGGACACCCGCTCATTCTAGATTCATTTAGGCTTTTATAGACCCCTTTTGTAGAATATAATTAATAAACGTCGGGTCATTTGCTCGATCCATAACTTTTGACTAGCAGTGGTTAGAAAAACGTGCTAACGTCTCTATATGATATTAGGTGTATGGGGGGGGGGGCGTAAAATTAAGACGGGTTTAACCATATCTTCATCATCAGGGCAAACTCTTACAAGAGCCTGTCGGGATATTCGTGATGATGAACCCTGTTGAATTTGATTTCACAAGCATTTTCATGTTGAGTAGAAATAATTGTGTTCAAGAAGAATTACGAGTTCATTTTGTAATGATGCCGTTTCTGTTTGAGAACTCGGTTTGTACATGTATCTACATGTAAAGAACGTGATGATGATAAGTGAGAGTATTTGTTCACCACACGTTATAACGGCCTGGCCGGCGTGGATGACGTCAGCTGTGCTATCAGCGTTACAAAGACGGTTATGACGTGGTGCCTACCAAATACGAAAAGAATTTACGGCAAACAGTGTTGATCTTAATGAGACACTAACAAATGTTGTGGAGAATAGATGAAAATATTCATGATTTCAGTTTCTAGCTGTTGTTAATGTAATGAATTTGTGAATAGCTATATTTGTGAGCCGTGTCACGGAGATATATATGAAATAGAGTTTATTATGTTTCCTGTAATTGGCGGGCGACCAGGTAGCGCAAAGGCGTGGTCTGTTCAATTGCCTTTTGTCTGTGCTAATGTAGTGAGCACGAATTTGATGAGTATTATGCTCAGTAGTAGTGGGCATTAATTGATTTCTGTAGTGCTCAGTAAGGAAACATAAACTTTGAGTATTCTTGTGTCAAGCGCTGGGTGCTGATAATTTTATGCACAGTCAAGTTGAGTTCTGGTGTGCAGTTATTTGTCGCATGCACTGATCAGCATGTGGGTCTGGTCGGCGCATGCGCAATAACAGTATATGCATGAACATATTCTGACTTCTCCGGGAGGGAGATCATGATATAGCATGTACGTTTCGTGAACTGTATCTTAGTCGATCATCGTAATTTGCAGGCACAACGATGTGTGGTGACCTGCTGCTCCCTGCCTTAATAGGAGCAGGTACTGGTACGACGCAACGGTCCCGTTGCCCTGCATAGGCGGACAGGACCAGTTCAACAGAGTGTCGACCATAACGATAGGTTGAGAGAAACCATAGTGTCGAGTATAACGACAGGTTGAAAGAAACCATAGTAACGAGTATAACGCCAGGTTGAGGAAACACCAAGTGTCGAGAATGAAGTAGAAGTTACCGGTACTGTCGATTGTCACTGAAAACAATTAACAGCGAAGATCAGTCATGTGACACTGTCACAGTTGATTCTTCAGTTATATTCAACAGCGTTAACGCAAAGTTCACCCCAAGTGGACTTATAAGTGGCCAACCGCGGTGTTTGTATTTCATGCTGTTGTTGTTGTTTATTTTTGCTTCTGTAGACATTCACGTCATCCCAACCGAGCACAGAATTTAGTTTTGCCTTCGGGCGGACGTCGTGAATGGACTATAGAATCAAATAAATGTAATGTTCAGTCTTGGTATTGTTGTATATAGATACTGTAAATAATTCATGTCAGCATGGGGGTTTGCGGAACGCCGTAAACCCATATGTGACAACATTAACCCACAGTTCCCATCAGAGACACTAAAGGGAAAGAAACACAAACACGAAACAACAAGACCCGAATGGAAACACCAATAACGGAAAGCCAAAAGGACAGTCACTCTCCCGTCAATTGGCAAATTGGCCATCCAAAACAAAACAATATAAGCGATACACACACTCAAAGCCAAGCAAACAGAAAACACAAACCACGACAAAGGACCGCATCGGAACGGCCAGCCAAACGAACCCCACTGGTGGGCTCAAAACGACCCCACGTGGTCACAATTATCGCCGTTACTTCCGTCGCGATTTGACGAATAATTTGTTCAGTCCTCGTGAAAGCCTCCTAACTCATCAGTTAAGCATCTCCGTGAACACAAAAATCAAACAACCACAGAGATGAAAGAACGGTGAGGACTCGACAGGAAGAAACCACTGAAATGCTCGAGCAAAAGAAAACCTCCGATGGGCCCGACCAGAGACAGAGCATCAGGCACATACCAACATTACATAAAATTAGATTCTCTCATATTCTCAGTAAGCTTTCACGCTTTCACCGTCATAGAATCTGAGGCCTGACCCACCGACTCGATAGGAAACGCTTTATATTGTGAATACCCTATCTGGTTTATCGTCTTGTCACACTACATGCAAATAATGTACTTTGTGTTTTAGTATTCTTGTCTATTTAGGTACTTCAACCAAATATTTCTGGCCTATATTATGGGCGTGTTTTTCTGTCTTTTGTATCTTCTATCGGATTTTTCTTTCTTTTTTAAGAATATACCATATTCGGGTCAAAATTTCCTTACATGCAAATGTTTTACCGAACAGGCAATACAAATTTTGTTAGAATGCATCTGTTCCATTGTTGATTGTAACGAGTCGTAGCCCTCCCAGAATCACTAGCTATAAGTTTACTGCATATATGAATCTACAAAGAATTAAGTAATGGTCGGCTCTTCCAATACATTTTAGTCCGTTAAAACTTTTGCCAAATACAAATAGGCGCAAAAGTACGGACTGGACGAGAAGCATCAAATATCACACTTACAGCGATGGAAAATTTAGAGACGTTCTAGATGAAAATTTATTATACGACATTATGCATGCTAGTTAACCCAATCATGCTTGACAACTTGGTTTCCCTTTTTAATTGATCGCCGGTTGGTCAGGCCTCAGATTCAATGACGGTTCTAGCGTAAAGGTTTACCCGGTTTATTTTTGTTATGGTTTGTCTTTGGATGTTTGTGTCGCTTATATTATTTTATTTTGGATAGCCAATTGGCAATTTTGTGGGAAAGTAACTGCCATTTTGGCTTTCCGCTATTGATGTTTCCATTAGGGTCTGTTGTTTCATGTTTGTGTTTCTTTCCCCTTGGTGTCTCTGATGCGAGCCGTGGGTTGATTGTATCGATTCCTGCTCATTGTCTCCACTTCTGTTTTACTGAGAATTAGAGCGAATTTAATTTTATGTTCTGTTGGTTGGCGCCTGATGCTCTGTCTCTGGTCGGGTCCATTGGAGTCTCACTGCTGGTTTTCTTTTGCTCCAGCATTTCAGTGGTTTCTAACTGTCGAGTCTTCGCCGTTGTTTCATCTCTGTGCTTGTTTGATTTTTGTGTTCTCGAAGATGTTTCACTGATGAGTTAGGAGGCCTTCATGCGGACTGAACAAATTATTCGTTAAATTGCGACGGAAGTAAGGGCGATGATTGTGGCCACGTGGGGTCGTTTTTGGCCCACCAGTGGGGTTCGTTTCGCTGGCCGTTCCGATTCGGTCCTTTGTCGTAGTTTGTTTCTTCTTTGGGCTTGGCTTTGAGTGTGTGTATCGCTTATATTGTTTTGTTTTCGATGGCCAATTTGCCATTTGTTGGAGAGTGACTGTTGTTGTTTGTTGTTTTGGGTTTTACGGCCCTTTCAAGATTATTTCACTCATATCGAGCCGATCGTTAATCAGAGGTGGGCGAAAACCGGAGTACCCGGAGAAAAACCACTTGACCTTTCGTTGCAGAACTTGGCGTCTCACACGTGGCCCGAGCGAGGCTCGAACCTACGGCGGTGAGAGACCTAATGACTAAGAGTCAGCGCTCTTATGCACTAGGCCACGGAGGCCCGTGGGAGAGTGACTGTCCTTTTGGCTTCCGCGACGGAAGTAAGGGCGAGGATTGCGGTCGTGTTAAATCTATTTAATCCCCCTCCCCAGTGGAATACGTTTCACTGACCGTTCGAAAGCGGTTCTTCTGTCGAGGTTTATTTTTGTTATGGTTTGTCTTTGAGTGTGTGTATCGCTTATATTATTTGGCTGGATAGCCAATTGGCCAGTTTGTGGGAAAGTGACTGTCCTTTTGGCTTTCCTCTAGTGCTGTTTCTATTAGGGTCTAGTTATTTCCTGTTTGTGTTTCTTTTCCGTCTGTGTCTCTGATGAGGGCTGTGGGTTAATTGTAACGATTCCTGATCATTGCCTTTACTTCTATTTTACCTCCTTAAGGGCTTTTACCTTGGCTTGGTAAGGAGGCGGTGTGTGCCATCATTTTATGGAACAACATGGTACAAACTAAAGCAGTCCAACAATTAAACCTTTATTTTAGACATACAACCGCGCACCCAGCAAGTTAGCAATACGTCATGTCCCGTCGGTTCATTAAAGAGCAGATACGTCAAAAAACACTGACACGCTACACCAGAATAGGTGTATCAAGAGACAAGAATGTCAAACTGACCGTAATCAATACTTAACATCACCATCCAATACCGGTTAACCCACAGGAGAGGGCGGAGCTAAGCGATTGTCAAAAATCTACTGCATGACGCCAAGGGTCATGTAAAAAATCAATCAACAATTAGCGTATATGATTTCAGTAGAGAATGTTCGCTGTGAGAGGCTTGGCAAGCAATGGAGACTCAGATCAGGTGCCACAGAACGCACCGTCTGATCGGGGTCTACACTGTTTACAAAGAAAGTGGAATTTAGGGCTTGAACGAAAGTTTGGATCTCAGTCCGGGACTATTTTCCCAGCCTACACGGGCCTCCGTGGCCTAGTGGTTAAGAGCGCTGACTCTGGATCATTTGGTCTCTCACCGCTGTGGTTCGAGCCTCGCTCGGGTCACATGTGAGACGCCATGTTCTGCAACGGAAGTTCATGTGATTTTTCTCCGGGTACTCCGGTTTTCGCCCACCTTTGATTAACGATCGGCTCGATATGAGTGAAATAATCTTGAAAGGGCCGTAAAACCAAAAAACAAAATTTCCCAGCCAGCACTCGGTGGCAGTCGGGAACGCTTCCCCTTTCCGCTGGTCGCCTTTGTCGTCCGCTCGCGACTGCCGACGACTGTCCGGTCTGATTACATACATGTGCATACCTTTATCTATAATGGTTGAGTTTAGTCCTTTGCATCTCGCCTTGATTTAGTGCTTGTTGAGAACTGATATATAATTACTATTGCCTAATATTTTAAACCTCCATGAAAGAATTAACCCTTTGTCCTACATTTTGCTTTCACAAAACAACTTCTTTATACACAATGTATTTTTGACACGAATCCTTGTAATTTACCCCCCCTGTGCAATTCCAATGCATACAGAAATGGTCGCCCCCCGCCCATCGGGGCTTGAAGATAAAGATGGGCTGCACGAGGCTACCACGCAGACTACACGAGTACTGGTAAAGCGCTTAGAGGATCTAAGCCTGCTCATACAAAGCGATGCGAGGCAGCCCGCCCATACTTATAAACCCTATTGGTTTCATTGGGTGACAGGGCTTGAGATGTCATTTCATCTCAATGACGGGTAAAAGTCCCACAAAATTGGAAGCAACGTCTCCAAAATGACCTATACAGTGTTGAAGGTGACGTTAAACCTCAAATCAAACAAACAAACAGAAATGGGCACAACAGGAGGCTCAGTTATAAAGTGGCTTTAGTGTATATTTAACCCATAACAACTCCTACTTTTGCAAACAGAGATGAGGTCCTACACTGTTTGCCATGCAGCTTGTGAATAATGTTAAGAAATTTTCATGTTTGACAGTCGGCAATTGCTGAGGCTAAATATATATATTCAGCAGGATAAGGGTTAAGACTTATTGGGTTTTCTGGGTTTCTTTTTCCCGCCCATTTTTTGTCCAGTTGTGAGGAAGGTTTCAAAATTTAAAAGGGTGGGCTCATAAAATCACGAAATAACACGCAAAAATCCGCCCAAATATTTTACTAATCGTCGAGTCGAGCAATTAAGTGACAAATATATTTTTTCAGACTTTCAGTGGAATGCATACACCTTCAGGGGAGGCAACTCTTTCAAGCGTATTTTAGTCTCCCATGTCAATGAGGGTCAACTCTAAACGAAAGAATTTGCTCCTAAGGAGCAAATTCTTTCCTTTAAGAGTAGACCCCCTTTTCGTGGGACAAAGCTTATAGAAAAGCAAACAGGAAGTTCCGAAAGTTGCCCCCTTTTGAAAAATGTGGAAAATCTGCCAAGTCATTCCCATCAGATTTCATGTGACCAATAACGGACTTTAATCGACCAATAGTTCTGCTTTTCTGTTAGATTGTTTGTTTACATGATTTGAGGTTAAACATCCCCATTAACATTATTTAGGTCATTTTGGAGACATTACTTCCAGTTTTGTGTGAAATTTTTACCCGACGTTTAGATAAAATGACATTTCAATCCCTGCCGCCCAGTTAAACCGATATGGTTTATATGCTCGGATGGTCCGACTCGCCAGGGCAGGCTTTGGGAGTTTATGGCTAAAGTTAACAGACATCTGAAGCGTTGCATGTCCGACTCGCCAGGGCAGGCTTTGGGAGTTTATGGCTAAAGTTTACAGACATCTGAAGCGCCAGTATTATAGGCTGTTGTGTCAGGCAGCACCATGAACATGTGTCGCGTAAGGATCCGAAAGACTTTGGGGCTTGAACCATATGTAATTCGGGTCATTTCTCCGGTCAGTCGCAATGGCGAACTTCCACATAAAAAATGTTTATTTTCGAATCAATGTTTAAAATTCAAACTAATGCATCTGATAAAATAAAGTTCAGTTATGATTAGTTTGGTTATTCTATTTTTAAAGTTTAATAGCCAAAAATTGATTTATTTGCCAGTTTAACGCATTTTGTTATTTGTTGATGGTATGGATAATGGTGTTAGATAGGGAATCGCAATATCGACGATTCTGTTTTTTTTTTTTTTTTTAATCAAAATATAGGTAATGAGCGCTTTCTTTAATTATACCCCGACATTTTCTCAACAATCAAATTACCGATAATCCAAGTGTGTGTACAAAAATCCGGGAAGCAAAACATTCAATAAGTGTTAATCAGCCACATGCTTGATTTGTCACAGCACAACCGAGTGTCGCAAGATGGACCTGTCATTTTTTTCCGCAGTCGCGATAGGCAATACCCACCAGCCTACAGACCTGAGACTGTTAAATCCTTTGATCAATTGAGCACTCGCTGTCATTTACAAAGACGAACGCGACAGGAGAAAAAATACTGGCCACGACTGGAAACTTTACGCAAAATCTGGCGTAAAAAATGCCCATAGGGGCTTGAAGAAATATATGGGCTGCACGATGCTTCCACGCAGAGCTGAATCCGGCCCGCACACTAGTACTGGTAAACGGCTTTGAGGATCTAAGTCTGTCCAGGAACCGCGGTGCGAGGCGGACCGTCCATGCTAATAAACCCTATTGGTTTCATTGGGCGACAGGGCTTGAGATGTCATTTCATCTCAATGTCGGGTAAAAGTCCCACAAAATTGGGAGCAACGTCTCCAAAATGACCTTTACAGTGTTGACGGGGACGTTAAACTTCAAATCAAACAAACAAAACTGGCGTAAAAAATACGCCGGATCCGGCATTTCCCATCATTGATGCTCAATAAAGTTCTGTTCCCAACACTGTGATTCATAGTCTCGTAGTTGATACGAACCATACAAACACACCTTATTAATTTTGACCCCTACCGCTCAAAGTTGGAACTTCCTACTGTTTCTGTGAATAGCCCCGCCCATCATGGCTTGCAAAAATAGACTGGGCTGCATGATGTTTCCACGCAGAGCTGACCGAACACGAGTACTGGTAAACAGCTTAGAGGTTCTGAGCCTGCCTAGGAAATGTGTTGCGAGTCAGACCGTCCATGTATATAAACCCTATAGGTTTCATTGGGCGACAGGGCTTGAGAAGTCATTTCATCTCAATGTCTGGTAAAAGTCCCACGAAATTGGAAGTGACGTCTCCAAAATGACCTATACAGTGTTGCGGCCCCCGCCCATCTGGGCTTGAAGAAATACATGGGCTGCATGATGCTTTGGTAGCCAACAATGGGTGTGGCTAAATTAATTTATTCAGCAGGATAAGGGTTAAGTCTCCAAAACGAGACATTAGTTTTTCTGGGTTTCTTCTCTTTTTTCCGCCCAATTTTTGTCCCGATAAGTTCTCAGTAACCACTAGACAGATATGAAAATGAAGTTGTGCAGGAAGATTTCAAGATTTAAAAGTGTGGACCCAACAGGTCTCCTGGGGGGGGGGGGGGGGTGGGGGGGGGGGGCACGCAAAAATCAGTAACCGTCGAGTCGAGCAATTAAGTGACAAATATTTTTTTTATTTATTTATTTTCTGATTTTTTTATTTATTTATTTTCTTTTCTTAAAGGAAAGAATTTGCTCCTCTCCAATTCATTCTTTCTACTATTTCTATCTATATCGGTCGAATCAACATCGGAGCGTTTTCAATTCTAGTGTGATCGGTCATTGCCGATCCAGGTCTGCAGGATGAAAACATACACAGTAATCATGTAATAACGAAGAAATCTTTAAACTGCACAGAATGGGCCTCCCAGTTAACGTCCCGATGCGGAGGACGGTGCACTTTGTGGCATTCACCCGGAGCATGTTCGGACACCGCAGTTTTATTACCGCTGCCGGGAATCAAACCGGGGGCCTCTAGCATCACAGGCAGGTGCACTATACCATTGAGCTACCACGCTTGATTCAATGTCGAGTGCTGGCTCGACCACTTTAATACATGTATATACAGGGGTTCATCCATTGTTCTTTCTTGTTTCTGCTACAGCCTCGAGGTTTAAACGAGTATCCACAATCTGTTTTGAGATGAATATATATTCGCTTGTGGGTACTGCTGGTCAGAACCGCCTCGAGGTTTTGTGTATTTTGTTTGATTTGAGGTTTAACGTCCCCGTCAACACTGTATAGGTCATTTTGGAGACGTTGCTTCCAATTGTGTGGGACTTTTACCCAACATTGAGATGAAATGACATCTCAAGCCATGTCGCCACCTAGAGGTTTTAACGAGTATCCACAATCTCTGTTTTGAGCAGACTATAGATTGTGGGTACTGCTGGTTAGAACCGCTTCGAGGTTTTAACGAGTATCCACAATCTTCTTTTGAGCAGTATTAAAATCGATTGTAACATTAACTGACAGCGCTATTATCCCGCCCACGCTTAAAACGTCCAAAGACGTGTGTCAATCATCTAAAATACCGGTTCAGAAGCACGTGATGGAAAGTTCAAAACGGTGCAACAAAGCTTTCGGCACGTATTTGATATTCGTCTCAAACAACATCAAAAGTACGTCTGGGAGAAGACCGATTGCTAACTTGCCGATTGCGTTGTTGTAAATTCCAATATTTAACCCTTATCTTGCTGAATATTCATTTAAGCCACACCCATTTCTGTCTATCAACCAATCGAATTACTTGATGTAATTTATTGCTACAAATTCATAAACTGAATACCAAACAGTGTAGATCCTGATCAGAAGCCATCTGATCTGGATCTACACTGTTTGCAAAGATAAGGATTGTCGTGAACAGCAAGATAAGGGTTAAGCAAGCACAGATATGCACATTGCGTCTGATTAGTGATTAGGCATACTATGTTACCAATGCCAAAGAACAGTCCAGAATTTACTTTCACGCAGTGCTCTGACGTCTTAGGGGGGCGACTCTAGACGCTGACCGGCCCCGATAGCTTTACCGGCCCCGATAGCTCATTGGTAGAGCGTCCGCTTCGGGAATGGGAGGTCGCGGGTATGATCCCCGGCCGAGCCAGACCAAAGGCGTGAAAAATGGTAATAGGAGCTGGCCCTAGGAGCTCCCTTGGCTGACGCTCGCATTATCAGGGGTAGTCCCAGGAAGATAAATGAAGGCAGGTAAGTATTTGTTAAAGGATACTTTGTCGCAATAAAAGCTCTACAGAGCTTATGTTATTTCGGATATGCGACGTTAAGGTCAGGAATACGTAAATGGGCTCTCCCATAGATTTTTTTTTTAAATTTTGCATGCGAGAACATCTTCACATTCTGCATCGAAACATGCAATAAAAAAGATAGGTTACCAGGTTCGTTTAGGAGCCAGGACAGCATGAAAACCAGGATCATTTGTATAGAAAGCAATGGGAATCCGATAAAATTTGCCGATTTTTCAAGCTTTCTTACCAAGAGCAAATATACTGGCCCACAGAATTCTTTTAAAAACTGATATTTTGTGTCGCATTTATTGTTGATTACAATTAGATGAAGAAAGTCCTTGACTACCAGGTTAGTTTATGACCTATAGCAGCATAAAGAAGTATAGGGTGTCTAAAATTTGGGCGTATTTTGACGTAATTTATAAATGGCGTTTCAGATGTGTAAAGTTAACGTAAAGTCAACGTTCCAAGATGCCGAAGTCTAGCATAAAGAACGATCAGAACGCAATTTCTTTAACACTATATCAAGCAAATACATTCTATTTCTCTCTCTCTCTCTCTCTCTCTCTCTCTCTCTCTCTCTCTCTCTCTCTCTCTCTCTCTCTCTCTCTCTCTCTCTCTCTCTCTCTCTCTTAAGATATGTATAGAATGTATTATTTATATTCAATATGTTCTATAAAAGGGTTATCCTTTGGAAGCAAGGAATACATCACAGAACTGGAAAATATGAAGTGTACATGTTTTCTGGGCCAGACAAGCTAGTTTCGGCCAATTAGGCCTCATCAGTGACCCTCAAATATTTTGGGGACAAGAAAATATAAATTACACTATGATGTAGGTAGTTGTGGCATTTCCCGCATGTAAATATGGTAATAGTCTTACTTTTAGTAAGAAGTTCTCCTTAGACGATAACTCATAACAATCGTTTTAGAAAGCACACACACACACACACACACACACACACACACACACACACACACACACACACACACACACACACACACACACACACACACACACACACACAGCAAAATAAGTTAAATTAAATTATTGTGGAGTCCAACTGGCTCTATGATTTTGTTTCTGTGCCGTTAATACTGCGGATTTGATACCGTAAAAATTCTGCGGATTTGATGTGTAATATAAATGCCAAGGCATGCAAATTCTTCTGTAATATTATCTGGTACTATGAAGCTTAAGAATAGATTGTGGGGGGTAGGGCTAGCTATTCGGAGCTGAAAAGATAATCGATTTTCAGTCCTGTCATTGCGATCGATAATCGATTAGTGATCGCTAAGGTTTTTTGTCATAATTTTACCTGTTTGGCTTTCTGTCTGAGCATATTGCACTTTACCACATGTATAGTCTGAGCATGACTCTTACCATATATACCACTTTACCACATGTATATTTGAACAGACAGGCCTGAGCAAACAGTGTAGAGCCAAATGAGACGCCGCGGAATGCGACGTCTCATCAGATTCTGCACTGTTTGCCACTCATCCAGCTATTTTAGGAAAAACTTTGGCTAGTAAATTATACCTAACAAGTAATCGATTAAAAGCAAGTTAGAAATGCTAATCGTTTTTGTGGAATTTTTCGATCGATTAATCGATAATACGATTAATCAGGTCAGCCTTAGTGTGTGTGTGTGTGGGGTGGGGGGGGGAATGCTGAATCAACCGAGTGATTACTGGATGTACATTCTATACAACATTTTCTTATAATGCAGTTTATTGTTTTTAATTATTTGCAAAATTTCAGTTAAAGGTTTGCAGTTGTGGACTGTCCACTGTTTGCAATAAATAAATAAATAAATAAATAAATAAATAAATAAATAAATAAATAAATAAATAAATAAATAAATAATCTTTTTGTAATAAATAGAGGTGATTTGGTTTTTTGATCGATTACGGTGAAATAATTCACAAGTGTTCTAAGGCTTCCGAGTAAAAAACGAGTTAAAAAACTAGTGAGCGATAGCGAACGAGTTTTTTACACGAAAGCATTAGAACACGAGTGAATTATTTCTCCGTAATCAACAAAAACAACAAAGCAAACTGTTTATTACATTTCCATTAATGTTTTACCTTTGAATTTTCAAAATTTAACCATTCTGATTTCCAACCAAAATAGTTCCAGTCAGGGTATGGATTTCAGGAGGTGTGGTGTAGTTTGAAGCCATCTGATCTGGATCTACAATGTTTGCAAAGATAGGGGTTGTCGTGAACAGCAAGATAAGAGTTAATTTTGGCAAAGATTTCTCAATTGTAGCATTTATCCCGGAATTTCAAGAATAGAGTTTGAAGTTATATGAACAGTGCAAAGTTTTTTGTTTTTGTTTTTCTTTTCTTTTCCTTTTTTAATGTTTCATGCACAGTAAGAAACAGTTTGATCTTTATTATTATTATTATTATTATTATTATTATTATTATTATTAAGGGTAAAATTCGACAAACTAAACTGATCATGAATTCTTCAACTACGTTCGTGCCCCCACTTCAGCTCATTCAAGAAGAGTAGTTGTCAGTTTCTGGCGAAAGGATGATCACTGGACTGGTTTACCGCTTACGTGTAAGCCTGCCCAGGAAAGGCGATGAAAGGTGTGACCTCGTTATAATCTATATCGTCTTGATTGGGCCGTTAATGAAACAGACTGTGTACATGAGCCGCGAGAACAGATATTACAATAACTCCATTACGCAAACACGCCTATACAAATACATTGCCACCTTTATCGCCGAAAAAATGAAAATTATAGGATGAAAAATTGTGATATTTTTCTTATTTATACTCAAAATATAGATTGTGGGCACTCGTTAGAACCGCCTCATCGAGGCGGTTCTAACGAGTACCCGCAATCTATATTTTAGAGCAGAAATAAGAAAAATAAGGTATACCCCCGGAAACCCCAGTGTTACTATATAAAAGTGGGGTTCTAGGGGTCAAACTTATATAGGCGTGTTTTCGTGATGTCACCCGTGCCACATTTTGTTTTTTTTTCACATCTCCAAACATGGCTACTTTTCTTATGAAAATCCCTGATCTTTTCTTATTTATACTGCAAACATAAGTTTTGGGTGCTCGTTAGAACCGTCTCAACCTATATCTTGGAGCAGAAATAAGGAAAATGATGTTTACCCCCGTAAACCCCAGTTTTCTCTATATCAAGTTGGGTATAGGGGGTCTTTATTTCATGGACTTGTCCACGTGATGTGATTGCACTTTTTATCATTCGGACCTGCATGTTCAGATAACAAGTGACATTGTGTACAGGGATACTCGTTGCACAGATCTGTTAACTCGATGAGAAACAAGCAAGGCAACCCGAGTGTAAGAATCCCAACGGCATGGTGTCGGTTTGTTTGTTTGATTTGAGGTTTAACATCCCAGTAAGCATTCTACATAAATCTACAAGGGCCGTTAGCGGCCCGTCAGGGTAGCTGACGGGCCGCTAACGGCCCGCTGTAGATTTATGTAGAATGCTAGCAGGGATCCCCATCAACACTATATAGGTCATTTTGGAGACGTTGCTTCCAATTTTGTGAGACTTTCACCCGACATTGAGATGAAATGACTTTAAGCCCTGTCGCTCAATGAAACCAATAGGGTTTACAAGCATGGACGGTCCGACACTCATACCGCTTTGCCTGGGCAAGCTTAGATCCTCTAAGCGGTTTACCAGTACTCGTGTGTGGGTCGGATTCAGCTTTGCGTGGAAGCATCGTGCAGCCAATATATTTCTTCAAGCCCCGATAGGCGGGGGCCGAAGCATGGTGTTGGTATGAACCTTACCGGCGCTTCTCAAGATTTTGTTTGTTTTTTTGTATTGGAGTTTAACGGCCAAGTCAACACTGTTTAGGTCAATTTTAAGCCAGTCAATTTACTTTTCAAACTTTTTCTGGGCAGGCGGTTAAATAAACCTAAAGCCTAGAAGTACCACTTTTAACAAGAAAAAAAATAACAAACTTTTCTCGTTATTGCGAGATAACTATGTCGTTATTACGAGATAATTATGTCGTTATTACGAGATAATTATGTTGTGATTACGAGAAAATTAAGTCGTTATAACGAGAAATTTTTTCTCGTTATACCGAGATAACTATGTCGTTATTACGAGAAAACTAAGTCGTATATATTAACGAGATACTATCTCGTATTAACGCGATAGCTATCTCGTTATAACGAGATAGCTATCTCGTTATAACGAGATAAATAAGTAATCTTCAGCAACAAAGTTTTCAGCTGCTGGATACCCGACCTAGCACACTCACACCAGTGCTAGAGGGAACTCAGAGAACAGTGCTTTTGGCACCGACGAGAAGATCCGAACTAACAACACCACTTCAACAAGAGCACCTTCATTAAACACACATAGATCCAGGCATATGGACACTCGTGCACAGAGGCACATTGACAGGCACACACGCATGTACCCTCGGCCCCCGCCCATCGGGGCTTGAAGAAATAGATGGGCTGCATGATGCTTCCACGCCGAGCTGAAACCGACTTGCACACGAGTACTGGTAAACCGCTTAGAGGATCTAGGCCTGCCCAGGCAAAGCGGTGCGAGTCGGCCCTGCCCATGCTTATAAACCCTATTGGTTTCATTGGGCGACAGGGCTTGAGATGTCATTTCATCTCAATGTCGGGTAAAAGTCCCAAAAATTGGAATCAACGTCTCCAAAATGACCTTTACAGCGTTGACGGGGACGCTAAACCTCAAATCAACCAACCAACCAACGCATGTACCCTCCCCCCTCACCTCCCCAACACACTTATAAGTAATGATTACGAGATAATTAACTCGTTATAACGAGATAACTCGTAACAACGAGAAAATTAACTCGTAATTACGAGAAAATTACCTCAATATTACGAGATAATTATCTGATTAACACCACAGAAGAAGAAGAAATTGTGATTTGAAATGAAACTTCATTATAACCTATAGCCACATACATACATACATACATACATACATACATACATACATACATACATACATACATACAATACAATACAATACAATACAATACAATACAATACAATACAAATACATACATACATACATACATACATACATACATACATACATACATACATACATACATACATACATACATACGCACTGTGTAACGGAGACCGAATATAATGTACATAAATTACACGGTATGTAAAAATAAATGGGGTCGGATAGGGGAGGAGGCGCCGACCAAAAAAAAAAAAAAAAAAAGAAGAAGAAGAAGAAACATCCATTGATTTTTCAAGTAATTACTCATTCTCGCCGCATACATAAGGTCTCGCCCCCCGCCCAACGGGGCTTGAAGAAATAGATTGGGCTGCCTGATGCTTCCACGCAGAACTGAAACCAACCGCACATGAGTACTGGTAAATCGCTTAGAGGTTCTGAGCCTGCCCAGGAATAGTGGCGCGAGTCGGACCGTCCATGCATATAAACCCTATGTGTTTCATTGAGCGACAGTGCTTGAAATGTCATTTCATCTCAATGTCTGGAAAAAGTCCCACACAATTGTAAGCAATATCTCCAAAATGACCTAAATAGTACTGACGGGGACGTTAACCTCAATTCAAGCAAACAAACATAAGGTGTCGTAGACGAATGCCTTAGTCCTTCGTATTGTGAATGAGATTTCAAACCGAGGTCCCATCTCAGAACGACTGAATTGTTGTTGAGAGGGCCATTTGATATGAGCCATCCAAGCAGCACAAACAACATCTGCCACCTGTCACAATCATTACTTATATGTGCGTGTGGGTGGTGAGCGAGGAGGGTACGTCCGTGTATGTCTGTATGTATGCCTCTGTGACCTCGTGTCTATATGCCTGTGTATATGCATGTGTTTAATGAAGATGCTCTTGTGGAAGAGGTGTTGTTAGTTCGGATCTTCTCGTCGGTGCCAAAAGCACTTTTCTCTGAGCCCCCTCTATCACTAGTAGCTGAAAACTTTGTTGCTGAAGATTACTTATTTATCTAGTATTAACGAGATAGCTATCTCCTTATTACGAGATAGCTATCGCGTTAATACGAGATAGTATCTCGTTTATACGACTTAGTTTTCTCGTTATAACGACTTGGTTTTCTCGTGATTACAACATAATTATCTCGTAATAACGACATTGTTATCTCGTAATAACGACATAGTTATCTCGTAATAAAAGTGGTCCTCCTAGGCTTTCGTAAACCAGTACCATGCACATTATTTCGCCAGAAACTGACATATGCCCTTCTTGAATCAGTGGATGAATCAACGGAAGGGAGAATGACCGTAGAAAATATTCCATGATTAGTCTCCAAGAAAGAATGTTGCGGCCCCGGAAGGTTTCGAGCCCGCGACCTCCTGATCACCAGTCAGTCGGATGCGCGTCCGACTGACCTACCGAGGCCGACACGCGCGACACAAGATGAAAACAAATAAAGTACAGTCGAACTTCAATGGCTCGAACACCTTTGGGACCTCGAAAATCTGTTCGAGACAGGGATAGTTCGAGCCACTGAGGTTACTGTCAGGAGGCACATCTAGATACTTTTAGACATCTTTTCGGTGTTCTATAATGAATATGTATGCTGTGTGTACTCATTAGAATCGCCTCACCGAGGCGATTCTAATGAGTACACACAGCATACATTTGCAAGATAAAAGACTAAAATCTCCTTAATTATCTCCCACTATGTCTTATGTAGAGGATTTCGCTATGGGCTCAAGAATGGGTTCGACTCATCCATGGTAAACGAGCCATCGTTGTTCGAGCCATCGAAGTTCTACTGTATAGACAATTTTATACAGTTCACTAACGTTATCTACGTAATATCTGAAACTTCCGCTCAAGTCAAACCAGACCATGGACAATATTGTTTTACGTTTGTTATACATAACATAGAAATAAGAAAAATAAGCAGTTTTGTTTTTAATAAAAACACGCCATTTAACAACTGTGGCAGGAAAGAATGCAAAAGTTTCCATGGGCTGTGCGTTACTTTTTTATTATTATTATTTTTTTTTTTATTTATTTATTTTTTTGTTGTTGTTGTTAATTATTCTAAGGAAAATGTGTGATTTTTTCCACCATTCATATTCCACACTTAGATTGTGGGTGCTCGTTCGAACATTTAACCAATTTGGTACCGGAAACCCCAAAACGGATACCCGGGCAAACAGTGCAGGCCCCGATCAGACGCCACAGAACGCGGCGTCTGATCAGGGCCTACACTGTTTGCAAAAAGTTAAGCTATTTACCAAATCAATTTTGAAGAAAACACAACCTGACACCCCTAAGGTTTGAAATGGACATGTGCTATATATAAGGAGGAAGATTCCAATTTGTACAAAAAGGGTTAATACATCGTTTTAGCCAACACTCTCCGCATACATGTATGACAGGAATCTTCCATCACAAAGTCCATTTCAAAATTTACTGACTGCATGGTGATCAGGAGGACGCGGGTTCGATACCTGCGGGGCGGCGGCGATATTCTTTCGTGGAGATTGATCATGGAATAGTTTCTGCGGTCATTCTCTCCCTTCCGCTGATTCAAGAAGGGCAGTTGTCAATTTCTGGCGAAAGAATGTGCAATGTATTGGTTAACCGTTTACATATAAGCCTACCCAGTGAAAGTGTCGATAGGTAAACTGACTGGCTCAAGAATGACATAAAATAGTGTTGATTCCAATACAAACAAACAAATAAACACACCAATTGATGAGAAAGATGCTGAGTTTTGCATACATGTTTCTTTTTCGGTTTAGGTTGCCCCCGCCCATCGGGGCTTGACGAAATATATGGGCTGCACGATGCTTCCACGCAGAGCTGAAACCGACCGCACACGAGTACTGGTAAACCGCTTCGAGAATCTAAGCCTGCCCAGGCAAAGCGGTGCGAATCGGTCCGTCCATGCTTAAAAACTATATTGGTTTCATTGGGCGACAGGGCTTGAGCTGTTATTTCATCTCAATGTCGAGTAAAAGTCTCACAAAATTGGAAGCAACGTCTCAAAAATGACCTGTACACTGTTGACGTGGACGTTAATCTTCAAATCAATCAATCAATCAATCAATCAATTTTCGGTTTAGGCTTTGGACGTACGAATTAACTTTGTCCGCTTCAGGCATGGGAGGTTGCGGGTTCGATCACCGGCCGCGCCACACCAAAGGCGTAAAAATGGTATTGGGAGCTCCCTTCGCTGACGCTCGCATTACCATGGATAGTCATAGGAAGATAAATGAAGGCAGGTAAGTATTTGTTAATTTTTACGGAATGGCTATTGACAGTCGACTGGTAATAGCCAAAACACGTTAAAATGGCTAGTGACAGTCGACTGGCAATAGCCAAAATACGTTAAAATGGCTAGTGACAGTCGACTGGCAATAGCCAAAATACGTTAAAATGGCTAGTGACAGTCGACTGGCAATAGCCATTTTTTTAACGTGTTTTGGCTATTACCAGTCGACTGTCACTAAGGAATTTTAACTTTTTTGGCTATTACCAGTCGCATAGAGAAAAGGACTGGGTTGTTCAGGGTAGCGTTGTTCGTTTTCACATCGAATTGACTGCATTTTATTCATATGGCCGGGTTTGTGAGCAGACACCAATAAACAACAGACTTTTATGTAATAAGAGGGCTTATGTGCAAGGAATTCTGCTTTCTGCATCATTAGCGGGCGAGGACACAGAACTTATGGTGAACGGAAAAGAGCCCGCTGGAACAAAAGCCCACTAGGGCAATAGCCCATTGGACACTATCCCACAGAGCAATGGCACACTGCTTAAGTCTTGCATGGAGGACAACTTTTGTTTGTTTGATTTGAGGTTTAACGTACCCGTCAACACTGTTTATGTCATTTTTTAGACGTCGCCCGACATTGAGTTGATATGACACGTATCCAACTATGGGCGCCCGCCGTATCCGATTTTCCTGTAATAATAATAGCGGCAGTTTGCATGGTAATTATGATGTCTCCTTTGTGTCTTGCTGCGTTCATTTAATAATGAAATATCTTCCATGCCTTATCGGGATAATATGGAAAGAAGTTCCTAGAGTCTGCAGAATGTGTTCGAATCAGCCATGGTAAACGACCAATCGGTGTTCGAGCTAGCGAAGTTTCACTGTACATGTTTTATTGCATGTATTACCAAAACATACTCATATAATTTTGACCCCTCGCCCCCGCCCATCGGGGCTTAAAGAAATATTTGGGTTGCATGATGCTTCCTCGCAGAGCTGAAAACGACCCCGCACACGAGTACTGGTAAACCACTTTGAGGATCTAAGCCTGCCCAGGCAAAGCGTTGCGAATAGGACCGTCCATGCTTATAAACCCTATTGGTTTCATTGAGCGACAGGGCTTGAGATGTCATTTCATCTCAACGTGGGGTAAAAGTCCCGCAAAATTGGAAGCAACGTCTCCAAAATGACCTATACAGTGTTGACGGGGACTGAAAACCTAAAATCAAACAATAATAATAATAATTTTTATATAATAGAACTGTGGTTTATAGGGGTTCATATTATTTTCCTTATTTCTGCTCTGAGTCATACATGTTGTGTACTCGTTACTTGCCGAGGCGGTTCTAATGAGTTCCCACAATCTACGTTTTAGCAGAATTATGAAAATATATGAATAGGCGTCATTTCGTAATGTATTGCATTAACACATTTCTTTCTCGTGACATTATAATGCTTGCATATAATTAGACACAGATCAGATGCGGCATACGACTGTTTGCGTATATCAACAAAAGGGATTTCAGTATCATATATGGGTTATTTTTTATACAGAACCTCTGATCTAGATATGCTTATCAGAAAAATTATGATATATGAGCCTGCGCATGACAAAACCTGCAATAGGACCGTTGCGACCAGTCTGATCAGAGTCTTGGC
Organism: Lucinisca nassula; assembly: GCA_963580285.1. NCBI lineage: Eukaryota > Metazoa > Mollusca > Bivalvia > Lucinida > Lucinidae > Lucinisca > Lucinisca nassula. The sequence goes on from OY757022.1 coordinate 106,350,040, forward strand.
TGTTCGAATGCCAGTCTTCTAAGGCATTCGGATTAGCCAAAGACTGGCCAGACTGAATGTATATACAGGTTGATCTGAGTCTTCGCTGGTTGTACTAATATTATTGTAGGTTTTGTTATGCACAGGTTCATCATATGTTTTGTGAAAGAACTACTTTAACGCAAAAAACGCCAAGAAAAACTGCATGTGAAATATTGTCATTTTATGTCGTCTGCTTCATACGACTTTCGAAAACATTTAGCATGCAGGCAAACAGTATAGATCCCGATCAGACTGCTCCTCAAGTAGCAGCCTGCTCTGGGTTTACAATGTTCAAACCAGCTGGCAACAAAGCCAACGAGAAATGTTGTGATTGGCAACTTAAGGTTTAAGTAAATTTATGATTTTTATGTGTCAGCCAAAATGTTTATTGCTCTATCCGTGACAAGCAATAATTGACTATTGTTTACCCCTAAGGGATAGGTAAATAACCCTTTCACCCCGAGTTTCTGAAGTTCTGATTAGGAATTGATCATAAGTAATGACTTCAAATATACATGTAATTATATATAAGTTTACAAGTTTTATCTTTAAATGTTGCGTTTTCGATTTTGAAAGATCACTGTATTTACCAAACATTTACCAAGACGTGCAAATTATATTTTGATCGCAAATTTGTTTAATGAATCAAATATCATGAAATAATAATAATAGACTTTATCTCACGAGGGTTACACAATTAGTACAGAACTAATCTCCCTTGCGGCCCTCAATAATAACAAGTTACATACACAATTAATTTTTTTGATTTGAGGTTTAACGTCCCCGTCAACACTGTAAAGGTCATTTTGGAGACGTTTCTTCCAATTTTGTGGGATTTTTACCCCACATTGAGATGAAATGACATCTCAAGCCCTGTCGCCCAATGAAACCAATAGAGTTTATAAGCATGGACGGGCCGACTCGTACCGCTTTGCCTGGGCAGGCTTAGATCCTCTAAGCAGTTTACCAGTACTCGTGTGCGGGTCGGTTTCAGCTCTGCGTGGAAGCATCATGCAGCCCATATATTTCTTCAAGCCCCGATGGGCGGGGGGGGCGTAAGGCGCCTATTTAAATTTCTACAAATAATTCTGGATACATTTAAAATACGTCCTCGATAGCAGTACATTCGTTTATAATCACGACGAATTAACATGATTCAGAAAGTATGTATCTACTTTGTGCGTGTGTATGTGGTATGTAAGGGCTTTGCAGTGTGGGTGTCTACATGGGTGCGCGGGAAAAAGTCACAGGAAAAAAGTCACGGAAATAAAGTCACGGAAAAAAGTCACAGGAAAAAAGTCTACAAGGTTTACCGTCTACAACATACAGCCTGTGTTCCAAATAATATTGTTTGCATGTAATTATTCCGACATCATATTACATGCTTATCATATTATGATTTGTTTGTTTGATTTGATGTTAAACGTACCCGTCAACACTGTAAAGGTCATTTTGGAGACGTTGCTTCCAATTTTGTGGGATTTTTACCCGACATTGAGATGAAATGACATCTCAAGCCCTGTCGCCCAATGAAACCGATAGGGTTTATTAGCATGGACGGTCCGTCTCGTGCGAACCGCTTTGCCTGGGCAGGCTTAGATCCTCTAAGCGGTTTACCAGTACTCGTGTGTGGGACGGCTTCAGCTCTGCGTGGAAGCATCATGCAGCCCATATATTTCTTCAAGCCCGGTGGGCGGGGGATGAAGGAATCGAATAAACTTGTAATATTGGGTCCGAGTATAATTCGCTTATTTGCTGATGAGACGGTGCATTTTGAGCCTCATCTGGATCTACACTGTTTGCATAGGTATATGAACCGGTCTACATGGTTGAAAGGTTTAAGCCATAAACTTCTGCGATCAGCTTTTGTACTATTTTGGTCATATTGGACCTTTCACTATCTATCCACATTTTTCGGCGCAGGCTTTCAGATATATTTTGAGTAATGTTTAGTAAAAAGCGCCTCAATATATGTATTATAAGGCGCTTCTAATGAGTGTCCACATCATGTAAACAAGTCCGTGTCATAATCACCCTTACTAAACCCCTCTTTATATAGAGAAAATTTGTGATGATTAAACGTCTGATCCAATACATAGGTTTAGGGTACTCATTAGAACCGCATTAGTCAGTCTGAAATGGGTCTTCACTGTTTGTTCTCTGTTAGTAAAGGCATATCCTTCCCAACATTACGAAAACGCGCCTATACAAATACATTGTAAACTTAAACGCCAAAAAAAAAAAAATAAATAAATAAATAAATAAATAAATAAACATTTAAGATAAACAAATGTGATATTTTTCTTATCTATGTTCAAAAAAATAGATTGTGGGTACTCGTTAGAACCGCCTCATTGATGTGGTTCTAACAAGTACCCACAATCTGTATTTGTACTCGTTAGAACCGCCTCATTGAGGTGGTTCTAACGAGTACCCACAATCTATATTTTAGAGCGGAAATAAGAAAAATAAAGTGTTTCCCTGTAAACCCCAGTTTTACTATATGAAAGTGGGGTTCAAGGGAATCAAAATTATATAGGCATGTTTGCGTGATGAATTTTATGGGGATATTCAAATACCCTAGAACATAAGACAAGTAAAATAAAGGTTTTGATCAAGCATCACCTAGATGATCGCGTCTACCAAACGTATGTACATAACTGAATGTAGAAAAAAAGTCACAGGAAAAATAGTCACGGAAATAAAGGTCACAATTTTTGGCAGGAAAAAAAGTCAAGGAATAAAAAATTCACAGAATTGGTTTTAATCATGTTCAGTATTTTTCTTATTTCTAGTCAGAAGAGGTGGTTCTAATGAGTATCCACAATCTATGTTTTGAACAAAAACTAACGAATGCAGTGAAGAAAGGCTTTGGGAAAAAAAAACACGGAAAAAATCACAAAATTGGTTTTAATCATGTTCAATAGTTTTCTTCTTTTTAGGCGGGCGTTAGCCCGACTATAGTCACATCAGATTTTGTGCACCTCTTTAGACATTCCTTCTTGTCGTCCTCCGCTCAAAAAAAAGAAAAACTAAAATACATAATCAAAGTATGAAAAAAGCAGTACACGCAATAAATCCAATCAAGTTCGACCGGACTGTTTAAAAAATGAATAATGTTTGTACAAATGAACCTGCTTAATAGATTTCATGAATAAATTTACGCTGAAAGCTGAGTAAAAAAATCCTGCACAATCTTCCTACGCCGTTGCTGTTTATGCTTGAAACCATTCCCTTTTATCCCTCAGTTTTTGAACAGAACCCTTCTAGCTTTGCTATTCAGTGTACATTGTACCAATTCTTAAAGAAAGATGTTGTGTTCAAGTCATTGACAGCTGGCAAACGTTGAAGAGTCTGAGTAGACTGCTCGCCACGTGCCGTCTGATCTGGATCTATAACGTTTGTATCGGTATATGTACCTGACTCAGTATCTGCAGCGATGTACAGGGTTGAAAGGGTTGACACGCTTCTCTGTAATGATCGACATCAAACATGGTATTCCGACCGCTTTAGAGAGGTCTTATTATATGCAGAAATTTTATTCGCTGTGAGTTGACATGAAGTTCCGTGCTTTAAGCAAATAATGAAGACCCTGATCAGACGCCACAGTCTATGGCCTCTTCTCAGGGTCTTCAGTGTTTTCGAATGCCTCAGTAAAGGGACGCTTGGCACTGATGCGCAAATACGCTGCAGATTTATATACGCCCTTGATAAGGTTGAAGTTCATAAAACGCAGCATCTGATCAAGGTTTAAAATGCAGGGTCAAACCACTGACATGGTAAATTTATCAAAACTTTATTTTCTTCTTTTGGCGTCTTTTTATGTCCACATTTCCGGCGTGTCTGTGAGGCAGAGGGGGGAACAGAACAGAACAGAACAGAACTTTATTTAACTAACTGCACCGGAGGCGTAAAGTTGAGCTTTTTTCTAGAATTTATGGTATTGGCATGAAAAACAAAAATGAACAGGCTCATTTATATTTATTTATTTATTTATTTATTTATGGTCGGATTTGGTTTTTCTCCCTTTTCGACTAAGCCACTTTAACCATTTGGGATCTATAGAGATCTGCTTAATTGACACTGTAGTATACGCATCTTTTATTTTTGTTTTCACTAAAAGAAGGCAGATGCATCTGTTTTACTGAATTTTCGTTTCCTTAGTACGATTGGTTGTCATAGTAAAAAGTTGACAGTTTTGTTTATAAATATGAAATATGAGTCAACTTTTGGAATCATTTACTGGCACACTTATACAGAATACACATGAGCAGCTTTGTCATTTGACATTCCAATCTTATGACCACACAAAGTAATGTAGAAGCCTCCGTGGTGTAGTGGTTACGCTACTCGCCTTGTAAACCAGGGGTCGCAGGATCTATTCCGAGCTTCTCCAGACTTTCGGATGAGTATTTAAACCGAGGTCCTGTCTCCGTATGACCTTAGCTGTTGGTGGGACGTTAAACTCACACTCACTCACACAAATTAATGTGTGCTAAGCGTGGACTCAAGCTTTTTGTATCTAATACTTGTATAAATAAAGTTTGCTCCGACTCAGAGATCAAATGCAGCGGAATACGAGTGGGTTGAAAACATCAGTATTATCACGAGTGCGATGCACGAGTGGAATTTCCGATTTGTTTGTTTGTTTGAATTGGGGTTTGACGTCCCCTTCAAAACTATTTAGGTCATTTTGGAGACGTTGCTTCGAATTTTGTGGGATTTTGACCCGACATTGAGATGAAATGACACCTCAAGCCCTTCCGTCCAATGAAACCAGGAGGCTTATATGCATTGGACGATCTGACACACACCGCTTTGCCCGGGCAGGCTTAGTCCTAAGCGGTTTACCAGTACTCGTGTGTGGTTAGATTCAGCTCTGCGTGGAAGCATCATGCAGCCCAATCTAGTTCTCTAAGCCCCGATGGACGGGGGCATCGCATTATGCAGCCCAATCTATTTCTCCAAGCCCCGGAAGGCAGGGGCATCACCGAAATGAATATTTTAGGCTGTCTTCAGTGTACAGATATGTGATCGTCCGCAAAGTCGGTGAAAATTAATTCAGATACAGAAATAAATAAATAAAATAAATAAATAAATAAACAGCAGTTTCTTCCAGCTAGAAAAAAGAGCCAACTTCTTGGAGACCTGCATCCTGTCTTTGAATAGCCCGTTTGAAGATAAAAATACTCAATGATAAATTGAAGAGCAATTACATGTGACTGGAGCGTAAAAAGTTTTTGTTTGTTTGATTTGAGGTTTAACGTCCCCGTCAACACTTAAAAGGTCATTTTGGAGACGTTGCTCCAATTTTGTGGGACTTATACCCGACATTGAGATGAAATGACATCTCAAGACCTGCCGCCCAATGAAACCAATAGGGTTTATAAGCATGGGCGGGCCGACTCGCACCGCTTTGCCTGGACATGCTTAGATCCTCTAAGCGGTTCTCCGGTACTCGTTTGCGGGTCGGTTTCAGCCCTGGGTGGAAACATCATGTAGCCCATCTATTTTTTCAAGCCCCGATGGGAGGGGGCCGACAGAGTAAAAAGACTGTAGTCATTTTTTTTTCAAGTTTTAACTAAAGAGCGTTGTGATAGAATGACATTACTCGCCCGCCTCTCAGTACTTTCAGTACTTTGATTTTTTCTAACCAAAGCGTAGATTGTTGTTGCTCTTTGTAACCACCTTTCTAACAAGTATCCAAACTCTACGGTGAATACCGCAGTAAAACACTATTTACTCCGAATCGCGGACACAATCACCCGGACAAATCCCACTCCCCCACCCCTGTTAACACCACTTTATACCGAAAACAAAATATGCACTTTACAGGGCATACCTCAATCTCCTATATTCTTTGCTTGCTTATAACATAGATTTTTGATAACTGATTGAGGCGTTTCTACCGAGTACCCCAAATCTATGTTTAGACTGAAAAAAAACTTCAATGGCTCGAACACCTTTGGGACCTCGAAAATCTGTTCGAGACAGGGGTAGTTCGAGCCACTGAGGTTACTGTCAGGAGGCATAACGAGATACTTTTTGACATCTTTTCGGTGGCTTTTAGTGGGTGTGGCATATATGAATATTCAGCATGACAAGGGTTAATTTTGTATTTCAATCACCTCGATTTGGGAGCATGTGAATACTTTTTCTGATTGTTTCTGCCATGGACAGGGACAGCATCGATTTTCTATTTCTATTTTTCTTATTGCTGTTCCAAACAAAGATCGTATCAGGTACTATTTAGCATTGAACGCCTTGAATACCCACAGGACACACAACGTGAATGCAACGTCACAGCAATGTCTTTGTGTAACGACATGACGTTGCCTGGAATGGCCCCGGCCCATCGGGGCTTGGAGAAATAGATTCGGCTGCATGGTGCTTACACGCAGAGCAGCCACTGACCATACACGACTACTGGTTAACCGTTTAGAAGGACTAGGCCTGCTCAGGCAAAGTGGTGTGGGCCAGACCGTCCAATGCTGCCTTTTGGTTTCATTGGGCGGCAGGGCTTGAGAAGTCATTTCGTCTCAATGTCGGGTAAAAGTACCACAAAATTGGAAACAGCGTCTCCAAACTGACCTGCATAGTGTTGGCGGGGGCGTTAAACCTCAAATCAAACAAAACCAAAGTGTTGCATCGACATTGGTGCGACGTTACCTAGACGTCATGCGCCCTCTGGAAATAAACTGAACTGCCTCATTGGTGGCACGGACTCAATATATATGTTGGTGGCTTTCATACCAGTATACACGACCTACGTTTTAGAACAGAAATAAGAAAAACTAGAGCGAGCAGTCGATGGCAAGCCATCGCAAATAACCGCGCTTTTGCCACATAGCAGACATGACTTTTTGACGCCTTGAGATGGCCCGTTTGGGCGGAGCCAACTACAACGTCCTTCTCGCACGCCCTCACCAAGCAAGGAAGTCATTTAGCAAATATGATTGCATTCCAGCAGATGGACAGACGGACGGAGGCGTTCACAATATCCCCCAACGCTTTCTTTAAAAGCGTGGGGATAATAAAAATCAATCAATAAATGTAGTCACTAGAGCGATGACAAAGTTTTTTTTATAAAGATAGCAACAATGACCTTGACCATGAGGTCATGACTTTGAAAGTCAACTCACTCGAGATATTGTCATAAGGAACATTTGTGTGAAGTTATATTGAAATTAAGCAAGAAATGTAGGCGCTAGAGCGATGACACAGTGACCTTCACCTTGAAAGTCGAACTTGCTCAAGATATTGTCATTAAGAACACTTTTTGTGAAGATATATTGAAAACGGACAAGAAATGTTGGCACTAGAGCGATGACAAAGCTTTTCTCAAAATAGATACAGTGACCTTGACCTTGAAAGGCAAACACGCTCGAGATATTTTCATAATGAACATTTGCACGAAGTTATATTGAAATCGGTGAAGAAATATAGGCGCTAGAGCGATGTCAAAGTTTTTCTAAAAATAACCACAGTGACCTTGACCTTGAGGCCACGACCTTGAATGTTGAACTCGCTCGAGATATTGTCATAAGGAACATTTGTGTGAAATTATATTCAAATCGGCGAACAAATATAGGCGCTAGTGCGATGGCAATGTTTTTCTAAAAATAATCGCAGTGACCTTGACCTTAAGGCCTCGACTTTGAAAGTCGAACTCGCTCGAGATATTGTTATAAGGAATATTTGTGTGAAATTATATTGAAATCGGCGAAGAAATGTAGGCGTCAGGGCGGTACTGGTGACTTCTACAGTGTAGCGTGGCCTTTTGACCCCTTGGGATTGCCCCTTTGGGTGGAGCCAACTATAACATCCATCTCGCGCGGCCACACCATGTATGGAAGTCATGTAGCAAATATGGTTGCATTCCGACCGGTGGTTAAGGAGGAGATAGCGTGACGGACGGACGAAGGCGTTCATAATATCCCCGAACGCTTTCCTTAAAAGCGTGGGGATAATTAATGTGATCCCTGTAATAGCAACTTCATTACAGAGACATGTAACATATATACTGAAAAGAGACACAAAAGGAAAAAAAAACACAAACACGAAACAACAGACCTAATGGAAACATCAATAGCCTAAAGCCAAAAGGACAGTTACTTTCCCACAAAATGGCCAATAGGCTATATATCCAAAGCGACATAAACACCTAAGACAAACCATAACAAAAATAAACCGCGACAGAAGAACCGCCTTGGAACGGTCAGCAGAAGCGAATTCCACTCGGTGGTGGGGGGTTTAAATCGATTTTACGTGGCCACAATCATCGCCCTTACTTCCGTCGCGATTTAGACAAGTAATTTGTTTAGTCCGCATGAAGACCTCCTAACTCATCAGTGCAACATCCCCATGAACACAAATAATCAAACAAACCCCATGAACACAAATAATCAAACAACCACAGAGATGGTACAACGGTGAGGACTCTAAAGCAAGAAACCACTGAAATGCTGGAGCAAAGGAAAACCAACAGTTAGACTCCAGTAAATTGAAATCCATTAATGCAAAACCACTGCTCGAACTTACTAGTAACAAGTATATTTGCATGGAAATAACGTTTATTGCTCAGGCAGACTAATAGTCGGGGACATACTCATTTTCTAAAATTTAATTACTCGGCGGTTCGAAAGGATAAACTTACCTGAAATGGATAGATCAAAGTCTAAATGTACAAATTCTGGGTGTTGTCGCATTTGTAAGTAGGGACAAGGTCTTCAAAACGGACCCTTTTGCTAACCACCCGCATTATGTAAAAAAATGTTCAATACATTACAACGCTTTTTTTTCAAAACTTTCCGTAATTTGGAAAACATTGAGTCAGTGTTCGTTGCAGTTTTAGCCATTTAATACCAAAACATTCTTTTAAATAATGTCAGAAAATGATCCCTCAAAATGAAAAAAAAAAAAACAACAACAAAAAAAAAAAAAAAAAAATATGCATTGTTTTTTTCAGAGGACATAACCATTGAATTTAAATGATTTTTTTTTGCTGTCATATAAAGGGTCTATGTGTCTGTAAGTGGCAGAAGCGATAGCGCAGTGGTTAGCGCGTTCGACTCATAATCGAGAGGTTGTGCGTTCGAATCCGCCACCGGTATCGAGGTGTGTCTTTTGGGCAAGACACGCAATGACACTGCCCCACTCCACCCAGGTGTAAATGGGTAGCAGTGGTCTAAAAGCCACTGCCTCTCTCTCTCGCGCGCGTGAAAACACCCGGAATGAGTGTTCGAGAGCGATTCAATAAGCTTAAAGCTTTCATCGCAATCGAACTAAAATAAATTAGTATAAACTAAGTGGCAGAAGAAAAATGGTGCGAATACATTGGGTAATTATTAAAAAAATGCAATTTAGTTAGCATACCCCATTATTTCATAATTCAATATATTATCGTTTTAAAGGTTTAATTCGTATAGAAATTGCACCAAAAGACTTACTTGTTACAGTGGCGGGGAAGCTTGATTTTTAAATGCCACGGGTGTACGGAATAAACATCCCGGTAATTAAACAGAGTGTATTAGCAATAACATAAATACAGCGCTGTACAGTAACGGTGAAAAACTTGAAACTAGGCTGTGTCAATAAAACTACGCTACAAACTGAAAGAAACAATTATAGGTGTGCACGTGGAAATCGGTGATGGCATTCGAACATAAAGTTTGAAACAAAATAAGTACTATTTAAAGTTTTATAATCTGCTGAAGCACGGTAGTTTCTGCATAATAGAAGTGAAGGCAATGATCAGGAATCGATACAATTGTTGCGAGATGGAATAGGAAACCTCTCTGGTGTTTTTTAGCTCACCTGTCACGTAGTGACAAGGTGAGCTTTTGTGATCAGTTTTTGTCCGTCGTCCGTCGTGCGTGCGTCCGTCCGTGCGTGCGTCCGTGCGTCAGTGCGTCCGTAAACAATTTCAAATAAGTATATCTCTAATACCACATGGCCAATCTTGATCAAATTTCAAGTGAAGCATCATCAGGTAGGGGGATAGGCTGCATAAGGTTTTTGGGCTGATCAGATTGGAATTCTGGTTGCCATGGCAACATATAGCTCCCATAGACTTATAATGGGAAAATTTTTAAAAATCTTCTTCTCTGAAACCATAGGGCCCAGAGCTTAGATATTTAGCTTGTAACAATGTTAAGTGGTCACCTATGTAAATCCTGCCAATCATGCCCCTGGGGTCCAAATTGGCCTCACCCTGTGGCCCCTACGCTCCTATAGACTCATAATGGAAAAAAAAGCTTCAAAAATCTTCTTCTCTGAAACCACAGGGCCCAGAGCTTAGATATTTAGCATGTAGCAATGGCAAGTGGTCACCTACATAATTCCTGCCAATCATGCCCCTGGGGTCCAAATTGGCCACACCCCGGGGCCCCTTAGCTCCCATAGACACATAATGGAAAAAAAAGCTTCAAAAATCTTCTTCTCTGAAACCACAGGGCCCAGAGCTTAGATATTTAGCATGTAGCAATGGCCAGTGGTCACCTACATAATTCCTGCCAATCATGCCCCTGGGTTTTAAATGGGCCACGCCCCGTGGCCCTTTCGCTCCCATAGTCTCATAATGTAAAAAAAAAAAAAAGCTTCAAAAATCTTCTTCTCTGAAACCACAGGGCCCACAACTTAGAAATTTAGCATGTAGCAACCGCATGTGGTCACCAACAAAATTCCTGTTAATCATGCCCCTGGGGTCCAAACGAGCCACGCCCCAGGGCCCCTTAGTTCCTATAGACTCATAATGGAAAAAAGCTCCAAAAAGCTTCTTCTCTGAAACCACAGGGCCCAGAGCTGAGATATTTAGCATGTAGCAAAGGCAAGTGGTCACCTACATAAATCCTGCCAATCATGCTCCTGGGGTCCAAATGGGCCACGCCCCGGGCCCCTTAGCTCCCATAGATTCATAATGGGAAAAAAAGAGCTTCAAAAGTGGTCACCTACATATTTCCTGATAATCGTGCCCCTGGGGTCCAAATGGGCCACGCCCCGGGGCCCCTTAGCTCCCATAGACTCCTAATGGAAAAAAGCTTAAGAAATCTTCTTATCTTCTCTGAAACCACAGGGCCCAGAGCTCCGATATTTAGCATGTAGCAACAGCAAGTGGTCATATACATAAATCCTGCCAATCATGCCCCTGGGGTCCAAATGGGCCACACTCTGGGGCCCCTTAGCTCACATAGACTCCTAATGGAAAAAAAGAAGCTTCAAAATCTTCTTCTCTGAAACCACAGGGCCCAGAGCTTAGCTATTTAGCATATAGCAATGGCAAGGGGTCACCTACATAAATCTTGCCAATCATGCCCCTGGGGTCCAAATGGGCCACGCCCCGGGGCCCCTTAGCTCCCATTGACTCTTAATGGAAAAAAGATTAAAAAATCTTCTTCTCTGAAACCACAGGGCCCAGAGCTTAGATATTTAGTATGTAGCAATGGCAAGTGGTCACCTACATAAATCCTGCCAGTCATGCCCCTGGGATCCAAATTGGCCACGCCCCGGGGCCCCTTAGCTCCCATAGACTCCTAATGGAAAAAAGCTCAAAAAAAACTTCTCCTCTGAAACCACAGGGCCCAGAGCTTAGATATGTAGCAGGTAGCAAAGGCAAGTGGTCACCTACATATATCCTGCCAATCATGCCCCTGGGGTCCAAATGGGCCACGCCCCGGAGCCCTTTAACTCACATAGACTCCTAATGAAAAAAAAAAAACTTCAAAAATCTTAGCTATTTAGCATATAGCAATGGCAAGTGGTCACCTACATAAATCTTGCCAATCATGCCCCTGGGGTCCAAATGGGCCACGCCCCGGGGCCCCTTAGCTCCCATTGACTCTTAATGGAAAAAAGATTAAAAAATCTTCTTCTCTGAAACCACAGGGCCCAGAGCTTAGATATTTAGCATGTAGCAACGGTAAGTGATCACCTACATAAATCCTGCCGATCATGCCCTTGGGGTCCAAATGGGCCACGCCCCGGGGCCCCTTAGCTCCCATAGACTCCTAATGGAAAAAAACGCTTCAAAAATCTTCTTCTCTGAAACCACAGGGCCCAGGTCACCTACATAAATCCTGTCAATCATGCCCCTTGGGCCATAATTTGCCACACCTATGGCCCATTAGCTACCATGGCTGGACTTAAAATGGAAAAAAAAACTTAAAATGGAAAAAAAAACTTGAAAAATATTCTTCTGTGAAACCATAAGGCCCAGAGCTTAAGTATTTAGCATGTAGCAACATGGAGTTGTTGCCTACATGAATCCTGCCTGAGTCTTGTTCTGTTAATCTATAGCTTTTTATAAAGACATCATACTGTAGGAGCTGTGGGAGGGTTCTTAATCTTTTGGATTAAACATGGTACAAAGAAAAAACAGAAATTGGATAGGTTATAATAAAAATGACCAAGTATTGATGGCTGCTTTTAGCTCACCGTCACGTAGTGACGATGTGAGCTTTTTGGGATCACTTTTTTCCGCCGTCCGTCGTGCGTCCGTGCATGCATGCGCGCGTGCGTAAACAATTTCTTCAAACGACATCTCCTCCTAAATCACTGAGTGGAATTTGACCAAACTTCACAGGAATGATCCTTAGGTGGTCCCCTTTCAAAGTTGTTCAAATGGTTCCGGCCCGTTACATATATAGGTCACAGGAGCCAAAAATAGATTTTTTTTTCACCAAAAACTTAAAAAATCTTCTGCTCTGAAACCGCAAGGTCCAGGTCTTTGATATTTGGTATGAAGCTTCATCTAGTGGACCCCTATCAAGATTGTTCAAATTATAATGCTGGGGCCAAAAATGCCCCCGCCCCGTGGCCCTTTGGTTTTATATGGCCTTATATTGGGAAAATCTTTAAAAATCTTCTTCTCTGAAACCGCAAGGCCCAGGTCTTTGATACTTGGTATGAAGCTTCATCTAGTGGACCCCTACCAAGATTGTTCAATTATAGTGCTGGGGCAAAAAATGCCCCCGCCCCGGGGCCCTTTGGTTTTACATGGGCTTAAATAGGGAAAATCTTTAAAGATCTTCTTCTCTGAAACAGCAAGGCCCAGTTCTTTGATATTTGGTATGAAGCTTCATCTAGTGGACCCCTACCAAGATTGTTCAAATTATAGTGCTGGGGCCAAAAATGCCCCCGCCCCGGGGCCCTTTGGTTTTACATGGGCTTATATAGGGAAAATCTTTAAAAATCTTCATCTCTAAAACCGCAAGGCCCAGGTCTTTGATATTTGATATGAAGCTTCATCTAGCGGACCCTTACCAAGATTGTTCAAATTATAGTGCTGGGGCCAAAAATGCCCCCGCCCCAGGGCCCTTTGGTTTTACAGTGGCTTATATAGGGAAAATCTTTAAAAATCTTCTTCTCTAAACTGCAAGGCCCAGGTCTTTGCTATTTGGTATGAAGCTTCATCTAGTGGACCCCTACCAAGATTGTTCAAATTTAAGTGCTGGGGCCAAAAATGCCCCCGCCCCAGGGCCCTTTGGTTTTACAGTGGCTTATATAGGGAAAATCTTTAAAAATCTTCTTCTCTAAACTGCAAGGCCCAGGTCTTTGCTATTTGGTATGAAGCTTCATCTAGTGGACCCCTACCAAGATTGTTCAAATTTAAGTGCTGGGGCCAAAAATGCCCCCGCCCCGGGGCCCTTTGGTTTTACAAAGACTTATGTAGGGAAAATCTTTAAAAATCTTCTACTCTGAAACTGCAAGGCCCAGATCTTTGATATTTGGTATGAAGCTTCATCTTGAGGACCTCTACCAAGATTGTTCAAATTATTGCCCTGGGGCCAAAAAAGCCCCCGCTCCGGGGCCCTTTGGTTTTACATATATAGGGAAAATCTTTAAAAAAACTTCTATGAAACCACAAGGCCTAGTTCTTTGATACTTGGTGTGAAATTTCATCTAGCGGACCTCTATCAAGATTGTTCAAATTATAGCCCTGAGGCCAAACATGCCCCCGCCCCGAGGCCCTTTGGTTTTACATAGACTTATACAGAAATTATCTTTGAAAAATCTTCTTCTCTGAAACAGCAAGGCCCAGGTCTTTGATATTTGGTGTGAAGCTTCACCTAGCGGACCTCTATCAAGATTGTTTAAATTATAGCCCTGAGGCCAAAAATGCCCCTGCCCTGGGGCCATTTGGTTTTACATAGGCTTATGTTGGGAATATCTTTAAAAAAATCTCCTTCTCTGAAACCGCAAGGCCCAGGTCTTTGATATTTGGTATGTAGCTTCATTTAGTGGACCTTTGCCAAGATTGTTCAAATTATAGCCTTTGTTGATATTTGGTATGAAGCTTCACCTTTTTAGACCTCCCTCAACATAATGCACATTATAACCCTGGGGTAAATAATGGCCCTCCCCGGGGCCCAGTTGTTACTCTATGGATCAGGTGAGCGATCCAGGGCCATCGTGGCCCTCTTGTGTTTTATATTAGGATCACGTTTTGTCTGTCATCCGTGCGTAAACAATTTCTTCAAACGACATCTCCTCCTAAACCACTAATCGGATTTTGACGAAACTTCACAGGAGTGATCTTTAGGTGGTCCCCTTTCAAAGTTGTTCGAACGGTTGCGGTCCATTTCACATATAGGTCACAGGGGCCAATAATAGATTTTTTTCACCGAAAACTTAAAAAATCTTCTTCTCTGAAACCGCAAGGCCCTGGTCTTTGATATTTGGTACAAAGCTTCATCTAGTGGACCCCTACCAAGATTGTTCAAATTATATTGCTGGGGCCACACATGCCCCAGCCCCGGGGCCCTTTGATTTTACATGTGTTTATATAGGAAAAAATCTTCAAAAATCTTCTTCTCTGAAACCGCAAGGCCCAGGTCTTTGATATTTGGTATGAAGCTTCATCTAGTGGACCCCTACCAAGATTGTTCAAATTATAGTGCTGGGGCCAAAAAATGCCCCCAGCCCGGGGCCCTTTGGTTTTATATGGGCTTATATAGGGAAAATCTTTAAAAATCTTCTTCTCTGAAACCACAAGGCCCAGGTCTTTGCTATTTGGTATAAAGCTTCATCTAGTGGACCCCTACCAAGATTGTTCAAATTATAGTGCTGGGGCCAAAAATGCCCCCGCCACGGGGCCATTTGGTATTACATAGGCTTATGTAGGGAAAATCTTTAAAAATCTTCTTGTCTGAAACTGCAAGGCCCAGGTATTTGATATTTGGTATGGAGCTTCATCTTGTGGACCTCTACCGAGATTGGTCAAATTATAGACCTGGGGCCAAAAATGCCCCCACTCCGGGGCCCTTTGGTTTTACATTACAGGGTCACTGATGAGGCTTTATTAGCTGAAACTACGTAGTATGACCCATCTTCTTTCTTATGAATGTTTTCATTGCTCTTAAAGGAACTCATTTTTGATTTTTATTTACATGTATACAGGGAAAATCTTTAAAAATCTCCTATGTGAAACCACAAGGCCTAGGTCTTTGATATTTGGCGTGAAATTTCATCTAGTGGACCTCTTTTAAGATTGTTCAAATTATAGACCTAAGGCCAAAAATGCCCCTGCCCCCGAGACCCTTTGGTTTTACATAGACTTATATAGGGAAATCTTTAAAAATCTTCTTCTCTGAAACTGCAAGGCCCATGTCTTTGATATTTGGTATGGCGCTTCATCTAGTGGACCTCTACCAAGATTGTTTAAATTATAGTCCTCGGGCCACAAATGCCCCGGCCCCGGGGCCCTTTGGTTTCACATAGACTTATATAGAGATAATCTTTGCAAATCTTCTCTGAAACAGCAAGACCCAGGTCTTTGATATTTGGTGTGAAGCTTTATCTAGTGGACCTATATCAAGATTGTTTAAATTATAGCCCTGAGGCCAAAACTGCCTCCGCCCCGGGGCCATTTTGTTTTACATAGGCTTATTTAGGGAATATCTTTTAAAAAGATATTCTTCTCTGAAACCTCAAGGCCCAGGTCTTTGATATTTGGTGTGTAGCTTCATCTAGTGAACCTTTGCCATGATTGTTCAAATTATAGCCTTTGTTGATATTTGGTATGAAGCTTCACCTTTTTAGACCTCCCTCAACATTATGCACATTATAAACCTGGGGTCAATAATGGCCCATCCGGGGGCCCACTTGTTACTCTATGGATCAGGTGAGCGATCCAGGGCCATCATGGCCCTCTTGTTTTCTCCCTATTACTGCTACTCGCTCACATCTGAGCATTACGAGCATGATTTCCTGGGTGGTAACTTGTACTTTCTGTTGTTTTTAAGCAATGTGGATGAAGTGCCTTGCTCAAGGCACAACACTTTGGTCAGCGTGAGGCTCGAACCCGCAACCTCTTGATCACTTATCCGATGCGCTACCACTTCACCAAAGCACTCCACTATGCGCTCCACTGCTTATGCACAACTAAATTACTTTAGTAGATATGGCAAGGCGGTGCGTGTGAAATATTTTAAGTGAAATACTATTTTAACGTAAATAAATTATCTACTCGAATTTGCTATATGGCTATGATTGTGGAGGGTATCTTCACTTTGCCACGGTCTGAGCGAGCTAGCACGAGTATGCATGGTTTTCAGGTAGTATTCATAGATATAAATACCCTGAAAAACGAACATTATTCAGCAGCGGGTTAAGTGCGAACAAGTTCACACAACATCGTGGCGGGACAGTGAAAGAATATTGATCGGTATGTTAAATCTATGTTTAGGTTTTGGAGGGGTTTACTTCTAGTATACCCCAACTTTCTGGAGCCTATTTTGGATTCACTTTTGAAAAGTAGAAGTAAAACAAAGATCAGGAATTGATACAATTAACTTACTCCATCCATAAAAGACACCAAAGGGAAAGAAATACAAACATTAAGCGACCAGACCATAATGGAAACCTAAACAAAGGAAGGCCATATGGACAGTTACTTTCCCACAAAATGGCCATATGGCCATCCAAAATTAAAAGACACAAGTGATACACACAGTAAGTAACAAACAACAAAAATAAATCGCCACAGAAGAGCCGCCTTGGAACGGTCAGTGGAAGATTTCCACTGGGGGGCTTAAATCGATTTTACGTGGCCACAATCCTCGCCCTTACTTCCGTCGCGATTTAGACAAATAATTAGTTCAGTCCGCATGAAGGCCTCCTAACTCATCAGTGCAACATCTCCGTGAACACAGAAATCCAAGAACCACAGAGGTGAGACAACGGTGAGGACTCGACAGCAAGAAACCACTGAAATGCTGGAGCAAAAGAAAACCAACAGTTAGACTCCGATGAGCCTGACCAGAGACAGAGCATCAGGCACCAACCAACATTATCTCTTTAATTTTCAATAAGCCTTTACGTTGGAGCCGTCATAGAATCTGAGGCCTGACCCACCGGCGTGCAATTAAAGAGGGAAGCAAAGTTGCCAACCGTGATTGGGTTCACTACCATGCATGCAGTCTGTCGTATAATATCCATGTTGTACCCAATCTTTTTATATGAAGCCTCTGTGGTGTAGTTATTAGGCTACTAGCTTTGCCAGCTAGAGGTCACAGGATCGATCCCAGGCTAGTCTGGCCCAGAATACATGTACGAGGTACACTTCATATTGTCCAGTTCTGTGGTGTATTCCTTGCTTTCAAAGGATAACCCTTATATAGAACATATTTAACATCACTACAGCTGGTGTCTGGGAATGTGTGACGGCCGTAAAAAGTCTCCCTGCCCTACTTCATAGTGTAGTTTATGGTTTCTTGTCCTTTTGAATCATTGATTCCATTGTGGAATTTTGAAAATACTTGAGGGTCACTGATGTGGCCTAAATGGCCGAAACTAGCTAGTCTGGCCCAGAAAACATGTACTCTTCATATTTTCCAGTTCTGTGTTGTATTTCTTGCTTCCAAAGGATAACCCCTATATAGAACATATTCTCCAGAAGTAGAATGAGTCTTTTAAGCGAGGTCCTGTCTCATTCTGACCCTAGATGTTGGTGAGAGGTAAAGTTAGGACACCCGCTCATTCTAGATTCATTTAGGCTTTTATAGACCCCTTTGGTAGAATATAATTAATAAACGACGGGCCATTTGTTCGATCCATAACTTTTGACTAGCAGTGGTTAGAAAACCGTGGTAACGTCTCTATATGATTTTAGGTGTAGGGGGTGGGGAACGTAAAATTAAGATGGGTTTAACCATATCTTCATCATCAGGGCAACCTCTTACAAGAGCCTGTCGGGATATCCGTGATGATGAACCGTGATGAATTTGATTTCCCAAGCATTTTCATGTTGAGTAGAAATAATTGTGCTCAAGAAGAATTACGAGTTCATTTTGTAATGAAGCCGTTTCTGTTTGAGAACTCGGTTTGTACATGTATCTACATGTAAAGAACGTGATGATGATTAGTGAGAGTATTTGGTCGCCACACGTTATAACGGCCTGAGCGGCGTGGATGACATCAGCTGCGCCATCAGGTTATGACGTGGTGCCTACCAAATACGAAAAGAATTTACGGCAAACAGTGTTGATCCTTATGAGACACTAAAAATGTTGTGGAGAATAGATGAAAATATTCATGATGTAATGAATTTGTGAATAGCTATATTTGTGAGCCGTGTCGCGGAGAAATATATGAAATAGAGTTTATTATGTTTCCTGTAATTGGCGGGCGACAAGGTAGCTTAAAAGGCGTGGTCTGTTCAATTGCCTCTTGTCTGTGCTAATGTAGTGAGCACGAATTTGATGAGTATTTTGCTCAGTAGCTCTGGCGGCCATTGTTTGTCAGAGAGAAACGATTTAAGCTATTTTCGTAGGGAGTCACCTGTGCAACATTCCTGTGAAGTTTGAATCAAATTTGCCCAAGGGTTTAGTGAGCATTAATTGATTTCTGTAGTGCTCAGTAAGGAAACATAAACTTTGAGTATTCTTGTGTCAAGCGCTGGGTGCTGATAATTTTATGCACAGTCAAGTTGAGTTCTGGTGTGCAGTTATTTGTCGCATGCACTGATCAGCCTGTGGGTCTGGTCGGCGAATGCACAATAACGGTATATGCATGACTATATTCTGACTTCTCCGGGAGGGGGATCATGATATATCATGCAGGATTTGTCATGCGCTGACTGATATGATAAAGATAATTTCGACCTCTTCGGAAAACTGCGAAGATGAATATGTGTGTTCGGTCGGGTGTTAAATTATGCTGATAGAGGTCACGAGTGTCAGGTCAATTTGCGCGCACTATAAATCATTATAAGATGTCACGTATTGCGACATCTGGTCCTGGCGTGCACTGTTTGCCTATACCTTTATGTTTTCTTTCTCGTTACTATTATTATTATTTTATTATTATTATTATTATTATTATTATTATTATTATTATTTCCTCTAGATATTTTAAATGGACTTTTGTACCATATTTTATTCGTTAAGTCTTTGTGCATTGTTCAGCAGATGACCGCTAGACAATGAGGATCCTGATCAGAAAATAACAGATATGTCCATTGTTTGCATCCTTGATGTCTAAGCCCAAGTTATGGGTGTTGGGCCTGCTTGGGTCATCATTTCAACACTACATTCAACTCTATAGCTATCTATCTATCTATCTACTGATACTGCGTCGGTCATATTTGACCATTACCGCAGGTGTACATTACATACACTCCAGGTTTGCAGGATGAAAGCCTACACAGTAATCATGTAATTACGATAGGGATCTTTAACCTGCACAGGGGATGGTTCTCCCTGCACAGGGGGCCTCCAGTTAACGTCCCGATCCGAAGGACGGTGCACTTAATGACATTCATACCTGCAAATGATGCCAATGGAGCGTGTTCGGACACCGAAATTTTATCGCCGCTGCCGGGGATCGAACCCGGGACCTTTAGCATCAGAGGCAAGTGCACTAACCACTGAGCTATCACGCTGTTATAGCTGATCTCAAACTCCTGCTTAAAAACCTCATTTCTTGCTGCCATTTTAAGGTTATAAGTTTGATCAAATTTAAACATATATAGATTTCTGATGCTCATGATGTACCAACTTACTAACCAACGATATGGACTTTTACTTGTCATTGTACATGTATTTGTTGTTTTGTTATTCTCTTTATTTTTCTTTCTTTTATGTATTCATGGTAACGGTACTCAAACCTAGTATTTACATATTAATGTTTAATCATCAAATACCCTTGTGTTCAGCCAAGCTGCCCTACTTACTAAAATCTTTGTACACTATCTCTCCGAATGGGGATTGACATTGAAACTTACAGGGCAGCTATTGGGATATTCTATACTTCTTCCCACAAATCATTGAATTTACCTAAGAAGGCGAATAATTTTAACCTTCGTTTTCATTTTTACTGTACTCTGGGTATATTTGCCATATTGTTATTAGGCTGTTATCTAAAAAACGACAAGTTTACATTTTATAAAATAATTTTGCTGATGATTTGTATGGATGTACACCCAAACCCAGGCCCGAACAGTACCAGTACAATATGCACATTAGACATCATGCATCTTAATACTCGGAGCATACGTAACAAAATAAATTATATCTCTAATTTGTCTGACTCATACCAAATTTTATGTTTCTCTGAAACACATTTGGACGATTCTGTTGACACTAGCTCACTGCAGTTAGATGGTTTTGATGTGCCTGTTAGGAGAGACAGAACGCATAATGGTGGTGGTGTCATGATTTATTTATCAAGTATGTTGAGTTACAAACGACGCCCCGACTTAGAAAACCAACGTTTAGAAATCATTTGGACTGAAGTGAAATTAAAATCCCAAATTTTACTTATTTGCTGTTTTTATCGCAGCGATTTCAGTGTCTCGCAGTCTGTTTTCATAAACGAAATACAACCTTCCATTGAACAAGCGTTAGATTATACTCCAAACGTCATTCTATTGGGCGACTTAAATATAGATTTTATAAACCTTACAAACCATGAACTGCATGACTGCTTAACAATCTACAATCTTAGTAACATAATCAAGGAACCGACTCGAATTGTAGGTAATTCCAGAACTTTAATTGATCCTATCATCGTAAGTGACGGATGTCAGATACTCGATTCTGGCACATTTGATGTCGATCACAATATCAGTGATCATAAGGCTACGTATGTTAGTATTAAAACCGAACTATCCTTTGGCCGCCCCTATTACAGAAATATATGGAACTATAAGAATGCTGATTTTGAACAATTAAACCATAAAATTATTCAGTTTAATTGGGATAATATAATTAACCATGAAACTACTGTTGACGAAGCATGTTTTAATTTTACCGAAACATACATCAATTTATGTAAATCATGTATACCACGTAAAAAAGTTTTAATCCGACCGACAGATAAACCATGGTTCACGTCAGAACTCAGATACAATATACGAGTAAGAGACAGATTGCGCCAAAAAGCAATAAAGTCAAACAATACAAGAGACAAGGATTGCTACAAGAAACAAAGAAACAAGGTTAATAATATGAAGAAGTATGCTAAAGAAAATTATATGAACAATTACGAAGATATGATATTAAACAAAAATTGTGGTAGTAAAACATTTTGGCAGCTTATGGGCAGATTAGTAGATAAACAACCAAAAACTAGTACTCTTCCTCCATTACACAACTCGAATGATATTTTTGCATTTACTGATGATGAAAAGGCTACTTTACTCAACGATTATTTTTGCACAATATCTTCGCTTGACGACTCAAATATCGAACTCCCAGATTTTAATAAAAGAACAGACTCAAGTCTAACTAGCATAACTATTAACACGTCCGAAATTATAGATGTTTTAAGTAGTCTTAAGCTAAACAAAGCATCGGGCCCTGACGGCATCAGTCACCGTATGCTAAAATATACATCTAAAACAATTGCAGTACCTTTATGCAAACTATTTAATATATCACTTCGTTCAAAATCGTTTCCAGCTTTATGGAAACTTGCACATGTCATGCCCATTTTTAAAAAAGGAGATCGGTCGGTTGTGAGCAATTATAGACCAATATCACTTGTAAGCTGCGTTGGTAAAGCATTCGAAAGAGTTGTATTTAAATATGTATATAATCACCTTATCACTAATTCACTTATATATCAATACCAGTCAGGATTTCTACCCGGCCACTCTACTGTACATCACCTGATTGAACTGACTCACCAAACATGTTTAGCGCTAGAAAAATATGAAACCAATTGCCAAATTTTTTGCGATATTTCTAAAGCGTTCGATCGGGTCTGGCACCGAGGTTTATTACTGAAATTGGAAAGTTATGGAATTGATGGGCACATGTTACACTGGTTTGAAGATTATCTAAACAACAGACGACAAAAAGTTTTAGTTAATGAAATATGTTCATCTGAGAAACTTTTATCGGCAGGTGTCCCGCAAGGATCCGTTCTCGGTCCACTGTTATTTTTAATTTATATTAATGACATTTCAGATGATTTAAATGGCTTAGCCAGACTGTTTGCAGATGATACTTCCTTGAGTTACTCGTCCGCAAACCTACAGCAGATCGAAATTGTATTGAATGAAGATTTACGCAAACTTAGTGAGTGGGCAAAGAAATGGCAGATACTCTTCAACCCGCTTAAAACAGAAGTCATGTTAATTTCGAACATTTTCCACGATGATAACTTTGAATTGACCATGGATGGCACAATCTTGAAAATTGTTGAAATTCACAAACACTTAGGAGTAAACCTATCATCAACAAATAAATGGTCCAAACACATCGACATAATAATAGAATCAGCATCTAAGCAAGTATCATTTTTAAGGAAAATTAAATATCGTTTTTCTAAAGACACTCTTAATACCCTATATTGCTCGTACATACGGCCGCTTTTAGAGTATGCCAGTGAAGTTTGGGATGGCTGTACCAAAACGGATGCAAATAGACTGGAACAGGTCCAATTAAATGCAGCCAGAATAGTTACCGGCCTACCAATTTTTGCTTCTCTTAACTCACTTTACGCAGAAACTGGATGGGAAACCTTATCAGTGAGAAGAGTAAATAAGAAACTTTCATTAATGTACAAAATAGTAAATCATGAGGCTCCAAGTTATCTCATTAATCTCATGCCTAATCGAGTAAATGAACAAACACCATACCAGTTAAGAAATAATCAAAACTTCGATGTCCCCTTTTCTCGATTATGTTCATTTGAAAATTCCTTCTTTCCATCCACTTTACGACTATGGAATGGTCTAGACCTAGAAACAAGAAATTCATCTTCGCTGATGGAGTTTAAACGGAAAATAAAAACCATACAAGAAAAACCCACAAGCTACGTTTTTGTCGGACAAAGAACCCACGAAATATCCCTAGTACGAATCAAACACAACTGCAGCAGCTTAAATGCCGATCTAAACCGAGTTAATATTGTCCCGAGTCCATTTTGTACCTGTGGACCAAACATTGAAAATGCTTATCATTACTTTCTTAACTGTCCATTGTACCTGATTCCCAGAAACCGATTAATAACGTCGCTACCCCAGGTGGATATCAACATTGAATTGCTTATTAATGGTAATGAATTCTTAAATCCAGAAACAAATCGTCAAATACGTAAGTCTGTGCTATAGGTTTTTGTGCCGTTACCACTTGTCTTACTGTTGGTTTTGTATCTCATTTTTATTATTTTCAAAACATTCCTGTCACACCGTTGTACCATATGTGCTGTTATCTGTTAATGTTTAGGGAGAGGATTTACTAATGTTGTATAACTTGTATCCAATCCCATTGTGTTTCATGCAATAAAATATGTTTAATCTAATCATGTACGTTTCGTGAACTGTATCTTAGTCGATTATCGTAATTTGCAGGCACAACGATGTGTGGTGACCTGCTGCTCCCTGCCATAGGCGGGCAGGACCAGTTTAACAGAGTGTCGACCATAACGATAGGTTGAGAGAAACCATAGTATCGAGTATAACGACAGATTTAAAGAAACCATAGTGTCGAGTATAACGCCAGGTTCAGGAAACACTGAGTGTCGAGAATGAAGTAGAAGTTACCGGTACTGTCGATTGTCACTGAAAACAATTGACAGCGAAGATCAGTCATGTGACACTGTCACAGTTGATTCTTCAGTTATATTCAACAGCGTTAACGCAAAGTTCACCCCAAGTGGACTTATAAGTGGCCAACCGCGGTGTTTGTATTCCATGTTGTTGTTGTTGTTTATTTGTTTCTATAGATATTCACGTCATCCCATCCGAGCACAGAATTTAGTTTTGCCTTCGGGCGGACGTCGTGAATGGACTATAGAAGCAAATAAATGTAATGTTCAGTGTTGGTATTGTTGTATATAGATACTGTAAATAATTCATGTCATTCATATGATATCTTTCTTGTGCCTTACCCCCACAACTGCCCGTTCACCTGTCAGGAATCACGCTCGGTTGTCTTGTCAGAATGGGGGTTTGCGGGACGCCGTAAACCCACATGTTACAACAATTAACCCACAGTTCCCATCAGAGACACTAAAGGGAAAGAAACACAAACACGAAACAGCAAGACCCGAATGGAAAAACCAATAACGGAAAGCCAAAAGGACAGTCACTCTCCCACAAATGGCAAATTGGCCATTCAAAACAAAGCAATATAAGCGATACACACACTCAAAGCCTAGCCAAAAGAAAAACAAACAAACAAACCACGACAAAGGACCGCATCGGAACGGCCAGCGAAACGAACCCCACTGGTGGGCTCAAAACGACCCCACGTGGCCACAATCATCCCCCTTACTTCCGTCGCGATTTGACGAATAATTTGTTCAGTCCGCATGAAGGCCTCCTAACTCATCAGTGAAGCATCCCCTTGAACACAAAAATCAAACAACCACAGAGATGAAACAACGGTGAGGACTCGACAGCAAGAAACCACTGAAATGCTCGAGCAAAAGAAAACCTACAGTTAGACTCCGGTGGGCCCGACCAGAGACAGAGCATCAGGCACTCTCTAATTCTCAGTAAGCTTTACGCTTTGTTCGTCATAGAATCTGAAGCCTGACCCACCGACTCGATAGGAAACGCTTTATATTGTAAATACCCAATCTGGTTTATCGTCTTGTCACACTACATGCAAATACTGTACTTCGTGTTTTAGTCTTCTTGTCTATTTCGGTAATTTAACCAAATATTTTCTGGCCTATATTATGGGCGTGTTTTTTTCTGTCTTTTGTCTCTTCTATCGGATTTTTCTATCTTTTTTAAGAATATACCATATTCGGGTCAACATTTCATTACATGCAAATGTTTTACCGAACAGGCAATACAAATTCTGTTCTATTATTTTGTAACGAATCGTAGCCCGCGCAGAATCAATAGCTATTAGTTTACTGCATATGTGAATCTACAAAGAATTAAGTAATGGTCGGCTCTTCCAACACATTTTTTTAGTCCGTTAAAACTTTTGCCAAATACAAATAGGCGAAAAAGTACGGACTGGACGAGAAGCATCAAATGTCACACTTACAGCGATGGAAAACTTAAAGACGTTCTAGATGAAAATATATAATTGCAATGACTTCAGCAGCCGATTTCGTAAAATCATTCTTCGATATAAAAAATTAGGTACAACATAAATATTATACTACATTACGCATGCTAGTTAACCCAATCATGGTTGACAACACGGTTTCCCTCTTTAATTGATCGCCGGTTGGTCGGGCCTCAGATTCTATGACGGTTTACCCGGTTTATTTTTGTTATGGTTTGTCTTTGGATGTTCGTGTCGCTTATATTTTTTATTTTGGATAGCCAATTGGCCAATTTGTGGGATATTAACTGTCATTTTGGCTTTCCGCTATTGATGTTTCCATTAGGGTCTGTTGTTTCATGTTTGTGTTTCTTTCCCCTTGGTGTCTCTGATGGGAGCCGTGGGTTGATTGTGTCGATTCCTGCTCATTGTCTCCACTTCTGTTTTACTGAGAATTAGAGCGAATTTAATTTTATGTTATGTTGGTTGGCGCTCTGTCTCTGGTCGGGCCCATCGGAGTCTAACTGCTGGTTTTCTTTTGCTCAAGCATTTCAGGGGTTTCTTACTGTCGAGTTTTCGCCGTTGTTTCATCTCTGTGGTTGTTTGATTTTTGTGTTCTCGAAGCTGTTTCACTGATGAGTTAGGAGGCCTTCATGCGGACTGAACAAATTATTCGTCAAATTGCGACAGAAGTATGGGCGATGATTGTGGCCACGTGGGGTCGTTTTAGGCCCACCAGTGGGGTTCGTTTCGCTGGCCGTTCCGATTCGGTCCTTTGTCGTAGTTTGTTTTTCTTTTGGCTTGGCTTTGAGTGTGTGTATCGCTTATATTGTTTTGTTTTGTATGGCCAATTTGCCATTTGTGGGAGAGTGACTGTCCTTTTGGCTTTCCGCGACGGAAGTTAGGGCGAGGATTGCGGTCGTGTTAAATCTATTGAGTCCCCCTCCCCAGTGGAATACGTTTCACTGACCGATCGAAAGCGGTTCTTCTGTCGATGTTTATTTTTGTTATGGTTTGTAAATGAGTGTGTGTATCGCTTATATTATTTGGCGGGATAGCCAATTGGCCAGTTTGTGGGAAAGTGACTGCTGTCCTCTTGGCTTTCCTCTAGTGCTGTTTCTATTAGGGTCTAGTTATTTCCTGTTTGTGTTTCTTTTCCGTTGGTGTCTCTGATAGGGGCTGTGGGTTAATTGTAACGATTCCTGATCATTGCCTTTACTTCTATTTTACCTCCTTAAGGGTTTTTACCTTGGCTTGGTAAGGAGGCGTGTGTGCCATCATTTTATGAAACAATATGGCACAAACTAAAGCAGTCCAACAATTAAACCTCTATTTTAGACATAGAATTTGTTAAGGCAGGGGCATGTGCATTTACAAATTACTAGCAGTTCTCAACCTGTTGATAATAGCTGCTTGTCCGGATAACCAAACTGATATGAATATCTCTTTATATCAGGCATTAGATTTATTTTGTATGAATTTTATTATATAAGCTGTAATGCGTAATATAGTTTCTGTCCTTCAAATCTGTTTTATCATGATAACGGCACTTAATTCAGAGAAAAGTAGGATTTCATTCAGTAAAATGTATACTTTATCAAAAAGGTATCTTTTTGGCGCATTGCTCCCAATATTTCTTTATCAACCTAATAAAAATATATGTTTACGACCTTACTACGACATATGAGTCCCGCCAAGCGAATGTGTGTCTTCGAGCATTCCGTCATTACAAATTTTAACTGCGCATGCCCAGCCATTCAGAGGGGACAGGGATATGGCTTTCTGTCTGAAGGTTCCTCTTGATGCACTGCTTGTATGAGCGAACAGCGAAAGTTCTGGCGAGACTGCGCGGATGCGCAGGCTCGCCTGAGCCTCCGCTGCTCGCATAGGCGATAAGTACCAAAATCGCTTGACGGGGCCCAATTTCATTCTTTTTCTACCCTTAAGGTACAGTTGCTTTACTGTTGTTATGACTTTTGCGATAATTGCTTTTTATTGGGTACTGAGTTATTTCCCTTAATTGCAACAACTTGTCCCCACTTTAAGATGCGACAACAACCTGAATCAAAACAAGTAAACATTATTCTTTGATACGGAGGTATTTTTATCCTTTTGAATTGATGGCTAATTAAAAAATATTTCTAGAGGGTTTCTGAGATATATGTCACCGGCAAGTAGCTCATCATAAGAGCTTTCGGGTATAAATTCAGCTCGTGGAAGCCGCTTGGCTATGATTGGTTAATTTTATCAGACTCTCATTACTACAGTAAACTATTCCCTACCACAGGAATTTGCAACTCATAAAAATGATGTTATCATGTGTAGAAACTATGAGCTGCATCATGTCAAAAGGTGCCTAACATATTTACAGTCTGTAAAATATCTCGATAGTCTGCATATGTGAGCAGTCTATGCAGTTATCCTGGGTTCCTATAGGTACTGATTACTAATTACAGAGGTTATGAACGCTTTTCACGCTTATCAGAGCCTGTACTGCTTTCATCTGGATAAGGCACTTTCTGTATGTAGTAGAGTGGTTAAAGGGTTTCTCAGCAAAAGCAATAAAACAAACAGCAGGGAATCATTACTGACAGGTATTTTCTCAATGAACTCAGAATCCTCAGTAAAACATTGAATTTGTTAAACCAATCAGATTAGACTGGCACCCACAAGGTGAATAGCATGCTTATATAAGAAGCTAGATGCTCTTGTCTAATGTGCTCTTGCCCCGGCTATAAAGTTCTTGTTAAATATCTTAAGTTAATGAGGGCACAAAGGCATGGGATCGTGTTATATATAGTGAAACTCGGGTTTACAGGGGCATACATTATTTTTCTTATTTCTGTTCCAAAACATAGATTGAGGGTAATCGTTAGTTCCTAGATACGTTTTAATAATGTTATGTTTTAGCGAGTAGAAAATAATAAAGAAATATAGAGAGTCTTTAATTCATTCGCATACACATGTAGAACTAAAACATACAACTGATCTCTGAAACGGCTGCGTTTTTGGTAGCATCTTGCTTATTATATTAGATGGATATATGCCACTTGTCAAAATCATATGTGCTTAAAGGCATTTATTCTGTAACAGTAGAACACACGGTGTGTCCATAATTGTTTTATTGCCCCCTGTGATATACTGACTATAGCAGATCAAAGGCGGCCCTTAATAGGGTGATTAGTAGCTCTTGTTGAATCCCCTGACTGAGACACTTAAGGGGAAAATCAATAATGTACACCAGTCAACAGTAAGTAATTTATTGATTTTCCCCAAGGCGGCCCCTTACCTGTTGAAGACAGAGGACCTCTCTTCAGTGAGCACTGAGGGCTACATAATATGATGTAATATAATGATAGTCCTCAATAATCAAGAATAAATGCCTTTAATCATTTATAACATTAGTTTATTTTCGGTGTTACGTTTTATTTCCTGTTGAATGGCATAGAGGATATTGTCGTACGTAAGATGTTATTGCTATAACCATTTAACTGGCAAAAGCGGTTTTACATTAAAATGCTATTGCCAGGGAAAAGCAATTTTAACGTAAAACCGCTATTAATATCAATGTTAATGTAAAACCGCTATTGCCAGTTACAGGTAATTGTCAATAGACACTTCGATAAAATAAGATCAAAAGAAAGGTAAAAATGGTATGATCCCTTGAAACCAATCAGCAAGCAAATGAGCACGAAATGCCATTAACATTACGAAAACAGGCCTATCTAAATATATGGAAAATTTTACCTCCAAAAAATGAATATTTTCTGATGAAAAATTGCGATTTTCTTCCTATTTCTGCTCGAAATATAGATTGTGGGCACTCGTTAGAACCGCCTCGAGGCGGTTCTAACGAGTACCCACAAACTATGTCTTAGAGCAGGAATAAGGAAAATAATGTATACCCCTGCACACCCCAGTTTTAATATATAAAAGTGGGGTTATAGGGGGCCAAAATTATATAAGCGCGTTTTTCGTGATGAAATCGCTCATTTCATTGCATAAAAGTGAACATTGCTTTAAAACCAGTGCTTCAGCTGAAGTGCACGACCCGCCGGATGCTTTTAGTTTTATGAGTGTTACCATATATGGGTATGGTGGCCATTTTGGTCATGTGACCTGGACATAAAACGGTTCCCCCAATAAATACGCCTTATCGTAAGGAGCAAAATATATCTTATACTTATTACAAAATGCATTCTCACTTTTCCAATACAAAAGCATATGTGTCAAAGTTTGACCTAGGCACAAAGAAGGTCAAGGTCAACTCAGGGTCACCATTTTAGCAATTTATGATGGGCCTACGTCCCAAATGCTATTTATCAAGTTTCGTGGAAATCTGCCCAGTGGTTCTTGAGAAGACTATTTTTGAAGGGTTTTTACCATATATGGCTTGGCGGCCATTTTGATCATGTGACCTGGACCCCATGAGCAAATTTTGGTTCCCCCCATCCCATAGAGGCTCCATATGAAATTTGACTTCAATCGGCCCAACGGTTTCCGAGGAGAAGCAGTTCGAAAATTTTCACATTTTTCGCCTCGACGAGGCTATACTAAATGGAATGTAATATTTCGCAAGTTCATTGGTTAGATCTCATTGATATCTATCAGTATGCCAAAAATTGTTTAAATATTCCAAGCGGTTAAGTCACTATCACCAATTTTCACAAACGGGTTACGGACGGACAGACAGACAGACCATATATGGCTTGGCGGCCATTTTGGTCATGTGACCTGAACCCCATGAGCAAATTTTGGTTTCCCCCATCCCATAGAGGTTCCATATGAAATTTGACTTCAATCGGCCAAACGGTATCCGAGGAGAAGCAGTTGGAAAATTTTCACATTTTTCGCCTCGGCGAGGCTGTACTAAATGGAATGTAATATTTCGCAAGTTCATTGATAAGATCTCATTGATATCTATCAGTATGCCAAAAATTGTTTAAATATTCCAAGCGGTTAAGTCACTATCACATATTTTCACAAACGGGTTACGGACGGACAGACTGACAGAATGACAGAATGACACGGTGATTTTAGGGCAGTCTAGAAAATCAACCGACTTCAGTCGGTCGCTTTTTCTGCGGGTCGTGCAATAAGCTACCAACAGTAAATGGAATGTAATATTTCTCAAGTTCATTGGTTAGATCTCATTGATATCTATCAGTATGCCAAAAAATTGTTTAAATATTCCAAGCGGTTAAGTCACTATCCCATATTTTCACAAACGGGTTACGGACGGACAGACTGACAGACTGACAGAATGACACGATGATTTTAGGGCAGTCTAGAAAATCAACCGACTTCAGTCGGTCGCTTTTTCTGCGGGTCGTGCAATAAGCTACCAACAGTAAATGGAATGTATTATTTCTCAAGTTCATTGGTTAGATCTCATTGATATCTATCAGTATGCCAAAAATTGTTTAAATATTCCAAGCGGTTAAGTCACTATCACATATTTTCACAAACAGGTTACGGACGGACAGACTGAGAGACTGAGAGACTGACAGAATGACACGGTGATTTTAGGGCAGTCTAGAAAATCAACCGACTTCAGTCGGTCGCTTTTTCTGCGGGTCGTGCAATAAGCTACCAACAGTAAACTGCGAATAGCCTTGTTGATTGCAAATAGCCATTTTAACGTTTTCTGGCTATTTGCAGTTGACTGCAAATAGCCATATTTACGTTTTCTGGCTATTGGCAGTTGAATGCAAATCGCCACTCCGTTAAATTTTCCCCCGTAAATGTTTTTTTTTTTTTCCTTCTTTTCCATTGAATAAAATTTTGATAAAAGATACAAGGTTTTCCATTTTCGGTATATTCGTGAAAACACATCTATATTGGTAAGGTTAAACATGTCGCACACTGGTACATTTTTTTTTTTGTTGTTGTTTTCTTTTTACTGCCCTTTCAAGATTATTTCACTCATATCGAGCCGATCGTTAATCAGAGGTGGGCGAAAACCGGAGTACCCGGAGAAAAACCACCTGACCTTCCGTTGCAGAACTTGGCGACTCACATGTGACCCGAACGAGGCTCGAATCCACAGCGGTGAGAGACCTAATGTTTAAGAGTCAGCGCTCAAGATTATCCACTAGGCCACGGAGGCCCGTTCGCACACTGGTACAAGCCGGCTTTCAGAGCGACGTGGTAGAGTGGGTGTGTCAGTATCACATTATGATGATAACACATCCATGTGATATAGTGCATTTACCATACTTCAAAAAAGGTATTTTTCTGATGAAAATTTGTGATATTTTTTAATGTATACTCCGAACATAGGTTAATGAGGCGGTTCTAGTGGCGTCATAAATTGGCAGTTTTTATCTCTTCTGCAACAAGGTCTATCGGAACTCGAATATTATGATGACTTAGTATATAAATTCAGAAAAATATATAACCGCAATGACTTCAGCACTCAATTTCGTTCAATATAACATAAATGTTATACGACAGACTGCATGCATGGTAGTTAACCCAATCACGGTTGACAAATTTGCTTTCCTCTTTAATTGCACGCCGGTGGGTCAGGCCTCCGATTCTATGATGGTTCAAGCGTACAGGCTTACTGAGAATTAGAGATATCTAATTCAATACTATGTTGGTTGGCACCTGATGCTCTGTCTCTGGTCGGGCCCATCGGAGTCTAACTGTTGGTTTCTTTTGTTCCAGCATTTCAGTGGTTTCTTTCTGTCAGTCCTCACCGTTGATTCATCCATGTGCTTGTTTGATTTTTGTGTTCGCGGAGATGTTGCACTGATGAGTTAGGAGGCCTTCATGCGGACTGAACAAATTATTTGTCTAAATCGCAACGGAAGTAAGGTCGAGGATTGTGGCCACGTAAAAATCTATTTAAGCCCCCCACCCCCAAATGGAATTGGTTTCCGTTGACCGTTACAAGGCGGTTCTTCTGTCGCAGTTTATTTTTGTTATGTTTTGTCTTTGGGTGTTTGTGTCGCTTATATTATTTTATTTTCGATAGCATATGACCATTTTGTGGGAAAGTAACTGTCCTTTTGGCTTTCCGCTATTGGTGTTTCCGTTAGGTTTATTATTTCATGTTTGTGGTTCTTTGCCTTTTGGTGTCTCTGATGGGATCTGTGGGTTAATTGTATCAATTACTGATCATTGCCTCCACTTCTATTTTTAATGGCGTCACTCGTCACGCTCTTCCTAGCCGTGATTTGTTGTAGAATAAAACAGTTATTTTCCATTGCCTTTATAGGAGCGTTGTGTTAGAATACAGGCCAGCTACCGGTAATAACCCATATTTTTTTTCTTCCGCGGTAATAGGCTTTTTTTCTCGGAGTACAAGCGAGAAATTTCTCCGAGAAGAAAAAAAATTCGCGTTTCAAAGCGGTTAATTTCTCCGCCCGCGAAACGCCGCGAAATTTCTCCGCGACCATTGCTTTTTCTCGGAGAAAGCCAATTAGTAGAGGTGAAGTCGTTCACGGTGTTTCTCCGCGAAATCTGCCTATACCTACATGTTTATTTTTTCGTGTGCATGCATTTTTTTATCATGCATTAAAATTTGGTACACAAAGTTTGAAGCATATGACGAAACGCATGTTCTTTGTACAAAGATCGACAACTCTAGCGATCGTAAAGTATGATTTTGATCCGGTTGGAATCGTAATGATTTGCATCTTGTGCACTGTACAACGCAGCATGATCATGTTGAATGTTTTCTGTGTTCCTTTTTTACTGTTGTGTAAACGCTTCATTAATTGAAAACTGTTGATTTTCTATCGGTTCACCATATTGGGAGTACTTTATTTTTTTCTCAAGTAAATACTTTAGAAAAAATCAAACTCAAGGTATATAATAACGGGGATCCTGCTTGTACATGTATCTGTGGGCGCTGATCTCACTCTACATTTTGGTTGATCTTTTTCGTACACTGCGAGTAATTAAACATCACTGATGCTTACACTTAAGCTCACATGCAGCCCGAGTGAGAGATCTGATGTTTAAGAGTAGGCCACGTAGGTCCGCTTGTGTTTCTTGCCTCTACAATTCAATTTTGCTCATGCATGCACATTAACCCATTCAGACTGGAAACCCCTAAACGGGTACCGTGGCAAACAGTGCAGGCCAAGATCAGACGCCACAGAACGCGGCGTCTGATCAGGGCCTACACTGTTTGCAAAAAGTTCGGCCATTTTCCGAATACATTTTGAAGAAAATACAACCTAAAACCCCTAAATTTTGAAATGGACTCATGCTATATATAAGGAGGAAGATTCCATTGGTACAAAAAGGGTTAATATGGGGAAATTGCGCGGCAAGCATTCCAAGGCTGCATATATGTCTAATCTCTAACTTGGAGCAGAACTACAAAATTCTCCCAGATAATCAGCGAAGTTTGTACAGACACGCAACCTGGGTATCTTGTTAAGTCTACTGTACACCCCGAAGGTAACTGGCCCCCGTGTCCTAATGGGTAGGAGCGCTGACTCTTAATCCATTCAGTACCAGAAACCCCAAAAGGGGTACCTTGGCAAACAGTGCAAGCCCAGATCAGACACCGCAGAACGCGGCGTCTGATCAGGGTCTACACTGTTTGCAAAACGTTAAGTCATTTCCCGAACTAAATTTTTAAGAAAAAAACAACCTGACACCCCCAAGTTTCAAAATGGACTCCTGCATATGTAAGGAGGAAGATTCCATTTGGTACAAAAAGGGTTAATCATCCGGTCATTAGGTCTCTACGCTGTGGTTTGCGCCTCGCTCGGGCCACATATGACACGCCAAGATCTGCAACAGAAGGTGGTCTTACTCGGGTTTTAGCTCAACTCTGATTAGCGGTCCGTTCGAAATAAGTGAAATAATCTTTAAAGTGCCGTAAATCCACTAAACACCCCGAGGATAACGGGCATCCGTATCCTTAAAGCGCATTTATTGCCTGCATGAAGCATGGCGTGATATAGGTGTCTGGGTTTTTTTTTGTCCGTTCGTCTGCGACATAGACCTAGCCTGCGGTGGAATTCATGTGTTCCTCGTTTACTGGCCACTAACTTTGCATTCAAAGCACCGCTTGCTGTACCAATTTGACAGTAATCATAAATAAATGAGGCGAAACTGAGCTTTTGGTTTTGTTTGAGGTTTTACGTCCCCGTCAACACTGTAAAGGTCATTTGGAAACGTCGCTTCCAATTTTGTTGGACTTTTACCCGACATTGAGATGAAATGACATCTCAAGCCCTGCCACCCCATGAAACCAACAGGGTTTATAAGCATTGACGGTCCGACTCGCACCACTTTGCCTGGGCAGGCTTAGATCCTGTAAGCGGTTTACCAGTATTCGCATGCGGGTCGGTTTCAGCTCTGCGTGGAAGCATCATGAAGCCCATCTATTTCATCAAGCTGAGCTTTTGGTAAATGTCACACATCATTATGGTGTTAATACCCTACATGTACGACTCATTATGAGAACTCTCCTATTCAAATATATTGTAAAATTTTACCACTAAAAACGGAAAATGTTCGGATAAAAATTCTGGCATTTTTTCATATTTCTGCTCAAGATTTTGGGTACACTTTAAAACGACTCGGCGAGGCGGTTCTAACGAATACCCACAATCTATGTGAGCAAAAATTAGATAAATAATGTATACCCCTGTAAACTCCAGTTAAAAGTGGAGTAAAAGCGGGTAACAAATAAATAGGCTTATTTTCTTGATGGGAATAAAAGTTGTCATGAGACTTTTAAAAAGGGATTATACAAAGGAGAAATAAATTACTAAAATGAAATTGTATAACATTAAAGAATATTTGATTATGATTTAACAATGACTACCATTTGCCTTCGTTTACAAAAACAACGACAAACAAACGAAGAAATAATAATAAGCCGAAAATTTCACGTAAGCCCAGCTGCATTTTTTCTCCGCGAAACGCGGGTAATTTCATTTTCAGTGAAAGCAATCGGTCAAATTTTCGCCGAGAATCTCCGAGAATTTTCTCCGCGAAACCGGGAGAAATTTCGCTCATTTTATCTTTTCTCGCGGTTTTGCAGAGAATTTACCCGATTTCGCGTTAGGCGGTTTCTCCGCGAAACAAAAAAAAAAAAAAAAAAAAAAAAAAAAAAAATTGGGTTATTACCGGTAGCTGGTCTGTCGGTACTAGATCAGGACATGAGGCTCCTATCAGTTGTTTCTATTGAGCTTATATTTTTCGTATGAAGACATATATACGGACAGTGTAGATCCAGATCAGATTATCCCGACAGGCACATGACCTAATCCCATGTCACATCAACGTCAGTACAACTTCATGACGTTTATGCAAAATTATATCAACGTTGGTGCAACGTCACACCGACGTTGATTTGAAGTTGCCCTGGCGACGTGTGCCTGCTGGGATAAGCCATCTCATCAGAATGGACTAAGCCCTCTATTCACAACAATGAACGTGTCAAAATCATATGGGCCCCGTCAAACGATTTTGGTACTTATCGCCTATGCGAGCAGCGAATGTTCAGGCGAGCCTGCGCATCCGCGCAGTCTCGCCAGAACCTTCGCTGCTCGCTCATACAAGCAGTGAATCAAGAGGAACCTTCAGACAGAAAGCCATATTCCCTGGCCCCTCTGAATGGCTGGGCATGCGCAGTTAACATTTGTCATGACGGAATGCTCGAAGACACAAATTCGCTTGGCGGGGCTCATATATGGAATGGTCCACAGCAGAAGATCAGTGTTGAAAGGGTTAAACTGCTGTAGTGCAAGATGCATAATGCGTTTGCTCCATTTACTGCATACTCGTATATTTTAGCATAACTGAATTACATTTTGTCATTGTCCTGGTATATATATGAGCCAGATTATTGCCAATCTTATTAAAATCCGATCTCGCTGCGTACATAGTTCAGCTTTTGCATTATCTGCTGGTTCCTAGTCTGAATGTTATCAGTGTTGGAAAAACAGGTAACCAGACCCCCCTGACCTTAAAAGGTCAGGGGGGGGGTTTGGTTACCTGTTCTTCCAATGTTGACAATGTGCAAGCTTGGAGCCAGCAAATAATGCAAATATGGTGAATCAGATTGGTTCATGGCAAAACCTACAATAAGCCTGATCAAAGTCTTCGTTGTGCGCTCGGAGGATAGCTAATGGCCCAATGCTCCTTCATGCAGCAAGAGAAGTGTCTGGTTATTCTGTACGGATGCGCAGGCTGATCTGATTCTTCGATGGGCGCACATATCTTATTGTAGGTGTTGTCGTGCGCTGGCTCTAATGATAAACTATTGAATTACATAACTAGTACGTTTTTGCCATTGTCCCGGTGTATATGATAAAATGTTGTGTACGATGGCGGAGAAAGAGAAAAAGCGGGTATGCATAATAGGATGCGGTCCAGCTGGTTTGTCAGTGCTTCATCTGCTAGGTCAGCTACCCGACGATGAAATTCCTGAAATAATTTGTTATGAGAAACAGGCGGATTGGGGAGGTGCCTGGAATGTTACGTGGAGGAAGGGCACGGACGAATATGGGGAACAACTGCACTCGAGCATGTATTACGACATGTGGTGTAACAACCCAAAAGAAGCTTTCGAATACCCGGATTATACTTACGAAATGCATTTTGGAAAGGCTATCCCGTCATATATTCCAAGCTCTGCGGCAAAGACTATTTCGTTGGGAGAGCTACAAAAGGCAGCAAACGGGATCTCAAGCAATATGTTGGGTTTTGTACTATTGTTAGAAGAGTTGAGTATGATACAAAAAATAAACAGTATACAGTTACTGTCAAGAACCTCAGAGAAAATAAAGAAGAAGTAGAACAATACACACATGTAGTTGTTGCCGTGGGACAATTCTCAGTTCCTAACACACCATCCTTCCCAGGACTTGATGATTTCAAAGGAATTGTTCTACATTCAAAAGATGTAAAACATGTTGAGGCATTTAAAGGACAAAGGATGTTGCTGGTTGGGTCAAGCTTTTCTGCGGAGGACATAGCCCTACAACTGCTAAAATACGGGGTCAACAACATCACTTTAACATATAGAACACAGCCTCTAGTAGAATACCGCTGGCCAGCGGGAATAGAAGAGCGACCATTGATCCAACGGTTTAGAGGGAACGCGGTTTATTTTGTTGATGGTTCATCGACAGACGTTGACGTTGTTATGCTTTGTACGGGTTACCTTGAGGAGTATCCGTTTCTCTCAGAAGACCTGCGATTGAAGCCAACCAGACTTGATCTGTACCCTGATAATCTGTACAAAGGGGTGATTTTCCTGAATGCGGGAGACAATAAACTTATGTTTGTCGGACCACAGTTTAATATTTACTGTGTCAACTTGTACGATGCACAGGCTGTGTTTGCTCGCAACAACATCCTTGGAAATTTAAACCTCCCATCAATGCAGGAGATGAGAAAGGACGTGGATAAATGGACACAAAAAAGGAATAACCACCCAGTCCTTGATGGGCTTGGGTTCATGACAGATTATTTCAAAGACATAGTAAAAACTGTTGGCTTCCGTGAAGATGTGTTGAAAGCTGAAGAATATTTATATCAGATGA
Organism: Lucinisca nassula; assembly: GCA_963580285.1. Taxonomy (NCBI): domain Eukaryota; kingdom Metazoa; phylum Mollusca; class Bivalvia; order Lucinida; family Lucinidae; genus Lucinisca; species Lucinisca nassula. The sequence goes on from OY757022.1 coordinate 106,388,042, forward strand.
TGTTAGACAGATCTGAAAATATCTGTACGTGGAGAGAAAAACAGTTTCGAAGTTTGATTTGAGGTTTAACGTCCCCGTCAACACTGTAAAGGTCATTTTGGAGACGTTGCTTCCAATTTTGTGGGACTTTTACCCGACATGAGATGAAATGACATCTCAAGCCCTGTCGCCCAATGAAACCAATAGGGTTTATTAGCATGGACGGTCCGCCTCGCACCGCGGTTCCTAGACAGGCTTAGATCCTCTAAGTGGTTTACCAGTACTAGTGTGCAGGCTGGATTCAGCTCTGCTCGGAAGCATCATGCAGCCCATATATTTCTTCAAGCCCCTATGGGCGGGGGCTTCTTTTCTGATGAAAATCTGTGATATTTTTCGAATTTATAGCGCCAACATAGGTTGTGGGTGCTCATTAGAACCGCCTCATTGATGTATAACGAGTACCCACAACCTCTATCTTGGAGCAGAAATAAGAAAAATAATGTATACCCCGTAAACCCCAGCTTTCTCTGTATAAAGTGGGGTTTAGGGGTGTTCATTTCACGGATTTGTTCACGTGATGAAAAGTTCGGACATTTGAATTTCTTTCTCAAAGGTATGAAACGCTTTATAAACCCTATTGGTTTCATTGGGCGACAGGGCTTGAGATGTCATTTCATCTCAATGTCGGGTAAAAGTCCCACAAAATTGGAAGCAACGTCTCCAAAATGACCTTTACAGTGTTGACGGGGACGTTAAACCTCAAATCAAACAAACAAATGAAACGCTTTCGAAATAGTATCTGGTGCAGTAATTAAATAAGTAGTTCTGCAAAAAGACACACCAATAACACTTTGTGTCCTCACAGAAATAGGTACATGTATTCACCTTATTTGCATTATCTGCTGGTTTCTAGTCTGAAGGTTATCAGTGTTGGGAAAACAGGTTACCAGACCCCCCTGACCTTGAAAGGTCAGGGGAGTCTGGTTACCTGTTTTTCCAATATTGACAATGTGCAAGCTGGGAGCCAGCAAATAATGCAAATATGGTCAATGACGTTTTTTGTTTGAAATGAAAAGAAAACTTGTGAAATTTTCTACATCATAACATGAAAACATGTCACCTAGATGTTAACCTTTTTAGCGCACTGATCATATTTTAATAACGAACCCTAGTTACTGGTGAACGGTTAAAACCCACAAATAAGTGACGTAACGGTGGTGTAGGTTGTTAGGCACAAGGTCGCGTCTGAAAGCGAGTTATTTTGTGTATTCTTTGATGCCTTTCATAGAACATATTTAGCTTTATCATATGATCTCGCGTCTGAGTATGTAATAACGACATGTGTTAAATTTCGTAATCCACTAGTATGCAAATTAGTTAGATGTTCCCCGTAACGTTGCACGTACGGTGTTCTTAGCGACGCCGCGTTTGCTAATGGCGGATTATATTGGCATTTTTGAAAAACTAATCGTGATTAAAATTCGTTTCAAAATGTAATATGATAAATAGAATCTTGTATTCATGCTCATGTATTATTAAATCTATTAACCTCGTTGAGGAGAGCATAAAATGTTCCGCGAAGCCTCGCTTTTCCACAACTCGTTTGGCATGAACCCTCATGTAAGAGCCTCTATTTGGGATAATTTAGCGCGAATTTTACTAAATCCAGGCCCCGAGGTTATAAAACATTTTTCTTCATGCTCAACTCACTTAAAATTTATGAGCAGGATAAATGACATCCTGTGCTGATCTGAGCAGGAAAATTGTCTGATTTGATTGTTATAGTTATGAGCGTTACACATCTCATGCTCAGCTGAGTCGAGTATAAAAATGACCCGTCATTGTGATGTCAGAGTGCTGCTTAAGAGGGTTACTACACTCATTCGCTGCCTTATTGCCAAACAGTGTGTACATAGACCAGAAGCCACAGAATGCGGAGTCTGATCAGGGTCAACGAAACAGTCTGAGTTGAGGACCTTTTTCAGCCTACATGAAACAATCGACCCGTTACTGCTATAAGTGTTTCGATTCAATTCCGAGTTGTTTTTTTTTGTTTGTTTGATTTGGGGTTTAACGTCCCGTCATCATTATTTATGTCATTTTGTATGGGGCGCCGTATGACTATATAATCCGTATTTATAGATATCCATTATATTTATGGATTTCCATAATTCGAATTATGGATTTCCATAATTCGAATTATGGATATCAATAATTATGTCATAATTCGAATCATGGATAACCATAATTATTTATGGATATCCATAATTCGAATTACCATAATTCGAATTATGGATAACCATAATTATGTATGGATATCCATAATTCGAATTATGGATATCCGAATAATGGATATCCATAAATCGAACTGTATTAATGATATCATTAAATCGAATAATGAACATCCATTATTCGATTTATTGATATCCATAATGAATATCCATAAATCAAATTATGGATATCCATAAATCGAATTATGGATATACATAAATCGAATTATGGATATCCTTAATTCGAATTATGGATATCCATCATTCGGCTGATTTATGGATATCCATAAATCGATTGTGAGTATCCACAATTCTCCTCTGCAAATAAACCAAATGAATAATGACTGCTCCCATTGCCAAAAAAAAACAACAACAAAAAACTCGACTATTCGCGTCAGATTTCCGATTGAGTTGTGTTATAAAAGCCGGGATTGAGGTGGAGGTAATGTAGGGTAGGCTTAGTAGTGGCCTATGGTGTGGGGGAGATATGATTTGTAACGTCCCCTTCAATAGTTTTTAGGTCATTTTGGAGACGTTGCTTCCAATTATGTTGGGCATTAAGCCTTCATTGAGATTAAATGACATCTCAATCTCGCCGGCCTCGGTAGCTCAGTCGGATGCGCGTCAGACTGGTGATCAGGAGGACGCGGGTTCGATACCTGCCGGGCTCGTTAACATTCTTTCGTGGAGATTGGTCATGAAATCATTTCTACGTTCATTCTCTCCCTTCCGCTGATTCAAGAAGGGCAGTTGTCAGTTTCTGGCGAAAGAATGTTCACTGTACAGGTTAACTGCTTACGTATAAGCCTGCCCAGGAAAAGTGTGGATAGGTAAACTGACCGGCTCAAAAATAAGCTAAATTAGTGCTGACTGGGCCGTTAAACTCAGATTCAAACGAACAAACATCTCAATCCCTGTCGCCCATTGATTCGCACGACTTTGGTTAGAAGCCTCCGTGGTGTAGTGGTTACGCTGCTCGCCTCGTAAACCGGGGATCGCAGGATCGATCCCGGACTTCTCCAGGCTTTCGGAGGAGTCTTTAAACCGATGTCCCGTCTCCGTATGACCTTAGCTGTTGGTGGGACGTAAACCTCAAACACTCACTCACTCACGACTTTGCAGTTTGGACAGGCTTATACCTTCTAAACGGTTTACCAGTGCCCTCAGCCCATGCAGCCAAATATATTTCTCCAAACCCAATGGGCGGGGGGGGGGGGGGGGGGAGGTGATGTATCTGAATCTGCATGATACTCCATACATTTCAAGTAGAGTATTATATGGATATATGCTAATACTATATATAACGTATTGCCTGTTTGGATCATTATAATCTTAGTTCGACTTTCAGTGTCCTAAGGTGCGCAGTCCTCAGGTGATTCCAGAGGGACCGGATGCGTTGGCCTGAATTTCCAGATCTTACGGCTGGTTTCGATATTTAAATGCTCACATGGCGGGCGATCAGCGTATGCCGTCCGTTGCTTTGGAAGCCTTACGGGCTGAAAAGGCTGCACGGCAGATAGGTCCCTTTGACTGGCCATCATCTTCCAGTTAAAGATTTTGAAGATTTTTACAATAAACAATCACGTGTTTTAGGGCGAAATCATTAAACCAAAAGCTTTGGTGGTGAATAATTCGAATCATGGATATCCATAAATCTATCTGAATTATGGATATCCATAAATCGAATTATGGATATCCATAATACGAATTATGGATATCAAATCGAATTATGGATATCCATAAATCGATCTGAATTAATGATATTCATTAATCGAAATATGGATATCCAATATTCTATTAATGGATATCTATAAATACGGATTAAATAGTAAAACGGCGCCCCATAATTTTGGAGACGTTGCTTTCAATTTTGTGGGACTTTGACCCGACGCCGAGATCAAATTACATCGTAAGCCCTGCCACCTAATGAAACCAAAAGGGTTTATATGCATGGACGGTCCAACTCGCACCATTTCTGCCTGGGCAGGCTTAGAGCCTCAAAGCGGTTTACCAGTAGTCATGCGAGCGGTTGGTTTCAGCTCTGTGTGGAAGCATCGTTCTGTCGAATCTTTATCTTCAAGCTCGGATGGGTGGGAGCGAATCAGTTGATGTGTGTGTGTGAATTCGGGTTTAACGTCGCTTTCAACAATTTTTCAGTCATATCACGACGGTGTCTGGTTGCGACAGGGAGCTCAATGCTCACGTTTATAGTGCTGCCTCACTGAGAAGCCTCCGTGGTGCAGTGGTTACGCTACTCGCCTTGTAAACCAGGGATCGCAGGATCGATCCCGGGCTTCTCCAGACTTTCGGATGAGTCTTTAAACCGAGGTCCCGTCTCCGTATGACCTTAGCTGTTGGTGGGACGTAAAACTAAAACTCACTCACTCACTGCCTCACTGAAGTATCATGTCCCAGACACATTGCATGATACCACACCCAGTCACATTATCCTGACACTGGATCGACCAGTCCTAGCTCTACCCCGTAAATCTGAGTGCCAAGCGAGGAGCAGCTAGTACCATTTTTTTAACGACTTTGGTATGTCGCGGCCCGGGATCGAACCCGAGACCTCCCGTTCCCCGGAGCGGACACTCTACCAACTGAGCTATCGGGGCCGGTAAATCAGTTGATGTAATATATACAAAAGAATTCCATAGTTGTCATTGACACAAGATAACTCTTTGAACCATTTAGACATGCAATTCTAATACAGCGCGCCTATATAGGAAATGGAAAATAACTGTTTTATTCTGCAACAAATCACAGCTCGGAAGAGCGTGACGAGTGACGTCATTACAAACTGCCAATATATGACGTCACTAGTCGATTTACTTGACGTTAGACGATGTAACGTCATTTTCTCGCATCGAAAACGTTAGAAAAGAATATAAATGCATGTGTTTCAGTCGATGACTTTAGCGGGATTTCTTCTAACAATGTCGAAAAGTTGTGAGATTTTGAAGGAAACAACAACATTATTGCCGATTTTCAGCGTGTTATAATCGAAATATATCAGCTCTAGTCTGTGATTTGTTGAGAAATAAATCACAGTTTGTCGGTCAGTTGAAAGTAGACAAATCACCAGCGCTACGCTACGCGCTCGTGATTTGATCTACTTTACAACTGACCTGCAAACTGTGATTTATTGCTGAACAAATCACAGTTAGAGCTGATCTATTTCTTAAACAGTCATCAGGTTGTCAAGTCCGTGAAATGGAGAGACCTCTAAGCCCCACTTTATATAAAGAAAAGTGGGGATTACGGAAATATTCATCATTTTCCTTATTTTTGCTCAAAAATATAGATTGTGGGTACTCGTTAGAATTCTAACGAGCACTCACAATCTATATTTGGACAAGATATAGAAAAATATCAAATATTTTCATCTGAAAATTGTTAGTTCTAGAGATAAGATAGACGCCATTTTAGCGAACGGGTGTCTTTTCGTACTGGTAGATCCAGGTTTATAGGTTATTGACTTTATATTGTGAAATATTCGGCACGAGTTAATATGGCGAAGTACGCACGAGCTTGCGAGTGCGTCTTCGCCATATGAACGAGTGCCCAATTTTGTCACAATATAAGGTTTTTTTTGTTTGATTTGAGGTTTAACGTCCCCGTCAACACTGTAAAGGTCATTTTGGAGACGTTGCTTCCAATTTTGTGGGACTTTTACCCGACATTGAGATGAAATGACATCTCAAGCCCTGTCGCCAAATGAAACCAATATGGTTTATAAGCATGGACGGTCCGCCTCGCACCGCGGTTCCTGGACAGGCTTAGATCCTCTAAGCGGTTAACCAGTACTAGTGTGCGGGCCGGATTCAGCTGTGCTTGGATGCATCATGCAGCTCCACAATATAAAGTCAATAACCTTTTTTCTGTACAAAGAAATGGGCGAAAACCGGAGTACCCGGAGAAAAACAACCTGACCTTCCGTTGCAGAACTTGGCGTCTCACATGTGACCCGAGCGAGGCTCGAACCACAGCGGTGAGAGACCTAATGATTAAGAGTCAGCGCTCTTAACCACTAGGCCACGGAGGCCCGTTGTTTCGATTTTGAGCCCAGAACTTCAAGCGCATGTGCGGAGACGAATATTTCTCAACAAATGCCATGGCAAACAGTAGGGTTGATCAGCAGACATTACGAAAACATGCCTATTAAAATAAATTGAAGATTTTACCCTAAAAACAAAAATGAAAATTTTCAGGAAAAAAAGAATATCTGATACTTTTTATATCTTCTCAAAAATAGATTGTGTGAACGCGCGGTTCTAACAAGTACCCAGAATCTATGTATATGAGCAGAAATATGAAAAATAAGGTTTACCCCTGTAAGCCCCAGTTTCACTATATAAAAGTGGGGTTCAAGGGGGTCAAAATTATAAAGGCGTGTTTTTTTCCGATTACCCAAAATTCCTAAGCAGAAAAGCTCTTCAGTTCACGTGACTATCACAGACTTGTCCGAATAACGGTTTTTATAGAAAACAGCCCAGTGACTGAGGTCAGAGTGTTGTGTAAGAGGGTTATGTTGGAATCATAGGTTGGGCTTGGCAAACAGTGAAGAACCAGACTAGACGCCATAGAATGCGGCGTCTGACCAAGATCTACACTATATACTTAAAAATCGGGTTTCAAGGGTAAATTAAGCAGTTTAAATCACAGTCCAGAACTTTTCCGACCTATAGTCAGCGACAGTCGACCCACAAGTACTCTTAGTGCTTTGATTTTGCGTTTGTTACGTGTGCGCAAGTGCATATTTAATTAAAGGTTAACCAGCCGCCGCCCATAGGGGCTTGAAGAAATATATGGGCTGCATGATGCTTCCACGCAAGGCGGACCGTCCATGCTAATAATCCTATTGGTTTCATTGAGCGACAGGGCTTGAGATGTCATTTCATCTCAATGTCGAGTAAAAGTCCCACAAAATTGGAAGCAACGTCTCCAAAATGACCTTTACAGTGTTGACGGGGACGTTAAACATCAAATCAAACAAACAAACATTAAATGGTTAACGTTGAGCAGAAATCGACCGTACATGAGTACTGGTAAACCGCTTAGTGGGTCTTAGCCTGCCCAGGCAAAGTGGTGCGAGTTGGACCGTCCGTGCATATAATGACATTTTATCTCAATGTCGGGTAAAAGTCCCACAATATTGAAAGCAGCGTCTCCAAAATGACCCAAATAGTGTTGACGGGAACGTTAAACCTCCCTCAAACAAACAAACATAACCAGATAACTGTACCGACATGTTAAGATAGTTTATCAGTTGTCTATGTTGATATTAGAACAGACTTTTTGTCATTCCTAACGGGGATGACATGTTGGTTTTCACTGGGCAATGTCTTGACATGTCCCGTGCTTAGCTGTATTTGAAACAAAAGTCACCTATCAGCGGTAATATGGTTTCTAATAAGTTGTTTGGAATTGTGGGTATACAAATGCTGACGGGTGGTCAATGTAAGTATGGTCGTCGTGATTTCCTCACAAGATGCAGTTTTGCAGCCAGTGTCGGACCCTGGATAACACAACGCAGAACTGTTCAAGACCGCTGTATCCTATAACTTGTCTACGGAAGGCTTTTTAAGATTTTCTAAAAAGCTACACGTGTATATTCAAACTGGCGAAATTTAGTAATCGGCATAATATGATTTAATAGAGAAGGACAAGAAGAAGAAGAAGAAGAAGAAGACAGCATACCTTGCCACACACCTGCGTCACCACATGTCACCACCAACACTTCCAATATGTCTAGGGATGGCTTTGTTGAACCGTAAATTTCTCATTTCGTAAATTTCACACCCAAATTTACATATGGTCAATTTCGAAAAATATTGATGCCTGAATTTTCTGACGTATAAAGAATTGGTAAGTATTTGTGGGGCGCCGTTTTACTATTTAATCCGTATTTATAGATATCCATAGATAATTATTTTTGGATATCCATAACTCTAATTATGGATATCCATAATTCGAATTATGGATATCCATAATTCGAATTATGGATATCCATTATTATTTATGGATATCCATAATTATTTATGGATATCCATAATTCGAATTATGGATATCCATAATTCGAATTATGGATATCCACGAATTATGGATATCCATAAATCGAACTGAATTAATGATACCCATAAATCGAATAATGGATATCCATTATTCGATTTATTGATATCCATAAATCGAATTTTTGATATCCTTATTCGGCTGATTTATAGATATCCATAAATCAAATTATGGATCCATAAATCAAATTATGGATATCCATAAATCGAATTATGGATATCAATAAATCACCGCCAAAGCTTTTGGTTTAATGATTTCTCCCTAAAACGCGTGATTGTTTATTGTAAAAATCTTCAAAATCTTCAAGGTCTTCATCATCGCTGGAAGATGATGGCCGGTCAAAGTGACCTATCTGCCGTGCAGCCTTTTCAGCCCGTAAGGCTTCCAAAGCAACGGACGGCATACGCTTAACGCCCGCCATGTGTGCAGTTAAATATCGGAACCAGCCGTAAGATCTGGAAATTCCGGCCAACGCATCCGTTCCCTCTGGAATCACCTCTATGAGGACTGCGCACCTAATCGGACGTAAGATTATAATGATCCAAACAGGCAATCCGTGCATGCTTTCTGGAGAAAAATGCACATGGTCGTTATATATAGTATTAACATATATCCATATAACACTATTTGACGACCCCTGCCCATCGGGGCTTGAAGAAATAGATGGGCTGCATGATGCTTCCACGCAGAGCTGAAACCGACCCGCACACGAGTACTGGTAAACCGCTTAGAGGATCTAAGCCTGCCCAGGCAAAGCGGTACGAGTCGGCCCGTCCATGTTACAGTGGCGATTTAGTTTTTGTTGTCCACGGAAACGGATGCAAAACTCTTTTCAACGATTTGAAAACGCAGCGTTTAGACCACGCTTAAACGATCGTTTACATTTTCAGCCAATAAGATCGTCGTTTCTGAAACGATTCAAGCGTTTCATATATCAACCAATCACATTAGCGTTCGGAAAACGCTGTCATGGAAACCGTTTCTGGTTTCATATGTTCTTTTTCGATAACCAATAAAAATCCCGCAGACTCACTTTAATGACACTAATAATAATAATAATTAATAATAATGAATAAAAATAAATAATAATAATAATAATCATTATTATTATTATCATTATTTATTATTATTTTGATTATTTTTATTATGAAACAGAAAATAGATAAAAAAATAATAGCGAAAGATTTTAAGGTGAAGAGGATCTCCTGCAATAAACAGGAAATTGTGTTTGACAGAAAGAAAATGTTTCCGGATTCTGTAGCTCAGTCGGATGCGCGTTTAACTGTTGATCCAGATTCGCGGGTTCAATGCTTGCCGGTGAAAAACAAACTACATAAGAACCTTTCATACATGGACAAAACATTAACCGAGAAGACTCTGTTTTCTATAGTTTTCGAATGCTTTTTGTGAGGGAATTTATTGTTCTCACCCATTACGTACGGCCGCTATATCTTAGGAAACAAAAAAAAAAAAAAAAAAATAAAATAAAATAAATAAATAAATAAATTTATACAATGAATTTGACATTTTACATGATTTTTCAGTATATGTGATCTCAATAATTATCCGTCCTCAAATTAACATTCGATGACAGATGTCTTCTTCAATCATCACGAAAACACGCCTTTATAAATTTGACTCTTTTGTATTGAAAAACTTGGCTTGACAGGGTTAATTATTTTACATTTTTTCTACTCAAATATAGACTGTGGGTAAACGTTAAACCCGCATCGCCAAGGCGGTTCCAACGAGTACCCACAATCTATGTTTTGAGTAGAAATTTGGACAAAAATATCAGAACTTTTATCCCAAAATTTATAATTTTGTTGTAGAGTAGAAGTTTTTAATTATTTGATTAGGCTTGTTTTCGTAATTGAACAAAAATAAATTGTATTTGAACTGTCAGAATCAGATACACGTTAATATTTTTTCTTTTTTTTATATTTCGGTGGTGAAAATATTTCATTTATAATTTAATAATATACTAAGCCGCGAAATCAATTTATATCTGAAACAAATAAAAATCATCGCTTCACCTCATTACAAAAACACGCACTTTCGTATTTTGAAAATTTTACCTAAAATCTAAGAAAGTATTATATTTTTATATTTCTGCTCAAAGCATAGATTGTGAGAACTCGTTTGAGTCGCGTCGGTGAGGCGGTTCTAACGAGTAACCACCATCTATGTTATAAGCAGAATTAAGAAGAAATATCACAATAACACACCCGTGCAACATATTGGATTTTTTTCAGATCTCCAAAATGGCTACTTTTCTAATGAAAATCCGTGATATTTTTATGCTGCTAATATAGGTTGTGGGTGCTCGTTAGAACCGCCTTAATGCGAAGGTTCTAACGAGTACCCACAACCTATGTCTTGGAGCAGAAATAAGAAAAATAAAGTATACCCCCGTTCATCCGCATTTTATCGATATAAAGTGAGGTTTAAGGGGGTGTTATTTCACCGACTTTTTCACGCGATGATGTACACCCATGTAAATTCCAGTTATATTATATAAAGGTTTGGTTTAAGGGCTCAAAATAATATAGGCTTGTTTTCATGATGTCGTGAAAACACGGTATGTTCATATTGTGAACAATAAATATGATCGCGAAATCTTCACAGGGGCAGCCCGGTCTACTTTTTCAATATTCTTTTTTCATAAATGCCAGACAAATTTTGTCTAAAACATCAGAATTTTCACTTTCGTGAAAATTCTGATATTTTGAATTTACGCCACCTTAAACACTATTTTATTTTTGAGGCATTGATTCCAATTTTGAGTGTTTGCGTGTTTTTTTGCCATACATTGAGATGAAATGACACTTCAAGCCGTGTCGCCCAAACAAACAAAAATGGTTTATATGTAGGGACGGCCAGTCTCGAACCACTTTGGCTGGTCAGGCATAGATCCTGTAAGCGGTTTTTCACATTTCAGTACTGGTCATTGAAGAAATATATGGGCTGCATGATGCTTCCACGCAGAGCTGAATCCGGTCCGCACACTAGTACCGGTAAACCACTTAGAGGATCTAAGCCTGTCCAGGAACCACGGTGCGAGGCGGACCGCCCATGCTAATAAACCCTATTGGTTTCATTGGGCGACAGGGCTTGAGATGTCATTTCATCTCAATGTCGGGTAAAAATCCCACAAAATTGGAAGCAACGTCTCCAAAATGACATTTACAGTGTTGATGGGGACGTTAAACCTCAAATCAAACAAACAAATCAGTACTGGTGACGAACAGACTCAGTAAAACCGAGTCTGCTATTACGTTTCTTTCGACTCGTATACATATATTGCATTCTGACATGCAGAACTCTAGTTAAATGTGCGATTGAGGGGTAGTGATTTGAATTGCCTCGGTGAGGCAAAACCTATTAATAGCCACAACTTTTTTTTTCGGAGAAATGAAGACGTTTATCCTAAATTGTCATCAACTACCTCCCCCCTCCCCCCTTCCCCCCCCCCCCCCCCCCCACACACACACACACTCTCTCTCTTCACCGTGTATGACATATGATAATTCTCGTACTGTTCATAGAGGCGGATCTAACGTGGAGCCTCAACACGGTTTGTGCGTTGTTTTTGTGGAAATCATGAATTGTGTAAAGTCGATAGCATCGCCTTAATAACACAGATTATGAGTGCTCCTTAGCATCCTACATCGTTGAGATGAAGGTTGGGAGTTACAGGGATCTACAATATTGTCTTTATTTTTGCTAATTTATAAAGTAAAACATAGATTGAGGGTACTCGTTACCGAACAACAAACACAATGTTTGATAAAATATCAAACAAATATCATTGTTTTTTATCGTCGGAAAACTGTCCGTTTTTTTTTTTTTTTTTTTGTTTCATTCACTATGTCAACCGGTCGGATTATGTCCACTAACATTTGTAGGATGCAAAATTGTCACATTTTCCAGAAATTGCAGGTTCTGGTAAAACTGCATCAGTCAGACGGTTATAACTCAGTCAGACGGTTCTAACGAGTGCCCACGATCTATGTTTTTGGAAAAGGAGTAAGAATGTTGCCCGGCTGGCAGAACTTGCGACCCCTGATCACCAGCTAGACGCGCATCAGACTGAGCTACAGATCCTCGAATTAATGTCGCCCGACCGGCAGCTACCGAACCCGCGACACCTGATCAACAGTCTGGTAAAACTGCATCAGTCAGACGGTTCTAACGAGTGCCAACAATCTATGTTTTTGGAAAAAGAGTAAGAATGTTGCCCGGCTGGCAGAACTTGCGACCCCTGATCACCAGCTAGACGCGCATCAGACTGAGCTACAGATCCTCGAATTAATGTCGCCCGACCGGCAGCTACCGAACCCGCGACACCTGATCAACAGTCAGACGTACATCAGACTGTACTACAGGTCCCCGAAATAACGTTGTCCGACCGGCAGGTACCAACCCGCGACTCCTGATCACCAGCAAGACGCACACCAGACTGTGCGACAGATCCACGAATTAATGTTGCCCGACCAGCGGGTACCGAACCCGCGACATCTGATCACCAGTCAGATGCGCATCAGACTGTGCTACAGACCCACGAATTAATGTTGCCCAGTCGGCAGGTACCGTACTCGCAACCTGTGATAACCAGTCAGACGCGCATCAGACTGCTACAGACCCACGAATTAATGTTGCCCGGTCGGCAGGTACCGAACTCGCAACCCCTGATCACCAGTCATACGCGCGTCAGACTGCTACAGAGCCACGAATTAATGTTGCCCGGCCGGCAGGTACCGAACTCGCAAACCCTGATCATCAGTCAGACGCGCATCAGACTATGCTTCCGAGGCCTGCATAAAGCAAGTGTTCCAGTTTGTTTTAGGGAAAACTAATATCAAATTGCGTATTCCTAGGCTTTCGCATGCTTCGCTGTTACCGTCCAGTCAGCTATATTAAGGTCATATCGAGTCGGCCAGTCAGTTTCTAAGCCACTTATTGTTTCCTGGACCAACACCATTTGATCAGCACATTACACATTATATCACCGGAAAGTTGCATCTTGCCCTTTAAAATCGGTGGAAGCGAGGGATATTTCAGGATCAATCACCACGAAAGAAGTTTACTGGGCCCATCGGGGATAGAACCCACTGCTCTGTGATCATCAGACCGGGTCATCGAGACCGACCACATGTGTAACCAATTGTTCCCTAGAAGAATTTGTATATATGTGCGTAGTTTAGGCTTTATCCTCGCTGGTCACACATGATGATGATGATGATGATGATGATGATGATGATGATGATGATGATACGTACGTCATATATGATGATGATGATGATGATGATGATGATGATGATGATGATGATGACGGTGGTCACACATGATGATGATGATGATGATGAGATGATGATGATGAGATGATGATGATGAGATGATGATGATGATGATGATGATGATACGTACGTCATATATGTTTACCACTGCGAGTTGCATATGCGAATGATTTAACACCCTCCCCCCCCCCCCCCCCCCCACCCCCACACACACACACACACATTGGGTGTTGTGTAGTTTAAAAATATTATTAAAACATGGTGTATTTTGATTTTATAATACATTATTATATTATTCAACTCAACAACGTTACTATGGTTATTTCCTGCATATTTTTCCCAGAAACGTATTGATGAGGAACTTGTATATTGAACAAGGCAGCTCTTTGATATCGGATTACACGGGGCGGTATTCAGAAGATGTGCTGTTACCTGCAGGGTATTAGGTTAGCAGCGGTATGACAGGTACATACTGCGACGCGTCACGGCAAAAGAAACCTATAGGGGAATGTCGGTATTTGTGTTGTCCGATTTCGATAAACTGGTTTTTCCGTTGTACTTAATGTTTTATTTATTTATTTATTTATTTATTTATGTGTTTGTCGCGGCAAATTTTATTGTCACCCGAGTGCTAAAATTTCAACTGTCACATCATTAGAACGTAGTTTTCAGATGCATCAGAAGCAAATAAAATCATTTGTCTTCATCTTTCATTACGATCAAACATCTGTGTGACATAGGGCATTTTTAGCATGTTTACTGACGAATATCTGTGATACTATTCTTATGCCCGCCCCCGCCTATAGGTGCTTGAAGAAATATATGGGCTGCACGATGCTTCAACGCAGAGATGAATCCAGCCTGCACACTAGTACTGGTAAACCGCTTAGAGGATGTAAGCCTGTCTAGGAACCGTGGTGCGAGGCGGACCGTCCGTGCTAATAAACCCCATTGGTTTCATTGGGCGACAGGGCTTGAGATGTCATTTCATCTCAATGTCGGGTAAAAGTCCCACAAAATTGGAAGCAACGTCTCCAAAATGACCTTTACAGTGTTGACGGGGACGTTAAACCTCAAATCAAACAAACAAACTATTCTTATGCATATTCAAAAGATAGGTTGATGGTGCTCGTTCGAACCGGTTCATTGAGGCGGTGCTAATGAGTACCCATGACCGATGTCTTTGAACAGAAATAAGAAAAAACAATCAATCGATCAATATTCAAACGATATGCTGATGGTGCTCGTCCGAACTGGTTCATTGAGGCGGTGCCAATGTGCACCCACGACCGACGCCTTTGATTTGTTTGTTTGATTTGAGGTTTAACGTCCCCATCAACACTGTGAAGGTCATTTTGAAGACGTTGCTTCCAATTTTGTGGGACTTTTACACGACACTTAGATGACATGACATCTCAAGCCCTGCCGCCCAATGAAACCAATAGGGTTTATAAGCATGGACGGTCCGACACTCACCGCTTTGCTCGGACAGCTTAGATCCTCTAAGCAGTTTACCAGTACTCGTGTGTGGGTCGGATTCAGCTCCTCGTGGAAGCATCATGCAGCCCATATATTTCTTCAAGCCCCGATGGGCGGGACCGTACCGTCGTCTTTGAACAGAAATAAGAAAGATAATCAATCAATCAATCAATCAATCAATCAAATTTTATTCGCTTAAGCTTATGCAGCTCATCATGATAAAACATATATAGACAGACAAATAAGTGAAGAATAGCATAAAAGTGATTACTAGATGGGGCATTGTCTTAAACAATACAAGTTCTCAGGCTACATGTAGGCGACATACCTGTTAGAAGCTACCAAATCCCAGCAAGTTAACGTCGCACGAGCGTCAAAACAAGATGTTGCATCGACGCCCATGCGACGCCGACTAGACGTCGTTTATTTGTTTGTTTGATTTGGGGTTTTACGCCCCCGTCAACACTGTGTAGGTCATTTTGGAGACGTTGTTCCGATATTGTGGGACTTATACCCGACATTGAGATATGACATCTCAAGCCCTGCCGCCTAATAAATCCAATATGGTTTATATGCATTGACGGTCCAACTCGCACCACTTTTCCTGGCCACGCTTAGTACTCACTTGCGGTTGGTTTCAGCTCTGCGTGGAAGCATCATGCAGCCATCTATTTCTTCAAGCCCCAATGGGCGGGGCCGGACTAGACGTCGTATGGACGCTAGGTCACCTACGATACAGGTATGTGACTTCTGTGGTTGCTAAGATTTTGGAAAAGGTCTGCCGGCATGTCAGCAGACAATAATAATAATAATAATAATAATAATAATAATAATAATAATAATGAATTCCCCTGTCATACCCAGTTTTTTTTCTTGATAAATTGGGGTCTAGTGGGGATCTTCATTTCACGGACTTGTTAACTTGATGGTTATGTTTCTTTACTTTTTATCTTCTCATGTATGTCATGAGCATGGTCATAAGGGATATTTTAGTCTGTTATATTACTTCATGCAACAAACACTCACGTAAACCTTCCTTAAGTGCAAAATTTGGGTTTACAGTCATGAATATCCGCCACCGTTTTTTAAACACACACACACACACACACACACACGCACACACACACACACACACACATGCATGCACGCGCGCGAAAACACAAACGCACACAGGTTAACAGCCGCGATTTGGATGAATCGCCAATGTCAGATTATTTTCTTAAGATCATCATGAAAAGTGTATATATAATGTTGACCTTCTTGAACCCCATTTTCATAAAGTACAACTGGGGTTAACGGTTTCCTATTTCTGCTCGCAGCGGTTCTAGCTAGGACCAGCAATCTATGTTTAGGTTCACGTTCGGTGAAGATCAGCAATCAATATTTAGAGCAGAAAAAAGCAAGATATCGGATATATCAGATATTTTGTCAGAAATTTTTCAATTTTTGGTGACAAAACTTTCAATATATTTGAATCGGCGTGTTTTCCGGCGTAAAGTACCGTTGAAGATGAAATCTCCAAAATAGTTATTCTTAGTTTCGAGTGAAAACTTATCAATTTTATGCTCGGAACATAGATTCAACAAAGCTCGTTTTAACCGCCGTGTACTTTGTTTTTCAAAAAGGTTGGGTTGCAGGGGTATTAATTAACAAACACTGATTAACGCGTTCTATTTCACAATTCGCTTTAGGAAAATAGAGGCACGAGACAAGCTGCATTCTTCCATAATATTCAGACGAAAAATAAAAATAATAAAAAAAAATTATCTTTCGCGCTTATATCTGCATCAAACCATTATGATTACGCTCCCGTGCGCTAAATATCTCTAAAACTAACGTTTCTCAGATGAAAATGTTTTTTTTTTAATTCTGTCATATTTATAGATTTATGACTGCTCATTAGAACCACCTTGGTAATACGGTTTTAACGAGTATCCGCAATCTATGTTTTAGAACAAAAATAATAATAATAAAAAATGAATTCCCCGTAAATCCCATTTTCTAAAAAAAATGCTCATTAGAACCGCCCTGTCCAGACAGTTTTAAGGAGCACCCGTAATCTATGTTATGGAGCAAAACTAAGGAAAAAAGGAATACCTCGTAAACCCAATGTGCTCTATATACTGTGGGGATGAGAGGGGCCTTCTATTCACGGACTTGTTATCTTGATGCATGAGCTGTAGGGTGCTTGTTAAAACCGCTTCAACAAATCGGTTCAAACAAAAACCCACATTCAATGCTCTTGAGATAATGTGGGATCTAGTTGGACATGTTGGAGTGTTTATTTAACGGACTTTTTGTTGAGGTGATGATGAATAATTTAGAAATTCTGAATTAACATATAACAAATATCGACTAATGTATAACAGTTTCCGGAAAGCAGATATTACACACGCGTGTAAACACATTACCTGGCGTTGCATGGCAACGTAAGTGAAGTGTGGTCAGTGACAAATCTCGCCAATACTATTATATGACCCTAATGTCTTGGGAAATACGGTCATCTGTAATTGCCAGAATATACAGGGATTCTAATAATTTTGGCCTCAGTGTGGCACAAATATTTTCTTAACATTTAAACAAACAAAGAACATTTCTCAGCTAATGCATTTTCTTAACCCGTATTTGACAAAGATGGAATCTCCCACCTAGTAAGTTTGGATTGGTCCATTTCCAATTATTGGGCTGCCAGGTTTGTTTTAATAGCGACACATTTTGCAACAATGTTTGTTTTCAGCAAACAGTGTAGAACCAGGTCAGACGTCGCGTTTTGTGCGTCTGATCTGGGTCTGCACTATTTGCTAATGTCCCACAAAAGGGCCGCTAGGCATATATGGGTTAAATCTTCGATACACTTATTTGTTTGTTTTTCTTTCTTCCTTTTTTTTTTTTTTGGTTCTTTTGTTTTTAGAAAAAAAATCCATAAAGATTTTTAGGATGAACGTATTGTCTGAAAATTTATCATGCATTAAGCTGAGGTATTATCCATGTCATTCTCGATTGTTCTTTATATATGTATAGTTTAGTTAAGATTGTTCTTTGTACTCCGTACTTAAAGTCAATGATCATGTCATTTCTTAAGCAATGGCATACATGTACTTACAGAATATTCATTTTTTGCTCAAATTTACTTTAAATTTTAAATGACGCGATTGTAGTGAATATATATGTTAAGCTGTTGAAGATAATCGTAAATAAACATGCACATGTATTTAAGTAAACTAAAGCGATTGCGCATGCGCGCTAAATGCATAAATTCGATTGGCTCAGTCATAAAACGGTTTCAAACGGTCATACTATTGGCCAAAACGGGAAAAGCGTTTTCAATAGCGTTTTGATCTTTTCAGAGCGCATGCGCAAATTTACCGTTTGTCTGAAACGATTCGCCTTGACTTTTGATTGGTCAAAACGATATGAAACGCTCGAACCGTTGTCGAAACGCAAACGTTTTGCAACGGTTTCAAAACGGACCCTGAACGCAAAAACGGGTAGGTCGAACGTTATCGCCACTGTAATAAACCCTATTGGTTCATTTGGGCGGCAGGGCTTGAGAAGTCATTTAATCTCAAAGTCCCACAAAATTGGAAGCAACGTCTCCAAAATGACCTTTACAGAGTTGACGGGGACGTTAAACCTCAAATCAAACAAACAGATACTCTACTTGAGATGTATGGAGTGCCAAGCAGATTCAGATATATCTCCTGGCCCATGCCCATTGGGGCTTGGAGAAATAGATTTGGCTGCATGAGCTGAGAGTACTGGTAAATCGTTAAGAAGGTCTAAGTCTGTCCAAACAAAGCCGTGCGAGTCAATGGGCGACAGGGATTTAGATGTTTGTTTGTATCTGAGTTTCAGTAACGGCACAGTCAACACTAATTTAGGTCATTTTGAGGCGGTCAGTATCTATCCACACTTTTCCTCGGCAGGCTTATACGTAAGCAGTTGACCAGTACAGTGCACATTCTTTCGCTAGAAACGGACAACTGCCCTTCTTGAATCAGCGGAAGGGAGAGAATTACTGTAGAAAAATATTTCATGATCAAACTCCACGAAAGAATGTTGCCGACCCCAGCAGGTATCGAACCCGCTTCCTCCTGATCACCAGTCAGACGCGCATCCGACTGAGCTACCGAAGCCGGTGGGATTGAGATGTCATTTAATCTTAATGAATGCTTAATGACCAACATAACTGGGAACAACGTCTCCAAAATGCCCTAAATAACATTGAAGGGGACGTTAAACCTCAAATCAAACAAAACATATCTGTTCCACACCATAGGCCACCACTAAGCCTACCCGACATTACTAAGGATATCCATAATTCGATTAATGGATATCCATATTTCGATCTAAATTAATGATATCCATAAATCGATTTATGGATATCCATAATTCGATTTCTGGATATCCATAATTTGATTTATGGATATCCATTAATCAGCCGAAAAATCGATATCCATAATTCGATTTATGGATATCAGTATATCGAATAATGGATATCCATTATTCATTTATGTATATCATTAATTCACATCGATTTATGGATATCCATAATTCGAATTATGGATATCCATAAATAATTATGGATATCCATAAACACGGAATAAATAGTAAAACAGCGCCCCATAAACACGCCTCTCAATATGAAACTTTTCGCATGAAAATACTGTATTTTGCTTATTTCTGCTCTAAACATAGATTGAGGGCACTCGTTAGAATAGCCTCGACGAGGCGGTTCTAACAAATACCCAAAATCTGTTTTTGCTGAAATTAGAAAAATAATATATACGCCTGTAAACCCCAGTTTTACTATATAAAAGTGGGGTTTACGGGGGTCAATATTACAATGGCGTGTTTTCGTGATGGATGAGATGTTTGCAGAATGTGAACGGACGATGACGGATGCCGGGGCATGAATACACTCACTTGCTGAGCCTGCGGCTAGGGTGAGCTAAAAACCTATTGACAAATCTTACTGGTGGCGGGCCTCCGTGGCCTAGTGGTTAAGAGCGCTGACTCTTGATCATTAGGTCTCTCACCGCTGTGCTTCGAGCCTCGCTCGGGTCACATGTGAGATGCCAAGTTCTGCAACGGAAGGACAGGTGGTTTTTCTCCGGGTACTCAGGTTTTCGCCCACAAAATTGGAAGAAACGTCTCCAAAATGACCTTTACAGTGTTGATGGGGACGTTAAACCTCAAATCAAATAAACAAAACAAAGCAACAATAGTTTATTATCAATAAGCCATTCCAAACAAACAAACAAAGCCTGACGAAGAATGCAACAGTTATTTTATTGTTTAACCGGGGGTAATTTCCAGTTAATCTGTCCCTTACACTCTCGTTGAATCATCGACATCCGTACCCAGTAACGTCGACAGCTGTACCCCGCAAACTTTCACTTCATCGACAGCCGTATCGATGAAACTATAAACAGTTCCACAGATGCATATAAAGACATGTTGACACACAAATAAAAGGTTATCGCGTATGTTAATGATGTAGCTGCATCATTTCGTCCTCGATAGTCCATGACACTGAATAAGAGCCACGCATTTCCCCGGAAGTACTTATTTTATATATTTTCCCGTTTAATTCCGCTCAGCGTCAAAACAGGCTATTAGTCAGACTTCCAAAACACTTGAAACAACAGCAAACTATTTCACAAACGATTTGACACCACAAAAATGGACAGACATACACAAAAATAACACATTTACAGCGAATTTATCGACTACCCTCCTCTGTCGACATCCGTACTGCTCGGTCGAAAACCGTATTTCTCGGTCGACAGCAGCTTTACACAGTATCGGCTCGGTCGACAACACAAGTATAGAAAATGGTATTACCCCCGTGATAGGGCATAATGCCAACGAAAGAACAAAGCAAACATTTGATAATATCCTCAGTGAAGTACGCTGGATTCCTGCTGGATTCCTGCAATTCAACGGAGTGACAACCAGAAATAAAAGCCAGTAAATTAATTGCGATTGTCTGTAAAACTTAACTGGTTATCTCCGTAGCGGGCACTGTCACACTGGACTTGGTTTCGATTCAAATGTGACAGTGCCCGCTATGCATCAGAAGGAGATTAGCTACTAGCAGGGAAATAAGTTTCTAGCCAATGAAAAAATATGTCTCATTTGTGTTATGCACTGATTAATGATTTTTGACTAAACACCCGATTTACAAGAATGGACATGTTCAATTGCACCGACGTTGATATGATGTTGCCATAGCGACGTTTGCCTGCTAGGAAGAATCCATTTCAGAAAGTCTGGGGTAAAGGGGTAACCCAGTAGGCACATGACGTAATTGTGACGTCACATGAACGGCGGTACAACATCATGATGTATATGCAACATAACAACTACGTCGGTGCAACGTCATGACGATAATTTGGCCTTGTCCTAGCGACGTGTGTCTGTTGGGTAAATCATCGATAAGAACGACTCATCTTGTCTTGTAGTCTATATTCACCATGCAGACAGGCGAATCAAACTTTAATTACAAAAGTAAAGTTGATGTATGCTAGAAGTACATTTTTATTAGATTTTCATCTCACGGACATTCTCTGAAATTTATTTCTGCGGAATTTGGCACAATAACACATCTATGGAGAATACTTTTGAACACAATGTGATTACTATGTCAAACAATTTAAGCCTTGTAAGGCACAGATTAAAACCTGGAATGACAGACTTGCCGTTTTATTTTCCCAACAGCATGAACACATGACGCAATTGCTCTGACAAGTGGGACAGCGGAACGGAATTCTTGTATTGTCCAAAATCTCGGGCTCTCGATTCGCTCTGAAATGATTCAATACCCAGCGGGCTCAAGTCACTGTGGCAAAGTCATATCTGCGTCGGGGCTGCAACATCATGAAGTTGCATTGACGTAGATGTGGCGTTGCATAAACGTCATGAAGCCGCACCGACGTTCATGTGACGCCACAATTACTCCAAGTGCCTGCTTGGTATTGTCGCTTTTTGTGATTTGAACTTTGCGACTTTGAACCAACATATTCATTTGGCACTATATATCTATAGTTCCATACATCTTACACAATCTTACCGGCCCCCGCCCATCTGGGCTGCATGATACTTCCACGTAGAGCTGAAACCGACCCGCACACGAGTACTGGCAAACCGCTTTGAGGATCTAAGCCTGCCCTGGCATAGCTGTGCGAGTTGGACCGTCCATACATATAAACCCTTTTGGCTTCATTGGGCCGCAGGGCTTGAGATGTCATTTCATCTCAATGTCGGTAAAAGTTCCACAAAATTGGAAGCAACGTCTCCAAAATGACCTTTACAGTGTTGACGGGGACGTTAAACCTTAAATCAAGCAAACAAACTTACAGCCTTACACAAGCAGTTCAGAAAGAAAAGGATTTGCGTGTCACATTTGGATTGAGAACATGTTTTTGCATTGTTTTTCGTAGACACTATGAGAAAAATTGAGATTGGTGCTGATTTTTTTTTGCATACACTATTAAAATATCACTTGAAGCATATTAAACTGGTATATTTTCTTTGCATGAGACGTTGTGTGTTCTTATGATAATAAAATAATAATGATAAATACAGACCAGCTACCGGTAATAACCCATTTTTTTTGTTTCGCGGAGAAACCGCCTAACGCGAAATCGGCTATTTTCTCCACAAATCAGCGAAAAAAAGATAAAATGAGCGAGAAATTTCTCGCTGAAATTTCTCTCGGTTTCGCGGAGAAAATTCTCGGAGATTCTCGGCGAAAATTTGATTGATTGCTTTCATTGAAAATGAAATTACCGGCGTTTCGCGGAGAAAAAAATACAACTGGGTTTACGTGAAATTTTCGGCTCATTATTATTTCTTCGTTTGTTTGGAGTTGCTTTGTAAACGAAGGCAAATTGTACTCATTGTTAAATCATAATCAAATATTCTTTCATGTTACTAAAATTCCTTTTAGAAATTTATTTTTTAAAAGTATCATGACAACTTTTATTCATATCACGAAAATACGCCTATTTATTTGTTACCCGCTTAAACCCCACTTTTAACTTGGGTTTACAGGGTTATATATTATTTATCTAATTTCTGCTCACATAGATTGTGGGTACTCGTTAGAACCGCCTCGTCGAGTCGTTTTAAACTGTACCCAAAATCTTGAGCAGAAGTATGAAAAAATGCCATTTTCCGTTTTTGTGGTAAAATTTTACAATATATTTGAATAGGCGAGTTCGAATAATGAGTCGTACATGTAGGTTATTAACACCATAATGATGAGTGACATTTACCAAAAGCTCAGCTTGATGAAATAGATGGGCTGCATGATGCTTCCACGCAGAGCTGAAACCGACCCGCATGCGAGTACTGGTAAACCGCTTACAGGATCTAAGCCTGCCCAGGCAAAGTGGTGCGAGTCGGACCGTCAATGCTTATAAACCCTGTTGGTTTCATGGGGTGGCAGGGCTTGAGATGTCATTTCATCTCAATGTCGGGTAAAAGTCCAACAAAATTGGAAGCGACGTCTCCAAAATGACCTTTACAGTGTTGACGGGGACGTAAAAACTCAAACAAACAAAACCAAAAGCTCAGACTCGTCTCATTTATTTATGATTACAAACTGTCAAATTGGTACAGAAAGCGGTGCTTTGTGTCCAAAGTTAGTGACCAGTTAACGAGGAACACATGAATTCCACCGCAGGCTAGGTCTATGTCGCGAACGAACGGACGAAAAACCAGACACCTATATCGGGCCATGTTTCATGCAGGCGCGTGGAAAAAGGACATGCTACTTTGCATTCGCACGCATTATTTGCGCTACCAAGTCTACTTCCCCGACCTCTCACCCACCCCTAACTAATAAATACTCCAAGTTGGAGCAAACAGGCGGTGCATCAACATGTTAATAAAGCCCATGTAATGAACGAACCACTATTCACCATTTTACATGTACACATACATGTATAGAGAGAACTGGAGTTTACAAAGTATACATTTTCCGTAATCTGTTCCTAGAAGTCCAATGTAGGATGTGGGTACTCGTTACCAACTACATGTATGTGGCCCTAGCGAGGCGCAAACCACAGCGGAGAGACCAAATGACCCGATGATTAACCCTTTTGGTACCAAATGGAATCTTCCTCCTTATATATACAGGACTCCATTTTGAAACTTAGGGGTGTCAGGTTGTTTTTTCTTAAAAATTTAGTTCTGGAAATGGCTTAACGTTTTGCAAATAGTGTAGGCCCTGATCAGACGCCGTGTTCTGTGGTGTCTGATCTGGGCCTGCACTGTTTGCCAAGGTACCCCTTTAGGGGTTTCTGGTACCGAATGGGTTAAGAGTCAGCGCTCTTACCCATTAGGACACGGGGGCCAGTTACCTTCGGGGTGAACAGTAGACTTAACAAGATACCCAGGTTGCATGTCTGCACAAACTTCGCTGATTATCTTGGATAATTTTGTAGTTCTGCTCCAAGTTAGATATCAGACTTATATGCAGCCTTGGAATGCTTGCCGCGCAATTTCCCCATATTAACCCATTTTGTACCAAATGATATCTTCCTCCTTATATATAGCATGCGTCCATTTCTAAATTTAGGGGTTTCAGGTTGTGTTCTTCACAATTAGGAAAATGGCCGAACGTTTTACAAACAATGTAGGCCCTAATCAGACGCCGCGTTCTGCGGCGTCTGATCTGACTCTGCACTGTTTGCAACGGTACCCGTTTAGGGGTTTCCAGTCTGAAATGGGTGAATGTACATGTATGAGCAAATTGTATTGTAAAGGCAAGAAACACAAGCGGGCCTCCGTGACCTACTCTTAAACATTAGATCTCTCACTCGGGCTACATGTGAGCTTAAGTGTAAGCATCAGTGATGTTTAATTACTGGCAGTGTAAGAAAAAGATCAACCAAAATGTAGAGTGAGATCAGCGACCACACATACATGTACAAGCAGGATCCCCGTTATTATATACATTGAGTTTGATTTTTCTAAAGTATTTACTTGAGAAAAAAAATAAAGTACTTGAAATATGGCGAACCGATAGAAAATCAACAGTTTTCAATTTATGAAGCGTTTACACAACAGTAAAAAAGGAACACAGAAAACATTCATCATGTTCATAGCGTTGAAAAGTGAGTAAGATGCAAATCATTATGATTCCAACCGGATCAAAATCATACTTTACGATGCATTTCGTCAAATGCTTCAAACATTGTGTATCAAATTTTAATGCATGAAAAAAATAAATGCACATGAACAAACACACATGTAGGTATAGGCAGATTTCGCGGAAAAACACCGTGAACGACTTCACCTGTACAAATTGGCTTTCTCCGAGAAAAAGCGATGTTCGAGGAGAAATTTCGCGGCGTTTCGCGGTGAAATTAACCGCTTTGAAACGCGATTTTTTTTCTTCTCGGAGACATTTCTCGCTTGTTCTCCGAGAAAAAAAAAGCCTATTACCGCGGAAAAAAATATGGGTTATTACCGGTAGCTGGTCTGTATAACAATATTATCATATGACATCGCGTCTGAGAGTGTAATAACGCCATGTAACATTTTCGATAATACACTAGTGGATTAAATATGCAAATTAGCAAATACGTCCCGTAACGTTACACGCACGACGTCCTTAACGACGTCGCGTTTACTAATGGCGGAATATTGATATTCTTTTTCCTCAACTCGTTTAATAAATTCAATAATACATGAGCACTCATGTAAGATCCTCTATATAATTAATAATAATGATAATGTCATTGTATAAATACGGCATTAATGGACTTGTGCTGCTCTTGGTGTTGAAAAGGAGGCATCGACAGCTCAGTGGTTAGCGCGTTCGACTTATGATCGTAAGGTTGTGGGTTAGAATGTTTGAATCCGGCCACCGGAAGCGAGGTGTGTCCTTGGGCAAGACACGTTATGACAATGACCCATTGAACCCCACTTTTATATAGTAAAACTGGGATTTACAGGGGTAACCTTGTTTTTTTCTAATTTCTGCTCAAAAATATAGACTGTGGGTATTCGTTAGAACCGCCTTATCGAGGCGGTGGTTCTAACGAGTACCCTTAATCTATATTTTGAGCAGAAATAAGACAAATATCATTTCATTTTTATCTGATTGTTTTTCGGCGGTAAAGTTGACGATGTATTTGTGTAGGCGTGCGTTCGTAATGTGATCTCCACCTGGGGCGTTCACTGTTTGCAATATGTTCGACCGGTTCTTGACAAATTTCTAAAAAATAATTCAACCTGACCTCCGAGATTAAAAAGTTGGGTTGTTTGGAGTTTAAATGCCCGTTCAACACTATTTATGTCATATCAAGCAGGTCAGTTGACCAAACTACACTTTTCTGGGCAGACTTATGCATAGTGATAAACCCAGAACCCATCCATTTGATATATATGTGAATGGATTCAAGACTCTCTATATTTTTCTTTTATTTTCTACTCCCTAAAACATAACATTATTAAAACCCACCTATCCAATGCAATGGAACATTTATTACCAAAACACGCCTATTCAAATATAGTGGAAAATTTTACCACCAAAAATACAAATATTGATATTTTTCATATTTCTGCTCCAAACATAGATTCTAGGAACTAACGAGTACCCACAATCTATGTGTTGAGCAGAAATTAGAAAAATAATGTGTACCCCTGTAAACCCCAGTTCTACTATATATTACACTATACCATGTCTAGGTGCCCCATTAACTAAGATATTTTACAACAACTTTAATCTGCCTTAGCAATCAAATGCATTTCCATGCAAAGTACTTGTTAATAGTAAGTTCGAATAGTGGCCTTCAGTTACTGGATTCCGCATATATGTTACATGTCTCTGTAATGAAGTTGGGATTACAGGGTTACATTGATTGTTCTTATTTCTGTTCTTAAACGTAAGTCGTGTATACTCGTTTGAAAGCCACCAACATATGTGTTGGGTCCGTGCAACCAATAAGACAGTTCAGTTTATTCCCAGCGGGCACATGACGTCTAGGCAACGTCGTTCCGTCGATGCAACGCCGTTTCGTTTACAAAGACGTTGCTATGAGTTTGCATTCACGTTGTGTGTCCAGTGGTTCATGCTTGAAAACGCCTTTTTATAATGTCATTAAGGCGTTCCAGGCTAAATAGTATCCACGATCTATGTTTGGAACAGCAATTAGAAGGTGGTGAATAACAGGGTATTTGATTCGGATCTACACTATTTGCCAGTGTCCAACATTTATATGGAAGAAACACTATTATAGCAGTTAACATATAACATTTGAAATTATTATCTGATTTTCTTCTAAGATGTCTCTTTGACAAAACAGTTGCTGGAATGATTCTGGACTGTTACATGTATTTCTGTTTCTAGCATACAGGTACACATAGTAGACGCATTCTTTTACCGCTCAAACGCTGAGGTTTTCCTGGTAATGTTTTTATATCTGCTTCAAATATCGATTAAAGGTGCCCATTAGAACTGCGTCAATGAATAGGTCGTAACGAGTACATATGCTTGTTGACCTTTTGGGTCTTAAAATGTTTGCTCTTTAATTTGGGATCTTGTAAACCACAAGAATGATGCTTGATTACACGTTTATAAAGCAATTATGGACAGCACCTGACAGATGACGTCCAACGGACATTGAGGTCAACCACAATAGGTCACCTTCAGCTAATAAGAGCAAAAGGATGAAAATAAGTAACTCCAAAATTTTGCTCCAAAATTTCGCTCCAAACTCCACTCCAAGACCTCACCCCAAGACTCCACTCCATAGAATACAGGGTGCCAATTATGAGCTGCAACATTTAATCAGATTATCGGGTCATTCATTCTGATAAAGAATGTAGAGAATTGTACTTTCTCTTTCAGCAGACATAACACAGCTGTGTTGATAGCAGAATATACTATTTATCAATGGATCTTTAATTAGGCAGGAACTACATTTTGTGCGGAGGTTTACATGAATCCCAAGGCATATCCCAAAAGCGACAACTGATATATATCTAAAAACCTCTCAATAGATGGTGGATGAGAAGGGCCATCGAGCAACAACTAAAGTCTGGCGAATTCACTTCGTAAATTCACCGACTAAAAATAGAAATTGAAAATTGATGCTGTCCATGGCAAAAACAATGAGGAAAATTATTCCTATCGCTTCCAAAAAATTAGGTGATTAAAATACTTAATCAAGACAACAATACATTACGGAAATGGTTGGTAAAAGAAAAACAAACAAGATACTGCAATGATTCGCAACTTAGCCCAGTTACACAAGACCCACCACCATTACGAAAATATGCCTATACCAATACATTGTAACATTTATCGCCCAAAAAAATGAAAATTTTAAGATGAAAAATTGTGATATTTTTCCGCTTATTTCTGCTCAAAATATAGGTTGTGGGTACTCGTTAGAACCGCCTCATCAATTTTAACATAAATTCGCTATTGTCAGTTAACTGTCAATAGCGATTTTAACGTAAAACTGCTATTGCCAGTTAACTAGCAATAGCCAATTTGACGTAAAACGGCTATTGCCAGTTAACCGGCAATAGCCATTTTAACGTAAAACCGCTATTGCCAGTTAACCGGCAATAGCCCTTTTCTTGATGTCAATTTCCTTACTTTTATTATTTCCTTGTCAATCTACACCTAGAATATCTCGGGATTCCGTGGTAAACCCGGTTTCGAAATCCTGAATCAAAGGAAGGGAGAGAATGGCAGGATAGAAAATATATCCTCATCAATAAGAAGCATCACAAAAACACGCCTACTTAATTTTGACCCCCTCGAACCCCACTTTTAAATAGTAAAACTGGGGTTTGCAGGGGTAAACCTTATTTTTCTTATTTCTGCTCTAAAATATAGATTGTGGGTACTCGTTAGAACCGCCTCATTTGAGCAGAAATAAGAAAAAGATCACAATTTTTCAACTTAAATTTTTCATTTTTTCGGCGATAAAGGTGACAATGTATTTGTATAGGCGTGTTTTCGTAATGGGAAAGAATATTACCGGACTCCACGGGGATAAAACCCTCGACCTCTTAATCACAAGCCAAACACACATCCGACTTAGACAAAGAGACCGGTCAAATTCCGATTTTTTTTTTAGTTGACGCTGTATGCCCCCGTCAGCACTATTTAGAACATTTTAGAGTCGTTGCTTCCGATATTGAGATGAAATGACTTCTTCAGCCCTACCACCAAAAGAAACTGTTGGGTTTAAGGTGCGGTCCGACTCGCACCACTTTTATCTGGACAGGCTCAGACCTTCTAAACGGTTTACCAGTACCCAAGTTCGGTCAGTTTCAGCTCTGCGTGGAAGCAACATGCAGCCCAATCTATTTCTCCAAGCTTCGATGAGCGGGGGTGCTAAATTGCGAAAAAGATCCCTGCTATATTCTTTTCAGTTGAAAATAACGGTTAACGGCATTTTTTACAGTCAAGAAAATTGTATTCATAATGAGTAAGTGGTTCTAGACCCAAGATCTTCAAAAATCAAAACTATGGAACGCCAAAGCTATCTGGAAGTAAGCAAAAAATTCCTGGTATGCTCTAACATGTTTATATAGTACAAAACATCTTTATGTCCTGCTCACATTTTATTATATCGTGTAGATAGTCTTTATATGATGTATCACCTATATTATGTGTTGTAGAAACCTTATGATGTTCAAAGTGTGCGCGTTCTTCCGATGATTTCCAGGTTCTTCCACCGGTGTGATCGAACGCTCCCCAGCAGGCACTCAACGTTGAATCAACGTTGAGTTTGTGTTGAAATTAGGTTGATTGGTTGATCAACCTTATATCAACCTCTGTTCAACGGTGATTTATCAACACTGATTAAACGTTGGCAGTATAACGTTGAATCAAAGTTGATATGTTGTTGTATATAAACAACTGATTCCGCAAAGTTGAACTTAAGTTGGTAAAACTCTGCTGATTAAACGTTGATGTCCTTATTATTTAATCAACGTTGAAATTTGGCTGACAACCAACATTTGGTAATTACTACATAATAAACAACAACAACAGCAACGATATTATTATTATTATTGTTGTTGTTGCTGCTGCTGCTGCTGCTTTAAAACAACACTCGCAAATATGAAAGAGCACATCACGTCGGGTCAACGTCGTATCAACGTCGTCGCATCGACGTTGATGCGACGTTACCTAAACGTCATGTGCCCACTGGGATAAAAATCCAGAAGGCGCGCAGGTGCGGCAAACGATCAGGGTCTACGCTGTTTGCTTGTCAAATACCAATTATATATGGATCTGATCAGTTTGTAAGTTTTGAATGGACTTTCCCACGAAGCTCACAGAAACAAAAAATGGCGGCGCCGAACAGAAAAAGGTATTTAGAGTTTTATCCTAACGTAAGTCGCAGGCATAGCCAGTGTTCGGCTTATCCTGCGTCTATAAACGAATACTAGTTGATGAGATGGTTCTTATAAAAAAATGCAGGCTTTGTTAGATCTTATTTTCATATCTTTTGATCCTTTGGCCGTGACGTGACGCGCCGGGAAACTCATATGCTCACAGAGCGTGTAAGTATTTTCGTGAACTTGAGACAAAGAGGGAAAAAAACAACAGAAAAAAAAAGTATTCATTGTGCGAGGTAAGATTTATTATTATCATTATCACTGCATACATTTTCATAATAGCATGTGTTATTACACACAATACAATGGAAACGAAAAAACTTTTGATTCATAAATGTTGTACTCTTTCAAGTGCGCATTACAAGCGCATGCACGCAGACGCGCAGTTATGAAAATACACCGCCAGAAACTGAAACGGGCTTCTCAACTTGCAGTTAATACAAAATATCATTTAAA
The DNA here is from genome assembly GCA_963580285.1 of Lucinisca nassula. Taxonomy (NCBI): domain Eukaryota; kingdom Metazoa; phylum Mollusca; class Bivalvia; order Lucinida; family Lucinidae; genus Lucinisca; species Lucinisca nassula. The sequence continues at coordinate 106,418,982 of OY757022.1, forward strand.
GGTGATGTTGTAATAGCTTTGTTCTTTATAAATTTTAAAATTAACTTTTAAATGAAGAGAAACTTTTCATTTTTCCAGTTAACTTTTAAATCGAACGAAACGAAGTGCAATGATGAATAATATAATTGGCCCGTGAAAGGAAAAATATATAAATTAAAATGCCCGGTAAAATGCACGATTCTATTTCTATTACTTAACAGTAAAATCAAGTTTCTGGGCCATGTAATGCTTATTTTAAGTCACTGGGAACCTTTTTAGAAAATATGTGATTTTCAGCCAACTACTTAAAAGTTTGTTATGCTCTGGCTTTACTCGATTGTGTATACATAACTGTGCTTATCAGTTTTTTCCACATTATAGGCGTGTAATATTAGAGCGTCTGGTGTTTATGATCTCCAGCTTATGCCACAAGTTTTATGCTTTTTTTTATACGATAACACGCCCGTGCGACATAGTGCATTTTGATGAAATTTGTGATATTTTTGTTACTTTTACTTCAAATATATGTTGTGGGTGCCCGTTAGAACTGCCTCATTGAGGCGATTCTAACAAGTACCAATAACCTATGTTTTGAAGCAGAAATGTAGAAATAAGAAAAATGACATATACCCCGTAAACCCCAGTTTTCTCTATATGGAGTGGGGTTTAGGAGGTGTTAATTTCACGGACGAGTTCACGTGATGGATTATACGGCCCTTTCAAGATTATTTCACTGATATCGAGCCGATCGTTAATCAGAGGTGGGCGAAAACCGGAATAACCGGAGAAAAAAATACCTAACCTTAGTTCCCTTGCAGAACTTGGCGTCTCACGTGTGACCCAAGCCAGGCTCGAACAACAGCGGTGAGGGATCTAATGATTAAGAGTCAGCGCTCTTATCCACTAGGCCAAGGAGGCCCATATGTTTTATGCCTGTACATGGTTTGTTTGGATGATTCCGTTCCCTGTTATATGTTACTGTTATTATACATGTATTTTTTTTTGCAAATAGTGTAAGATGCCCTGGGTGTACGTAGTACGTGGGTCTACACTATTTACCCAAATCTCATCCATTGTACCCTATATAGACATTATAATGTGCAAATGTAATCCAACAGGGTTTAGAATAAAAATGCATATTTAATCGTTTGTTACAAGACATGTGCGGCCCCCGCCCATTGGGGCTGACAGAAATAAATGGGCTGCATGATGCTTCAACGCAGAGCTGAAACCGACCGCACATGAGTACTGGTAAACCGCTCAGAGAATCTAAGCCTGCCCAGGTAAAGCGGTGCGAGTTGGACTGTCCGTGCTTATAAACCCTATTGGTTTCATTGGGCGACAGGGCTTGAGATGTCATTTCATCTCCATGTCGGGAAAAAGTCCCACAAAATTGGGAGCAACGACTCCAAAATGACCTATACAGTGTTGACGGGGACGTTAAACCTCAAATAAAACAAAACTAAAATCATAACACTTTATCTAGAAAAAAAATTTAATAGTGAAATAAACAGAAGCATATAGGCCTACCCCTGCATTATTATTATTATTATTATTATTATTATTATTTTACTTTTCTTATTTCTTCTCAAAACATAGGTCGTGGGTACCCGTTAGAAGGCGGTTCCAACAAGCAACAACAAGCACCGGGTACGTATGCATGGAACATGATAGACGTTAATTTTATTTAGTAAGAAAACGTTACTCAGGAAAAGCCACAATCAAAGACCACAGCCACCACAAGCCACCAAAATAACAGTTAGAAATGATGAGACGACACGTCACATACACAATCGAAATGTGCGTGCACCAACAGTACAAAACCAGAAACTGCAACGGAATCATTACGACAACATGCCTATGTAATGCAGGACAATATTTTATGGATCCAGAGATGATAATTGGTGATTTGTTCTTATTTCTGCTCCAAACATAGATTGTAGATGCTCGTTAGAGCAGGTTCTAACGTGTATCCACAATTATTAATAATAATAATAATCGACCTCTCGATCTAAAACCCGATGCTTTACCACTGCACCCCAGCGCATTTATGTTTTGGAGCAGAAATAAGTAAAATAATGTAAACCCCACCTTTCTCTATATAAAGTAGTGTTTAAAAGGGTAATCATTGCATGGACTTGTTAACATGATGTGACCGCCAGTAGTTAAACTACTGATTGGGTTTCAAATCCGGAGTTTACGAAATTGTCACCATCGCCCCCAATTCCGATGCAGTGTCATACATAATGGCAATAACAGTATATTCAGCATTCATGGTCAGGTGGTACAGACGCAGCAAAGCGTATGGCATTAACAAACACTACCTGCATGCAGCCACATTTATTTAGCAAGTTTGTTCCTAAGCATATTTATCTTTCTCTCCTCTAATAAATAATGACTTCTTTATAATGAATGAAATTTTGAAGATGAAGGAACAGGTTTCAGAGAGGGATATGGTAGGTAATCAGAGAGACATTTATAGGTCTAGAGTGAATTAGAGTGAACATTTGGACTGATTCCAGTCTACCACGATAAGTAAAACCGAAAAAAATGTTTGGTCATTGTAAGGTTAATTAGCTCAGATTTTTAGTTCAGTACTATTTTTGGTTATGGCATTTTCAAGATTAAACGTTATTTTCCGCATGTTTTCGTGTAAAATTGAGGATCCAGTGTAAATTGTTCATAAATAAGAACTTATCATGATGTGCGATTTAAATTTATTTACTAATTCATAATTAAAACTCTTGCTGCATATATATTTATATTATCGGTCGATCCTCAAACCAGTCTGTTGTGGAGAGGTGGCTTACAACATAGAAAACGATCCTCATACCTAGCAGTTATGGTGAGGTGGTATCGATACTGCAAAGTATACACCACTCATGATTTCACTATTTAAGTAGCACATAAAGTAAGGAATTAAACACAATAAATATCTAATTCAGAATTTAATCTTCTCGATGCTCATGTGTTTTTTTTTTTCAATCTTCGATCGATCCTCATACCGGTCTGTTAAGGAGAGGTGGCTTTTTTAGAAAACGATCCTCATGCCTTGCATTCATGGTGAGGTGGTATCGATACTTCAAAGAATACAACACTTACACATACATACCTTCGGTTTACAAGCATGATTTCATTATTTACGTAATTAGCACATGAGGTAAGGAAATGCTAATTCAGAATTTAAACTTCTCTATGCGCATGTTTTATTATTATTATTTGTTTTTTTCAATTTTCGATCGATCCTCATACCAGTCTGTTGAGGAGAGGTGGCTTTTTAGAAAACGATCCTCATGCCTTGCATTCATGGTGAGGTGGTATCGATATTTCAAAGCATACAACACTTACACATACATATTTTCGGTTCACAAGCATGATTTCATTATTTACGTAATTAGCACATGAAGTAAGGAAACCCTAATTCAGACTGTAAACTTCTCTTAGTCATGTTTTTTTTTCAATTTTCGATCGATCCTCGTACCAGTCTGTTGAGGAGAGGTGGCTTTTTAGAAAACGATCCTCATGCCCTGCATTCACGGTGAGGTGGTATCGATACTTCAAAGCATACAGCACTTACACATACATACTTTCGGTTTACAAGCATGGTTTCATTATTTACGTAATTAGCATATGAAGTAAGGAAATACTAACTTAGAATTTAAACTTCTGTATGCTCATGTTTTTTTTTCAATTTTCGATCGATCCTCACACCAGTCTGTCGAGGAGAGGTGGCTTTTTAGAAGATGATCCTAATGCGAGGTGGTACTGATACTTCAGAGCATACAGCACTTACACAAACATACTTTTCCAGAAAACTTGAACGACAGCGGATCGCGGTCAAAGTTTACGCGAACCCCTTCGGGTTCATTTAATTTGCATGCGACCCACTGCGTTCATATTTACATAAACAGCAGAAAGATAAAATACATTTCTAAAGTGTACGGATTTTCTACACAATACGCAATAATTCCTTCCAGAAACTAAACATGCATCTATAGGAGAAAATACATCTGTGGTGTAATTTGAAGAATTGCCTTTCTTGTTTTTCAGATAGTGTTATGAATAGGACCACCCCTGACCCCGACAGAATTAAAAAAGAAAAGAAAAGAAATTAGCGTCCGACTAAAATAGACAGCTTACAGAACAGGCGGTAGCTAATGTCGAACAAAAAAAAAACACACAGTGATCAGTTCTACAAACTTTAAGTACAATAGTGTTTGTGGCTCGTAATATCTTAAAAGAAAATTTAAGTGAAAAAGTGGGCGCCCTTGCATGCGTATGAAATATTTACAGTTTGCAAATTTATATGTTAGTTTCGTTTCTTTAATAAATCATGGTTTCTTAAACGCTGTTTCTGTAGTTATATCAGTTTGATTTAATGGTTGATATTTCAACGTTGATGCAAGGTTGAAAATTAAGCTATGGTTCAAAGATGACTGCTCAACGTTGATTCAACTTTCATATTCAACCGAATATCAACGTTTATTCAACATTAATATCTTAACGTTGAATCAACATTGTAATATCAACGTTGATTCACTGTTGGATTGTCAACTTTGAGTCAACGTTGACTGTGCAACGTTGATTCAAATTTCATATTCAACCCAAAATCAACGTTTATTCAACGTTTGCCTTCAACGTTGACTCAACGTTGAATCAACCGATTATTGCCCGCTGGGTCTCTGGTAGACCTTTGGTAAACAAACATGGCAGCCCCCATGTCACGTTTGATTTTTTTGTTTTTTTTGGTCGACGAGGAAGATCACCATTTTGAACACTGCAGAAATAGCAGTGCCGATTCTATCTTCCATATTGTTCACATTTTTACAAATAAATATGCTTTAACAACACTTAAAATGTGTATTTTCCTTGGTCCAACATACTTTCTTACCATCTTGTATCCGGTTTACCAGAGAACCCAACGCTTCTGGTTGGACCAGAGTGACGGCATAACTTTCCCGCCATGCTACCAGACTGTGTTCGATCACACTTTGGTTAACCACTGGTTAACTACTTCATCATTTAAACACATATGTCTAAATATACAATTATCATGGTATAATTCGGTTGGTGATATATATAGTTTGTTTTCGGTTATGAGAATTTGTTTTCGGTTGTTTCCGGTAAACGTTTGTTACATGAGCCAGTTCGATCATTGACCATGCTATGGTAGCGGAAGTCAAACTGCGCATGTTCTTTCACCGGTGTGATCGAACGACCTCTGGCAGACCTTTGGTAAACAAACATGGTAGCCCCATGTCACGATTGGAATTTTTGGACGACGAGGAAGATCACCATTTTGAACACTGCAGAAATAACCGTGCCGATTATATCTTCATATTGTGCATATTTTACATCTTTTTACAAATACACATGCTTTAACAACACTTAAAATGTGTGTTTTCCTTGGGCCAACAGATTTTCTTACTTTTCGCCGCCATATTGTACACTGTTTACCAGAGAATCCAACGCTTTAGACCGGTGAGTGACGTCACGACTTTCCCGCCACGCTACCAGACTGAGTTCAATCACACAAATGGTTAACCATGGTTTACCACGGTTCGTTATCGAACTACTTCCATTTACCAACACCGCCGGGTGCGTAAATTTACCGGAACGGACCGAAAGATGTTATTACCGGAACGGACCGATACGGACCGTTTTAATCCCAGTTTCCACCATATTTTTAGGACATTTATATATCCGAGCACTGAGAGTACTGGTTGATCGATTGTCTTTGAGTGTAGGTTGGGAAAATAGTTCTGAACTGAGAATTGAACTGTTCGTTGAACCCTTAAATTCCAGTATTTTAAGCAAGCAGAGTAGACCTGATCCGTCACCGCGTAATGTGGCATCTTATTAGGTATACATTGTTTACCAAAACCCACGTGCACGAGTTTAGTCCAGAATTTACTTTTTAGACGCACTCTGACGTCTTAGGGAGGCGACTATCGATTCTATAAACAACCCGTACCTGGATTTTGTTAAGGGTCAGCGACAGTAAATATCAGGTGGGAAGCTTTTGTACTTAGTATCTTTGGGTCAATTGATAAGCGCATACATCGAACACGGGCCTAGTCCAGATTTTCTTTGTGCCGATTGATGTCAATATCACCTATACGAGCCCAGTCCAGATTTTACCTTTTACACGGCGCTCTGATGGCACAGGGAGAAGACTATACACTGCTGTAAATAACCAGTACCTGGGTTTTGTACATGGTCAGCGATAGTCACGCGGACAGTACTTAACAAGCAACGGAAACGCTGCTTTATTACGTAGATTGTGGGTACTAGTTAGACGCTTCATTATAAGAAACGTATTCAGTACATTTTTGTCCGTAAAATAAATGCCGTTCTTGTTGTTGCAAAGGAGGCAAATTACTTCAAGGTTTTCCTAATCATTTACTTAACATTTGTTAATGCGTTTATTAATTTCTCTTCTGCAACAAGCAAATCAGGGTCATCTTTCTGTCTCTGAATATACAATATTTCATTGGTAATATGCAAGAAAAGTTATTACATGTATGCCATTTTATCCTTTTGCTCCTTTGCAAACAGTGTAGATCCATCGATGGCTTTTGTTGATCAGGATCCACACTGTCATAGTTTCTCCTCTCTCTCTCTCTCTCTCTCTCTCTCTCTCTCTCTCTCTCTCTCTCTCTCTCTCTCTCTCTCTCTCTCTCTCACACACACACATAGCTACTCAATAACAGTGATTTCAGCGCAACGTTTAAACAAAGTAGCCTAGTTTATTCTATCCTGCCCGTCTTTTTTGAAAATTATCTCAAATTCATGCTGGCCCCGTCAAGCGATTTTGGTACTTATCGCCTATGCGAGCAGCGCAGGCTCGGGTGAGCCTGCGCTTCTGCGCAGTCTCGCCAGAACCTTCGCTGCTCGCTCATACAAGCAGTGAATCAAGAGGAACCTTCAGACAGAAAGCCATGTCCCTGGCCCCTCTGAATGGCTGGGCATGCGCAGTTAAAATTTGTCATGGCGGAATGCTCGAAGACAGACATTCGCTTGGCGGGGCTCATGCTGTATTTCACTCTCTGCAAAATACTCGAAATTCGCACCCCTCTCCCCCTTTTCAGAGTCTGCATACGGGTCTGAATCATGTTCTATATGGCGAACAATACCGACCCTAATCAGGCGCAATTAGCTGCATATCTATCCCATCTGGGTCTATGCTGTAGGTCTAATAACGATACCACCTTTAAAAGGTTCCTAGCATAAGCACGGAAAGTAACGTTATATGGTCTATTTTTGGTTTGAAAGTAATTAGGTTACATGTGTAACAGTTTTAACTGTCTGTCTTCTTTTGCTCCAGCATTTCAGTGGTTTCTTGCTGTTGAATCCTCACCGTTGTTTCATCTCTGCAGTTTGTTGATATTTTTGTGTTCACGGAGATGTTGCACTGATGAGTTAGGAGGCCTTCATGCGGTGTAATTCGTTTCACTGACCGTTCCAAGGTGGTTCTTCTGCCGTGGTTTATTTTCGTTATAGCTTGTCTTTGAGTGTGTGTATTGCTTAAATTGTTTTGTTTTGGATAGCCAATTGGCCATTTTGTGGGAAAGTAACTGTCCTTTTGGCTTTCCGCTAGTGATTTTTCCATTAGGGTCTGGTTTTTTCATGTTTGTGTTTCTTTCCCTTGGTGTCTCTGATGGGAGCTGTGGGTTAACTGTTTCGATTCCTGTTCATTGCCTTCACTTCTGTTATGAATAGAATGTTCCGAAAGGGCTATATTAAGATATTGCTTTTGTTTGCCTCTCCTGACGTAGGCAGCCTGGCATTGGTCTGAAATATGTTGTTTAACCTTTAAATGTCAGTATTTAAGCAAACAATGTAGGCCCTGAGCAGCCGGCTGAGCAGACGCCACATCTTGCGCAATATTCTGATCTCGGTATTCGCTGTTTGCGAAACCCGACACAAGATTCCTGGCCAGACTCTACATATAGCTCAGGGGCCAGTTGTTCAAAACTAACGACATCGTTAGTTAACGTATCGTTAAAACTTTGATCATTAAATATGGCAAATATGCTTAAATTTTTGCTGAAAAAATGTAAGCAGCTTTTGCAGACGCAAAAGCTGCTCAATTTTTTCAGCAAAAATACCAAAATTTATGATCCTCTACTTGCTAGAAGAGTTAACAATATGACCACTAACGAGCTTGTTAAGCTAACGATGCTTTGAACAACTGGCCCCTGACCTACATGTAACATGGATAAAATAACGCGACGTTTTCTATTAATCACCATAATATTGGTTTCCCCAAATCAGTGATAGTCACGTGGACAACAGCATTATTTTCTGATTTGCCATTTAAGTAAATTTGGTACAGTAGACCCAAAAGTACACACTAATTTCCTCTTTTACCACACTGTGCATGTCCTTTTTGCACAAACAAAATTGTCAAATTTGGAATATAAATCAGTTCACAATAACCTCACCAAGTGTCTCAGAGCCACCACAATCACTTTCACTAGAGGTGTTTGGAGCAGAAATAATTTGAAAACATTACAGATATTCATCCAGAACCAGACAGTATGGCACTCTAATACTTGCAGATATATCGGGCATAGACCTGTGCCTTTTATATAAATATCTCACCAAAATTACGAATCCATTTATTAAATACCATTACGATAACACGTCCGTGTGAAATAGTGCATTCTTTTATATTTCCAAAATGGCGACTTTTCTGACGAAAATCTGTGATAAGTTTTTTTTCTCTTTTTTATACTCCAAACATAGGCCCAGTGAGGCGGTTCTAACGAGTACCCACAAAATAAGGAAAATAATGAACACTTCTCTAGGCGCCAGTTGTCACTATATAAGTGGGGTTTGGGCGTTTTCATTTCTTGGGCCTGTTGGTTGGTGCCTGATGCTCTGTCTCTGGTCGGGCTCATCGGAGTCTAACTGTTGGTTTTCTTTTGCTCCAGCATTTCAGTGGTTTCTTGCTGTCGAGTCCTCACCGTTGTCTCACCTCTGTGGTTCTTTGATTTTTGTGTTCACGGAGATGTTGCACTGATGAGTTAGGAGGCCTTCATGCGGACTGAACAAATTATTTGTCTAAATCGCGACGGAAGTAAGGGCGAGGATTGTGGCCACGTAAAATCGATTTAAGCCCCCCCCCCCCCCCCCCGTGGTAATCTTCCACTGACCGTTCCAAGGCGGCTCTTCTGTGGTGATTTATTTATGTTGTTGTTTGTTACTTACTGTGTGTATCACTTGTGTCTTTTAATTTGGATGGCCATATTGCCATTTTGTGGGAAAGTAACTGTCCTTATGGCCTTCCTTTGTTTAGGTTTCCATTATGGTCTGGTCGCTTAATGTTTGTATTTCTTTCCCTTTGGTGTCTTTTATGGGTAGAGTAAGTTAATTGTATCAATTCCTGATCTTTGTTTTACTTCTACTTTGTTAACGTGATGTTCTTTCGCCATTTTAATTATGTTATAGTTGATTCTTCTACTCTCAAACACTGATATCTCAAACTACTAAGTGAAACTAGATTTTGGTCACGTTTGTTTCAGTTTTTCATTACGATAACACATCCGTGCGATATTGTGCATTTTTATATCTCCAAAATGGCAACTTTTATGACGAAAATCTGTGATATTTTTCTTATTTATACTGCAAACATAGGTTGTGGGTACTCGTTAGAACCGCCTCATTGAGGCGGTTCTAACGAGTACCCACAACCTATGTCTCTGAGCAGAAATAAGAAAAATATTGTTTACCCCCGTAAACCCCAATTTTCTCTATATAAAGTGGGGTGTAAGGGGGTGTTCATTTCACGGACTTGTTCACGTGATGTCCATTTGTTCATAGATTTCAAATATTTTTGTCAAAACAAAATTTCCAGTCCCTTGGAGTTTGATATTTTGATAATGATCTAATGTCTGTTGTCAACTTCATAAAATCAAAAAATGAATTTAAAAATAACAAGGCACACTGGGCACACAATAATTTGTCAGTCGATTTAAATTCCGCCAGTTCAAAGCGATTAAAGTATATTACAGTGATAATCTTTGTAAAACAAAACCGATATACCCAAAAGTGTGCGATAGTAATCTATTTACCTTAGGTGTGGATAATCAAATTATCTTTTGGTGTTGATGGGTCGATCTTTTAATTAGGCGTGAAGGAGTTGTAAATGGTCGAAATAACGCACGTCAGCTCAACACTTAAAAGACAGAAAAATCAAACAAATAAATAAATAGAGTAGAAATTAAAAAAAAAAAAAAAAAAAGAAATTAAGAAAAGAAAAGGAAAGGCCAAAACATGGCTATTGTCTTTTCAGATGTGATTTTGGGGTGTGTTTCTTCCTTGAACACAGATTGTGGGTGCTCGTTAGGAAAGCACAAATGAGGCGGTTCTAGTGAGTACTCACAATCTATGACCAACAGCAAAATTGAGAAAAAAGTATATCCCACAAAGGGGGCCTAAGGGGTGACAAACGTACCAACAGGGGAAACAAACAAAAATAATCACGTTATCAAGTGCATGTAATTAACACCCTGGAAAAGTATATTTTATGTTGAGAAAAGTAGGGTTTTCAAGGATATAAGTTTAATTAATCTCGTCTAAACTAATCTAAGCAATTCGGTTTCACTATGCTCATTCTGCAATGTAACAATATTTAAGTTTCATAATATTGCACATGGTAATTAAGGATTTTCAAGAATGGTATTTATCTAATGATCAACTCAATATGCAGGTGAAAAAAAAGTAGATCTTATAATAAAAATGCATGAAAAGTTCCAAACTATGAACAATCATTAGCCCTCCAAAAAATCGGCACTCTACAAATTTAGCTTCAGATCAGAATCAGAATTGTTACTGGTGACACGTCAAAAATGACATTCATACACCAGGACTTGTGATGTGGGAAGTTAGTCCCTAGCTCTAACCAAAGAGGTAAATTTAGCTACACAATCATCAGCACCTTCAGCTGTCGAAATAATTGATTCGGGAAGGGCATTCCAATCTCTATTGGTTCTGGGGAAGAACGACTCTTTATAAATGTCAGTTCTTGCAGTAAGGGTCTGAAACGCCAACGAATTGTGATTTCTACAGTGTCTAGCTGGGGGAACAAGGTAATCTGTTGGAATACTGGCAGCACCCTTTAGACCTTTGTATAAAAGGATTAGCCTACTGTCTTTTCTCCTTTTCTTGAGAGACTCCCATTTCACTTTTCCAAGTATTCCAGTCATGCTCCCAGTTTCAAAGCAGTAATTGCCTATTACAAATCTAGCAGCTCTATTCTGAACTTTCTCAATTTTATCGTTAAGGACCACTCCACTGGGGTCCCAGATACAACTACCATATTCCAAGATTGAGCGAACAAGACCTTTATATGCTGCCTCTTTTACATCCTGAGGGCACTGATGAAGATTTCGCCTCAGGAAACCAAGCGTTCTATTTGCCTTAGTACACATGTTGCTAATATCAGTATTCCATCTCAAGTTGTGTGAGATTGTCACTCCAAGGTATTTAATGGAGTCCACATTCTCGAGGACCATTCCCTCTAAGGTGTAAGAAACCTAAACTTTATTAGATCTCTTCCTATCTGCATAATATTGCATTTAACTGGCTGAAATCTCATGCCCAATTTTCGGGCCCAACATCCTAATCTATCTATGTCAGCCTGAAGTTTCAATGAGTCATCTGTATCTCTAATTTCCCGGTAACAAACACAGTCATCTGCGAACAGTCTTATTTCTGAGTCAATGTCAGTGGAAATATCATTGATGTACAGGGAGAACAAAGGTGGACCAAGAACGGTCCCTTGCGGGACTCCAGACAAAACTGGAGCACACTCCGAAGATTCACCATTAACAACGACCCGCTATTTTCTGTAGCAAAGAAAGGGATCTATCCATTTTAGGGTTTTTCCCCCAATTCCATAGTCAAATAACTTAGCTTCATCCCTAGGACAATCTCAGATTAGAATGAGCTCCCCTTCTTCTCTGTTGATGTCTGCAGAAGGTGCAGATGACTCCATCTCTAGATTCATCACCCTTTTGAGGTCAAGGGACTAGTTCTGTTGGTCAGCCAGTTAAATGCAATATTATGCAGATAACTAGGAAGAGATCTAATAAAAGTGACGCTTCTTACACTTTAGAGGGAACGGTCCTCGAAAATGTGAATTCTATTTCGTACCTTGGTGTGATAATCACTCACGATTTAAGATGGAATACACACATTAGCGACTTGTGTACAAAGGCGAATAGAACACTTGGTTTCCTGAGGCGAAATCTTCATCAGTGTCCTCAGGATGTGAAAGAGACAGGGGACTTGTTCGCCCAATCTTGGAATACGGTAGTTGCATCTGGGACCCAAGCGGAGTAGTCCTCGATGAAGAAATTGAAAAAGTTCAGAATACAGCTGCTAGATTTGTAACTGGAAATTACTGCTTTGAAACTGGGAGCATGACTGGAATTCTAGGAAAATTAAGATGGGAGTCTCTCAAGAAAAGGAGAAGAGACAGTAGGCTCATACTCTTATACAAGGGTCTAAAGGGTGCTGCCAGCATTCCAACAGATGACCTTGTTCCCCCAGCTAGGCACTGCAGAAAGCACCATTCAATGACGTTTCAGACCCTTACTGCAAGAACGGACATTTATAAAGAATCTTTCTTCCCCCGAACCATTAGATATTGGAATGCCCTTCCCGATTCGATTATTCCGACGACCGAAGGTGCTGAGGATTGTGTAGCTAAGTTTACCTCTTTGGTTATCTAGAGCTAGGGACTAACTTCCCATATCACAGGCCCTGGTGTATGAATGTCATTTGACGTGTCACCAGTAATAATTCTGATTCTGATTCTGATTCCGAAGGTCCTGGTGAAGGATTGTCTAAGGACGTGTCATCAGCAAACAACTCTGATTCTGACACCGGGGAAAAATTGGGTCCTTTCTGGTACGTTCCCGTAATTAGGTCGCTTCCGATCCGGTATAGCTAAACAGCGAAAGGAAGCTTCCTCTCGCGAAAGGAAGATTTTTCTACGAAAGGAAGGTTTTTCTGAGGTACTAGGAATGCATTTACTTATAAGAAGGGTATCATATATAGTGATTTATTTGGAATATGGTATTTTAACAAAGTTGGGGCATATGCGGATTGACTGGACCTTTTATTTCGACTGGACATTTATTTCCCGAAAGGAAAGTTCATTTCGTGAAGGGAAGGTTTTGTCTACAATAGGATGATTTTGTTTGCGAAAGGAAGGTTTTGTTTATGAAAGAAAGGTTTCATTATTGTATATTATTGTATATAGCGTTGCACTCGTATATTTTCTACAAAATTACCAAATTTCGAAACGAAGGTTTTGTCTACGAAAGGAAGTTTTTTCTGCGAAAGGAAGGTATTGCCTACGAAAGGAAGGTATTGTCTACGAAAGGAATGTTTTTTTTTTCCACACAACAAATGTTTAATAATAATAATAATAATAATCCTTTTTTTTCAGTGGAAATTACCAAATTTCAAAATGAATGTTTGTCTACGAAAAAAAATAGTAAGAGGTGTTTTTATTTTTTTGGTTTTTGAAAGAAAAATCTGTGCAATTTTGTTAGAACATAAACTTAATTTGGTATTTGAAAGTAGAATCTCTTTGTTTTCAAAAAATATTTTCCCAAGGCCTTATTTTCCGTACTTTGATTCTTTTGTATCATTTGCATTCGCGCAGTCTGATCAGAAGTCAAATCAACAGACAGAAATCATCCCTTGCTACGGGTCTAACCAGACGCACAGGTAAAGAGCTCCGGCTCATTATGTAACACCTTCATTGTGGATTAACGAGAATACCTGTTGAAGCTTAAGCATATTTAGGTAATTGGATCAATTATTGACACGTGCATTATGTCATTTAACCCTTTAACATGCCAAGCACAACAATTGTCGTCTGCTTTGTTGTCAAAGTTGCAAACATTTTGGTCCCAGATCAGACGGCTCCTTTAAGGCTGGTGGTGATTTTTATGTGCAAAAATATAAATGCTTGCAAAATGATGCAGCAAACGAAACACACACACACACACACACACACACACACACACACACACACACACACATATATATATATATATATATATATATATATATATATATATATATATATATATATATATATATATATATATATATATATATATATATAATCAACAAAGTCCGATATCGCCACACAATTTTGTATATTTTATACGCTTCTACCGGTTTCACTGTTCTAACAGATTTTCAAGAAGACGTTAAGTTATTGACATAGCAACAATGCGTAACGACGTTACTTCCGGCGTTACTTCCGGCGTCAGTAACGTTACGTTCATAAACAATGATAAAAAACGGTATAATTACAAGGTCTGGTCAGTGAATACCCTGATGGCACGTGTCCGTATCAATGAAGTCTATTCAACTTCGGCTTCAGAGTATTGATAAAAAGTTTTTCTTTTGCCCGTCGTAAAGATGTACTCTCAGAATACATCTTATAGAAGAGGAAAATATTATATTTCGGGTTCAGAGTATGGGCACAATTTGCTATATTCTCACTAACCTTAAGCATTCTTGTCTTAGGGTCACGAATTTGCTGATTATGTATCGTAACTCTTTGTCGTAATAAGTTACCCGTTTCGCCAATATATTCCTCCCCACAGCCTCTGCATTTCATGACGTATATCACATTTTTTTTACGTCACAGGACATGTTCTCGTGGATTTTGAAGTTTGTTCCACAGCGAAATGAAATTGAATGCTCTTCTAATAAGTGAATGCAGAGGCCGCAGTTTGGTTTATTGCATTTTGTAACTTTTGGAGTATTGCTCAATGTGAATTTTGCTTTTGTAAGTAAGCGCTTAAGACTGTAAGGCTGCCTTTTGCTCTTAATTAATTTGTATTTATTCAAAATAGTTCGCATTTTATCATCCTCTTTTAAAATCGGGACATGATCCAGTATAACTTTATACAGTTCGGGATCTTTTGGGTTGTGAGTTGACACGTATGGAATAATGTTCTCTTCGGACTTTTCTTTTACTGTCCGAAGAGTGGTTTTATCTAATGACATGGCTCTGTTTATGCCATGTTCAATGATCTGTATTGGATATTTCTGCTTAATCAGAAATGTTTTTAGTTCTTTCATTCGTGTTTGAACCACATGTTCTTCAGAGACGATTGTTCTAAGGCGGCGTGCTAGATTGTATGGTATGTTTACCTTAGTGTGTCGTGGGTGACAAGAATTAAATGAAAGATATTGTTTGCTGTCAGTTTCTTTATAGAATATATCAGTTTCTATTTTACCATCATGGTTCTTTACCAATACATCTAAAAATGGTTGTTGCACACCACTGTATTGTAATGTAAAATTTAGATCTGTATGCAAGCTATTTAAAATAGTGTGTATTTGTTTTAAATCTTCGACGGATTTTGTCCAAGGCATGAAGCAATCGTCAAAAAACCTTTTCCAGTTTTGAATGAAATATGTTCCAAATTCCGAACCAAATGCTGTTTCTATTTCTGTGTACAGCTTTTGTTCAAGATACCCTACCGTTAGTGTCGCATAAACGGGCGCGAACTTGGTGCCCATGGCCGTGCCCTTTGTTTGCTTATAGTATCTATCATTGAAAGAGAAAGTATTATTTTCCAGAATTAACTCAATTCCGTCCAATATAAATTCCTTGGAGAATCGACCTTTTAATGTTTCTGGGTATTTCTCTAACCAGAAACTTACTGCTTGTATGCCTAATTCATGCGGAATATTTGAGTAAAGGGATTCAATGTCAAATGAAGCTAATATGGTATCAGCTGGAACTCAATTTGGTAAGTTATTGAGAAAGTCTGTTGTGTCTCGCAAGTTACTTTGTACATGGTTTGTAAAGGGTCGTAAGATAATGTCTAAGAGATTACTTAACCTGTGGGTGAGGCATGAAGGCCCAGCTACGATCGGTCGTAACTTTAAGTCCCTGACTTCCTTGACTTCAACATAGGAAGAGTTTGTCTGTTTGCATATATATATAATATACAATGTATATGTACAATGTATATATATGTTTGTCTGTTTGTGTATATATATATATATATATATATATATATATATATATATATATATATATATATATATATATATATATATATATATATATATACAAAAACAGAGCAAAATTCATTATCTTTGCATTTTTTTTTTCGTTCTAAAATTTCTTGGTTTATCCCATTTCCACTGAAGTGTTTCATAAGTATCCCTATATAAAAATACCACCGTAGGCCTCATAAATATCTTCCTTTCGTCCAATACCTTCCTTTCGCGGAAAGGAAAATACATGTTTGCTTTTATCCCCGTATGTCTATTATTATTATTATTATTATTTTTTACAAAGTACCCCATATACACTAAACTGTTTCACAAGTATCCCTATACAGAGCGCTTTTGGTGCAGTGGTAGCGCATCGGATTTGTGATCAAGAGGTTGCGGGTTCGAGCCTCACGCCGACCAAAGTGTTGTACCCTTGAGCAAGGCACTTCATCCACATTGCTTATAAAAAGTACTGGTTACCACCCAGAAAATCCTGCTCGTAATGCTCAGATGTGAGCGAGTAGCAGTATTAGGAGAAAGAAATACACTTTAAATACCACCATAGGCCTCATAAATATCTTCCTTTCGTCCAATACCTTCCTTTCGTGGAAAGGAAAATACACGTTTGCTTTTATCCCCGTATGTCTATTATTATTATTATTATTTTTTTGCAAAAGTACCCCATATCCACTAAACTGTTTCATAAGTATCCCTATATACATAAAATACCACATCGGCCTCATAAATATCTTCCATCCTTTCGCGGAAAGGAAAATACACGTTTGCTTTTATCCCCGTACGTATGTCTAGTATTATTGTTTTTTTTGTTTTTTTTTGTTTTTTGTTTTTTTTTTTGCAAAAGGGTCCCATATCACCTAAATTGTTTCATAAGTATCCCTATATACATCAAATATCACCATAGGCCGGATAAATATCTTCCTTTCCTAGGAAAATCTTCCTTTCGCGAAAGGAACCTTCCTTTCGCGAAAGGAACTTCCTTTCGCTGTTCAGCTATACCCCTTCCGATCCGTTCCGGTAAATTTTAGGCATCGAACACCGCCGGTGACGAAGTAAACAAACGATTAATTGGTCATCAAACTGCCTGTAAAATGGCAACGTGCATCGGTCGACAGAAGATTTGTCCTGCTATAAAGGATGTAGACGAGATCCTTACAGCAGAGCTTCTTGATATAGCAACTGGAGTGACCGAAGTCGTTGGCAAGTATCAAAACAAGGACGGATTTTAAACGTGGCTATCATATTTTATCCGGCTTAATGAATCCGGGACGTTTCGGTCCTGAGTCGTTTCGGCCGGGTTGTTTCGGCCCAAATTTGGACCTGGGTCGTTTCGGCCTATTTCGGGGGGTCGTTTCGGCCCTTGGTCGATTCGGCCTGGGTCGTTTCGGTCCGATTTTATTAGATAACAATTTTTTTCTGAATAAAACATATTGAATAGTAATTATTATTTAAATTTGGAATATTATTTCAATGACCTGTCAAGTTAGCCATGGTTGTGATAGCAGTTCTATCAATAGCCATGTTACCAGTTAGCACGAACGAGGAGATGTGACTAGGACTTCATTATTGTCTGAGAATGATCAATATTTACAGTAAAATTTCGCTATTAAGATCCCTTTCTAGACTTCTAAAAAGTGGTCTTATTAGCGGGGTGGTCCCTTATAATGGAATTGGTTAAAAGAAAATATTGCTGGCAAGACTGATTTAAATATTTTTTATGTGCACTGTGCCTATTTTATTGCTTCTTCTTCTTCTTCCGGTTTCGCCTTAACCCCCGGAGGGGACACAGACGGTGTATTACATACACTCCAGATTGCAGGATGAAAGCCTACACAGTAATCATGTAATTACGGTAGGGTTCTTTAACCTGCACAGGGGATGGTTCTCCCTGCACAGGGGGCCTCCAGTTAACGTCCCGATCCGAAGGACGGTGCACTTTATGACATTCATCCCTGCAAATGATGCCAATGGAGCGTGTTCGGACACCGAAATTTTCACACCGCTGCCGGGGATCGAACCCGGGACCTATAGCATCAGAGGCAAGTGCACTAACCACTGAGCTATCACGCTCCGATATTGCTTTTTAGTAAATCTTGTTGTCTTTAACTTTACTGTTCTTTTCCTCATTATATGTAATTATAGGCAATGTTACACCAATAAAAATCACATTAATGATAACAATTGTTCCACAATAATTTTCTTTCTGAAGAAAGAAGCTGCACATTACCAAAATTATTAAAACTATTTATTCACCTAGCATAAAAAATCTTGTCAAAACAACACACTGATTAGTACAGGTAAACTACTGTTTTTCACACCTTCAGGAAAATGTGTGAACATTACAAAGATCAGTTGTAATGATGAGAAATCCAGCAAAAAATTATATTGACCAATGGTCTGAGAGATACAAATTAACTTGACTTGGCCAAAAGGTGGTCTCAATAAAGAACAGAAATGGTAGATTCGGTCTTTTGAAAGCAGTCTGAATCCTGAATAGCGGGGTGGTCTTAATTAATTATATAAGAAATAATTTGGGTCTGGCGAAAACTGGTCTTAATAGCGGATTGGTCCTAATATAAGAGTGGTCTTTAAGCGGAATTCTGCTGTTCTAGTATCAATGACACGCACATTTTGAAAGCAGCATGCGAAATATTTGCTAAATGTAGCCTAATTATTTTATATGATCAGCCTGCATTTGTCGTTGGGATACCTTCAAAGACTTAATAACCTATAAATCTGTTCAATATGATCAGAGTCTACACAGTTTGAAAAAGCCCTCTGTTTTCTGAGCTGTTAAAACTGAATGATGTTATTATTTTATATGATCAGCCTGCATTTGTTGTTGTGACACCTTCAAAGACGTAATAACCTATAAATCTTTTCTTATTGATCAGTCTACACAGTTTGAAAAGCCCTCTGTTTTCTGAGCTATTAAAACTGAACGAGCGAAGAAAGCAAACACATAGACTGATCTCCGAGTCTACGCAGTTCGAAAAAGCACTCTGTTTTCTGACCTATTAAAGGCTTAAAACGAGCGAAGATAGCAAAAAGCACAGGCTGATCTTCGACAAACAATATATATATGCATGTAAATAAAGTGACAGAAAAATCAGGCCGAAACTATCCACCAATTTGCCGCGCCCGCCGGCGTAATTTGTAGTCAGAATCAGAATTGTTACTGGTGACACGTCAAACGACATTCATACACCAGGAACCATTCTGCCTTTGAATGTTAGGGCAACTTAGGCTCTGAACAAATTCAAAAGAACCTTCTGCTTAATCATTATGTGGCTAAAGTGTAACTGATTGATAAGGGACCAGGGGCCAGTTGTTCAAAGCATCGTTAGCTTAACGAGCTCGTTAGTGGTCATATTGTTAACTCTTCTAGTAAGTACAAGATCGTAAATTTTGGTATTTTTGCTGGAAAAAATTGCTCACATTTTTTCAGCAAAAATTTCAGCATATTTGCCATTTTTAATGATCAAAATTTTAACGATATGTTAACTAACGACGTCGTTAGTTTTGAACAACTGGCCCCAGGTTTGGTGAGAAAAAGCAAAGATGAGCAATTTTAATGTACTTTCTTTCTTTCTTTCTTTCTTCTGGTTTCGCCTTAACCCCATCAGGGGACACAGACGGTGTATATTACATACACTCTAGTTATGCAGGATGAAAGCCTACACAGTAATCATGTAATTACGGTAGGGTTCTTTAACCTTCACAGGGGATGGTTCTGTCTGTCTGTCTGTCTACTGATACTGCGTCGGTCACATTTGACCATTACCGCAGGTGTACATTACATACACTCCAGGTTTGCAGGATGACAGCCTACACAGTAATTGTGTAATTATGGCTGGGGTTCTTTAACCTGCACAGGGGATGGTTCTTCTGCACAGGGGGCCTCCAGTTAACATCCCGATCCGCAGGACGGTGCACTTTATGACATACATCCCTGCAAATGATGCCAATGGAGCGTGTTCGGACACCAAAATTTTATCGCAGCTGCCGGGGATTGAACCCGGGACCTCTAGCATCAGAGGCAAGTGCACTTACCACTGAGCTATCACGCTCCATGCTATCAAACTCCATAGCTATCACGCTCCCCTGCACAGGGGGCCTCCAGTTAACGTCCCGATCCGAAGGACGGTGCACATTATGGCATTCATCCCTGCAACTGATGCCAATGGAGCGTGTTTGGACACCGAAATTTTCACACCGCTGCCGGGGCTCGAACCCTGGACCTCTAGCACCAGAGGCAAGTGCACTAACCCTTGAGCTATCACACTCCATGTACTTGCTCATGCCACGCAGAGCTGAAACCGTCCCGCACACCAGTACTGGTAAACCGCTTAGAGGGTCTAAGCCTGCCCAGGAAAAGCGGTTTGAGTCAGACCATCCATGCTTATAAACCCTATTGGTTTCATTGGGCGACAGGGCTTGAGATGTCATTTCATCTCAGTGTCGGGTAAAAGTCCCGCAAAATTAGAAGCAACACCTCCAAAAATGACCTTAAAGTATTGACGGGGATGTTAAACCTCAAATCAAACAAAAAACAAATGATAAATTCAGAAAATCATGAAGATGAAAAATGACCATGTAACCTTAAACAATTTATAAATGCTATTGACATTAGACACATCCAAACACTAATCGGCACTCTATAATACTATTTGGGGGAACTTACTGGTGGTTGGCAAAAATCATCCTTGGCCATTTATGGCCATTGTAAAATGCGATATTATTTTCTCTAAACTTGTATTTTGTTTGGAATCGAAATGACAAAATTGGCCTTTAGACTTTTATAATAGACATGTCTTAGCTAGTAATTATTGGTTTCTAGAAGATTTGAGGATGTTTTAATGATTAAATTAATAAATGATTCAGTTACTTGTTAAACGTATGTATGTATGCAGGTAATGCGTACGCATGAGCATTACGTGGCATGATTATTTGTAATAAAATTGCGCAAAACAAATAACTCAACATGGAAGATTCTTGAATTTATCTACTCATTTAAAGTGTAATTCGATCAATTTTCTGTGACAGTCAACTATAATATGCCCGTAATATTAAACCTATTTACAATTTTTGGAAAAGTAATTTTGTGCATGGCCATGGGCAATGACATGTAAACAAGGTCACATGTCAAAACATTGGATCCGTCTATAGTGTCAAAATTATTTAACTGTATGAAGTTAAAAGATTTTCCTTGTAGAAGTTGTCATGATGATCCTAAGTATCAGGGTAGACAGGGCAAAGCAAAGAGTGCAAACCCAGATCAGACAGTACACTATCAGACTGCTCCTGTAGGAGAGTCTGACCAGGGTCGACACTGTTTGGCATTCTCAGGCCTCATATTGTTCAGGCATTTGCAGGATTTCAGGCTTTGAAAGCTTGATATTTTTCTTGATTTCAGGCTTTTAGATTTTGATTGTTTGTTCCTTTAGTCTGTTTGAAAAACTATTTAACCCTTATTCTGCTCAGTAAATTTATTTACCCACACCAATTTCTGACTATTAGTCAACCAAATTACTTGATATTTTCACAAACTGCATTACAAACAGTGTAGATCCTGATCAGATGGCTTCTTCAGAAGCCATCTGATCTGGATCTACACTGTTTGCAAAGGTAATAGTTGTCTTGTTCAGCAGGATAAAGGTTATAAGCTGCAAAAAATTGGCTTTTCAGGCATGGAAACTCGTGGTCAGTATGAGGCCTGATGCTGTCTGCACTTTTTGAACATGTCTGTATTCTTGATCACATGTGCTTGAAGGTTGGTCCATCAGATTTATTCAAAATGTCAAAAAAAAATAAAAGGAGCAGACGTCACAAAAACACGCCTATATACTTTTGACTCCCTTGAACCCCACTTTTATTAATATAGTAAAACTGGGGTTTACAGGGGTAATCCATTTTTTCTTATTTCTGCACTAAAATAAAGATTGTGGGTACTTGTTAGAATCGCCTCGATGAGGCGGTTCTAATGAGTACCCACAATCTGTATTTTGAACAGAAAAAAATATATAAAAAAATATCACAATTTTTTATCTTAATTTTCTGATTTTTCGGCAGTAAAAGTTACAGTGAATTTGTATATAGGTGCGTTTTTGTAATGGCTCTTTTTGTCACTTTTGATTTTAGGCATTATGAATTACTTATGATGAATGGACCTTCAAACCCCACTTTATATAGATAATAAATTGTGGTTTACAATTAAGGGATTCTTTATTTTCTTATTTTTGCACAAAAACACAGGTTGTGGTGCTTATTAGAACTGCCTCAATTAGGCAATTGTAACAAGTACCCATTATCTATGTTTGCCTGAGAAATATGAACAATGTCATTAATTTTCTGTGAAAAATACTTTTAGTTAGAGCCATCATCATGTTTTTACAACTAGTTTGTGTCATGAACACCCCTCTAAACCCCACATAAAGAAAACTGGGGTTCAGGCACAGGTGTTACAATATTTTCCTAGAAGCCCCCGTGGTGCAGTGGTTACGCTACTCCCCATTGTAAACCATGGGTCGCAGGATCGATTCTGGGCTTCTCCAGACTTTCGGATGAGTCTTTAAACTGCGGTCCCGTCTCCATATGACCTTAGCTGTTGGTGGGACGTAAAACTCAAACACTCACATTATTTTCCTTATTTCTGCTCGAAGGCATAGTTTGTGGGTACTCGTTAGAACGGCCTCAATGAGGCCATTCTAACGAGCACCCACAATCTATCAGGGGTTTCATTAACCCATTTTTGTACCGGAACCCCCAAAACCGATACCCTGGCAAACACTGCAGGCCCAGATCAGACGTGGCAGATCGCGGCGTCTGGTCAGGGCCTACACTATTTGCAAAATTTTCAGCCAATTTCCAAATAGTTTTTGAAGAAAACACAACCTGATACCCCTAAATTTTGAAATAGATTTCTGCTATATATATGGTGGAAGATTCCATTTGGTACAAAAAGGGTTAATTGTCTGTGAAAAATACTTTTAATTTGAGCCATCATTATGTTAACAAGTTCATATCATGAACACCCCTCTAAACCCCACATTATATAGAGAAAACTGGGGTTCCGGCACAGGGGTCTACATTATTTTCCTTATTTCTGCTTGAAGGCATAGTTTGCGGCTACTCGTTAGAACGGCCGCAATGAGGCCATTCTAACCAGCCCCCACAACCTATCAGTGGTTTCATTATTAAGAGGAGGGAGGCAGGGATTTTCCCCTTCTACTTTATAGGCATTGGCCCCCGTCCATCGGGGCTTGAAGAAATAGATGAGCTGCATGATGCTTCCACGCAGAGCTGAAACCGACCTGCACACGAGTACTGGTAAACCGCTTAGAGGATCTAAGCCTGCCCAGGCAAAGTATTGCGAGTCAGCCCATCCATGCTTATAAACCCTACTGGTTTCATTGGGCGGCATGTCTTGAGATGTCATTTCATCTCAATGACGGATAAAAGTCCCACAAAATTGGAAGCAGCGTCTCCAGAATGAGCTTTACAGTGTTGACGGGGACATTAAACCTCAAATCAAACAAAAAACAAAAAAAATCTACTTAGGCATTATCCCCCTGATATTTTTGATGAATTTTAAATGAGAAAATCATCCGCCTACTTTGCCTTGACGCCCAGATGCAAAAAAAAAAGTTATGTTTGGAGTAAAAATAAGTAAATTATCACAAATCATCAGAAAAATACGCCACAACCTCTTTATAACAGTTACACTATTAATGGGGTCCAGATCAGAAATCGTGTTAGCTAAACAACCATGTTATACCCAAACAAAAATGTATAGGTTATATAGAAAAATGACCATAAATGGTCATTTTTCTATACAACCTATACATTTTTGGGATCCATTTTGAAACCTTGTTCTATCAAAAACCGTGTTATAATGAGCCATGTTATAATGAGGTTATGCTGTAAGTGTTTTGGAGACATGATAGAATGCAGTATGTTACACTGATGTGTTACCGTAATGTGAAAGAAAGCCCTATCACACATGTATGCTCAGTTAACCCCTGTCCTGTTGAATAAGTTAATTTAGCTTCTGCAAATGTTAAAGCTTCTCACATTTTCAGCAAAAAAAAACAATTTGTACACAGCAACCTCTTTACACTTTATAACACGTTTGGTTCAAAGCAGAAATCATGTTAGTTTAACAGCCATGTTATATCCAAACAAAAATGTATAGATTATATGGAAAAAACATTTATGGTCAATTTTTTTTTACTAAATGGCAAAGTCCGAAATCATGCTGTTGTCCACGTGACCATCACTGATTTGGGAAAACCAATATTACGGTTATTAATAGAAAATGTCTCGCTATTTCTATCGATGTTACATGCGAGTCAGAGCTATTTACAGAGTCTGGACAGGAATTGTGTGCTGGGTTTTGCAAACACTGAATACCCTGATCAGAAGCCACAGAATGTGGAGTCTGCTCAGCAGGTTGCTCAGGCTCTACACTATTTGCTTAAATAGTGGCATTTAAGGGATCAAAGAATGCCAAGTTGCTCACATAATGAAAGGAAAACGTAACAATATCTTAATCAAGGCCACGCTATCACATGATGACTTTCAGAACATTTCATTTGTAAAACAGTTAGATAGCGTCGATTGTACAAAAAGTAAACAAAAACTTTTTGCACTTCTGCTAAGAACTTAAATTTGTTTAAGAGCAAAAATGAGCATCCCAGACTTTTAAAGGTGGTATCGTTATTAGACATACAGCGTAGACCCACATCAGATAGACAGTACATTCCTTCTAATCATGGTTGGCACTGTTTGCCATATTATATATACAGCAAGTTTGAACATGATTCAGGCCGTACACAGACTCAGAAAAGGGGGGAGGAGTGCAGATTTCAGGTATTTTGCAGAGGGTGAAAAACTGCCTGAGTTTGAGAATTTTTCAAAAGGGGGGGGGGGGGTGCGTTTGCACCATGTCACAAAACATGGATTTAAAATGGCGACCACGAATAGCAAGATTTATATTCAGACAAAGGTAAAATTTAATATCAGATCTAGATGATCAGAAATGCTAATGCTTATAATTCTTTTATTTCGTTTTGATGTAAACTTATGAATAACTGTAATTTCTCGATAAAATCAGTGCAGAATACATGTATCTTCATTTCCACACAGTAAAATCGGGGTCATGAGTTACACAACTGTTTAGCTATTGAGAACGATATTTTTGGTTCTGTCGGTAAATAGAAATCTGTAGGTGGTGAGGTAAAAAAAAGTGCCAACTTCCCCCTCCCCCATGTTTTATTTTTTCTGGAATAGCCCTCACCGGAACTTCGTTCCGGTAAGCTATTCTACTACCCTGGCATCGGCGTCCACAAATGATAAAGTTTTTGCGTTAAAGTTTTTTAACTTAGATTAAGTTCATATTTGGTGTTGTGATAGATACTGGGCTAAAGTTTTTATCTGCAGTATCAGCACCCATGATCGTGACCTTAAGGTCAAGGTCACAGACTTAGAGTTTTAATGTTTAAGTTTTTGTGTTAAAGTTTTTAGGAGCTCATTACTTCTTTATCTTTGGATGGATTTAGTTTATACTCGGTATGGTTATAGATACTTGTTTGAAACTTTTAGCAGCATCATCAGCGCTCATGACCATAACCTTGGGATCAAGGTCACTGACTTAGAATTCTTATGTTAAAGTATTTGTGTTAAAGTTTTTAGGAGCTCATTACTTATTTACCTTTTGATAGATTTAGTTCATACTTGGGCTGGTGATAGGTACTAGTCAAAAGTTTTTATCAGCAGCATCATCATACATGACCGGGATCTTTGGCTCAAGGTCACAGACTAAAGACTTATATGTTTTTGCGCTGAAGATTTAAGATCATTACTTAGTTGCCTTCAGTCAAATTTACTTGAGATTTGGAATGGTGATACATGTAGATACTGCTTTAAATTTCTCGAGCGAGTTCGACTTTCAAGGTCATGACCTCAAGGTCAAGGTCGCTATAACAATTTTTAGAAAAACTTGTTCATCACTCCAGGGCCTACATTTATTGACAGATTTTTTATATAAATTCACACAAATGTTGCATATAATAATATCTCAAGTGAGTTCAACTTTTAAGGTCATGACCTCAAGGTCACTGTGGCTATTTTTAGAAAAACTTTGTCATCACTCTAGCACCTATATTTATTGATAAATTTTAATATCACTTCGCACAAATGTTGGGGGTGATAGTATCTTGAGCAGGTTTGTCTTTCAGGGTCCTGAGGTATAGGTCACGGTCATTGGCTGTTTTCAGAATAACTTTGTCATGGCTGTATGGGCTACATTTTTTGATGAATTTTGCCATAATTTTACACAAATGTTGCTTATGATAATATCTCGAGCAAGTTCAACTTTCAAGGTCATGACCTCAAGGTTAAGGACAGTGTAGCTATTTTTAGAAAAAACTTTGTCATCACTCTGTACCTTCATACAAATGTGGGTATGATAATATCTCAAGGGAGTTTGACTTCAGGGTCAGCAGGTCAAGGTCACTGTGGCTATTTGTTGAAAAACTTTGCCTTTGCTCTAGCCGCTACATTTATTGATAGATTTTAATATAACTATATTGCTATAGCACTGGATTCTTTCTTTGTGACTTTGTTTCTTTTATGGGTCTGAAAATTGGCCATTGCGCAACTGAGTCAAAGCGTGACTTCCGGTGATGGGTCTAATATTAACATTGCCATCATCATAAGTCCCTATGTTTTGAATGGGTCTTCCTGAAGCCTACATATAAGTAAGTTAGGGACAAGAGCTTGTATGTGTTTGCAAACGAACATTGCTGGCACGTTACTCATAGAGTTATGTCCCCTTCTTTGCTGAAAATGCTTATTTTTGACCTTGTCATCACCATAAGTCCTTTAGTTTTGATCCAATCTTCCTGACACTAGCATGTAAGTTGGTTGGGAATGAAAGTTCGGTTGAGTTTGAAAACTGGTGATGTCTGCCTATCTCTCATACAGTTATATCCCCTTGAATGCAGGAAATACCTACCTGTACCTTGACGTTGTCATCAGCATAAATCCTTAGGTAAAGATTGGAACTTCCCGAAACTTTGAATCTGTTAGCTCAGGTGAGCGATATAGGACCATTATGGTCCTCTTGTTTAAACATATCACTGAAGGGGCTCTGCTTCTGATCATATTCATGAGCAGGGATGCAGTGGTGGGACTGAGGAGAAGAGAGAGAGAGTTGAAACTATGACAAACATTATAGTTTCTGATCGGATCTGCACTGCGGCTGGATAAAATGCTATACATGTGATAACTTTTCCAGCATAGGTCATGTTGCATATGAGCTGAAATATTGTAAATTCAGCAAGAGGAATCTGAAGTGCTGGTTGAATAAACATGTTAATTACACATTAACAAGTAACAAGTAAATAATTTGGAAAACTTTGACCGAAAATGCTACCATAATTTTTTTTCAGACAAAAAATTGTACTGAATACTTTTTTTATATTGAAGCGTTTTAACAAGTACCCGCAGCCTATGTTATAAAACTTGTTATTGTCCGCATGACTATCACTGACCATCTGACTGCCGTCGACCCTGAACAAAATCTAGATTATAGCGACAATAGTCGCCTCCCTAAGACGTTAGAGCACTGCGTAAAAAAGAAAGTTCTTGTCTGTGCTCGTGCACTTGAGCATTGGCAAACAGTTTATACCGAATCAGATGCCACATAACTGTCTGATCAGGGCTACTGTACTTGCTTAAAATACCAGAATTTAAGGGTTAAACGGAACAGTTCAATTCTCAGTTCACGACTATTTTCTTGCACAACAGACAAGGAAATCCGTGATTTTACCCTGGGATAGAAATTTATGTTCTGACCCTGGTGTTCCGACCCAGGCAACTAACATAAATGCGTTTCATTTCTATTCAACTGCCGGAACTACATGTACTTCTGCACTACTTTTATTTTGTAAACAATATGCATGTGTCAAAACTAACCGGAGGTGTTGTGCAAGAAAAAGAATCCAATATGGGGTTCTGTTGTAGATGGGCGTTTCCAACCCTCGGGATGACCGTGCTGAGCGGAACCTCGGCGTAGCCTCGGTTCCGCTCAGCACGGTCATCCCTCGGGTTGGAAACACTCATCTACAACAGAACCCCATATCAGATTCTTATATTCCCAACCTACACTCAGAGACGATCAACCCATCATTACTCTCAATGCTTTGATTCTATATAATCTATAATTTTTGGGATCCATTTTGAAACCGTGTTATATCCAAAACCATGTTATATTGAACAGTTTTATATTCAGATTGTGGTGTTTGTTTGTTTGATTTGAGGTTTAACATCCCCATCAACACTGTATAGGTCATTTTGGAGACATTGCTGCCAATTTTGGGGGACTTTTGCCCGACATTGAGATGAAATGACATCTCAAGCCCTGTCGCCCAATGAAACCAATAGGGTTTATAAGCATGGACGGTCCAACTCGCACCGCTATACCTGGGCAGGCTTAGGTCCTCTAAGCGGTTTACCAGTACTCATGTTCAGTCGGATCTCAGCTCTGCGTGGAAGCATCATGTAGCCAATCTAGTTCTTCAAGCCCCGATGGGCGAGGGCCATGCGGTTGTGGTGTATGTGCCATATTTAATAATTAATGTTTGGATGATATGTTAACCAATTGTATACTAGTGGACTCTTCCATTCCTATATGTTGGACAAGTCCATTTGTCATATAAGGGGTGTCAGGCTTATTTGTTTCATTTTTTATTGTCGCGCATGCTATTAACAATCCACGATATAGGCGTCTGGTTTTTCGTCTCTTCATTCATCTGTCCTTGCGACCACCCTAGCGTTCACGCTAATAGTCAAGTTTATTTCTCAAGAACTATAAGAGCTTCATTAATGATACTTGGTACAAACTTGTATCTGGGGATGGCAACTTAAATGCAAGCATCCCTATTTGACCATGGCCTACATTTCATGGTTCACTGACTTTGTAAAATATTGCGACCACCCTAGCGTTCACCCTAATGGTCAAGTTTATCCTAAGAAGTATAAGAGCTTCATTAATGATATTTGGTACAAACTTGAATCTGGGGATGGCAATGTAAATGCAAGCATCGATATTTGACCATGACCATAATTTATGGTTCACTGACTTTGTAGAATATTGCAACCACCCTAGTGTTCACCCTAATGGTCAAGTTAATTTCTCAAGGACTATAAGAGCTTCATTAATGATACTTGGTACAAACTTGTATTTCAGGATGGCAACTTAAACGCAAGCATCCTTATTTGATCTTGACCTACATTTCATAGTTCACTGACTTTGTAAAATAATGCGACCACCCTAGCGTTCACCCTAATGGTCAAATTTATTTCTCAAGAACTATAAGAGCTTCATTAATGATATTTGGTACAAACTTGAATCTGGGGATGGCAACATAAATTCAAGCATCCATATTTGACCTTGACCTAAATTTCATGGTTCACTGGCTTTGTAGAATATTGCAACCACCCTAGTGTTCACCCTAATGGTCAAGTTAATTTCTCAAGGACTATAAGAGCTTCATTAATGATACTTGGTACAAACTTGTATTTCAGGATGGCAACTTAAACGCAAGCATCCTTATTTGACCTTGACCTACATTTCATAGTTCACTGACTTTGTAAAATATTGCGACCACCCTAGCGTTCACCCTAATGGTCAAATTTATTTCTCAAGAACTATAAGAGCTTCATTAATGATATTTGGTACAAACTTGAATCTGGGGATGGCAACATAAATTCAAGCATCCATATTTGACCTTGACCTAAATTTCATGGTTCACTGACTTTGTAGAATATTGCGACCACCCTGGCGGTCACCCAAATACATGTAGTCAAGTTAATTTCTCAAGAATTATAAGAGCTTCATTAATAAGAGCTTCATTAATGATACTTGGTACAAACTTGTATCTGGAGATGGAAACTTAAATGCAAGCATTCATATTTGACCTTGACCTACATTTTATGGTTCACCGACTTTGTTAAATTTTGCAACCACCCTAGCGTTCACCATAATGGTTAAGTTCATTTCTCAAGAATTATTAGAGCTTCATTAATGATACTAAGTACAAGCTTGCATTTAAGAATGGCAACTTTTATGCAAGCATCTATGTTTGACCTTCACCTAAATGTCATGGTTTGGTGACTTTGCGCCCCCACAGGCGTGACATAGCCTTTGGCGGAATTCTTGTTCTATTTTTGACAGAAAATTCTGTAAGCAAACAGTGCTGGCCCTGATCAGACGCCACATTCTGTGGCGTCTTATCTGGGCCGGCACTATTTGCCGGGGGTTTCCTGCATGCAATGGATTAACATGGTTTGTTTTGAACAAAAAAGCAAACTAGAGCGCGCAGTCGATGGCAAGCCATCGCAAATCCCCACGTTTTCTCCACAGTAGGTCAAAATTTGACCTTTTGACCCCTCCCCAGGGCCCCTGGGGGCGGGGACAAAAAAAAATGTGCTCTTGCGCAAGCCATTCATGTAAGCAGCTCGCATACCAAATTTGGTTGAATTCCGGCTAACGGTTTAGGAGGAGATAGCCGGACGGACAGACGGGCGGAGGCGATTGCAATATCCCCACTTTTTTTGAAAAACGTGGGGATAACAATGCCAATATTATTTTAGGAAAAAAGTACTATTTGTGTAATGCTGAATGATAAAACACTTTTGTTAGCTTTGGACAGCTGCATGTTATGGTGTACTATTACATACTTTTGGTATATATTTCAGGTCTGTTTGGATCAAATTTCAAATTTTTGAAAGATGATATGACTGGAAACATTAAGGTAAGCCACTCATCACATTAGATTTACATCAGCAGTCAGAGGTATCTTTCACAAGTCAGTCAGTGAAATGCATACATGTACTCCACATTACAATGATTACATACATGTATTTCTCGTTTCCCATTTCTAACTTCTAACCAATCAAATTACTTGATATTCGTTACATGTGGAAAACACCCTAAATGGATACCTTGACAAACAGTGCAGACCCAAATGAGATACTGTGGAACGCAGTGTCTGATCAAGGCCTGCACTATTTGCTAACAGAATTTTACGTCAAAAATAGAATAAAAAAAAAAAAAAATGGACTTGACCAACATACAGCAATGGAAGAGTCCACCAGTATACAATGGGTCAATTATCCCTGTAACCCCTCCGTATCTGTGAAATTCAAAGTGAAGGCAATGATCAGGAAACAATTCTCCCATGCATGACATCAAAGGGAAAGAAACACAAACATAAAATGGGCCCTGTCAAGCGATTTTAGTTCTTATCACTTATGCGAGCAGCGAAGGTGCAGGCGAGCCTGCGCATTCGCGCAGTCTCGCCAGAACCTTCGCTGCTCGCTCAAACAAGCAGTGAATCAAGAGGAACCTTCAGACAGAAGCCATATCCCTGGCCCCTCTGAATGGCTGGGTATGCGCAGTTAAAATTTGTCATTACGGAATGCTCGAAGACACAAATTCGCTTGGCGGGGCTCAAATAACATCAATGAAATAGTCACAAGTGGAAAGACAAAAGGACAGTTACTTTTCCACAAGATGGCCAAAATGAAAAGGCCTTGATCAGATAGAGTAAACTGACCAAAAATCCTTTTCAGCCTCCAAGCAGCTTTAGCTGTGACTGTAGATTTTTCCATGAGTTGGCATACTAGCTCAACCCTTATCTTGCTGTTCAAGACAACCCCTATCTTTGCAAACATGGTAGATCAAGATCAGATGGCTTCTGAAGAAGCCAACTGATCAGGATCTACACTGTTTGGCATTCAGTTTATGAATTTGTAGCAATAAATTACATCAAGTAATTTGATTGGTTCAGACAGAAATGAGTGTGGCTTAAATGAATATTCAGCAAGATAAGAGTTAAAACAGGTTCTAATGTCTTGTTGGAGGGGGCAGCCAAGCAGTTATTACTTAATATTAACATTCTTTAAGTGCATTTACAGAAAAAAATCAGTAGCTGAAATATTGGGACATGATGGCCATACTTCAATGGAAATATTGACTCATGCAAAGTCAGTGTCAAATATTCATAACTGTCATCAATATAAACCATCGTCCTTTCCAATAGGATTGTATGATGGTGACGTTATGACCATAGCAACAGCTAATTATACCCCCACAAATGAAATTTGGGGGGGGGGTATATAGGAGTGAGCTTGTCGGTCGGTCGGTCGGTCTGTTGACTTGGTTTCCAGACGATAACTCAAAAAGCGCTTCACCGATTTTTAGCTCACCAGAGCCGAAGGCTCCGGGGGAGCTTATAGGATAGGCAGTTGTCCGGCGTCGTCGTCGTCGTCGTCGTCGTTGTCGTCGTCGTTGTCGTCGTCGTCGTCTGACGTCAACACTTTCAAACATCTTCTTCTCTGAAGCCACTGGACCGATTCAGCCCAAATTTTATCTGTAGCATCCTTGGGCAGGGGGATTGAAAGTTTGTGTTTTTTATGAAAATCGGCCCATTAGTTTGGTTGCTATGGCAACTTAGAGTTTCCATAGACTTATAATGGGGAAAATTGAAAAATGGCATTTACTGCCCAGTCATTGCAGATATTTGGACAAAACTTTTATAGAAATGTTTCTTGAGTAAAATTCTTTCAGCCATATGCTTTTATGCCAACCTGAGGGTCCCCCAGGTTGTGCCGGGGCCATGCCCCACCCCCTCCACTTCATAAAAGGCCATATAACTCAGAAACCATTCAGATCCCGACCCCTAAACCATATATATTCTTGTTCCTATTGATAAGACGCATTTAGTAACACCAACCTTGGGGTCCTCAGGGATGCGCCGAGGTCATGCCCCACCCCCTCCACTTAATAAAAGGCCCAATATCTCGGAAACCATTCAGATCCCCACCCCTTAACCATATATATTCTTGTTCCTTATGATAAGACCCATTCGGTGACATCAACCTGGGAGTCCCCTGGATGCGCCGGGGCCATGCCCCACCCCCTCCATTTCATAAAAGGCCCAATATCTCGTAAACCTTACAGATCCCCGCCCCTAAACCATATATATGCGTGCTTCTTATGATAAGACACATTCATTGACACCAACCTGGGGGTCCTCAGAGATGCGCTGGGGCCTTGCCCCACCCCTCTACTTCACAAAAGGCCATATATCTCAGAAACTGTTCAGATCCCCACCCCTAAACCATATATATTCTTGTTCCTATTGATAAGACGCATTCAGTAACACCAACCTGGGGGTCGTCAGGAATGCGCACAGGTCAGGCCCCACCCCCTCAACTTTATAAAAGGCCCAATATCTCGGAAACCATTCAGATTCCCACCCCTAAACCATATATATTCTTGTTCCTTTTGATAAGACCCATTCAGTGACATCAACCTGGGAGTCCCCTGGATGCACCGGGGCCATGCCCCACCCCCTCCATTTGATAAAAGGCCCAATATCGCGGAAACCTTACAGATCCCCGCCCATAAACCATATATATGCTTGCTTCTTATGAAAAGACACATTCATTGACACCAACCTGGGGGTCCTCAAAGACGCGCTGGGGCCTTGCCCCACCCCTCCACTTCAAAAAAGGCCATATATTTCAGAAACTGTTCAGATCCCCACCCCTAAACCATATATATTCTTGTTCATTATGATAAGACGCATTCAGTAACACCAACCTGGGGGTTCCCAGGGATATGCTGGGGCCATGCCCCACCCCCTCCATTTCATAATATCGCAATATCTCGGAAACCCTACAGATGGCCACCCCTTAACCATATATAGTCTTGTTCCTTATGATAAGACACATTCATTGACACCAACCTGGGAGTCTCCCTGGGCCTTGCCCCACCCCTCCACTTCACATAAGGCCTTATATCTCAGAGAATGTTCTTAGCCCCACCCTAAACCATATATATTCATCTTTCTTATGATAAGACGCATTCAGTGACACCAGCTTGGGAGTCCCCGGGGCACGCCCAGGCCATGCCACACCGCTTTACTTCATTAAAAGCCATATATATCAGAAATAGTTCAGATCCCCACCCCTAAACCATATACTTGTTCCTTATGATAAGACTCGTTCAATCACACCAACCTGGAGGTCTCTTTGTGCTGAGGCAATGTGCCCCGCCCTTCCATTTCATAAAAGGCTTTATATTTCAGAAACCATTCAAATCCCCACCCCATAATCATATATGTTCTTGTTCCTTATTATTAGCACACCTACTGTAGCGGGGTCCGCAGGGGCCATTCCTATTTCATAAAAGGGCCTCAAATCTCTGAAACCGGTCAGATTCCCAGCACTGAACCATATATATACTTGGTCCTTATGATAAGACACATTTAGGGACAACAGTTTGGGCTTTCCTGGGATCAACAGGGCATGCCCCAACCCCTCAACTGTTAAAGAGGCCTTACAGATCCCCACTGCTAAACCATATATATTTTTGTTTCTTATGATAAGACGCATTTAGTGATACCAACCAGGGCTCCATTGGTCCATGCCCCACCCCCTCTACTTCATAAAAGGCCTAACTTTTCAGATGCTGAGTCCACATGGGTGCTCATTTGGACATGGGGGTTCATTTGGTGGATTAAAATGATATCATGTTAAAATACATGGCTGCCATTGGGCAGGATGGGCAGTGCCCACCTGAGCTCTGGTGAGCATAGTGGCCCATGGGCCTCTTGTTATAATTTTTGGTACACTGATGTAACATCATAAAATACAGGTCAAGTTCGATTTTCACTACAATTCGTCAAAGGCAGTTTTTGTGGGGGTATTCATCACCTTTAGTGATAGCTCTAGTTTGTGATAATTTAAGGATGGTTTTTGTCAACTCTCCATATAAACCTATGTTGTGGGTATTCATTAGAATCGCTAAGCAGACTATTAACATGAAATGGGAACCTTCATTTTCGCTGAAAACCAAAAGTAGATTTTTTTACCAAAAATAGAATTTTGTATGCTACTCTTACCGGTGTAACAGTTTATCTTTACCCCCTGGGTAGCTTTACCCCCGGGGGTAAAGATATCCCGGGATATCTTTACCCCCACCCGGGATATCTTCACCCCCGGGGGTAAAGATATCCCGGCTGGGATATCTTTACCCCCGGGGGTAAAGCTAAACTGGCTAGGATATCTTTACCCCCACCCCAACTTTTGGGTATAAACTATTTTCTTACAACAACGCAACCGGCAAGTTAGCACTAGGCCTTCTCTAAGACGCACTTTTGATGTTGTTTGAGACGAATATCAAATACGTGCCGAAAGCTTTGTAGCACCGTTTTGAACTCTCCATCACGTGCTTCTGAACTGGTATTTGAGATGATTGACAACCGTCTTTGAACGTTAAAAGCGTGGGCGGGACAATAGCGCTGTCACTTTATGTTACAATCGATTTTCAATACTGCTGAAAAGGAGATTGTGGATACTCGTTAAAACATCGAAGCGGTTCTACCTAGCAGTACCCACAATCTATAGTCTGCTCAAAACAGAGATTGTGGATACTCGTTAAAACCTCGATGTGGCGACAGGGCTTGAGATGTCATTTCATCACAATGTCGGGTAAAAGTCCCACAAAATCGGAAACAACGTCTCCAAAATGACATATACGTACAGTTGTGAGTATTTCTGCTCAAAATATTGATTGTGGATGCTCGTATCGCCTCATCGAATTTTTCTTATTTCTGTTCAAACTATAGATTGTGCATACTCGTTAGTATCACCTCATCGTGGCGATTCTAACGAGTACCCACAATCTATATTATGAGCAGAAATAAGAAAAGTAAGATGTACCTCTGTAAACCCCGGTTATTCTATATAAAAGTGGGATTCCAGGGGGTCAAAATTATATAGGCATGTTTTCGTGAAGTGGCCAAGCAGGCACTCGACAGTGAATCAAGCGTGGTAGCGCAATGGTTAGTGCACTTGCCTGTGATGCTAAAGGCCCCCGGTTTGATTCCCGGCAGCAGTAATAAAACTGCGGTGTCCGAACATGCTCCGGATGAATGCAACAAAGTACACCGTCCTCCGCATCGGGACCTTAACTTCGGATCCCCTACACGTGCAGGGAGGCCCATCCTGTGCAGGTTAAAGATTTATACCGTTATTACACGATTACTGTGTATGCTTTCATCCTGCAAACATGGAGCGTCAAATGTGACCTGGAAACGCTCCAATATTCATTTGACCGATCACAGAAATAATTTTTGTGTTGTTTGAATTGAGGTTTAACGTCCCGTCAACACTGTTTAGGTTTGTTTTGTTTGTTTGATTTCAGGTTTAACGTCCCCGTCAGCACTTTATAGGTCATTTTAGAGACGTTGCTTCCAATTTTGTGGGACTTTTACCAGGCATTGAGATGAAAAGGCATCACAAGCCCTGTCGCCCAATGAAACCAATAGGGTTTATAAGTGTGGATGGTCTGACTCGCACCGCTTTGTCTGGGCAGGCTTAGATCCTCTTAAGCGGTTTACCAGTACTCGTGTGCAGTAAATAATGTTAATGGGGATGTTAAACCTCAAATCAAGTAAACAAACATTCTAACAGAAACGCAGTAATATTGGTCAATTAAAGTCTGTTATTGGTGACATGAAATCTGAGGGGAATGACTTGGCAGATTTTCCACCATTTTTCAAAAGGGGACAACTTTCGGAACTTCCTGTTTGCTTTTCTATAAGCTTTGTCCCACGAAATAGTGATATACTCTAAAAGGAAAGAATTTGCTCCTCAGGAGCAAATTCTTTCCTTTAAGAGTTGACCCTTATTGACATGGGAGACTAAAATACGCTTGGAGGAGTTGCCTCCCCTGAAGGTGTATGCATTCCACTTAAAGTCTTAAAAAATATTTGCCACTTAATTGCTCGACTCGACGGTTAGTAAAATTTTTGGGCGGATTTTTGCGTGCTCCCGGGAGACCTTATGGGTCCAGCCTTTTAAATTTTGAAACTGGACAAAAATGGGCGGTAAAAAAGAGAAGAAACCCAGAAAAACCAACAAGTCTTAACCCTTATCCTGCTGAATAAATAAATTTAGCCACAGCCATTGCTGACTGCCAAAAATTAAAATTTCTTAACATTATTCACAAACTGCATGGCAAACAGTGTGTTTGCAAAAGTAGGGGTTGTTATGGGTTAAATATACACTAAAGCCACTTTTTAACTGAGTTTCCTGTTGTGCCCATTTCTGTTTGTTTGTTTGATTTGAGGTTTAACGTCCCCTTCAACACTGTATATGTCATTTTGGAGACGTTGCTTCCAATTTTGTGGGACTTTTACCCGTCATTGAGATGAAATGACATCTCAAGCCCTGTCACCCAATGAAACCAATAGGGTTTATGGCTGTCGGGTTTATAAGTATGGGCGGGCTGCCTCGCATCGCTTTGCACGGGCAGGCTTAAATCCTCTAAGCGCTTTACCAGTACTCGTGTAGTCTGCGTGGAAGCCTCATGCAGCCCATCTATTTCTTCAAGCCCCGATGGGCGGGGGCCGACAATTTCTGTATGTATTGGAATTGCACAAGGAGGATAAATTACAAGGATTCGTGTAAAAAATACATTCAAATCAATCAAATCTTTTATTCACTCTGATTACAAGAGGAGCGATACAAATATGCCACGTTCGGCGGCAAAGTTTAAGTAAAAAAAAAAAAATAAAAAAATAAAACACATACAAAAACAAAACAACCAGAGGGCAACATTAAATTTTACGAGATGAAATAAGTACTCTCTCTCTCTCTCTCTCTCTCTCTCTCTCTCTCTCTCTCTCTCAGTATGTGTGTGTTTTGAGCACGCAACGCTGAAACAGAGCCGAATCTATGGCATAGTGTGCTTCGAGTTAGTCAATCAACAAAAATCAAATTTATTTCTCTCAGCATCGCGAAAACACGCCTATACAAATACACTGCAAACCCTATCGCCGAAGAAAAGAAATTGGTGACAATTTTCCAATCTCTGCCCAAAACACAGACCGCGGGTGCCCGCACGAACCGCCTTATCGATGCGGCTCAAACGAGCACCCCCAATCCAGCCCCAGAGCAGAAACAAGAAAAATAAGGTTTACCCTCTGTAAACTCCAGTTTTACTGTGTAAAAGCGGGGTTCAAGGAGGTCAAACCCATACAGGCGCTTTTTCGCGATGGGTTATTATATACAATATGTTAACGAGGAGCAAAACGTTGTGCAAACATACTGTTTCCTGTAACAAACTTATTATTTCATCATTTATTATTATTATTTATTTTATTTATCAGACCACACCCGTTCCTGACTTTAAACCAATCAGATAACTTATGTAATTATACCCCCGGCGTATGCCATGGGGGTATATAGTTTTTGTCTTTTCCGTCTGTATGTCTGTCCGTAAACAATTATTTTGTGTCAAAGATATCTCAGGAACTGCTTCACATAGAAACTTGAAATTTTGTACACATGATCAGTATGACTACTTGTATTGTGGGAAAGAAAATAAGGGCCAAGGGGTCAGGCCTTTTAGAGTTATTTCCCTTTGTAGTTCGGCACTGGCCGGGGGTATACGTGTCCCACTGGGCACTTTTGTCTAGTTTCAAACAGTGCAGATCCCGATCAGACTCAGAAGCCATCTGGTCTGGATCTGCACTATGTGCAAAGCTAGGTTTTTTTTTATCAAGAACGGCAAGTTTTGCTCAGACTGGTCCGTATGCAGTAAACTATGTTCCATTCAAAAGATCATAGAGCATGAAACGTGTGAAGTTACAAAGCATGTTCTGCACGAGCATGTGTAGTTTGGTAAATGTTGAGACGTGTGGCCAACACACTAAAGAAAAATATGAATGGGATATTATGTTCACTCCAGAGTGGTAAGTGTAATAAAATATTATAGATGCGTCTCTCTCTCTCTCTCTCTCTCTCTCTCTCTCTCTCTCTCTCTCTCTCTCTCTTAACCAGCCAATACACAAATGTAAACAGATATATTCATTACGAGTACACACCCATACAAATACACTGCAAACCCTACCGCCGAAAAGAACAAATATTTTCCGATGAAAAACTGATATCCGACACAGATCGTGGACAGGTGGATACATGTTAGAACCATTGTGTACAAAGTTGTTTTGTGAAAGTAGGGTTAATTTAAAATATTAGGTAATAGTAATTAAGCGCTAGGACGTAGCAACACTAAATCAAGATTATAGATAAAGGTATGCACATGTATGAAATCAGACCGGACAGTCGTCGGCAGTCGCGAGCGGACGACAAAGGCGAAAAGCGCACAGGGGAAGCGTCCCCGACTGCCACCGGGTGTAGGCTGGGAAAATATTCCCGGACTGAGGTCCAAACTTTCGTTCAAGCCCTAAATTCCACTTTTTATGTAAACAGTGTAGACCCCGATCAGACGCCGGTAGAATGACCGGTAGAGTAGCCTATGTCATTAAAAATCCGCGCTTTTTGGTTGTACTTTGACACCGCGTTCTGTGGCGCCTGACCTGAGTCTCCATTGCTTGCCAAGCCCCTCACAGCGAATATACGCTAACTGGTGATTCATTTTTTTTACATGACCCGTGGCGTCCAGACAATATTAAATATGGAGCGCGAAGCAGTAGATTTTGACAATCGCTTAGCTCCGCCCTCTCCTGTGGGTTAACCGGTATTGGATGGTGATGTTAAGTATTGATTACCGTTACTTTGGCAAACTTGTCAATTCTGGTGTAGCGTGTCAAGTGTTTTTTGACGTATCTGCTCTTTAATGAACCGGCGGGATATGGCGTACTGCTAACTTGCCGGTTGCCCTGTTGTAATGCCCAATTTCTTCTTATATGTAAGTGAAGCAAGATAGTGGACTCGATGTTTCACTTTAACATTTTTTTCGTTTTAATCATGACTCGGACAAATAGGACTACCCTTAGTAAGAAATATGACCATATTATAGAGGCAAATGATTATTTAATAACTTCTTTTTTGAAAATTTTCTTATTCAAAATGTCCCTTATGACAATCTTTTATAAACTTGCATTATCCCTGTCAGTCGTGAAATGGGTGGTGGTGGTGAGTGGAAAGGCGGGGGTAAAGATATCCCGGCTGGGATATCTTTACCCCCGGGGGTAAAGCTAAACTGGCCGGGATATCTTTACCCCCACCCCAACTTTTGGGTAAACTATTTTCTAAATGCCCAATTTCTTCTTATATGTAAGAGAAACAAGAAAGTGGACTCGATGTTTCACTTTAACATTTTTTGTTTCAATTGTGACTCGGACTTATAGAACTACCTTTAGATAGTAATATGACCATATTATAGAGGCAAATTATTATTTAATAACTTCTTTTTGTATATTTTCTTATTCAAAATGTCCCTTATGACAATCTTTCATAATCTTGCATTATCCCTGTCAGTTGCGAAATGGGTGGTGGTGGTGAGTGGAAAGGCGGGGGGTTAAGATATCCCGGCCGGGATATCTTTTCCCCCGGGGGTAAAGCTAAACTGGCCAGGATATCTTTACCCCCACCCCAACTTTTGGGTATAAACTATTTTCTACATGCCAAATTTCTTCTTATATGTAAGAGAAGCAAGATAGTGGACTCGATGTTTCACTTGAACATTTTTTGTTTCAATCATGACTCGGACTAATAGAACTACCCTTGGTAAGAAATGTGACCATATTATAGAGGCAAATGATTATTTAATAACTTCTTTTTGTATAGTCTTATTCAAAATGTCCCTTATGACAATCTTTTATAAACTTGCATTATCCCTGTCAGTTGTGAAATGGGTTGTGGTTGCGAGTGCAAAGGCGGGGGTAAAGATTTCCCGGCTGGGATATCTTTACCCCCGGGGGTAAAGCTAAACTGGCCAGGATATCTTTACCCCCACCCCAACTTTTGGGTATAAACTATTTTCTAAATGCCCAATTTCTTCTTTTATGTAAGAGAAGCAAGAAAGTGGACTCGATGTTTCACTTGAACATTTTTCGTTTCAATCATGACTCGGACAAATAGAACTACCCTTAGTAAGAAATATGACCATATTATAGAGGCAATGATTATTTAATAACTTCTTTTTGTATATTTGCTTATTCAAAATGTTGCTTATGACAATCTTTCATAATCTTGCATTATCCCTGTCAGTCGTGAAATGGGTGGTGGTGGTGAGTGGAAAGGCGGGGGTAAAGATATCCCGGCTGGGATATCTTTACCCCCGGGGGGTAAAGCTAAACTGGCCAGGATATCTTTACCCCCACCCCAACTTTTGGGTAAAAACTATTTTCTTAATGCCCAATTTCTTCACATATGTAAGAGAAGCAAGATAGTGGACTCAATGTTTCACTTTAACATTTTTTGTTTCAATCATGACTCGGACTTATAGAACTACCTTTAGAAAGAAATATGACCATATTATAGAGGCAAATGATTATTTAATAACTTCTTTTTTGTATATTTCCTTATTCCAAATGTTGCTTATGACAATCTTTCATAATCTTGCATTATCCCTGTCAGTTGTGAAATGGGTGGTGGTGAGTGGAAAGGCGGGGGGTAAAGATATCCTGGCTGGGATATCTTTACCCCCGGGGGTAAAGCTAAACTGGCCAGGATATCTTTACCCCCACCCCAACTTTTGGGTATAAACTAATTCTTAATGCCCAGTTTCTTCTTATATGTAAGTGAAGCAAAAAAAACAAAACAAGCATAATTAAACCATACAGCTTGCAAGAATATTTTTTTCACATCTTATACCATTGCTCATGGGTGGGGGTGAAGAATTCCTGGCTGGGATAGGGTGACCCCCCCCCCCCCCCCCGCCACCCCCCAAAAAAATCAAGACTTTGGAAAACCGAGACAAGCACACTTCTCAACAATGGAAGGTACTTCTGATGTCCAATGGTCTATGGTTGACATAACATTACCACAAGCTAGCTTGCATGAATCAGGATTTCACACCTCTACCATTGCTCATGGGTGGGGGTAAAGATATCCTGGCCAGTTTAGCTTTACCCCCGGGGGTCAAGATATCCCAGCCGGGATATCTTTACCCCCGCCTTTCCACTCACCACCACCACCCATTTCACAAATGACAGGGATAATGCAAGCTTATGAAAGATTGTCATAAGC
This sequence comes from Lucinisca nassula, assembly GCA_963580285.1. Lineage (NCBI taxonomy): Eukaryota > Metazoa > Mollusca > Bivalvia > Lucinida > Lucinidae > Lucinisca > Lucinisca nassula. Next base: position 106,461,111 of record OY757022.1, read on the forward strand.
AACATTTTGAATAAGAAAATATACAAAAAAGAAGTTCTTAAATAATCATTTGCCTCTATAATATGGTCATATTTCTTACTAAGGGTAGTTCTATAAGTCCGAGTCATGATTGAAACAAAAAATGTTAAAATGAAACATCGAGTCCACTATCTTGCTTCTCTTACATATAAGAAGAAATTGGGCATTAAGAAAATAGTTTATTCCCAAAAGTTGGGGTGGGGGTAAAGATATCCTGGCCAGTTTAGCTTTACCCCCGGGGGTAAAGATATCCCAGCCGGGATATCTTTACCCCCGCCTTTCCACTCACCACCACCCATTTCACGACTGTCGGGGATAATGCAAGATAATGAAAGATTTTCATAAGGGACATTTTGAATAAGCAAATATACAAAAAGAAGTTATTAAATAATCATTGCCTCTATAATATGGTCATATTTCTTTCAAAAGGTAGTTCTATAAGTCCGAGGCATGATTGAAACAAAAAATGTTAAAGTGAAACATTGAGTCCACTATCTTGCTTCTCTTACATATAAGAAGAAATTGGGCATTAAGAAAATAGTTTATACCCAAAAGTTGGGGTGGGGGTAAAGATATCCTGGCCAGTTTAGCTTTACCCCCGGGGGTGAAGATATCCTAGCCGGGAGATCTTTACCCCCGCCTTTACACTCACCACCACCACCCATTTCACGACTGACAGGGATAATGCAAGATTATGAAAGATTGTCATAAGCAACATTTTGAATAAGCAAATATACAAAAAGAAGTTATTAAATAATCATTGCCTCTATAATATGGTCATATTTCTTACTAAGGGTAGTTCTATTTGTCCGAGTCATGATTGAAACGAAAAATGTTCAAGTGAAACATCGAGTCCACTATCTTGGTTCTCTTACATATACGAAGAAATTGGGCATTTAGAAAATAGTTTATACCAAAAGTTGGGGTGGGGGTAAAGATATCCTGGCCAGTTTAGCTTTACCCCCGGGGGTAAAGATATATCAGCCGGGACATCTTTACCCCCGCCTTTGCACTCACCACCACCACCCATTTTACGACTGACAGGGACAATGCAAGATTATGAAAGATTGTCATAAGCAACATTTTGAATAAGAAAATATACAAAAAAGAAGTTATTAAATAATCATTTGCCTCTATAATATGGTCATATTTCTTACAAAGGGTAGTTCAATTAGTCCGAGTCATGATTGAAACGAAAAAAGTTAAAGTGAAATATCGAGTCCACTATCTTGGTTCTCTTACATATACGAAGAAATTGGGCATTAAGAAAATAGTTTATACCCAAAAGTTGGGGTGGGGGTAAAGATATCCTGGCCAGTTTAGCTTTACCCCCGGGGGTAAAGATATCCCAGCCGGGATATCTTTACCCCCGCATTTCCACTCACCACCACCCAATTCACGACTGTCAGGGATAATGCAAGATTATGAAAGATTGTCATAAGGGACATTTTGAATAAGCAAATATACAAAAAGAAGTTATTAAAATAATCATTTGCCTCTATAATATGGTCATATTTCTTACTAAGGGTAGTTCTATTAGTCCGAGTCAAGATTGAAACGAAAAATGTTAAAGTGAAACATCGGGTCCCCTATCTTGCTTCTCTTACATGTAAGAAGAAATTGGGCAATTAGAAAATAGTTTATACCCAAAAGTTGGGGTGGGGGTAAAGATATCCTGGCCAGTTTAGCTTTACCCCCGGGGGTAAAGATATCCCAGCCGGGATATCTTTACCCCCGCCTTTCCATTCACCACCACCACCCATTTCACAACTGACAGGGATAATGCAAGATTATGAAAGATTGTCATAAGGGACATTTTGAATAAGAAAATATACAAAAAGAAGTTATTAAATAATCATTTGCCTCTATAATATGGTCATATTTCTTACTAAGGGTAGTTCTAATAGTCCGAGTCACGATTGAAACGAAAAATGTTAAAGTGAAACATTGAGTCCACTATCTTGCTTCTCTTACATATACGAAGAAATTGGGCATTTAGAAAATAGTTTATACCCAAAAGTTGGGGTGGGGGTAAAGATATCCTGGCCAGTTTAGCTTTACCCTCAGGGGTAAAGATATCCCAGCCGGGATATCTTTACCCCCGCCTTTCCACTCACCACCACCACCCATTTTACGACTGACAGGGACAATGCAAGATTATGAAAGATTGTCATAAGCAACATTTTGAATAAGAAAATATACAAAAAAGAAGTTATTAAATAATCATTTGCCTCTATAATATGGTCATATTTCTTACTAAGGGTAGTTCTATAAGTCCGAGTCATGATTGAAACAAAAAATGTTAAAGTGAAACATCGAGTCCACTATCTTGCTTCTCTTACATATACGAAGAAATTGGGCATTAAGAAAATAGTTTATACCCAAAAGTTGGGGTGGGGGTAAAGATATCCTGGCCAGTTTAGCTTTACCCCCGGGGGTAAAGATATCCTGGCCAGTTTAGCTTTACCCCCGGGGGTGAAGATATCCAGGGTGGGGGTAAAGATATCCCGGGGGTAAAGCTACCCAGGGGTACCCAGCGGTCAAGATAAACTGGGACACCGGTATGTTTGGTTCTTGAAAAGTTCAGCAGCGCAAGTGGGCATTTAAGTATTAAGCTTTAAAGCAGGGGGTAAAATACTCATTGTACAAAATTGTTGAGGGTCACTGATGAGGCCTAAATGGCCGAAACTAGCTTGTCTGGCCCAGAAAACGTGTGCACATCATATTTTCCATTTCTGTGGTGTATTCCTTGCTTCCAAAGGATAACCCTTTCATAGAACATATTTATCTGGAGCACTAACTATGTTTGGACTAGAAATAAGAAAAATGTCACAGATTATTTATAATTATCTGAAAAATGCTAGTTCTGGAGATACTTTAGTTTGTTTGTTTGTTTGTATTATGTCTCCCCCGAAAATTTTTTTTTCGGAGAGACATATTGTTTTTCCCCCGGGCGTCTGTCTGTCTGTCCGTCTGTCTGTCTGTCCGTCTGTCCGTCTGTCACACATTCGTGTCCGCTCTGTAACTTGAAAATCGTTAGAGCTATCATCACGAATCTTCGTATAAATATTAATCAGCATTAGACGACGTGCAGTGCGCAAGAACCATAACTCTCGCATTTATACTTTTTGAATTATCTCCCTTTGAAGTTTGCTGGTATGTATATATGTATGGGCAAATCGTGTCCGGTCAATAACTTTCTTATTTTTTGATGGATTTTAAAATTAATCGGCAGAAATATTAACAACCATAAGACGATGTGTGGTGCGCATGAGGCAGGTCGGTACCTCAAAGGTCAAGGTCATACTTAGAGGTCAAATGTCAAAAAGGGGCCTTTTTTCGTATTTGGTCAATAACTTTCAAATTTTGAGATGGATTTTAAAATTACTTGGCATAATTATTAACAATCATGAGACGATTTGTGGTGCACATGAGGCAGGTCGGTACCTCAAAGGTCAAGGTCATACTTAGAGGTCAAAGGTCAAAAAGTGGGCCTTTTTTCGTATTTGGTCAATAACTTTCTTATTTTGAGATTGATTTTGAAATCACATGGCAGAAATGTGAACCAATATAAGGCGATGTGTTGCGCGCATGACCCATGTTGGTACCTCAAAGGTCAAGGTCATACTTAGAGGTCAAATGTAAAAAAGGGGCCTTTTTTCGGGTTTTGTCAATAACTTGCCTATTTTTAAATAGAATTTGAAGCTACTTGGCAAACATGTTAACTATCATGAGACGATGTGTTGCATGCATGATTCAGTTTGGTACCTAAAATGTCAAGGTCATACATAGAGGTCAAAGGTAAAAAGGGGCCTTTTTTCGTGTTTGGTCAATAACTTTCTTATTTTTAGATGGATTTTGAAATTGCTAGGCAGAAATGTTAACCACCATGAGGTGATGTGTTGCACGCATGACCCAGTTTAATACATGAAAGGTCAAGGTCATACATAGAGGTTAAAGGTAAAAAAGTTGGAGGGGCATATTGGTTCTGGTTCGTTCGTCCGTCAGTTACGCTTTTGATGCATAGCATAACTAAAGAACCGTGTATGCTAGGGTTTTGAAATTTCATATATGGATTCCTCATGGAAAATTAGCTGACGCGCATTTTTTTTACTCGTCCGGATTATGTCCCCTTCAAGAGTTATTGCCCTTTGATTTTTTTTTAATAAAATCTTGTCAGCAAGATATCTCAAAAACTATTGGAGCTAGAGCCTTGAAAGTTGGTGAATATATTGATGGTGATTAGAAGATGAACTGATTAACTTTTGACAAAATTCCGAAAAATACTTTGTGAGTTATGGCCCTTTGTCATTTTTGTAATTTGTGCCCATTGTAATGTATGCTAAAAGTGATGCATAGCATAACTTTAGAACCGTGTACGCTAGGGTTTTGAAATTTCATATATGGATTCCTCATGGAAAATTAGCTGACGTGTATTTTTTCTGGTCCGGAATTTACCCCTTTCAAGAGTTATTGCCCTTTGAAATTTTTTTAATAAAATCTTGTCAGCAAGATATCTCAAAAAGGTATTAGAGCTAGAGCCTTGAAAGTTGGTGAATAGATTGTTGGTGATGAGTAGATGAACTGATTAACTAATGACAAAATTCCGAAAAATGCTTTGTGAGTTATGGCCCTTTGTCATTTTGGTAATTTGTGCCCATTGTAATGTATGCTAAAAGTGCCCTTCTTGTTCAGTTTAACGTTGCTGTTGCATGTACATGTCCTTTCTCTTTTCTTTTTATTTTGTTTTGTTCGGACCCTACTACTTCCTTGGTTTATATTTTTTTTTCTGTTTGTATGTTTGTTTCTTTAGGCTACTGTGGGCTACGCCTCACCTTTCCCTTTTTTTTTTCGCTTTCGTACCAAGGATGTATTAGTCGGGGTCTTTTGATGCAGCAAACTGACTTTCACTGACCTCCATATGGCCGTCCTCTTAACGCTATATATGTATTTTTTCTAACACAAATTTTTATTAATTTTTTTTCTTTCTTTTTAGTACCTTCTCATTATATGTACATATTATATATATTTATAATTACTGTCTATTATATGTCTTAACGTACCTTGTAAATGTAAATCTTACAACACCTATTTCTTATGTAACTATCTTACTGTGTGATGACTTAACTCGTGCCTTTATTTGTAATGTCTGCATGCTGTGATATATTTATAACCCGTTGTTGTTTTACTCAATGTTTGTCGAAATACAAGCCCTACTGGGCTTATGTTACTTGTTATACATATTCGACACTAAATAAAACTTCTATGTCTATGTCTATGTCTATGGATAGCATAACTTTAGAACCGTGTATGCTATAGTTTTGAAATTTCATATATGCTTTTCTGATGAAAAATAAGCTGACGTTTATTTTTTTTCTCGTCAGGATTATGCCCCTTTCAAGAGTTATTGCCCTTTGAAATTTTTTAAATAAAATCTTGTCAGCAAGATATCTCAAAAACTATTGGAGCTAGAGGCTTGAAAGTTGGTGAATATATTGGTGGTGATGAGTAGATGAACTGATTAACTTTTGACAAAATTCCGAAAAAAACTTTGTGAGTTATGGCCCTTTGTCATTTTTGTAATTTGTGCCCATTGTAATGTATGCTAAAAGTGATGCATAGCATAACTTTAGAACCGTGTATGCTAGGGTTTTGAAATTTCATATATGGATTCCTCATGAAAAATTAGCTGATGCATATTTTTTTCTCGTCCGGATTATGCCCCTTTCAAGAGTTATTGCCCTTTGAAATTTTTTTAATAAAATCTTGTCAGCAAAATATCTCAAACACTATTGGAGCTAGAGCTTTGAAAGTTGTTGAGTATTTTGGTGGTGATGAGTATATGAACCGATTAACTTTTGACAAAATTCCGAAAAATACTTTGCGAGTTATGGCCCTTTGTCATTTTTGTAATTTGTGCCCATTGTAATGAATGCTAAAAGTGATGCATAGCATAACTTTAGAACTGTGTATGCTATGGTTTTGAAATTTCATATATGGATTCCTCATGGAAAATTAGCTGACGCGTATTTTTTCTCGTCAGGATTATGCCCCTTTCAAGAGTTATTGCCCTTTGAAATTTTTTTAATAAAATCTTGTCAGCAAGATATCTCAAAAACTATTGGAGCTAGAGGCTTGAAAGTTGGTGAATATATTGGTGGTGATGAGTAGATGAACTGATTAAATTTTGACAAAATTCCGAAAAATACTTTGTGAGTTATGGCCCTTTGTCATTTTGGTAATTTGTGCCCATTGTAATGAATGCTAAAAGTGATGCATAGCATAACTTTAGAACTGTGCATGCTATGGTTTTGAAATTTCATATATGGATTCCTCATGGAAAATAAGCTGACGCGTATTTTTTTTCTCAACCGGATTATGCCCCTAACAAGAGTTATTGCCCTTTGAAATTTTTTTAATAAAATCTTATCAGCAAGATATCTCAACAACTATTGGAGCTAGAGGCTTGAAAGTTGGTGAATATATTGGTGGTGATGAGTAGATGAACTGATTAACTTTTGACAAAATTCCGAAAAATACTTTGTGAGTTATGGCCCTTTGTCATTTTTGTAATTTGTGCCCATTGTAATGTATGCTAAAAGTGATGCATAGCATAACTTTAGAACCGTGTATGCTAGGGTTTTGAAATTTCATATATGGATTCCTCATGAAAAATTAGCTGACGCGTATTTTTTTTCTCATCCGGATTATGCCCCTTTCAAGAGTTATTGCCCTTTGAAATTTTTTAATAAAATCTTGTCAGCAAAATATCTCAAACACTATTGGAGCTAGAGCCTTGAAAGTTATTGAGTATATTGGTGGTGATGAGTATATGAACTGATTAACTGTTGACAAAATTCTGAAAAATACTTTGCGAGTTATGGCCCTTTGTCATTTTGGTAATTTGTGCCCATTGTAATGAATGCTAAAAGTGATGCATAGCATAACTTTAGAACTGTGTATGCTATGGTTTTGAAATTTCATATATGCATTCCTAATGGAAAATAAGCTGACGCGTATTTTTTTTCTCAACCGGATTATGCCCCTTTCAAGAGTTATGGCCCTTTGAAATTTTTTTTAATAAAATCTTGTCAGCAAGATATCTCAAAAACTATTGGAGCTAGAGGCTTGAAAGTTGGACCATGAGTCATGTGCAAGACCAAGGTCCATACCTCCAATGTCAAGGTCATACCTAGAGGTCAAAGGTAAAAAAAAGGACAGTCAATAACTTCCTTCTTCTTTGATGGATTATGAAATTATTTGGCAGAAATGTTAACCATCATGAGACGATGTGTTGTACCGCAAAGGTCAAGGCCATACTTAGAGGTCAAAGGTAAAAAAGTGCTTTTTTTGTTTACGGCCAATAACTTTTTTATTTTTCTTTGAACATTTTTAAAGTTACTATGCAGAAATGTTCATCTTCATTAGATGATGTGTTGCACACAAGACCCAGCTCAATACCTCCAATGTCAAGGTTATACTTAGCAGTCAAAAACGGGGGAGACAACTGTGTTTTTGTAGAAAAACAAATTCTAGTTGGAGTTTAACGGCACAGTCAACACTATTTTAGGTCATTTTTGTGCCGGTCAGATTACCTATCCACACGTCTCCTGGGCAGGCTTATACATCAGCGGTTAACCAGTACAGTGCACATTCTTCTGCCAGAAACTGACAACTGCCCTTCTTGAATCAGCAGAAGGGAGAGAATGAGCGTAGAAAAGTTTTATGGTCAATCTCCACGAAAGAATGTTGCCGACCCCGGCAGGTATCGAACCCGCGTCCTCCTGGTCACCAGTCAGATGCGCATCCGACTGAAAAGACTTCATTTTAGCGCATGGGTTTGTTATCATAATAATTTTCTCTTTGTTTTACAGAAAATCAGGACCAAATTTGAAACAGATGAGGAAAAATTCAAGACAATGCGGGCCTTATTGCAAGATGAAGTTGAACAGAAAACATTTAAAGATGATAAATCAGGAACCGTCGGAGGCCTTTGGTTAAAAAGGTTAGAATGGTTAATTGCCAATTAACTCTTTGGTGTCAATCACAGCAATCTTTATGTCCCCCCACCCGAAAGGGAGGGGGACATATTGGTTTTGGTGCGGATCGCGTCGGCTTTGGCGTTGGCGTTGCCTCTTGTCTGCACTCTATCTCCTGAATGGATGGATGGATTTTGATTAAACTTACACAGATACACCATTGGGAGGGGGAAAAGTACTGATTAGATTTTGGTGACCTTGGTCTAATTTTCAAGGTCAGTGCTCAAAACATTGTCGAATTTTAGGCCAAAAAAGCTTGTCTGCACTCTATCTCCTGAACCAATGGATGGATTTTGTTCAAACTTGGTACATAGTATAATTGGGATGGTCTCAAGAACTGATTAGATTTTGGTGACCTTGACCTAATTTTCAAGGTCACCACGGGACTAAGACTGTTAAAAAATAGCTTGTCTGCACTCTATCTCCTGAACCAATGGATGGATTTGGTTCAAACTTGGTACATAAAGTTAGTGGGATAGTCTCTAGAACTGATAAGATTTTGGTGACCTTGACCTAATTTTCAAGGTCACCACGGGACTTAGACTGTTAAAAATAAACTTGTCTGCGCTCTATCTCCTGACCCGATGGATGGATTTAGTTCAAACTTGGTACATAAGGTAAGTGGGACAGTCTCTAGAATTGAAGAGATTTTGGTGTCCTTGACCTAATTTTCAAGGTCACCACGGGACTTAGATTGTTAAAAATAAGCTTGTCTGCACTCTATCTCCTGAACCAATGGATGGATTTGGTTCAGACTTGGTACATAAGATAAATGGGATGGTCTCAAGGACTGATTAGATTTTGGTGACCTTGATCCAATTTTCAAGGTCACCACGGGTCTTAGGCTGTTAAAAATAAGCTTGCCTGTGTTGTAAGTGGGACTGTCTCTAGAATTGATGAGATTTTGGTGACCTTGACCTAATTTTCAAGGTCACCACGGGACTTAGATTGTTAAAAATAAGCTTGTCTGCACTCTATCTCCTGAACCAATGGATGGATTTGGTTCAGACTTGGTACATAAGATAAATGGGATGGTCTCAAGGACTGATTAGATTTTGGTGACCTTGATCCAATTTTCAAGGTCACCACTGGTCTCAGGCTGTTAAAAATAAGCTTGCCTGTGCTCTTTCTCCTGAACCAATGGATGGATATGGTTTAAACTTGGTACATAAGATAAGTGGGGTAGTCTCTAGAACTGATTAGATTTTGGTGACCTTGACCTAATTTTCAAGGTCACCAAGGGACTTAGATTGTTAAAAATAAGCTTGTCTGTACTCTATCTCCTGAACCAATGGATGGATTTGGTTCAGACTTGGTACATAAGATAAATGGGATGGTCTCAAGGACTGATAATATTTTGGTGACCTTGACCCAATTTTAAAGGTCACCACGGGTCTTAGGCTGTTAAAAATAAGCTTGCCTGTCATCTTTCTCCTGAACCAATGGATGGATTTGGTTTAAACTTGGTACATAAGATAAGTGGGGTAGTCTCTAGAACTGATTAGATTTTGGTGACCTTGACCTAATTTTCAAGGTCACCAAGGGACTTAGACTGTTAAAAATAAGCTTGTCTGCACTTTATCTCCTGAACCATTGGATGGATTTGGTTCAGACTTGGTACATAAGATAAATGGGATGGATTCAAGAACTAATTAGATTTTGGTGTCCTTGATTTAATTTTCAAGGTCACCACAGGTCTTAGCACTGTTAAGAATAAGCTTGTATGCACTGTATCTCCTGAACCAGTAGATGGATTTGGTTCAAACTTGGTACATAATACAAGTGGGATTGTCTCTAAAATTGATTAGATTTTGATGACCATGACCTAATTATCAAGGTCACCATGGGACTAGACTGTTGAAAATAAGCTTATCTGCACTGTTTCTCCTGAACCAATGGATGGATTTGGTTCAAACATGGTATATAATATAAGTGGGAACGGCTTAAGAACTGATTAGATTTTGGTGACCTTGACCCAATTTTCAAGGTCACCACAGGACTTAGACGTTAAAAAATAAGCTTTCAGCACTCAGTCTCCTGAATGAGTTGATGAATAGAATTTTTGCAAGAAGACCATATACAAAAGAAACCACTCAGTTTCCTGAATGAGTGGATATATAGAATTTTTGTAAAAAGACCATATACAAAAGAAATGTCAAGATGCTCTGGACTTCAAACTGGTGGGGGGACATATGTTTTCCTCTGAAAACACTGTTCTAGTCATCTGATTTGATTTCTTCTTGTTACTTTGAACATCATTGCTGCAAGCAGTATGGATCCAGATCAGACTGCTCCTCTAGGAGCAGTCTGACAGGGTCCACACTGCTTGCCTGTATGTATAAATATTTTTTAAAATGTTTGCAAAAAGCTGCAGCAGGCGACATGAACAGATAACATTTCAAAATGCAGTTTTTCTTGGCATCTAAGGAGTTAATCCTTTGACTTGATCAATAGGTACATAATCAATCCTGGGGATCAATCACGGTTTTCCATGATCAATTAAACTTTTGTGACTTACATAACAAGTTTTATATGTACTTTCAGTGTAGATTCCAGAAAAAAATGTGTTCACTGAAGAGCATGTAATTATTGCCTATACAAAATGTAACCCTTTGTATACCAGTGGTCTCTTCCATTGCTATATGTTGAAAAAGGCTATTTGTCATATAAGGGGTGTCTGGCCTATTTTTTTCGTTTTTAGTCTATTTTGACAGTTTGTTTGATATGCGGTTTAACGTCCCTGTCAACACTTTAAAGGTCATTTTGGAGACGTTGCTTCCAATTTTGTGGGACTTTTACCCGACAATGAGATGAAATGACATCTCAAGCCCTGTCGCCCAATGAAACCAATAGGGTTTATTAGCATGGGCAGTCCGCTTCGCACCGGGGTTCCTGGACAGGCTTAGATCCTCTAAGCGGTTTACATGTACTAGCGTGCGGGCCGGATTCAGCTCTGCGTGGAAGCATCATGCAGCCCATATATTTCTTCAAGCCCCTATGGGCGGGGGCGTCTATTTTGACAGAATTTTAAAGATAACCCAACCTAGCTGTTGTCACCCTATAAATTCTGAAATGGAGTCAGACTTCGGCTAAATATATAAGGAAGATTCCATTTGGTACAAAACGGGTTAGGAGTAGGCCTGTACAGGAATAGATGACAAAAATAAACTTGAAAGAGTTGCCATCCCCACCCCCCTGAAAGTGTACATGTATCCATTCCAATTAGCCCTTATCTTGCTGTTCACGACAACCGCTATCTTTGCAAACAGTGTAGATCCAGATCAGATGGCTTCTGAAGAAACCATCTGATCAGGATCTACACTGTTTGGCATCCAGTTTATGAATTTGTAGCATTAAATTACATCAAGTAATTTGATTGGTTGATAGACAGAAGTGGATGTGTGGCTTAAATGAATACATGTATTCAGCAAGATAAGGGTTAAAAATTCCCTTTCATTAGTGAAAGAAGAGGAGCTGATAATTCATTTGTATATCATATCTAAGGCTGGCACGATTAATCGGATAATCAATTATTCAATCCATAAATTTCACAAATATGATTATCATTACTAATTTGCTTGCAATCGATTATTTGATAAGTACAATTTACTACCCAACATTGTTCATAAAATAGCTGTATGAATTGCAAACAGTGCAGACCCAGATGAGGTGCCGCGTTCTGCGGCGTCTCATCTGGGTCTTCAGTAATTGCTCAGGCCTGTCTGTTCAAATACATTTGGCAAAGTAAAGCATATGGTGGGAGTCATGCTCAGACAGAAAGCCAGACAGGTAAAATTATGACCAAATCTTCAGTGATTACTAATCGATTATAGATCACATTGACAAGAATGATAATCGATTATCTTTTCAGCTCCGATTAGCCAGAGCTAATCATATCTGTATACAGGTAATGGATACTCAGGTGTCTCACTGAGCTACAAACACTGGCTCTCCCTGTCAGAATTTAGTGACTGACCCTGAGACAAACTACTGTGAAGTATACAGTAAAATTTCTATACTAAGACCACTTTTGAACAGTCCCAAAGGTGGTCCCTCCTAGGGCTGGCTAATCGGAGCTGAAATGTTAATCGATTATCAGCCCTGTCATTGCGATCAATAATCGATTAGTAATCGCTAAGGTTTTTGTCATAATTTTACCTGTCTGGCTTTCTGTCCGAGCATGACTCTTACCATATGTTGCACTTTACCATATGTATATTTGAACAGACAGGCCGGAGCAAACAGTGTAGACCCAGATGAGATGCTGCAAAATGTGGCAGCTCATCAGGGTCTGCACTGTTTGCCAGTCATAAAGCTATTTTAGGCATAACTTTGGGTAGTTAATTGTACCAATCAAGTAATCGATTAAAAGCAAGTCAGAAATGATAATCATTTTTGTGGAATTTATCGATCGATTAATCGATTGTACGATTAATCGTGTCAGCCTTAGTCCCCACCAGAGGACAGTTTGGGCAGAAAACACAAAGAAAGGTCAAGTGCACCCTTCTAAATAAGCTTTTCAGAGCAGAATTAGTCTAAATTTTTGGTGGTCTTAATAGCATAATTCCACTGTTATTGGTGAGGCAGTTCGATCAACGACCAGACCATGGTAGCGGAAGCGAATATGTGCATGTTCATTCACAAGTGTGATCGAAGGACATCTGGTAGATGATTGGTTGACTGGCACACAGACCATTTACTTCTGTGTAGCAATCTTTACATTATAAGTTATTTTATTTGATAGTAATTTTATTAATTTCTGACCACCCGAAGTGAAGATATTAGGGATAACGCACCACTACCCCCCATTTCCCAGACAATTCCCGGCCATTAGTGTTCACCCTTTCCCCGCCATCTTTGTAACGTATGGTGTGACATATCTACCAGAGAAACCCACGCTTTAGTCTGGTTAGACCAGAGTGACGTCACAACTTTCCCGCCATGCTCCAGACTGAGTTCGATCACACTTGTTATTGATCGAACTACTCAGGTGACAAGATGATGTCAGGTTCAATACCCATTCTGTTGTTGATATGGGTCATGAAATCTTTTCTTGTGAAATTCTCAAGATTCAAGAACGGTAGTTTTCAGTTTCTGGCAAAAGATTTACGTTGTACTGGTTATTGGTTAACTATTTATGTACATGTATGAGCTTGTCGAGGATAGTGTGGTTGGGTAAACTTGCTTGATTTGATAGTGTTGACTGGGCCATTAAACGCCAAACAAATGATCAACAAAATTGAGAAAGGAAGAAGTGTAGCAACACAGGGAGAGGTTTTCATCTCAAACATGACCTACTCTATATGTATCAGCACCTCTCCCTTAACTGAAAACAGGTCCATTTTTTACAGAAAATGTTAGCTGCTGGGGTCGGCAACATTCTTTCATGGAGATTAATAATTAATTCTTTTCCAGGGTCATTCTCTCCCTTCCACTGATTCAAGAAGGGCAGTTGTCACATTCTGGTGAAAGAATGTGCACTGTACTGGTTAACCACTTACCCAGGAAAAGTGTGGATAGGTAAACTGACAGCTCAAAAATGACCTAAATAGTGTTGACTGGACCTTTAAACTCAAATGCAAACCAAAAAGTATGTGTATTACACAGGTATACATTATTTTTCCTTATTTTTGCTCAAAAACTCAGTTTGTGGTAGGTGTTGATATAGTTCTCCTGAGCACCAACAGTCTATGTTGGAAGCAGAAATAAAAAAAATATTGCCACTTTTCTTTGGAAAATAACATTTTTTGAATAACTTAAAAATCACAATGTCACACAGGTGCATTAACTTTTTGAGAAATGAATAACCAGAGGGATACTTTTTTTTTCCAAAATCACCCTTCAGGATAAGCTCTGATACATTTACAGAAAAATTCCAATGTTAAGACCACCTTTGGGACTGTTCAAAAAGGGGGTTTCTTACCAGAGGATACTGAGTATAGAAAACACAAAGAAAGAAAAGAAAAACCTGAAACCTTTAAGATATGTTTTAAAACTTAATTATAGCTAGTTTAAAAAAATTCCACTGTTATACATGTACATGTATATGTACAGTATATATGCAGAGGGTCTTTTCATTGCTTATTTGGTGTTAATGCTTTCATTTCTTATGGAGAACTTGAGACATTTTCACACTACACACTTGCTTATGTTTGCTTGTTTGTTCGTTTGATTTGAGGTTTAACATACCCATCAACACTGTAAAGGTCATTTTGGAGATGTTGCTTCCAATTTTGTGGGACTTTTACCCGACATTGAGATGAAATAACATCTCAAGTCCTGCTGCCAATGAAACCGATAGGGTTTAGAAGCATGGACGGTCGGACTCTCACCGCTTTGCCTGCACATGCTTAGATCCTCTAACCAATTTACCAGTACTCGTGTGCGGGTTGGTTTCAGCTCTGCGTGGAAGCATCATACAGCCCATCTATTTCTTCACGCCACGATGGGCGGGGGCTGCCTACTTATGCTATGATTTTTGTTTTATCATATGACGTCGCGTCTGAGAGTGTAATAACGCCTTGTAATAAATTCAATAATCCACTAGTGGATTAAATATGCAAATTAGTTAGATACGCCGCGTAATGTTACATGTGTGACGTCCATAACAACGTCGCGTTTACTAATGGCGGAATATTGACAGTTTTGTTAAACAGTCGTTAATAAAATGTGTTTTAAATGTCATATGATAAATAGAATCTTGCATTCGTGCTCATGTATTATTGAATTTATTAAATTCGTTGAAGAAAAGGGATAAAATGCTCGGCACAGCCTCGCATTTTATCCCTTTTCCTCAACTCGTTTAATAAATTCACTAATACATGAGCACTCATGTAAGATCCTCTATTTATCAGTGGTTTACCAGTATTCATGTTTGGTCAGTTTCAACTCTTTGTGGGAGCATCATGCAGCCCAGTCTATTTTTCCAAGCCCCAATTCATTTCATCTCAGTGTCGGATAAAAGTCCCACAGAATTGGACGCAACATCTCAAAAATGACCTCAATAGTGTTGATGGGTATGTTAAACCAGCACAAACAAATAAATTATATGTGTCCCCATTAGGGATAAAATTACCTTATGATGTTTTTGAACCTAACAAATTAACAAGCATCATATAGATATCATTGAGTATGGTTAGTCTTTTACTCTTATGAGGATCTACACGGTGCACTAAGGAAATTGATTTGATCTACAGGATTGAACAGGATAATTTAAGGATTCATTCACCCATTTTTGTACCAAATGGAATCTTCCTCCTTATAAATTGCAGGAGTCCATTTCAAATTTTAGGGGTGTCAGGCTGTGTTTTCTTTAAAATTGATTTGGAAAATGGCCAAACTTTTTTTCAAATAGTGTAGGCCATGATCAGACGCCGCATTTTGCGGCTTCTGATCTGGGTCTGCACTGTTTGCCAGGGTACCCCCCGGTTTGGGGTTTCGGGTACAAAATTGGTTAAAATAATACTGCTTGAAGCATCTTTTTTTCTGTGCTTTGCATTTCAGAGGCTTAGAATATATGTGTGAATTTTTCCTCGGCATAGTCATTGACAACAGTGAATGTAAAAAACCTGGTGCTAAGAATGATAATAATGTGATCAAGAAGCTACTGGGAGCAGCGTATGACAAAACACTGACAAAATACCATCGACTTCCTTCTAGGCTGCTAATGAAGGTATGGACCCAGTAAGCATTCTACATAAATCTACAGCGGGCCGTTAGCGGCCCGTCAGGGTAGCTGACGGGCCGCTAACGGCCCGCTGTAGATTTATGTAGAATGCTAGCAGGGGAGCAAGTGTGCCATGTTTACCCTGAATATTCAATACTTTGGAATGAGTCCTGAGGGAAATGGGAATACCTGGCTGATTTTTCCACTCTTTTTCAAAGGAGACAACTTTCAGGACTTTCTGTTCACATTTCTATAGGTCCTGTCCCACTGAAAAAGAGGTCTACTCTTAAAGGAAAGAATTTGCTCCTCATGTGCAAATTCTTTCCTTTAAGAGATGACCCCTTTTGACATGGGAGACAAAAATTACTTTTGCAGTAGTTGCATCCTCTGAATGTGTATCCATTCCCTTTAAAGTTACATAAATTATTCATTATGTACAGTCGAACCTGTGCTTACGGTCACCTCCGAATAACGGTCCCCTTATTACAACGGTCATTTTCAACCCCTCCCATCGAAATTCCCTAATAAATTAACTGGGAATAGCGGTCCACTGTGCACTACGGTCAATGGTCACGTTATTCAGTCCCAAACTGAGTTGCTGTCCTTGAATAACGGTCTATAATTGATTCCATCACGCTCATGATTTTAGCTTTGAGGTAATTATCGCCATTGATTGGCATATAATTGGCCTGCTTGATTGGTATTGCTGTCCTTAATCCTGGCGATCTGGTCAAACATGTTACGGTTTGTGAGTGAGTGAGTTGAATTGATTAAATTCATTGCATTCTGTTTTACAAAAGAACTGTAGATAGTTTATTTGAAAAGTGAAGAAAAATTGACTAAACATTTTTTTTTAAATTGGCGGACAGTTCTTAAGACGGTAAAACTAGCCCAGTAAGTAAATTACAATAATTGCGGCACTCAATTCAGAGACAAACCATCTGTGTATTTATTACGGTTCAAGTATGACACTATTGTTAATCCCTGTCCTGCGGTGCGTGTCGATAAGGTGTGAAAATATGGTCAAGTCATGTCTCTAATTTGCGTTTATCCTCCAGTCATAAAATTTAATCCACAATCAATGTGAAAATGATTTAATCCTCCTCAGACAATTAGCTACATCTCATGAATGGTCTCATGAATGGTTAAATAGCAGACGCTCGGCGGGAAAAGTCGAACACTGTTGTTGGTTATTGACACGGAGGGATAAATCTGGAGCTGTACAGCGCTGTTTTCTATCAACCCCTATTCACAACCATTTAGCTATGGAGAAAATATTTTTCTACCGGTTCCAAACATTTTTTATGAAAGATTTAAATAGTGGGAGGGTTGCTGGCATCGGATGACGTCATTTACCGATCGCGTGCAGAAAAAGGTAGCGGTGTTTTGTGGGCGGCAATTAATATCAATTCAAAAATCACCGATCGGCTTTTTCCGTATGTCTGGTCTTCGCCGGACATTGGCGGGGAAAAAAAGCCTGCAGTCCATGACCTCGGCTACAAGACGGGGTGATTTTTTGGGGCTCATTTTGGAGGGAAAAATCCTCGTCTAATAGTCAAATTTCTATGGTACTGTATTAATTGTGCAACAAATAAACATGTAAATTAAAATGGAAAACAATATGCTTCTTCATCCAGTGACAGCTTGCAATTTCATCAATAAATGTAAAAAAAATTTGACACTGTCGGCCTGATGGTAATTGTCAAACCTCCGAATAAAGGTCACCTGTGAATAAAGGCCAAATTTGTCCTGTCCCACAGAATGGCCTTTGTTCACAGTATTTTTGTGGAAGACGTTTGCTCAGTGGCAAACGGTGTACTAGATTGATCAGACCACTCCTAGAGGAGCAGTCTGATCGGGGTGTATGCTCTTGCTTGTGCTTATTGTCCCCCGACGTTAAGTTGAAGGGCACCATTGTAATTGGTTTGTCCGTCTGTAGACAAAATATTGTCTCTGCAACTCCTACAGTTTTCAAGGGGTTTTGATGAAACTTTGTAGTTATTGTTCCCATGACCTGAAGATGATCATATTTTATCCAGGTTATGCTCAACTGATTTTAACCAGAGTTATGGCCCTTTGTCACTTTTAGCCATTTTATCAACAGTCGTTATTGTCTCCACAACTCCTACTACAATTTTCAAGGGATTTTGATAAAACTTTCCAGTTATTGTTCATGATGAGCAGATGATCATATTTCATTGAGATCATGCTCGACTAATTCTTACCAGAGTTATGACCCTTTGTCAGTTTGGATCCCTGGCAGCGATGATAAAATTTCGGTGTCAGAACATGCTCCATTAGCATCATTTGCAATGTTGAATGCCATGAGCATATTGAAAGCTTGTTTACTATGGTGGTTTGCAACTTGTTCTCGTGTCCCCAGGAAACATTTCCCTCCACTGCAGATATGTATATATCTTGGATAATATAGGGGGAGTTTTCTTGTTTTAACCCATAACATGCCAATCATGTCAATTGTCGTCTGCTTTGCCATCTGTCACTTACCGTAAAAGTCATTTTTAGCTCACCTGAGGTGAGCTATTGTGATCGCTTTTTGTCCGTCGTCCATGTGTCCGTCTGTCAGTGTGTCTGTCTGTCTGTTTGTCTGTCCGTCAACAATTTCTTTAAATGACATCTCCTCCTAGGCAAATGGCCGGATTTCAAAATCATTACACAGAAATGTTCCTCGGGTGACCCTCTACCAAAATTGCTAAAATGGTTCTGCTCTGCGGAACAAAATGGCTGCAAGAGCTAAAAATAGAAAAACCTTTAAACGACATCTCCTCCTAGGCTAATGTCCCGATTTCAAAATAATTTCACAGAATTGTTCCTTGGGTGACCCTCTACCAAAATTGCTAAAATGGTTCCGCTCTGCTGAACAAAATGGCCGCCACATCTAAAAATAGAAAAACCTTAAAACGACATCTCCTAGGCAAAAGGCCGGATTTCAAATCCATTTCACAGAAATGTTCCTCTGGTGACCCTCTACCAAAATTGCTAAAATGGTTATGCTCCGCTGAACAAAATGGCTGCCAGAGCTAAAAATAGAAAAACCTTTAAACGACATCTCCTCCTAGGCCAATGTCCCGATTAAAAAAAAAAAATTGACAGAAATGTTACTTGGGTGACCCTCTACCAAAATTGCTAAAATGGTTCCGCTCTGCTGAACAAAATGGCCACCACATCAAAAAATAGAAAAACCTTAAAACCACATCTCCTCGTAGGCAAATGGCCGGATTTCAAAATCATTTCACAGAAATGTTCCTCTGGTGACCCTCTACCAAAATTGCTAAAATGGTTCTGCTCTACGGAACAAAATGGCTGCCAGAGCTAAAAAAAGAAAAACCTTTAAACCACATCTCCTCCTAGGCCAATGTCCCGATTTCAAAATAATTTCACAGAAATGTTCCATGGATGACCCTCTACCAAAATTGCTAAAATGGTTCCGCTCTACTGAACAAAATGGCCGCCATATCTAAAAATAGAAAAACCTTAAAACGATATCTCCTCCTAAGTCAATGGCAGGATTTCAAAATGATTTCACAGAAATGTTCCTCGGGCTACACTCTACCAAAATTGCTAAAATGGTTCTGCATGGCTGAACAAAATGGCCACCAGAGCTAAAAATAGAAAAAAACCTTTAAATCACATCTCCTCCTAGGCCAATGGCCCGATTTAAAAAAAAATTCAAAGAGAGGGTCCTTGTCTGACCCTCTACCAAAATTGCTAAAACGGTTTCGTTTTGCTGAACAAAATGGCCACCAGAGCTAAAAATAGAAAAACTTTTAAACGACATCTCCGCCTAGGCCAATGTCCCGATTTCAAAATAATTTCACAGAAATGTTCCTTGGGTGTCCCTCTACCAAAATTGCTAAAATGTTTTTGCTCTGCTGAACAAAATGGCCACCAGATATAAAAATAGAAGAACCTTTAAACTATATCTGCTCCTAAGCCAATAGCCTGATTTCAAAATCATTTTACAGAAATGTTCCTCGGGTGACCCTCTACCAAAATTGCTAAAATGGTTCTACTCCGCTGAACAAAATGGCCACCAGAGCTAAAAATAGAAAACCTTTAAACAACATCTCCTCCTAGGCCAATGGCCTGATTTCGAAATAATTTCACAGAGACAGTCCTTGGCTGACCCTCTACCAAAATTGCTAAAACGGTTCTGCTTTGCTGAACAAAATGGCTGCCATACTTTTGCAGAAATGTTTCTAGGGTGACCCTCATCCAAACTTGCTAAAATGGTTCCGCTCTGCTGAACAAAATGGCCACCACATCAAAAAATAGAAAAACCTTAAAACCACATCTCCTCGTAGGCAAATGGCCGGATTTCAAAATCATTTCACAGAAATGTTCCTCTGGTGACCCTCTACCAAAATTGCTAAAATGGTTCTGCTCTGCGGAACAAAATGGCTGCCAGAGCTAAAAAAAGAAAAACCTTTAAACCACATCTCTCCTAGGCCAATGTCACGATTTCAAAATAATTTCACAGAAATGTTCCATGGATGACCCTCTACCAAAATTGCTAAAATGGTTCCGCTCTACTGAACAAAATGGCCGCCATATCTAAAAATAGAAAAACCTTAAAACGATATCTCCTCCTAAGTCAATGGCCGGATTTCAAAATGATTTCACAGAAATGTTCCTCGGGCTACACTCTACCAAAATTGCTAAAATGGTTCTGCATGGCTTAACAAAATGGCCACCAGAGCTAAAAATAGAAAAAAACCCTTTAAATCACATCTCCTCCTAGGCCAATGGCCCGATTTAAAAAAAAATTCAAAGAGAGGGTCCTTGTCTGACCCTCTACCAAAGTTGCTAAAACGGTTTCGTTTTCCTGAACAAAATGGCCACCAGAGCTAAAAATAGAAAAACTTTTAAACGACATCTCCGCCTAGGCCAATGTCCCGATTTCAAAATAATTTCACAGAAATGTTCCTTGGGTGTCCCTCTACCAAAATTGCTAAAATGTTTTTGCTCTGCTGAACAAAATGGCCACCAGATATAAAAATAGAAGAACCTTTAAACTATATCTGCTCCTAAGCCATTAGCCTGATTTCAAAATCATTTTACAGAAATGTTCCTCGGGTGACCCTCTACCAAAATTGCTAAAATGGTTCTACTGCGCTGAACAAAATGGCCACCAGAGCTAAAAAAAGAAAACCTTTAAACAACATCTCCTCCTAGGCCAATGGCCTGATTTCGAAATAATTTCACAGAGACAGTCCTTGGCTGACCCTCTACCAAAATTGCTAAAACGGTTCTGCTTTGCTGAACAAAATGGCTGCCATACTTTGGCAGAAATGTTTCTAGGGTGACCCTCATCCAAACTTGCGAAAATTGTTTTATTCCAATGAACAAAATGGCCACCAGAGTTAAAAATAGAAAAGACCTTTAGATGACAGCTTCTCCTAGGCCAGTGGCTAGATTTCGAAATAATTTAATAGAAATGTTCCTTGGGCGACCTTTTACCAAAGCTGCTAAAATGGTTTCCCTTTCTGAACATAATGGCTGTTTGGATATTAATATTTTAGGTCTAGCCTGCCAAGGCAAGGTGGTGCAATTTGGACCATCTCTGCACATGAATATATTGGTTTCTTTTGGTGGCAGGGCTTGAGATGTCTTCTCAGTGTTGGGTCAAATTCCAACAAAATTGGATACAACATCTTCAAAATGACCTAAATAGTGTTGACTGGGACGTTAAATCTCAATTTAAACAAAAAGGGCATAAGAGGACCAGTCTGATCTGGATCCACACTGTTTGCAATAATGACTTTAAAGTAACCAGCCAACACAAAGCAGAAGATAATTCTGAAGGGTTAAACAGAAACATCTTAATCACTCTTTGAAATTGTACATTTATATAAAAACAACAAGGTTTTAGACCTGTCAAAATATCAACAGGCAGTTGAAGATAAGACTATTATACATAGCTCTGTCACTGCTTGCATAATATGGTATGAATCAGTAGGACTCAAAACAAACTGTGAAGTGACTAATATTGTTATGCCAGAAGGTATACATATTAAATTGTGCAGTGACTCTTGCTCTCATTGTATAATAGAAGTCACTTAGAGGTTAGGACCCAGGTGTTTGACCTAGTTATAAACAGAGCTGCAAACATGGGCTAGATAACTACTAGGCTCTTGAAAATGATATAGGTGGCTTAAGGATCTGCCCTGCAGTATACAGAATCAGCACCAAAAACTGTTTATTTTTGATGGAGTGATGTAGATAAGGTGGGTATATGTTGATAGTTAAAGGATAATTTTCCTTATCAGTAAAACATATGTTGTGGGTATTTATGAGAACCGCCTTGCTCTTAATGAATATATACACACCATACATTTTTATCGAAAAATAAGGGAGACTTTAGCTAATGTACCACTAAATACCCACCATATCTACATCTCTATGAACTAAAGATTTGACTGATTGATTGTTTTGGGTTTAATGACACGTCAACCCTTGTGGGTCATTTTGTGTCCTCTCAAAGAAACGGAGAAAAGAGGTAGGAGAGAAAGTAGAGGATATGAAAGTGAGGGACAGGGGAGAAGAGGCAAATGAATGGAAGGAAGTGTATATAGAAACAGAAGAAATAACATTCCCCCCTCTACCCATACTTGCAGCAAGGACAGTAGGCCTTGTCCAACTGTGAGCCAATATCAGTTGGACACAACAGTGATGCAAGATACACTTATAGTGATTTAATTACAGTATTAATAAATGAATTCTGAGCCAAGGCACAGAAAAGAATCAAGCTGGCATATAGTATTGGCATGCCTAAATAGTGTTGACATGGATGTAAAGCTCAACACAAACAAACAAATTAATCCTTGCCGTGCTGAGCCTGGATATGCCTTATCTTTCAAACAATGTAGATTCTGATCAGAGGGCTTCTAAAGAAGCCATCTGATCAAGATTTACACTTAGGTACATTCAGTTTGTGAATTTATAGGAATAAATTACATCATTTTAACCCAGTTTGTGCCGAAAACTTAGAATGGGATACTGGCATCCCGGGATTAGCAAACAGTGAAGGCCCAGATCAGATGCTGCAAAACTTGATGTGCAGCTCATTGTCCTTCCAATCCCTTTTTTTCATCCTTTACCTCAGGAATTTGGCCCCATTCGCAATCATACTCATTCCTTGTGTAGATTAGTAACTTCTCAGACTATTACTGAGAAGCACTAATTGTGGGCTCTCTTTTCCTTGGTTGTTTTTTTAGCCTGTTTTGAATAGGTGTGAACCTTCTATTTTAACTCTGGTCCCTTTCCATTTATCTTCCTCACTTACGGAATTTGGATCCCTTGCAATCCCTTCCTTATGTTACCATCATTGGAGGGATTAGAAATGGATAAAACAACCAAGGTCGGAGGAGTTTGATGTGTACAACTTTATTTTTTCATCCAACCCTCCACTTGCTTTGAATTCAGGCTCTTTTTGTAGTGATGGGTAGGGTTATTTGATGTAAAATTAATTTTAAGTAATAATATACCTATCCATCACTACAATGGCATGTCTCGCCTCCCAGCTCCACCTGAAATAATATAGTTAACTGATTGAAATACGAGTTTTTTTCTCCACGCTTGGCGCGAATGCCGGGGTCACGTGACCCATATTGTCTGCCCATCGTTCTGATAAGCCATGTGACCTCAGCGACCAATCAGGGATCAACACTATGGAGGTCACATGAAGGGCCTATGGAAATGGGACATGCCAGTGTCTTTTCTGGCTAGATTTTTTTGTCAGACTGACCCAGACCTGCGTCTAGTTAAAAGACTCTTTTTGTAGTGATGGGTAGGTATATTATTAATTAAAATTAATTTCACAATAAAAATTTCATTTTCAATGATTTCCTTGTTTCCATAGAAAATTATTGAATTCCGCGGACATCAATGATAGAGAAAAAGATTGAGAAACTGCCACCTGCTAATTCTGTGGAATTCCAAGGAAAATCAGCCTGTTTTTGAAAATTTCTGGCAAATTCTATAGAAATCAATGGCTTCTGCAGAAAATCACGAAATGGCATGGCATTTTTGAGACAGGCGCGGTGGGTGAGTTAGTGAAGTGAGTGAGCCAGGCTCTAGTCAGATTCTCTTACAGCTCTAGTTTTAACGATACTTATTTCCATAGATTCAAGTATATAATAATTTTAACTCACTTATTGTTTTCAGACTGGTATGCAGTTTTGTCCATATAAAGACAAGTTCATGAATGATTTAGCTGAACAAAAAGAAGATATGGGCGATAAGGTAAAATCTATTGTAATTACCCGAGGCTGAATGGAGACAGTTCTTTAACCCGTTGTATATCAGTGGACTGTTCCATTACTATATGTTGGACAAGTCTGTTTGTCATATAAGGGGTGGCAAGTCTTTTTTTTTTTCTTTTTAGCTCACCTGTCACGTAGTGACAAGGTGAGCTTTTGGGATCACTTTTTGTCCGTCGTGCGTCCGTGCGTGCGTGCGTGCGTGCGTCCGTGCGTCCGTAAACTTTTCTTCAAACGACATCTCCTCCTAAACCACTGATCGGATTTTGACCAAACTTCACAGGAATGATCCTTAGGTGGTCCCCTTTCAAAGTTGTTCAAATGGTTCCGGTCCGTTGCACATATAGGTCACAGTAGCCAAATTTAGATTTTTTTCACCGCAAACTTAAAAAATCTTCTTCTCTGAAACCGCAAGGCCCAGGTCTTTGATATTTGGTATGAAGCTTCATCTAGTGGACCCCTACCAAGATTGTTCAAATTATAATGCTGGGGCCAAAAATGCCCCCGCACGGGGGCCCTTTGGTTTTACATGGGCTTATATAGGGAAAATCTTTAAAAATCTTCTTCTCTGAAACCGCAAGGTCCAGGTCTTTGATATTTGGTATGAAGCTTCATCTAGTGGACCCCTACCAACATTGTTCAAATTATAGTGCTGGAGCTAAAAATGCCCCCGCACAGGGGCCCTTTGGTTTTACATGGGCTTATATAGGGAAAATCTTGAAAAATCTTCTTCTCTGAAACCGCAAGGCCCAGGTCTTTGCTATTTGGTATGAAGCTTCATCTAGTGGACCCCTCCCAAGATTGTTCAAATTATAGTGCTGGGGCCAAAAATGCCCCCGCACGGGGGCCCTTTGGTTTTACATGGGCTTATATAGGGAAAATCTTTAAAAATCTTCTTCTCTGAAACCGCAAGGCCCAGGTCTTTGATATTTGGTATGAAGCTTTATCTAGTGGACCCCTACCAAGATTGCTCAAATTATAGTGCTGGATCTAAAAATGCCCTCGCACGGGGGCCCTTTGGTTTTTCATGGGCTTATATAGGGAAAATCCTGAAAAATCTTCTTCTCTGAAACCGCAAGGCCCAGGTCTTTGATATTTGGTATGAAGCTTCATCTAGTGTACCCCTACCAAGATTGTTCAAATTATAGTGCTGGGGCCAAAAATGCCTCCGCACCAGGGCCCTTTTGTTTTACATAGGCTTATATAGGGAAAATCTTGAAAAATCTTCTTCTCTGAAACCGCAAGGCCCAGGTCTTTGATATTTGGTATGAAGCTTCATCTAGTGGACCCCTACCAAGATTGTTCAAATTATAGTGCTGGAGCTAAAAATGCCCCCCACACGGGGGCCCTTTGGTTTTACATGGGCTTATATGGGGAAAATCTTGAAAAATTTTCTTCTCTGAAACCACAAGGCCCAGGTCTTTGATATGAAGCTTCATCTAGTGGACCCCTACCAAGATTATTCAAATTATAGTGCTGGGGCCAAAAATGCCCCCACACCAGGGCCCTTTTGTTTTACATAGGCTTATATAAGGAAAATCTTGAAAAATCTTCTTCTCTGAAACTGCAAGGCCCAGGTCTTTGATATTTGGTATGAAGCTTCATCTTGTGGACCTCTACCAAGATTGTTCAAATTATAGCCCTGGGGCCAAAAATGCCCCCGCTCCGGGGCCCTTTGGTTTTACATAGACGTATATAGGGAAAATCTTGAAAAATCTTCTTCTTTGAAACCACAAGGCTTAGGTCTTCGATATTTGTTATGAAGCTTCAGCTAGTGGACCCCTATAAAGATTGTTCAAATTATAGCCCTGAGACCAAAAATGCCTCCGCCATCTGGCCCTTTGGTTTTACATAGACTTATATAGGGAAAATCTTTAAAAATCATCTTCTCTGAAACACAAGGCTTAGTTCTTTGATATTTGTTATGAAGTTTCAGCTAGTGGACCTCTACCAAGATTGTTCAAATTATAGCCCTGGGGCCAAAAATGCCCACGCTCTGGGGCCCTTTGGTTTAACATAGACTTATATAGGGAAAATCTTGTTTTACATAGACTTCTATATGCAGGGTAAACCTTTAAAATCTTCTTCTCTGAAACCAGAAAGCCCAGGTCTTTCATATTCGATATGAAGCTTCATCTTGTGGACCTCTACCAAGATTGTTCAAATTATAGCCCTGGGGCCAAAATTGACCCTGCCCGGGGCCCACTTGTTATACATTGGATCAGGTGAGCGAACCAGGGCCCTCTGGGCCCTCTTGTTTATTCTTTTGATTGAAAATTCTGTAAGCAAATAGTGCAGGTCCTGATCAGACGCTGCGTTCTGCGGCGTCTGATCTGGGCCTGAACTGTTTGCCAAGGTACCCCTTTAGTGGTTTCCCGCAAATATATTAGAAATCTTACCAGTAGGGTTGGTTCTTAAGGATGGGAGCAACTTCTTTCATATAGAAGTTGATCTGAACCTTCCTCTGGTGGGTCTGAATTCTCAGGAAAGCAAATCAGAAGTCACACGTATTGTGTTCCTTATACCCATTGACCTCATAAGTAGATGGGCATTTAGAGATGTTTCTAGCCTCAACCCTGTACTGCATACAGTGAAGCTTGCCAGACAGTGAGACTGGTTTGGACCAAATTTGATCCATGTATGACAGGTTAAGACCAAATTTAAACCATATCAGAATGGTTGAGACTAAACCTGAACCATACCAGACTCGTGGAGACCAACTTTGAACCATTCATAGAAGGTGCAACTTACGCTCTTTGTTTTCTAGGAGATGATTTAAAATAAGCCCCAGTGCTTACCATCAACTGGTGTGACATATATAGCTAATATTGTGTATTGTATATGTTTACTGTGAAGTCAAATAAATACAGTTTAAACCAAACTAGAACCATACCAGACTCGTCTAGACCAAATTTGAACCATACCAGACTGGTAAGGACCACATTTGAACCATACCAGACTGGTAAGGACCACTTTTGAATCCTACCTGACTGGTCTAGACCAAATATCAACCATACCAGACTTGTCAAACCAAATTACCAGACTGGTCCAGACAAAAAGTTTAATCATGCCAGACTGATCTAGGCCAAATTTGAACATGCCAGACTGGTCGGGACCAAATGGGAACCATACGAGATTGGTCTAGACCAAATTTGAACACTACCAGACTGGTGAGGCCCAAATTTGAACCATGCCAGACTGGTCCAAATTTGAACTGGATCAGACATGTCAGGACTTCATTTCAGGCCCCCTCCAATTGGGGCTTGAAGAAATAGAGGGGCTGCATGATGCTTACACGCAGAGCTGAAACCGACCCGCACACGATTACTGGCAGCCCGCTTAGAGGATCTACGCCTGCCCAGGCAAAGCGGTGTGAGTCGGCCTGTCCATGCTTATAAACCCTATTGGTTTCATTGGGTGGCAAGGCTTGAGATGTCTTTTTATCTCATTGGCGGGTAAAAGTCCCTCAAAATTGGAGCACATCTCCAAAATTACTTTTACAGTGTTGATGGAGATGTTAAACCTCAAAACAAACAAACAAGCAAATCAGGACTTCATTTGAAACTTACCAGACTGGTCTAGCCACAATTTGAACCACATCACACTGGTCCACGAGACCAAATTTGAACCCTACCGGACTGGACAGGACCAAATTTGTACTGTACCGGACTGGACCAGACCAAATTTGTGTTTTAACAGACTGATCAAGACCAAAATCATTCCAGACTCGTCAGGGCAAAATTTGAACCATAGCAGACTGGTCAGGATTAAATATGACCATAGCAGACTGGTCAGGATTAAATATGACCATAGCAGACTGGTCAGGATTAAATATGACCATAGCAGACTGGTCAGGATTAAATATGACCATAGCAGACTGGTCAGGATTAAATATGACCATAGCAGACTGGTCAGGATTAAATATGACCATAGCAGACTGGTCAGGATTAAATATGACCATAGCAGACTGGTCAGGACTTAATATGACCATAGCAGACTGGTCAGGACTAAATATGACCATAGCAGACTGGTCAGGACTTAATATGACCATAGCAGACTGGTCAGGACTAAATATGACCATAGCAGACTGGTCAGGATTAAATATGACCATAGCAGACTGCTCAGGACTAAATATGACCATAGCAGACTGGTCAGGACTAAATATGACCATAGCAGATTGGTCAGGACTAAATATGACCATAGCAGACTGGTCAGGACTAAATATGACCATAGCAGACTGGTCAGGACTAAATATGACCATAGCAGACTGGTCAGGATTAAATATGACCATAGCAGACTGGTCATGATTAAATATGACCATAGCAGACTGGTCAGGACTTAATATGACCATAGCAGACTGGTCAGGACTAAATATGACCATAGCAGACTGGTCAGGACTAAATATGACCATAGCAGACTGGTCAGGACTAAATATGACCATAGCAGACTGATCAGGACTAAATATGACCATAGCAGACTGGTCAGGACTTAATATGACCATAGCAGACTGGTCAGGATTAAAAATGACCATAGCAGACTGGTCAGGATTTAATATGACCATAGCAGACTGGTCAGGACTTAATATGACCATAGCAGACTGGTCAGGACTAAATATGACCATAGCAGACTGGTCAGGACTAAATATGACCATAGCAGACTGGTCAGGAATTAATATGACCATAGCAGACTGGTCAGGACTAAATATGACCATAGCAGAGTGGTCAGGATTAAATATGACCATAGCAGACTGGTCAGGACTTAATATGACCATAGCAGACTGGTCAGGATTAAATATGACCATAGCAGACTGGTCAGGACTTAATATGACCATAGCAGACTGGTCAGGACTAAATATGACCATAGCAGACTGGTCAGGACTTAATACGACCAAAGCAGACTGGTCAGGACCAAATATGACCATAGCAGACTCGTCAGGACTAAATATGACCATAGCAGACTGGTCAGGACTAAATATGACCATAGCAGACTGGTCAGGACTTAATATGACCATAGCAGACTGGTCAGGACTAAATATGACCATAGCAGACTGGTCAGGACTTAATATGACCATAGCAGACTGGTCAGGATTAAATATGACCATAGCAGACTGGTCAGGACTAAATATGGCCATAGCAGACTGGTCAGGACTTAATATGACCATAGCAGACTGATCAAGACTAAATTTAAACCATACCTGACAGTTCCAGACCAAATTTGAACCAAACCAGACAGGTCTTCCAGACTGGTCCGAACCAGTCTGGTAATGATTATCACTCTAGTGTGAACGGTGATTTTTTTCTTTCTCTGCAGGTTATAGAGGAATTAATGGTATATGAGAAAGCAATGAGAGAATACGTCCATCATTTAGGCAGACTTTTTCAACAGTTTGGTTACGATGATGACCTACTACAGTTGACAGGAGGGGGAGATCAGTGAGGAAGATATCTCTAGTGCTTAATGCAATTACATGAAGTCGCTTACAGCTTATGTTTTAATATGTCATCAGGAAAACGCCTATATAATTCAGACCCCCTTGTTCCCCACCTTTATATAGTAAAACTGGGGTTTACAGGGGTAAACCTTACTTTTTCTATTTCTGCTCTAAAATATAGATTGTGGGTACTCGTTAGAACCGCCGCAATGAGGCGACTCTAACGAGTACCGACATTCTATATTTTGAGCAGAAATAAGAATAATTTCACAATTTTTCATCTCAAAATTTTCTTCTTTTTTTTTCGCCGGAAAAATTGACAATGTATCTGTAATGGCGTGTTTTTTTAATGTTGTCCCTTGTCCTGCTATATCGGGATAGACTCTGCGTTTTACAGCCTGAGTGTAGATCCAGACCAGCCATCTGATCCAGATTATAAGAATCTAAATTTGGTTGTGAGGGGTGGATGGAAAAATCCATGCCAAGGGTCACTGTCGGTTAACACGAGGCTTGCTGAGTGATGCCAGATGGTGATCCCGAGGAACAGATGTGCCCCTCACACCCATATAGGATTCTTTTTCTTGCATGCCTTCCATTTCTATTGCGATTTTTTAATGCTGCTGTCACTTCAGTTACAGACGTCCGCCATTTTGTGATGACACAACAGGGATGTTCAGTGATGTCACGCATGAAGACGCCGCGCATAAGGTTATAATCAACCAGTGCATTTATCAACCACGCGATTATATTAGATTTTGGGTCGGAACACCAGGGTCAGAACATTAATTTCTATCCCAGGGTAAAATCACGGATTTCCTTGTGTGCAAGAATATAAGAATCTTATATGGATGTGAGGGGTGGATGGAAAATCCATCCCAAGGGTCACTGTCTGGAATAAGGAGGCTTGCTGAGTGATGTCAGACGGTGATCTTGAGGAACAGATTTTTCTATGCGCCCCTCACACCCATGTATGATTCTTTTTCTGTGCATGTTTTTTTAGCTCGCTTGTATGAAGTACATGGAGAGCAATTGTTGTCACTTTGGTTGTGTGCGTTTTCGTTTGGGTGTGCATTCCCATCACACTGCATTAAAGTTTTTCAAATGCTTATATCTCAATAGCCATTTATCACAGAACACTCATATTTTGCACTTAAGTACCTGGGAGGGTCTTCTGATGTTCAAAGAGAACAGACTCCTGCTTTCATGCCCCGGGGTGGGGGTAGTGGTAAAAATCTAGAACACCTATCTAACCCTTATCTTGCTAAATATTCAGTTTAGCCACACCCATTTCTGACTTTGAACCAATCAGATTACTTGATGTAATTTATTCCTACAAATTCATAAATTGAATGTTAAACAGTGTAGATCCTGATCAGATAGCCATCTGATCTACACTGTTTGGCATTCAGTTTATGAATTTGTAGCAATAAATAACATCAAGTAATTTGATTGGTTGATAGACAGAAATGGGTGTGGCCTAAATGAATATTCAGCAAGATAAGGGTCAAGAGTGAGTTTGAATTAGCCATGTTGAACAAGTTACCTGTGTTTGAGTTATTGAAGTTTCACTGAAAATGATTACATTTTAACCCTTATCCCGCTGAATAAATTTATTTAGCCACACCCATTTGTGATTATCAAGCTATCAAATCATTCAAGACAATATATTTGTTCACCTCATAAACTGTATGACAAACAGTGTAGCGCCTGATCAGATGACTTCTGCACAGAAGCCATCTGATCAGGATCTACAGTGTTTGCAAAAGTAGGGGTTGTCCTGGTCAGCGGGATAAGGGTTAAAAACAAAGAAGAAGAAACTTGTTCCTTCAGGTTCTTTTCACCTTCAGCCTTATTATAGAACATATCACCAATGTTTTTGTGTAGCACATGCATTTAGCTGTTTTCAGCTCATTCGATGTTTGAAATTATTATACTCCATAGCCTCTTACTCGTAATTTCTCTAGAAAAAGGCATTTTGTGTCTACTTCATGGCTGATGGGATCAAAAACAGATCTGTGTTTAGTTAAACAACTGTCCTATCCAACCATAACATGTATATTGTAATGATTCTTAGTATTGGGACAGACAGGCCTTAGCAAACAGTACAGACCCAGATCAAGGAGCAGTTTACACTGTTTATCATTCTGTCTGCTCTTGTTGGAGTCCTTGCTGGATTGTGAAACAAATTTGTTAAAATTTTAGGAGCATTTTTAGAAGTTCTCAAGGTGTCCATATTTTCCCTGATTTTTACCGCACCTATTTCATGGTAATAAGTGTACAGTGCCCTTATCCATTTCATTCTTATCATATAAACATGCCCTAAGAAGTCCAATTTTTGTGTGCAATGTCAAATTCAACTGAATACTCGTTAGGTCAACTCCGAACACATTTTGTAGAACCAAACAAATGGAGCATATACATGAAAACAATAAATTCCTTACTAAACAAAAGTCAGCAGTTTGTCCCTCTTTTTACATCATAATGATTAGTATGTTAGAATGACCTTTTAGCACTGTTTCAACTTCAACAGCTTACAAAATCTTGCATTCTTAAGGAGAATGGGAACACCTTCAAGGGAGGCAACTCCTGCAAAAGTATGTTTTGTCTCCCATGTCAATTAAGGTCAACTATTAAAGAAAAGAATTTGCTCCTGAGGAGCAAATTCTTTCCTTTAAGAGTTGACCCCTTTTTCAGTGGAACTGAGTTTGTAGAAAAGGCAACTGGAAGTCCCGAAAGTTGTCTCCTTTTGAATAATGGCGGAAAAATCAGCCAGGTGTTCCCTTTCCCCTTAATTGGCGTCAAGTGTAATTCTTGAAAAAGAATTATCAGGTGCTTATTAGAGTATGTGCACTAATTACGTTGAATATGGAACTTCATAGAACAGTGACTATTATGGTAATTTTTCTGTATAATCTATAGGTTTTGGGGATCCATCTTTAAGGGGAATGGGAAAACCTGGCAGTTTTTTTTCTGTCATTTGTCAAAGGGAGACAACTTTCGGGACTTCCTGTTCGCTTTTCTATAAACTGTATCCCACAGAAAAAGGGGTCTACTCTTATAGGACACACTCTCTTTGAGAGTCGACCTCTATTGACATGGAAGAAAAAATGCTTTTGCAGGTGTTGCCTCCCCTGATGGTGTTCCCATTCCCCGTAAACCATGCTATATCTAATACTGTGTTATAGTGAACAGTGTTATAAGGAGTTACATGTGTTTCATCCAATTCATGTAATGTTATAAAGTGCCTCTTTGCATCAAATTTTTAAAACCATGACCAAGTTGCATATTGAGTGAATTTTAAGACTTATGTCCCTTTGAATATTTATGTACTGGCTTACTTCTCCTGCAGTTTTGAGCCGATCAAGCTGAAACTTGATTTATCATATGACGTCGCGTCTGAGAGTGTTATAACACCATGCAATAAATTCGATAACCTACAAATGTACTAGTGGATTAAATATGCAAATTAGATAGATACACCCCATAACGTTACTTGTACGATGCCCTTAACGACATCACATTTTATAATGGCCGAATATTGACATTTTTGTGAACAATTCGAGATTGAAAAGCATTTTAAATGTCATATGATAAATAGAATCTTGCATTCGTGCTCATTTATTATTGAATTTACTAAACTCGTTGAGAAAAGGGGATAAAATGCGGATAAAATGCTTGGCAAAGCCTCGCATTTTATCCCTTTTCCTCAACTCCTTTAATAAATTGAATAATACATGAACACTCATGTAAGATCCTCTATATACAGTATAAATAGATTTATCATATAACATCGTTGTTATTTAGTGGATAACATGATGTCATAAAAATGATATGGCCACATATGTATTAACACGTGGTTTCTGGCAAGTAACATCATGTCACCATCTGTGATGACCCTGATTTCTATTGAGATAGTTGTGATCTTCATTTGCAATGATATGATGTTCATTTTCAAGTAATTTCTTATTGGCCCAGTTACAGGTCCGAGGTCTACTGTTTTGGCCGAAGGCCGAAGTCAATACTGCTGACCAAAGACCTGTAACCGGGCCAATACGAAAACACTTTATTAATGACAATTTAATTCACATAATTAAAAAAACATGATTATTGATTTTTGACCTCTGGTTAATATTATTGACCTGGTGTTAATATGGATAGTCAATTAATAAAATTTTGATTAACATTCTTATATGATAATCAGAATCTTACACTCAGGGTAATTTCATATGAAATTTATATAACTCGCCAGAGGCTCGTTACATAAATTTCAGATGAAATGACCATTCTTGTAATATCGTCTAATGCTGTGCTTTATCCCCATGAACAGAAATGAACTAGATGTACACCAGTTTGTTGAGAATATTCAGCATTCAATTATGTATGGAATTCATTTGGAAATTATTAGATGTAAATTCACTTATAAAAATAAATTTACTATCTAAAAACATAGAACTACTTAAGGCCTGGGGCCATTTGTTCAACATATTACCTTAACAAGCTTGTTAGTGGTCAGATTGTCCATTACACAAACAAATTGGTGAAATAAACACCCCCTAAACCCCACATTATATAGAGACTGTAACTGGGGTTTACGGGGTATACATTATTGTTGTGCCTGCTATTAGCATGACGGGATATGTGTGCCTAGTTGTCGGTCCGTTCATCTGTTCGTCCATTCATCTGTTCATCAGTTTGTTTGTCCGTTTGTCAAGGTGTCAACATAAGCATCACCCTAATGGTCAAGTTTATTTCTCAAGAACTATAAGAGCTTCATTAATAATATTTGGTACAAACTTGTATCTGTGGATGGCAACTTAAATGCAAGCATCCATATTTGACCTTGACATACATTTCATGGTTTACTGACTTTTTAAAATATTGCAACCGCCCTGGCGTTCAGCCTAATAGAGCTTCATTAATGACACATGGTACAAACTTGTGTCTGGGGATGGTAACTTAAATGCAAGCATTTGTATTTGACCTTGACCTACATTTCATGGTTCACAATTGCGACCACCCTAGCGTTCACCCTATTGGTCAAGTTAATTTCTCAAGAACTATAAGACTATCATTAATGATACTTTGTACAAACCACATTTCATGGTTCACTGACTTAGTAAAATATTGCGACCACCCTAGTGTTCACCCTAATGGTCAAGTTTATTTCTCAAGTACTATAAGAGCTTCATTTATGATATTTTGTACAAACTTGTATCTAGGGATGGCAATTTTAATGCAAGCATCCATATTTGACCTTGACCTACATTTTATGCACCACTGACTTTGTGAAATATTGTGACCACCCTAGCGTTCTCCCTAATGGTCGAGTTCATTTCAAAAGAACTATAAGAGCTTTATTAATGATACTTGGTACAAACTTGTATCTAACGATGGCAATTTTAATGCAGCATCCATATTTGACCTTGACCTAAATTTCATGTTTCACTGACTTAGTGAACTATTTCATCAACCCTAGTGTTAAACCTAATGTTTAGGTTGATTTCTCAACAGCTGTTAGAGCTTCATTAATGATGCTTGGTACAAGCTTGCATCTAGGAATGGCAACCCCTATGGAAGCATTAATATTTGACCTTGTCCTAGATTACATGGTTCGGTGACTTTGCACCCCCACAGGCGCGACATAGGCTTGTGAGCTCACCGTCACGTTGTGACGAGGTGAGCTTTTGGGATCACCTTTTGTCCGTCATCCGTGTGTGCGTAAACAATTTCTTCAAACGACATCTCCTCACAAACCACTGATCGTGGTCCCCTTTCAAGGTTGTTCAAATGGTTCCAGTCTGTTGCACATCTAGGTCACAGAACCCAAAAATAGATTTTTTTTTTCACTCAAAACTTAAAAAATCTTCTCTGAAACCACAAGGCCCAGGTCTTTGATATTTGTTATGAAGCTTCATCTAGTGGACCCCTACCAATATTGTTCAAATTATAGTGCTGGGGCAAAAAATGCCCTCGCCCTGGGGCCCTTTGGTTTTACATAGGCTTATATTGGGAAAATCTTTAAAAATCTTCTTCTCTGAAACCGCAAGGCCCAGGACTTTGATATTTGGTATGAAGCTTTATCTAATGGACCTCTACCAAGATTGTTCAAATTATAGCCCTGGGGCCAAAATGCCCCCGCTCCGGGGCCCTTTGGTTTTACATAGATTTATATAGGGAAAATCTTTAAAAATCCTCTCTGCCTATTTTTAGAAGAACTTTGTCATTGCTCTAGCGCCTACATTTCTTGTGCAATTTCAATATAACTTTATGGAATATCTGAGCCCCTGGATCAAGCCCCTGGGTGGGCTGTCTATCCGTTTGCCAACTTTTACGTCAAAGTTTTGTGTTAAACCTTTTTGATTGCTCATTTCTCTGTAACCTCATGTTAGATTCTCTTCATATTTTGTACAGAATATCTGTATAAACATCCATATGAAATTTCTAAGCTCCTGGGTCAATCAAGCCCCAGGGTGGGGCTAAGGGTCAATAATTAAGACTTAAGCATTTTGATTACGTCAAAGTTTTGTGTTAACTGTTTCCATTATACTCCTGGCATATCAAAGGCTATATAGTTTTGTCTTTCCATCTGTTCATTATTAGTTATTTTGTTCCTTTGTTATGCTGTGACCCTTGTCAGATTTGTCAGCTTAGCTATTGATCCGTCTGATCTTAGAAACTACAGTGACTAGAACTGTTAAAGTTTGCATAATAATTCCTCTTGAAATGCACACAATAATAAATGCAAGTAATAATACAAAAATGTATTGCTCTATTATGGCAGAATACAGCTACTTTAGTTCAGGAAATGTTCTATGACAACCTATTCTATGTTTGTTGTTTCCAGGTAAAATTGTAACAACTTGCCACAAACTTTGATTTTTTAGCTCACCAGAGCCGAAGGCTCCGGGGGAGCTTATAGGATAGGCAGTTGTCCGGCGTCGTCGTCGTCGTTGTCGTCGTCGTCTGACGTCAACACTTTCAAACATCTTCTTCTCTGAAGCCACTGGACCGATTCAGCCCAAATTTCATCTGTAGCATCCTTGGGTTGGGGGATTGAAAGTTTGTGTTTTTTATGAAATTCGGCTCATTGGTTTGGTTGCTATGGCAACTTAGAGTTTCCATAGACTTATAATGTGGAAAATTGAAAAATGGCATTTACTGCCAAGCCACTGCAGATATTTTGACAAAACTTTCATAGAAATATTCCTTAGGCAATCTACTATCTGCCATATGATTTTAGGCCTACTGCTCATTTGTATTGGTTGCCATGGAAACCAAAATGAAAAAATAAAAAAAAAATACTTAAAAAAACATCTCCTCAGAAACCGTATGCTCTATGAGGCTGAAAGTTTATGGAAATATTCACCATATTTGCCTTTACAGGTTTTGTGTTTTTTATGAAATTCGGCTCTTTAGTTTGGTTACTATGGCAACTTAGATTTTCCATAGACTTATAATGGGGAAAATTGAAAAATGGCATTAACTACAAAGCCTTTGCAGATATTTTGACAAAACTTTCATAGAAATGTTCCCTTAGTAAACTTCTCTCAGCCATATGCTTTTATGTCAACCTGGGGGTCCAGTAGGTTGTGCCGGGGCCATGCCCCGCCCCCAGTACTTCATAAAATGACTTATATCTCAGAAACCTTACAGATCCCCATCCCTAAACCATATATATTCTTGTTCCTATTGATAAGACACATTCAGTGACACCAACCTGGAGGTCCTCCGGGATGTGCCGAGGCCATGCCCCACCCCCTCCACTTCATAAAAGGCCCAATATCTCGGAAACCATTCAGATCCCCACCCCTGAACCCTATATACTCTTGTTCCTTATGATAAGACGCATTCAGTGACATCAAACTGGGGGTCCCCCGGGATGCGCCGGGGCCATGTCCCGCCCCTCCATTTCATAAAAGGCCCAATATCTCGGAAACCTTACAGATCCCCACCCCTAAACCATATATATTCTTGCTCCTTATGATAAGACGCATTCATTGACCCCAAATTGGGGGTCTTCCGGGGTGCGCCGGAGCCATGCCCCACCCCTTTACTTCACAAAAGGCCATATATCTCAGAAACTGTTCAGATCCCCACCCCTAAACCATATATGTTCTTGTTCATTATGATGAGACACATTCAGTGACACCAACCTGGGGGTCCCCAGGGATGTGCTGGGGCCATGCCCCACCCCCTCCATTTCATAATATCACAATATCTCGGAAACCTTACAGATCCCCACCCCTAAACCATATATATTCTTGTACCTTATGATAAGACACTTTCATTGACACCAACCTGGGGGTCTCCCTGGGCCTTGCCCCACCCCTGCACTTCACAAAAGGCCTTATATCTCAGAAACTGTTCAGAGCCCCACCCCTAAACCATATATATTCATCTTCCTTATGATAAGGCACATTCATTGACACCAGCTTGTGAGTCCCCGGGGCATGCCCGGGCCTTGCTCCACCGCTTGACTTCATTAAAAGCCACATATCTCAGAAATAGTTCAGATCCCCACCCCTAAACCATATATATTCTTGTTCCTTATGATAAGACTCATTCAGTCACACCAACTTGGGTGTCTCTTTGTGCTGAGGCAATGTGCCCTGCCCTTCCACTTCATAAAAGGCCATATATTTCAGAAAGCATTCAAATCCCCACCCCATATTCATATATGTTCTTGTTCCTTATTATTAGCACACCTACTGTAGGGGTGTCCGCAGGGGCCAGTCCTCTCCTTTCCACTTCATGAAAGGATATCTTGGAAACCGTTCAGATTCCCACCCCTAAACCATATATATACTTGGTCCTTATGATGAGACACATTTAGGGACAACAATCTTGGGCTTTCCTGGGAACGACAGGGCATGCTCCAACCCCTCCACTTATATCTCCAGCCATGCAGATCCCCACTGCTAAATCATATATATTCTTGTTCTTTATGATAAGACACATTTAGTGATACCAACCAGGGCTCCATTGGGTCCATGCCCCACCCCCTCTACTTCATAAAAGGCCTAATGTTTCATATACTGAGTCCACATGGATGCTCATTTGGATATGGGGGTTCATTTGGCAGATTAAAATGATATCATGTTAAAATACATGGCTGCAATTTGGCAGTGCCCACCTGAGCTCTGGTGAGCATAGTGGCCCATGGGCCTCTTGTTTTGTTATTCAGCAAAGACAAGCAATTTCATCTTTGGATTTGATAAATTATACTATTTTTGTTGAAATGCAATAGTTATTCTCAGTGGACTAGATGGAAAGTTTATATGGAAAGGTTGAATGCCACAGACAAATTGTCATTTCCACTAAAAGGGGATGGCACTGGCTGGGGGTATACGTGCCCCGCTGGGCACTTTGTCTAGTTCATTATGTTTTTGGTTTTGACTGATACTTTTGTTATTCTGATGAACAGTACAATAAAATATCATATCAAGATCTTGTACCAGTTGTTTAAGACTAGCGCTGCTGTTAGTGCATATATCCTTAAAATTTAATCAGAAAATGTGGTAAATATACTAATATTCTTGCTGAAAAAATGTGAGCAGCTTTTGCAAATGTAAAAGCTGCTCACATTTTATCAGCAAGAATATCACCCTAATATTCTTACTGATAAAATGTGAGCAGCTTTTGCATTTTTCTTGCTGAATAAATGTGAACAGCTTTTTGCAAATGCAAAAGCTGCTCACATTTTATCAGCAAGAATATCACTGTATTGGATATTAAACTTACTAGAACAGTTTACATTTTGATCACTTGATAACAAGCACTTTAAGCTAACGATGCTTTAGACAACTTGGGCTTTCATTTGAATCATTACGTAATCATGCCTATACAAATACATTGCCACCTTTATCGCCGAAAAAAAAGAAAATTTTATGATGAAAAATTATGATATTTTTCTTATTTCTGCTCAAAATATAGATTTTGGGCACTCGTTAGAACCGCATTGAGGCGGTTCTAACGAGTACCCACAATCTATATTTTAGAGCTGAAATAAGAAAAATAAGATATACCCCCACAAATCCCAGTTTTACTATATGAAAGTGGGGTTCTAGGGGGTAAAAATTATATGGGCCTGTTTTCGTGATGTCTCTTGCTCTTACAGAAATTTTGTTATGCAAGCCTGCAAGATGACCAATGTTACAAATGAAGACTCAGACATTTATGTGCAGTCTGATCAGTCTTGATAGGTCACCAGTGCCTGTCAATGATGAGCTCTATGCAAATTTTATACATACAGCTCCATGCAAACACCAGGTCACCAGTGCCTTCAATGATAAGCTCTATATAAATTTTATACAGACAGCTCCATGCAAACACCAGGTCACCAGTGCCTTCAATGATAAGCTCTATGCAAATTTTATACATACAGCTCCATGCAAACACCAGGTCACCAGTGCCTTCAATGATGAGCTCTATGTAAATTTTATACAGACAGCTCCATGCAAACACCAGGTCACCAGTGCCTTCAATGATGAGCTCTATGCAAATTTTATAAAGACAGCTCCATGCAAACACCAGGTCACCAGTGCCTTCAATGATGAGCTCTATGCAAATTTTATAAAGACAGCTCCATGCAAACACCAGGTCACCAGTGCCTTCAATGATGAGCTCTATGCAAATTTTATACAGACAGCTCCATGCAAACATCCTTCCATTAATCCATTTTGTTCCAAAACAGCAAAGGTGTAGATCAGTTGCCATTCTGGAACAACAAAGGTGTAGATCAGTTGCCATTCGGGAACAACAAACGTGTAGATCAGTTGCCATTTGGGAACAACAAAGGTGCAGATCAGTTGCCATTTGGGAACAACAAAGGTGCAGTTCAATTGCCATTTTGGAACAGCAAAGGTGCAGATCAGTTGCCATTTGGGAACAGCAAAGGTGCAAATCAG
The DNA here is from genome assembly GCA_963580285.1 of Lucinisca nassula. Classification (NCBI taxonomy): domain Eukaryota; kingdom Metazoa; phylum Mollusca; class Bivalvia; order Lucinida; family Lucinidae; genus Lucinisca; species Lucinisca nassula. The sequence continues at coordinate 106,501,451 of OY757022.1, forward strand.
TTGCCGTTTGGGAACAAGAAAGGTGCAAGTCAGTTGCCATTCGGGAACAAGAAAGGTGCAAATCAGTTGCCATTCGGGAACAAGAAAGGTGCAAATCAGTTGCCATTTGGGAAAAACAAAGGTGCAGATCAGTTGCCATTTCAGAACAGCAAAGGTGCAGATCAGTTGCCATTTGGGAACAACAAATTTGCAGATCAATTGCCATTTGGCAACAACAAAGGTGCAGATCAGTTGCCATTTGGGAACAACAAAGGTTCAGATCAGTTGCCATTTGGGAACAGCAAAGGTGCAGATCAGTTGCCATTTGGAAACAACAAAGGTGCAGATCAGTTGCCATTTGTGAACAACAAAGGTGCAGATCAATTGCCAGTTGGGAAAAACAAAGGTGCAGATCAGTTGCCATTTCGGAACAGCAAAGGTGCAGATCAGTTGCCATTTGGGAACAACAAAGGTGCAGATCAGTTGCCATTTGGGAACAACAAATTTGCAGATCAATTGCCATTTGGCAACAACAAAGGTGCAGATCAGTTGCCATTTGGGAACAAAAAAGGTGCAGATCAGTTGCCGTTTGGGAACAACAAAGGTGCAGATCAGTTGCCAATTGGGAACAACAAAGGTGCAGATCAGTTGCCATTTGGGAACAACAAAGGTGCAGATCAGTTGCCATTTGGGAACAACAAAGGTGCAGATCAGTTGCCATTTGGAAACAACAAAGGTGCAGATCAGTTGCCATTTGGGAACAACAAAGGTGCAGATCAGTTGCCATTTGGGAACAACAAAGGTGCAGATCAGTTGCCATTTGGGAACAACAAAGGTGCAGATCAGTTGCCATTTGGAAACAACAAAGGTGCAGATCAGTTGCCATTTGGGAACAACAAAGGTGCAGATCAGTTGCCATTTGGGAACAACAAAGGTGCAGATCAGTTGCCATTTTGGAACAAAAAAGGTGCAGATCAGTTGCCGTTTGGGAACAACAAAGGTGCAGATCAGTTGCCATTTCGGAACAACAAAGGTGCAGATCAGTTGCCATTTGGATCAGCCTGCGCATCAACTTCTCTTTCTAAAATTTCGTGGCTCCTGTTAGTCAGTGCAGCCGAGTCAGTTCAGCCGAGTAAAACGCCTCTTGATGCGGTTCTAGTGAGTGCACACAGTCCATACAATGGGTTAAGCCCCACTTTCTCTATATAAAGTGGGGTTCAGAGGGGTCATCGCCGTTAATCTATTGTTATTGTTTTGATATGAATTTGGCTTATTCTCAAATGTCATGCTACATCTGCTGAATGCATTTCATTCAAATCAAGGCGCATAAAGGTTTTTTATCTGTGTTGTACATAATAATTTATCCTTGTCAACATCTTATATAAGCCTTCCATTAACTTTTAGAAGAGTATTTCTGTTTTCCATTGTTTAGATTTGTGTTGTTAAGTTTTCTTTTATATAAGCTTAGCACTCGTTCTGCATCGCATTTAATGCTTAGCACTCTGGGTGGAAAATTCAGATGACATTTTAAAATGTTTCTCTGAAAAATTCAGAAGATTATATTTTAAAATATTTCTCTAATTTTTCCCAGAAAAAATGTTTTCACAGTTCATGCAAATTGACTATTGGAGACATTTTGCATGAAATGTCAAACCTGCTTTTATTGGAAAAATGAGCTAAATACACCACAGCCTCTTTATAACACTATTAATGGGGTACAAAACAGAAAACATGTTAGTTAAACAACCATGTTGGTTGGTTGATTTGAGGTTTAACGTCCCTGTCAACACTATATAGGTCATTTTGGAGATGTTGCTTCCAATTTTGTGGGACTTATACCCGACATTGAGATGAAATGACATCTCAAGCCCTGTCACCCAATGAAACTAATAGAGTTTTATAAGCATGGACAGTCAGACTCGCACTGCTTTGACTGGACAGGCTTAAATCCTCTAAGAGGTTTATCAGTACTCATGTGCGTTCGGTTTCAGCTCTGCGTTGAAGCATCATGCAGCCCATCTATTTCTTCAAGCCCAATCATGTGGGGGATGTAATCAAACAACCATGTTATATCCAAACAAAAATGTATAGATTATGTAGAAAAATACCCAGTATGGTCATTTTTCTATATAAGTCTAACCTGTATTAAGCAAGCACCTCTGGGATATTCAAAAAGTGCTTGCTTAAGGCAGGTGCTTACTTAAAATGGTGAATTCTAATGCACTTTTCTTTTTCGTGAACTGAATGCCTGCTTGCTTAAGACAGAATGCTTACTTAATAGAGGTGGCCACTTAGACAGGTTTGACTGTAATCTATGTTTTTGGTCATTTTTCTATATAATCTATACATTTTTTGGATCCATCTTGAAACTGTGTAATAATGAACCATGTTATAACGAGGTTGTGGTGTATCATCAATCTGTCATCTGCTGAAATAGCCCAGAGAATGATAATATTTAAGTAACGATATATGTTAACAATAAAGGGAGATGACCTGAAAATGTATGTATTATTATTCCTAACCTAACCTATTTTGTTTTTACCCTAATCCTACTGAATACTTCATTTAAGCCTCACCCATTTCTGACAATTTGTCAATCAGATTATGTGAAATAATGTTATGTTCAAATTCACAAACTGAATGACAGTGTAGATCCAGATCAGATGGCTTAAGAAGCCATCTGAGCTGAATCAATCCTGTTTGCAAAGGTTGGGGTTTTCTTGAGCAGTAGAAAAAGGGTTAAATACCCACATATCCTATAGTCCATGCCAAAGTTTAAAGGAGCAAGGTTGAGTTACACATAAACATTATTTAGACTAGACAGTCACTAAAGGTGACAAATGCTCCTGCCATATGCCTCAGTATATGAGAAATTTGTTCGACATATGCAGTAGGCACACATTCTAACTAAACTAGAACCTGCAATATTCTCCATGTGTGTAGCAAGTTGTGTTATTTTCTTCTGACTATGAAACTGCTTTTTAGCTCACCTGAGCTATTGAGATTGGTCCATGTCCACCGTCAACAATTTGCTTTGAAAGACTTCTCCTCCTTAACCCTTTGACCAATTTCATTTAAACTTCACAGGAATGTTGCCTAGGTGGCTCTTTACCAAAATAGCTAAAATGGTTCTGCTCTGGTGAACAAGCCGCTGGAGCTAAAAATTAGAAAAAAAAAATCTTTAACGACTTTTCCTCCTATACCCATAGGCCACTTTTATTCAAACTTCATAGGAATGGTGCTTAGGTGATCCTCTGCAAAAATAGCTAAAACCATTCCACTTAAAAGAGCAAGATGTCAACCAGAGCTAAAAATAGAAAAAAAGCCAAATATTGCTTTAAAAGTCTACTTCTAAACCCTTGCGGTAATTTCAGTTTAACTTCACAGGGATGTAGTCTATGTGGTTCTCTACCAAAGTAGCTAAAATCTGTTTGAATTAAATGGCCAACAGAGTTGAAAATAGAAAAATCTTTAAAGGGCTACTCCTCTAATACCCCTGCGTCAATTTCATTCAAACTTCATAGGAATGTTGCTTAGTTGACCATCTACCAAAATAGTTAAAATCATTCTGCTATGATGAAAAAGATGGCCAAAAGAGCTAAAGATAAAAAAATATATATAAAAATGACTACTCCTCCTATACCCCTGGGCCAATTTCATTTAAACTTCATAGGAGCGTTGCTTAGGTGACCTTCTACCAAAATACATTGTAGCTTAAATGGTTCTGCTCCAATGAATAAAATCACTGCCAGAGCTTAAAATGGAAAAAAAAAATCCTTAAGTGGCTACTCCTATACCCATGGGCTAATTTCATTGAAACTTCATTGGAATGTTGCATAGGCGACCCTCTACCAAAATAGCTAAAACCATTCCACTCAACTGAGCTAGATGGTCGCCAGAGGTAATGCAAACTCTTCCTACACCCTTGGGCTAATAATTATTATTTAATTCAAACGTCACAGGAATGTTGCATAGGTGGCTGCACACCAAAAGAATTAAAATAGTTCAACTCCAAAGAACAAGATGTCTACCAATAGAAAAAATCCTTTAAACGACTTCTCCTTCTATATCCCTGGGCCAATTACATTGTAACTTCATAGGAAGATTGACCCGCTACCAAAATAGATAAAATTGTGCCATTCCATTGAACTACATCATGTCTACCATAGCAAAAAGTAGACAAATCCTTAAACAATTACTTCTCCTGTACACACAGACCAATTTCGTTCATAGGAATGTTGCTTCGGTGACTTGCTACCAAAGTAGATAAAATTGTGCTAATCCAATGGACATGGTGGCCACCAAAGCTAGAAATAGAAAAATACCATTACGAAAACATGCCTATACAAATGTATTGTAAACTTCACCGCTGAAAAAATGAAAAATTTCAGATGAAAATTGTTAATTTTTTCTTATTTCTGCTCAAAATATTGTTTATGGGTACCCGTTTGAACTGCCTTATCGAGCCGTTTCTAACGAGTACACATTATCTATATTTTAGAGCAGAAATAAGAAAAATAAGGTTTACCCTTGCAAAGCCGAGTTTTATTACATAAAAGTGGGGCTCAAGGGGGTCAAAACTATATAGGCGCGTTTTCTTGATGTAAACAATTACTCCTATACACGTAGACCAATTTCATTCAAACTTCATAGGATTGTTGCTAAGATAAAGCCCTGCCGCTAAAATGAGAAAGATTACCATCAGAGTTAAAATGGGTAAAAGTCGACAATTGTTTTAAATGTAAACTCCTCCTAAACCCTTGGAACAATTGATTTTAACTTCACAGGAATGATGCCTAGGTGGCTGCACATCAAAATAACTAAAATCATTCCGCTCCAGTGAACAAGCTGGCCACCAGAGCTTATTGATCGTTTGCAATAAAAAATAATTCACAAGTGTTCTAAGGCTTCCCAGTAGAAAACAAGTGAGCGATAGTGAAAGAGTTTTTTGCATGAAAGCCCATAGAACACGAGTTAATTTCTTCTCTGTAATCAATCAAAACGACAAAATAAAATGAGTATTACATTTCCATTCATATTTCACCTTTGAATTTTCAAGAGCAGCCATTCTGATTTCCAACCGGAATAGTTCCAGTCAGGGCATGGATTTCAGGAGGCGCGGTTTAGTTTGAAAATCAGTCGCCATCTTGTTTTCATTTCAGTGCAAAAAATCATCCTGTGCTTGAAATACAGATGCAACACTGTCATAAAGTAGAACTGTATTATTAACAAAATCAGACTTTATCTTCATGATGCAGACCTTTCTTCAAAAAACGCTAAATGGACTCGAAAATTGAATAGAAGAGAAGGCAATGATCAGGAATCGATACAATTAACCCACAGCTCCCATCAGAGACACCAAAGGACAAGAAGCACAAACATGAAACAACTAGACCCTAATGGAAATATCAATAGCGGAACGCCAAAAGGACATACGTTTCCACAAAATGGCCAATTGACTATCAACCCCCCCCCCCCCCAAAAAAAAAAAAAATAAAAAATAAAATAAAATAAGCGATACACAAACTCAAAGACAAACCATAACAAAAATAAACTGCGAAAGAAGAACCGCCTTGGAACAGTCAGTCAGTGAAACAAATTCCACTGTATGTGTTTGTGTGTGTGTGGGGGGGGGGGGGGGGGCTTAATTCGATTTTACATGGTCACAACCCTCGCCCTTACTTCCGTCGCGATTTAGGCAAATAATTTGTTCAGTCCGCATAATGGCCTCTTAACTCATCAGTGCAACATCTCAGTGAACACAAAATCAAACAACCACAGAGATGAAAAACGGCGAGGATTCGACAGCAAGAAACCACTGAAATGCTGGAGCAAAATAAGACCAACAGCTAGACTCCGATGGGCCCGACCAGAGACAGAGCATCAGACACCAACCGACATTACATAAAATTAGAAACTCTAATAATTCTCAGTAAAGTAGAAGTAAAACAAATATCAGAAATTGATACAATTAACTTACTCCACCCATAAAAGACACCAAAGGGAAAGAAATACAAACATTAAGCGACCAGACCATAATGGAAACCTAAACAAAGGAAGGCCATATGGACAGTTACTTTCCCACAAAATGGCCATATGGCCATCCAAAACCAAAAGACACAAGTGATACACACAGTAAGTAACAAACAACAACATTAATAAATCGCTACAGAAGAGCCGCCTTGGAACGGTCAGTGGAAGATTTCCACTGGGGGGCTTAAATCGATTTTACGTAGCCACAATCCTCGCCCTTACTTCCGTCGCGATTTAGACAAATAATTTGTTCAGTCCGCATGAAGGCCTCCTAACTCATCAGTGCAACATCTCCGTGAACACAAAAATCAAAGAACCACAAAGGTGAGACAATGATGAGGACTCGACAGCAAGAAACCACTGAAATGCTGGAGCAAAAGAAAACCAACAGTTAGACTCCGATGAGCCCGACCAGAGACAGAGCATCAGGCACCAACCAACATTATCTCTCTAACTTTCAATAAGCCTTTACGTTGGAGCCGTCATAGAATCTGTTAATAATTTATTACGAGTGTTGAAGTCAGTTACATGATGCCTTTATGCTGAAACCATCATAGAATCTGAAGCCTGACCCACCGGCGTGCAATTAAAGAGGGAAGCAAAGTTGCCTACCATGCATGCAGTCTGTCGTAAAACATTTATGTTGTATCCTAACTTTTAATATTGAAGAACGATTTTACGAAACTGGGTGCTGAAGTCATTGTATTTGTAAATTTTTCTGAATTTATATTTTAAGTCACGATAAAATTAGGGTTCCCATAGACCTTGTTGCGGAAGAGATTTAAGTCCAACATTGAATTTTGAAATTAAATCGGAATGACGTCTATAAAATTTGAAAAGGCTTTGCGTAGTTAATGATACCGATAACCCTGATTAAGAAGTTTAGCAGTTAACATTTTATTACGAGTGTTGAAGTCAGTTACATGATTACACACTCTGGCAAGTCAAATTAATTGCGAAATATAAACATCATAGGATGCCGCACGAGGAACGTCACCATCCAAGAAAGGAAAATTTACAAACTCAAAATCAAAATCATCGCATTTATTATAAGTTTTGCAAGAAACAAACCCATCTACAATACAGAGATGTAAATCCAAAATTCGGGCCTCGGTTTCAGAAGAATTTGCTTTTTTTAACTGAAGTTCTGTGGGGTAAAATTGACTGATCAATCCATCAAAATAGATATTGTCAACATTTAATAAATCATCCAAATATCTAGAAGTCGAGTTAAAAATGATTTCAAATATGTTCTAGAAAGGGTTATCCTTTGGAAGCAAGGAATACACCACAGAACTGGAAAATATGAAGTGTACATGTTTTTTTGGCTAGACTAGCTAATTTCGGCCATGTAGGCCTCATCAAATTGGTTTTCAACGGAAAGGGAAATCATTAAGTCTCTTTCATAACAAAACAAGAACAGATCAGCCACAAGGGGTCGATATTTATACCCATCGGAATATTCACAACTTGTCGAAATAACTTAGTACCAAATCTTATGTAAATATTGTCAAGTAGAAAGGTGAGAAAGGTTTACACTTTCTGACATGACCATAAAGTATAATTTTTATGCTCTTCAGAAGTGAAAAAAAGCATTTCTTACATAACACGCAAGATAGAAGGAGTCTTCCCTATGAAATGTCCTTTCAATTAAATCATTAGGTTTTTCTTTTATAAGATTGTGAGGACGTGTAGTGTAAAGGGTAGAGAAATCATAAGTAGACAGACTTGAAGCACGAAAATGTCTGGATTTCAATTTATTTAAAACTTCATTAAAAGTTTTTTATAGACAAAAATCAATTTCTCAATGACCTTTCAAAGACTTTGTTGCAATATTTAATCACATGTTTTTGATCAGTAAAACATGAAGTTAACAATTTGTAGAGTTCAGTGGTGGTACAAGAGCTTGAATTTACAATAAACCGTGCTTTGTATGGTATTTTATGAAGTTTAGGCAACCAATAAAACGTAGGACGCTTGTTTTGGCCTTCTGTAACACATACTGTAACTTGGTGGCTGAAAGACAGATGTGGTCATCAACTAATGCCCTCTCTAAAGCCAAAGGCTGCAGTTCGTAGGCCTTAGTACATAAATGCGAACAGCATCTGCACCTCTTAGCATTGCACTTAGAAATACTAGAATACATTCCACTTCTTTTGAAAGGATTGGGATATTTTCCAAGAATTGGCGATTTGATAGGAGACAGTCTATCTCTTAGATTATTTTTAAATAAAATGGTACTGCCTGCCCCACTGAAATTTGGAAGCAAGGAATACACCACAGAACCGGAAAATATGAAGTGTACATGTTTTCTGGGCCAGACTAGCTAGTTTCGGCCAATTAGGCCTCATCAGTGACCGCATAGATATCAAACAAGCAATTGTTATACAATGAGGTACGAACAAGGGTCTGATAAAGACCTTCAACAGGTATCAAATTAAGAAAAGGTGAAAAGCAATTATAAATGCTATCCCTGATGATAGGAAAAAATTACAGCATTAACGGGGAGACCATGTTACAGCCACCACATGGCACAAACAAAACAACCCTGTCTGATTTCTATGATTTTATCAGATTTTCTGCCAAACGTTAACTATTGTTATTGTTGTTACAAACAATTTCAGCAACATCGCCTAGCAACTATGACGTCATAAAGCTCGACATGAAATAATTCACTCTGAGAAATCTCACTAAATCACTACTGAAAATGTAATAAATACAGTTTATCACTCCCCCTTTTTAAAAAAGGGATTTATAAACCAAGGGATGGTGAACATCCAATAAAATCCCGTATTCTAATGAACAGAGTCAATAAACTGTATATTACATGCATTTGATAGAGCTGATAGATCACTTTGCATCTAATTCTGTGTATAGATCTAACTATTAAAATACAGTCCATGCAAAAGGTAGTGGGGCCAGTGACACATTAACTGACTGAAACAAAAACTGTATAGACGCTATCTTGAAAATGCTGTCTATTGTAATGAATGAAAATAGAAGAAATAAAGTTATAATAGTGATAAAACAGTTAAAAGTGCGAGAGAACGGTAACCAAACGTACCAAACGTCTGTTGATATCTTCTCAGATGCCATTGCCATTGAGAAACTATCCCGCGTTTGAATATAGCGATTTCATTGCAAAAGCAGTACTTTGTAGCTTGTGCCAAAAGTAGTTCCAGCTACAAAGATTTAGTCAGGCCTATTTTTAGCTGACCTGAGCATGAAGTGCTTATGGTGAGCAATGTCCGTCGTGTGTCGTGCGTGGTCAACAATTTGATTTTAATGTGAACTAGTCCTAAACCCTTGGGCCAATTTGATTCAAACTTCACAGAAATGTTGCCTGGGTAGCTCCATACCAAAATAGATAAAATCTTTTCGCTCCGATGAACAAGATGGCCACCAGAGCTAAAAATCGAAAAATCTTTAAACGCCAACTCCTGTACCCTTTGGCCAATTTCATTCAAACTGCATACGAATGTTGCTTAGGTGACTCTTTACCAAAGTAGATAAAACGGTTCTGCTCATCGGGCTCCGATGAGCAAAATGGCGCCCTGAGCTGAAAATAGAAAAAAAGGTTAATTGGCTTCAAACGTTAACTCCTCCTAAACCCTTGGGCTAATTTGATTCAAACTCCACAGGAATGTTGCCTAGGTGACTTTCTACCAAAATAGCTAAAATCACTCCGCGCTGACAAACAAGATAGCCACCAGAGCTAAAAATAGAAAAAAAATATTTAAACGACAACTCCTCCTATACCCATTGGCCAGTTTCATTCAAACTTCATAGGAATGTTGCTTAGATGATTCTCTACCAAAATAGCTTAAACGGTTGAGCTCCGATAAGTAAAATGGCCAACCAGAGCTAAAAATAGAAACAACAAAGTAAATTTGCTTCAAACGCAAACTCCATCTAAACCCTTGGGCCAATTTGATTCAAACTTCACAGCAATGTTGCCTTGGTTACTCTGTACCAAAAAAGCTAAAGTAGTTCCGCTCTGATAATCAAGATGGCCGTCAGAGCTAAAAATAGAAAAAAATCTTCAAACGACAACTCCTCCTGTCCCCTTCATAGGAATGTTGCTTAGATGACCCTCTACCAAAATTACTAAAACGGTTCAGCTCCGATGAACAAAATGGCCGCTAGAGCTAACAAGAGGACCATGATGGTCCTGTATCGCTCACCTGAGTCGATTCATCACCATGTTTTTGATCCCGCATGACCCATATTCAAGGTTTTATAAAGGCAAACATTCTTAGCAAGTTTCATGAAGCTTGAACCAAAAATGTTGTCTCAAGTATGATTTGATTAAGTTTGTTGGATTTGAGGTGTAACGTTCCCGTCAACATTATTAAGGTCATTTTGCTGACATTGCTTCAAATTTTGTGGGACTTTTACCCGACTTTGAGACGAAATGACGTCAATCCCTGCCGCCCAATGAAACCAATAGGGTTAATAAGAATAAACGGACCGACTCGCAGCAATTTTCCTGGGCAGGTTTAGACCTTCTAAGTGGATTGCCAGTACTCGTGTGCGGTCGGTATCAGCTCGTGCAGCCTAATCTATTTCTCCAAGCCCCGATGGGTGGGGGCGGAAATTTGCCCAATAGGTTGTATAGTTTTTATCAGATCTTCATAAACCTAGCATATAAGTAAGCTCGGAATAAAATCTGATATGGGTTTGAAAAGTGGCGAGGTCTGCCCTGTCATGTCTGACCATTTATATCTCTGCAGCCTGAAAGCTGATTTCAGTCATTTCTCATCTGCAGCATGCCTTAGGTGGGGAAATTATGAAAAAAAGCTTTTTTATCAAAATTTATTGAAACTTTGGTTGATATGGCAACCACAAGGTCCAATAGATTTACAATGGGAAATGCTTGTAATCACCGCGGGGCCTTAAGTTTTGATCGGATTTTTCTGTAACTTATATATGAATAGGCTGTGGATTTAAGCCCCGATGAGTGCGAAAATTCGTGAGATCGTCCAATCTGTTATGGAGTTACAAAAAGATCAGATCATAAAAGGCGGAGAAAAGCTGGAGACACCATTTTTCACTAATATTTATGCTCAAGGGAAGGTAACTCCAAAGCTGCTTTTCCCGTGCAGCCTAAATTCGAACTCGATGTAGACTGTAAGCTCCTCCTAATTATCTGCAAGTTTGATGAAAATCGGATCAGAAATGGCCGAGAAAAAGTGGAGACGTCGTTTTCCCAATTATAAGTCTATGGCACCTTCTTGTTTCCATGTCAACCACAGTTCTGATCAAAACTGATATAAAACCTAATGCAGTCAATCCCCCAACTCAGTGATGCTGCCCATTAAATTTGATTAGGATTGGCCAGCTAGTCACTTAGATATTCAATTTCAAATGTGTGGTCGACGGACGGACGACTGACGGATGACGGATGGACGCTGGCTGCCTACCTATACTATAAGCACACCTTGTGAGCCTTCGGCTCAGGTGAGCTAAAAAGATCAACTTGGCGTAGACTGTAAGCCCCTCCTGGTTATCTGCAATAATTGATAAAGATCGGATCAGAAAAAGGGGAGACGTCGTTTTCCCCATTATAAAAAAAACAGAAGTAGAGGCAATGATCAGGAATCGATACAATAAACCAATAGCTCCCATCAGAGACACCAAAGGGAAAGAAATACAAACATGAAGTAACAGACCCCAACGGAAACACCAACAGCGGAAAGCCAATAGGACAGTTACTTTCCCACAAACTCGCCAAAAGGCTATCCAAAATAAAATAACATAAGCGACACAAACACCCAAAGACAAACCATAACAAAAATAAACCGCGACAAAAGAACTAAGTCTTTGGGAAATTTTTTCACGCTCAAGGGGATTTAGCTAGAAAACCGCTGGTCAGTTTCAAACCATATTCGAACTCGTCCGAGATTTTATGCTTGTCCTCGTTTATGAAAAGTTACAAATAGATCAGATCATAAACGGCTGAGAAAAGCTGGAGACACCAGTTTTCACTTATATTTATGCTCAAGGGCAGGTAACTCCAAAGTTGTTTGTCCTGTGCAGCCCAAATTCGAACGCGACGTAGACTGTGAGCCCCTCCTGGTTATCTGCAAGTTTGATGAAGATCCGATCAGAAATGGATGAGAAAAGGTGGCGACGTCGTTTTCCCCATTATAAGTCTACGGGAAAATCTTTCACGCTCAAGGGGATGTAACTGGGAAACCGCTGGTCAGATTAAAACTAAATTCGAACTCGTCCGAGATTTATTGCTTGTCCTCATTTATGAAAAGTTACAAAAAGATCAGATCATAAACGGCTGAGAAAAGCTGGAGACACCATTTTTCATTTATATTTATGCTCAAGGGCAGGTAACTCCAAAGCTGTTTGTACCGTAGAAAGTTCAAGCGACCAACGAAGACCCACATCGCAGCGTTGGTGATCACAGTCTCCACTGTTCGCACAAACCTTATGCATTAGCATAATGTGTCTACATTAGCTAGTAGGGAGAATGAAATTGGTTCTCCATTGCTCTTTCGGTATTCAAATTACCAAAATTTAGCTCACCTGAGAACGAAGTGCTCATGGAGAGCTATTGTGATCAGTCAATGTCCGTCGTTCGACGTCAAAAATTGCTTTAAAAGACTACTCCTCATACACCCTTCGGCCAATTTCATTCAAACTTCACAGGAATGTGGCCTAGTTGGCTCTCTACCAAAATAGCTAAAATTGTTCCACTCCAATGAACAAGATGGCCGCCGGAGCTAAAAATAGAAAAATCTTTTATCAACAACATCTCCTATACCATTGGGTCAATTTGATTCAAACTTCATAGGAATGTTGCCTAGGTGGCTCCCTACCAAAATAGCTAAAATCGTTCCGCTTCGATAAACAAGATGGCCACCAGAGCTAAAAATAAAAAAAAAAATCTTTAAACGATAATTTCTCCTGTACCCTTTGGCCAAATTAATTCAAACTTCATAGGAGTGTTGCTTAGGTGGCCCTCTACTACAATAGCTAAAACGGTTCAGCTCCTTTGAACAAAATGTCAGCCAGAGCTAAAAAAAGAAAAACTTATCGCTCCAAATGCGAACTCCTCCCAAACACTTGGGGCCAATGTTGCCTAGGTGATGGCCAACATACATAACAATAGAAAAACATCGTAACTTTGCTTTAAATGCGAACTCCTCCTTAACCCTTGGGCCATTTAGTTTCAAATTTCATAGATTGTTTATTTGTTTGATTTGAGGTTCAACGTCCCCGACAACACTGTAAAGGTCATTTTGGAGACGTTGCTTCCAATTTTGTGGGACTTTTACCCGACATTGAGATGAAATGACATCTCGAGCCCTGTTGCCCAATGAAACCAATAGGGTTAATTAGCGTGGACGGTCCGGTACGCCTCGCACTGCGGTTCCTGGACAGGATTAGATCCTCTAAGCGGTTTATCAGCACTAGTGTGCAGGCCGGATTCAATACGGGGTGGCATCATGCAGCCCATATTTTCCTCAAGCCCCTATGGGCGGGGGCCGTCAAATTACACAGAAATGTTACTTAGGTGACTTCCTACCAAAATAGAAAAATCGTTTTGCTCTGACGAACAGGATGGCCACCAAAGCTTAAAAACAGAAACAATCTTCAAACTACAACTCCTCCTGTACCCTTGGGACAATTTCATTCACACTTCATAGGAATGTTGCTTAGATGACCCTCTACTAAACTAGCTAAAACGATCCCACTCTGATGAGCAAAATGGCCACCATAGCTAAATATAAAACTCCTCCTAAACCCTTAGGCCAATTTGATTCAAACTTCACAGAAATGTTATGTATGTTAATCTCTACCAAAATAGCTAAAATCGTTCCAATCTGACAAACAAGATGGCCGCCAGAGCTAAAAATAGAAAACATCTTCAAACGAAAACTCCCCCTGTACCCCTGGACCAATTTCATTCAAAAATGTTGCTCAGATGATCCTCTACCAAATTGGCTATGAACAGAATTGCCGCGAGAGCTAACAAGAGCACCGCATGCAGGTGCCAACGCTCGGCTGCAGTTTCTTTTAGAAAACAAAACTTCTAAGTCGACAATGGTGCATAACTGTGCCAAAAATATTTTGAGGGTTACCTCACCTATTGGTATGAGTTCCCCTTTTCATAATGAACAACTAGTCCGTGTTTCAAGTAAATATGTTCAGTAAGGGCAGAGATATTACAAAATGTCCAGGTCTTTGCAAGACAACGACGCAGACGATGCCAGAGCTATGACGATAACTCGTCGTTTTCTTCGAAAACAACCGAGCTAAAAATTGAACAAATGTCGTTTATTTGCTTCAAACGCCAACTTCTCCTAAACCCTTGGGCCAATTTGATTCATACTTCACAGGAATGTTTCCTGGGTGACTTCCTACCAAAATAGCTAAAATCATTCCGCTCTGACGAACAAGATGGCCGCCATAGCTAAAAATAGAAAAAAAAATCTTAAAATGGCAACTCTTCCTGTACCCTTGGACCAATTTCATTCAAACTTCATAGGAATGTTGCCGAGATGTCCCTCTACCAAACTAGCTAAAACAATCCCGCACCGATGGACGGCTACCAGAACTAAAAATAGAAAAAAAAATGTTAATTTGCCTCAAACTCGAACTCTTCCTAAACACAGGAATGTTGCCTAGGTGACACCATACCAAAATAGCTAAGATCGGTCCGCTCTGACGGACAAGATGGCCGGGACAGCTAAAACTAGAATGAACTAGAGACAGTGACATTCAGGTGAGCGAATCAGGGCACTCTCGGCCCTCTTGTATGCAAGAAACGGATGTTAAAAATACAGAAAACAGTACTTTTGTTTTCAATAAAAATATATTCATCATTTCAATTTAATTTCTTTTATTGGTTACATCTCTACATAAGCACTAAGAATTTACTTTCATACAAGGGAGCATAAGCGATATATAACGTTAACATGTTATTGCGCATCCATCATCACGAAGGCATGCTTATATTACATCACGTGATCAAGTCCGTGAAATGAAAACCCCCTAATCCCCACTTTATATAGAGAAAACTGGGGTTTACGGGGGTACACATTATTTTTCTTATTTCTGCTCCAAGACATAGGTTGTGGGTACTCGTTAGAACCGCCTCACTGAGGCGGTTCTAATGAGCACCATCAACCTCTGTTTTGAACATTTATCAGAAAAATATCAAGGATTTTCATCAGAAAAGTAGCCATTTTGGAGGTTTGAAAACTGCACTATGTCGCACGGGTGAGTTATCGTAAAGACCCCATTTTTATACTGGGGTTTGCAGGGGTTTACATCATTTTTTCTTATTTCTACAAAAAAAAAACATAGATTGTGGGTACTCCTTAAAACCGCCTCGTCAAGTTCTAACAAGCTTCCACAATCTATGTTTTGAGCAGAAACATGAAAAATATCAGAATGTTTTATGTGGAAATTTTCGTGTTTTTATTTATTTATTTTTTTTTTCATCGGTATAATTTTCGATATATTTGATTAGGCGTGTTCTCGTAATGCTGATTTTAACCAGTCTGGTAATCAACATTCTTGCCAGCAGTGCTTAATCTACAGGAAAGTAGGGATTACAAAGGTATATCGTACTTTTTTATCGTTCCCCAAAACATTTGTAACAGAAATAAAATAAAATCTATTATTTTCCGTAGGAAAGGTCATTTAAAGGGCATACATGTATAAGAAATAATTATCTGACATGGGTATATTAATATGCCGATGTGTGCAAGATCTGAAAACTGGGATCCGTGGCTATTGATATCGTGCCCATATGAGACTGACATCAAAAGACTAATGCACTGGGCTATAGTTTCTATAAACATGTCTGAAGTCACATAACTGCAGGATATAGATTAAATGGAAGCAAAACAAAGCGAAATAAATACACATTCATGGAAGACACCTTTGTCAGAGAGATGTCTATACTATTAATAGTACTCTATTTTAACCGAAAGATTTTGCCATTTAGAAGTATTTCCTTGAAGGGCACCGCATTTTTGTTGGGTCTGGCAGTACAGAAAATGAACAGATTGCCTACCATGTAGACATGTCTGGTGTGTCTATACGTAAACGAACTAGTCACAGAAATTATCAATATTCTTAATTTCAATCATTCCACAAGAGAGACATAGTTCATTGCTCAATAGCAAGTTATTTCCATTTTAACATGATAAGTCTTCATCCTTAATCCACATATGCTATGTGTCCCAATATTGACAAACAGAATTGACCTAGATCAGACGCCGGTAACTTTAGATGTTTGTTTGTTTGATTTGAGGTTTAACGTCCCCGACAACACTGTATAGGTCATTTTGGAGACGTTGCTTCCAACTTTGTGGGACTTTTACCCGACATTGAGATGAAATGACATCTCAAGCCCTGTCGCCCAATGAAACGAATAGGTTTTATTAGCATACACGGTCCGTCTCGCACCGCGGTTCCTGGACATGCTTAGATCCTCTAAGCGGTTTACCAGTACTAGTGTGCGGGCCGGATTCAGCTCTGCGTGGAAGCATCATGCAGCCCATATATTTCTTCAAGCCCCTATGGGCGGGGGCTGCCGGTAATTTTAGAAGGGGTCTTAGTAATACTTGTTGAAAGTTTATATATTACACTTGTTATTCTTCATGTTTTCCTAGAAAAACTTGGGTTTACAGGGGTAAACCTTATTTTTCTTATTACTGCTCTGAAATACAGATTGTGGGTACTCGTTAGAACCGTCGCGATGAGCCGGTTCTAACGAGTACCCTGAATCTATATTTTGAGCAGAAATAAGAAAAAGAATTTTTCATCTTAAAATTTCGTTTTTTCGGCGGTAAAGTTTATAATGTATTTGTATAGGCGTGTTTTCTTAATGAGCAATTGGTGGCGGGTACTCGTTAGAATGGTTACTGTGAATTTGTGTGTGTAAATTCGGGTTTAACGTCGCTTTCAACAATTTTTCAGTCATATCACGACGGTGTCTGGTTGCGACAGGGAGCTCAATGCTCACTTTTATAGTGCTGCCTCACTGAAGTATCATGTCCCAGACACATTACATGATACCTCACCCAGTCACATTATCCTGACACTGGGTCGACCAGTCTTAGCTCTACCCCGTAAATCTGAGAGCCAAGCGAGGAGCAGCTAATACCATTCTTAACGACTTTGGTAAGTCGCGGCCCGGGATCGAACCCGTGACCTCCCGTTCCACGGAGCGGACATTCTACCAACTGAGCTATCGGGGCTGGTGGGAATGGTTACTGAAGCGATTCTAACGAGCACCAAAAGCCTTTGTTTGGAGTGTAAATAAGCAACACATTACGAAAAGACGCCTATACAAATACATTGTAACCTTTATCACCATAAAAAATGAAAATTTTGAAATGTAAAATTGTGATTTTTTTCTTATTTCTGCTCTAAAATATAGATTGTGGGTAGTCGTTTGAACCGCCTCGATGAGGCGGTTCTAACGAGAACCAACAATCTTTATTTTAGAGAAGAAATAAGAAAAATGTAAGTTATCCCTGTAAACCCCATTTTTACTATATAAAAGTTGGGTTTAAGGGGGTCAAAATTACATATATGTGTTTTCGTGATGCTTGGTGAATCAAATTTCATTTCCAACGTCTAAGCGTTTTCTTACAGCAATAAATGTTGGAAAGTGAAAATGTCGTCTTCAGTAGCTGTGAATAGCGGTTTAAGGCTATGGATACAATTGGTACAATTTCTGTCCTTGTCTTTAACAAAATAAGCAGCTTTTTTACATTCCGTTTGCTCTACAAGTAACATCTCTTTAGTAGGGTCTACCCTTGACGAAAGGAATGTGACCTTTTGAGCGAATTCATTCCTTTAAGCCTTTTGTTTGACTTGAGGTTTAACGTCCCCGTCAACACTGTAAAGGTCATTTTGGAGACGTTGCTTCCAATTTTGTGGGACTTTTACCCGACATTGAGATGAAATGACATCTCAAGCCCTGTCGCCCAATGAAACCAATAGGGTTTATTAGCATGGACGGTCCGCCTCGCACCGCGGTTCCTCTAAGCGGTTTACCAGTACTAGTGTGCGGGCCGGATTCAGCTCTGCATGGAAGCATCATGCAGCCCATATATTTCTTCAAGCCCCTATGGGTGGGGGCCGTCCTTTAAGCCTTTTAAGGGTACAAGTACAAGTGAACATTAAGTGCACTAGGAAATTAAGCTTGACATCCATTAAGCAAGTTGAGCTTCAAGTGCACTAGGGTTTGAGCACGAGTTGCACTTCATTTCTTAAAGTTAGTGCTAATGTTGTGCCCTACAAGAGCAACTGAGTTGCACCAGGATGTCATGTTTATCTCTGACCTATCTGTATGTCATCACTGTGTTTGCACTGCCCTTAATCCATTTTGTATTGAATGACATCTTCGGCGTATATATTGTAGGGGTCGATATCAAAATTTAGGGGTGTCAGGTTAGGCCTTCTCTAAACTTTATTTGGAAAATAGCTTAACTTTGCAAACAGTTTAGGCGCTGATCAGAGCCTGAACTGTTTGCCAGTATCCCCACACAAAATGGATTAAGGGTTAAACTTTTTTTATTGTTCTATGGATTCTTACAATCTTGCTTGTGAATTCTACGCACAGCATCGATCAGATGTAAGGGATCATTCGCCACCATTACGTGAGAAGAATCAGGTGCTGACTTATCCTTAAAACTGTCCAGCTCGGGAGACATGCCTTGCCCAACATTTACAACTATGACCCAAGTCTTAAGCCTGAGCCACCATACCTCTGAGAAGATATTGCTTAAATCCTCTACATCACCGGGAACCAGTAACACGACAATGCGATTACGCTTTTCCGCACCTGATGTTTGATCAAAGGAAGAGGACAGGTCTCGGAAAAATGGCATTATGCTTCTGCTCAATCTTTCTGTCACGCTTTTCATGAAATCTGGCTTATCTTTATACTTCATGTCAAGCTTAATGGGTTCCATGCACGCTTCCATGACGCCAACGCGAACCTCTCCTGTTTCGACTTTAAAGGCGACACCTATACTTGTGATGATCTCTGAAACGTGGACTCGATCAGCTTCACCAATACCAAAGAGGCCAAACATGATGTCTGTCTGAGCGGCTTCTGTACATTCTGAGATACATAGATAGAAGTAACATACAGATGCAATGAAATGAGATCTCCGATAAAATAAAGCTGTGAAACACAGTATACATATAGAAGCAGGTAGAAAACAGGTGTCAATGCTTTTCATAGAGGATCTTACATGAGTGCTATTGTATTATTGAATTTATTAAACGAGTTGAGGAAAAGGGATAAAATGCGAGGCTTTGCCGAGCATTTTATCTCTTTTCCTCAACGAGTTTAATAAATTCAATAATATATTAGCACGAATGCAAAATTCTATTTATCATATGACATTTAAAACGCATTTTATTCACGATTGTTTACAAAAATGTCACTATTCCGCCGTTAGTAAACGCGACGTCGTTAATTAGGACGTCGTACATGTAACGTTACGGGACGTATCTAGCTAATTTGCATATTTAATCCACTAGTGGATTATCGAAAATATTACATGGCGTTATTACACTCTCAAACGCGACATCATATGATAAAGAGACTTCATAAGCGGCCTGGAAGTCTGTTTACACCATTTAGCGTGAACAATGACAATGCTTCGTTTCTTTGAAATGCAAAAACGGACCACAGGATCCTCAAGGAAATAAAATCATCACGAAAACACGCCTATACAATACTGAACCCCACTTTGAACCCCACTTTATATAGTAAAACTGGGGTTTACAGGGGTAAACCGTATCATTCTTATTTCTGTTCAAAAGTATAGATTGTGGGTACTCGTTAGAACTGCCTCATCGAGGCGGTCCTAACGAGTACCCACAATCTATATTTTGAGCAGAAATAAGAAAACTATCACAATTTTTCATCTTAGAATTTTCTTTTTTTCGGCGGTAAAGTTTACAATGTATTTGTATAGGCGTGTTTTCGTAATGTAGGCCTATAATATACCCAGAAAATGTCCCGTTTGCTTTGTACAGAAGTTACCGGATATAACACGTGTAGTCAGTGCATATTGCCCGTAAATAATATCGTCCATAAAATAACTGCTTTCAAATTTCTCCATGTTGATGCTTAACCCTTTTTGTACCAAATGGAATCTTCTACCTTATATATAGCAGGAGTCCATTTCAAAATTTAGGGGTGTCATGTTGTGTTTCTTCAAATTGAGTTGGAAAATGTCTTTATTTTTTGCAAAAATGTTGGCCCTGATCAGACGCCACGTTCTGCGGCGTCTGATCTGGGCCTGCGCTGTTTGTCAAGGTACCCCTTTAGGGGTTTCTGGTACTGAATGGGTTAAAATCTGCAGCCATCTTGTCGTGCGTATCGATTGAAAGAACGTAAAACAGAACGAATATAGGCCGTGACAAAGTACATAAAGCGCTTTTTATGCTGGCAAATATGACCTAGCTGCAGTCTTTATAGTTTTTAAAAACAAATCTTTCAAAAAGCTGGAGCATTTTGAAAGAATTAACCGGACACTTCGTAAAAAATGGCGTTATGCGTTGGGGGAACGTCCACATTCCACCAACGTTAACGTCATCTTCACTGGGGCCACTGGGCGTGGCTTTTCAACGCACAGGAAGACACTTAACGACCTGCATTATATTCCATTTCAAATCACTAAAACGCATATAATTTGATTTTACATTCAGACTTCTCCGAATTCTGACAGGCAGTTCAAGTTTTGGGTATATAATAAAAAGTTTATTGGCTTTATATTGCTCGTTCATATGGCGAAGACGCACTCTCAAGCTCGTGCGTCCTTCGCCGTATGCACTCATGCCGAATATTTCACAATATAAAGTCAACAACCTAAAAATATAATCCAGCTAATGAGAAAAGAGTATATGTGACCAGAAATGGTTCAGTGAAGCCTGGGCATCATAAAAAATGCCTTTATGATTTCGACCCCCTTATACACCACTTTAAGATGGTAACACAGGGGTTTACAGGGGTATATATTATTTTACTTATTTCTACTAAAAACATAGATTGTGGGAACCCGTTCTTAAGAGTACCTACAGCCTACGTTTTATGCAGACATAAGAATATCTGAATATTTTCATGATGAAAATTTTCATTTTTTCTTGGTAATATTTCCAATATATTTTTATAATGTAACCGCAGACTGGTCAGAGCATCTGCTGCTCGCAATAATGTAAAGGAATCTATAGAGGAATGGGAACACCTTCAGGGGAGGCAACTCCTGCAAAAGTATTTTTGTCTCCCATGTCAATAGGGGACCTTTAAAGGAATATATTTGCTCCTGAGGAGCAAATTCTTTCCTTTAAGAGTAGACCCCTTTTCCATGAGACAGGGCTTATAAAAGGCACACAGGAAGTCCCAAAAGTTGTCTCCATTTTAAGAATGGCGGAAAAATTTGCCATGTATTCCATTTCCCCTTAAGGTAGGTTCGCGAACGAAACACTCTGTCTAGCCTATTACCAGACTGCACATTTGAATGAGTGAGTGAGTGTTTGAGTTTTACGTCCCACCAACAGCTAAGGTCATACGGAGATGGGACCTCGGTTTAAAGACTCATCCGAAAGTCTGGAGAAGCCCGGGATCGATCCTGCGATCCCTGGTTTACAAGGCGAGTAGCGTAACCACTGCACCACGGAGGCTTCTGAAGAATGGCGGAAAAATCTGCCATGTATTCCATTTCCTTAAGGTAGGTTCGCAAACGAAACAATCTGTATAGCCTATTACCAAACTGCACATTTGAAGAACATAAATCGGATAATGTTAAGGCCTTTTTTCTCATTGATATGATTGATATATATAGAGGATCTTACATGAGTGTTCATGAACTTGATTACTGAATTTATTAAACTAGTTGAGGAAAGGGCATAAAATGCGAGTCTCTGCCGACGATTTTATCCCTTTTCCTCAACGAGTTTAATATATTCAACAATACATGAGTCAAAATGCAAGGTTGTATTTATCATACGACATTAAAAACGCATTTTATTCACGGTTTGTTGACAAAAATGTTATTATTCTGCCATTAGTAAACGAGATGTCTTAATGACGTCGTACACATAAAGCTAATTTGCATGTTTAATCCACTAGTGGATTACGGAAATTATTACATGGCGTTATTACACTCTCGGACGCGACGTCATATGGGCCCCGTCAATCGATTTTTGGTACTTATCGCCTATGCGAGCAGCGAAGGTTCAGGCGAGCCTGCGCATCCGCGCAGTCTCGCCAGAACCGTCGCTGCTCGCTCATACAAGCAGTGAATCAAGAGGAACCTTCAGACAGAAAGCCATATCCCTGGCCCCTCTGAATGGCTGGGCATGCGCAGTTAAAATTTGTCATGACGGAATGCTCAAAGACACAAATTCGCTTGGCGGGGCTCATATTATAAATAGGTTTTTTACATTCGTGGTTATTTCATATGGAATTTATGAAACGAGCTTTCGAAATATTAAAACATAGTCTGGTAACTAATAGCGCTGCCTCCGTGTGGTAGACTTAAAATCGACGCCACTTAAACTCTAGGCTTCTCACCACTAACATTACCATGTGGGTTACAATCCCACTGTGGTTTGTGAAAGCCAGGTTTGCTGCATTTATATGCAACAGCCGGTGTTAAATCCAATTGTGGAGACTGTAAAAGGGTTCCCCGTACTTCATCTAGAGTGCTGTTTATTCACCAAAAGTCTATAAAACTTGAAGTTGAAAAAATGTTATCAGCGCCCAGTCGGTACAGCACTTGCCTTGTAAGAAAGGGGTCGCCGGGTTCGAGTCCGGTTCTGGTCGCATTTTTTCTTCAAGATTTATGTATTTGCTACCACAAGGTCATTTGCGCTGGAAATCCTAATTTTCGTCCGCTTTTGATTAATGATCGGTTCATACAGCAAAAAGTAAATGTTACCGACACGGACGCCTATTGAAAAGGACTTTATCATATGACGTCGCGTCTGAGAGTGTAATAACGCCGTGTAATATTTTCGATAATCCACTAGTGGATTAAATATGCAAATTAGCTAGATACGTCCCATAACGCTACATGTACGACGTCATTAACGACGTTGCTTTTACTAATGACGGAATATTGACATTTCTGTAAACATATCGGGAATAAAATGCGTTTTAATTGTCATATGATAAACAGAATCTTGCATTCGTGCTCATGTATTATTAAATGTATTAAACTCGTTAAGGAAAAGGGATGAAATGCTCGTCACAGCCTCGCATTTTATCCCTTTTCCTCAACTCGTTTAATAAATTCAATAATACATGAGAACTCATGTAAGATCCTCTATAAAAACGTTCAGTCGGATTTGATCACCTCTTGTTAGGAAGAGAGAGAGCTGGTGGCTGTGCTCTTTGTGTTTTGTTTTGTTTTTTCCTTTTTTTGTTTTACTCCACCTCTTGGTGCCATTGGTAGCCTGTAATCTTTGAGTGTGGCTTTTCTTGGCCATGTATTTTTGGGTCGATTGTTTATCAATCGACCCAAAGTTATGAAGGACAAAACCTCTATTAGTGCTGTAGTCCACGTGACTATCACTGATTTGTAGGAAATTCACGCAGACTATTTATAGAATTTTATCGCATTGAGGTCAGCGTGTCTGCGTAAAAAGGTTATTCGTAAAATCTGGGCTGAATTCATTGGTTGGTCTTGGCAAACAGTGTAGACCCCGAGCAGACGCCGCAGAACGCGGCGTCTGATCAGGGTCTATACTGCTTTCTTACAGTTTAGGAATTTAAGGGTTAAACGAAACAGTCTAAATCCCCGTTCAGGCCCATTTTCCCTATCTACACCCAGAGACAATCGCCCTATCAGTACTCTCAGTGCTTTGATTATTTTTTCAATGGCTCAAACACCTTTAGAAGCATGAAACTTTGACAGTTTGTTTGGACGCGCGCGCACTGCTTTGCCTGAGCAGGCTTAGATCCTCTAAGCGGTTAACCAGTACCCGTGTGCGGGTCAGTTTCAGCTCTGCGTGGAAGCAACATGCAGCCCAACTTTGACAGGGGTAGCTCGGGGCATTGTATGTTATTTAATCCTTATCTCGCCTGAATGTCAAACAGTGCAGATCCTGATCAGATGGCAAAAGCCATCTGATCTGGATCTACATTGTTTGCAAAGGTAGTAGTTGTAGTGTTCAGTGGGATAAGGGTTTAATAAAGTGCAAGACCATTGTGCATGTTGTTGGTTTTAAAGAGGTATCATCCACCTGCTATCAATTAAAAAGATGTTAAGATAGCCTCTATGAGGCGGTTTTAATGAGTACTAGCAGCATAATTTTCAAGGTAAATTAAGAAAATTTTCCTTAAGGGGACCAGAACACCAAGCAGATTTGTCCGCCATTTTTCAAAGGGAGACAACTTTTGGGACTTCCTGTTCGCTTTTCTATAAGCCCTGTCCCTCTGAAAAAGGGGTCTTAAAGGAAAGAATTTGCTTCTCAGTTGATCCCTATTGACATGGGAGACAAAAATACATTTGCAAGAGTTGCCTCCCCTGAAGGTGTTCCCATTCCCCTTAAATTATCCAACATATAAATGTATATGGATGTATGGTAAAGTGTCCCTAGGGACTCAAGAAAGGTTTCGCAAACGCTGTGTTAATGAACTGCATAAAGACACCAGTTCCAAGCAGACACTAAACGTTGAGTTAACGTTGAGTCAACGATATGCACATGCAAAGTTTTTTATTTTTTTTTGGTTTGGGTTTTACGGCCCTTTCAAGATTATTTCACTCATATCGAGCCGATCGTTAATCATAGGTGGGCGAAAACCGGAGTACCCGGAGAAAAACCACCTGACCTTCCGTTGCAGAACTTGGCGTCTCACACGTGATCCGAGCGAGGCTCGAACCCACGGCGGTGAGAGACCTAATGACTAAGAGTCAGCGCTCTTATCCATTAGGCCACGGAGGCCCGTGCAAGGTTATTTACATTGGAGGTTACTTCAAATTGAATTATAGAAAGTGTACTTACTTGACATGTCAGCTGGCACTGTAAAATAAAAAGAAAAAAAAAAAAATAAATCCGTCAGTGCCAAAACCTATGTCTTGGAGCAGAAATAAGAAAACTAATGTAAAATAGAAGTGAATGCAACGATCAGGAACCGATTATATAGTCGGGCCCATAAGAGTTTTGCTCCACCATTTCTATATGATATTCTTTGGGTATTTGTACATTGTTTGCTTTGTGATGCAAAGCATAACTTAATTGTGGTAAAACTATCTTCAGCCTCTAATAGGGCCATGTAATGACATGGAAGCATTGAGGTACACCCCTCATTTGTCAGCGATATGGTCCGGGTTCGATTACCTGCTTTGTTATATGGCAGAATTGTGGTCGTTCGTCAATGTCTTCTTCGAGCATGTAAACTGCATCAAAATGAATATGTTCTACAGAAAGATAATCCATTCGAATCAAGGACGATAACACAGAACTTGTTTGTTTGTTTGAATTGGCGTTTAACGTCCCCGTCAACACAATTTAGATCATTTTGGAGACATCGCTTCAAATTGTGTGGGGTTTTTACCCTCCTCGTGATGCCGGACTGTGACCCTCGGAACGGATTTTTCTATCCCGCACTCCGATGTAAAATTCTTATATTCTTGCAAT
Organism: Lucinisca nassula; assembly: GCA_963580285.1. Lineage (NCBI taxonomy): Eukaryota > Metazoa > Mollusca > Bivalvia > Lucinida > Lucinidae > Lucinisca > Lucinisca nassula. Next base: position 106,527,107 of record OY757022.1, read on the forward strand.
GTGACTCATCAACACCATAATTCGCCAATGCTCGCGCTTATGTTCGCGTCTGTATTTTCGCCTTACTCTTAATAAAACTTCCAGAGAAGAATGAATGTGGACTTACCCTCGCACGCCTTGTAAGCCAGAATATCTTTGATTTTTGGAAGTGCACTGTAGCCGCCATTCACCAGGAAAGTAAAGTCTTTCTTCGGTTTACTGGCCATCATTTCAAGTTCTTTCTTGGCCGTCATATTCCCGACACCTATGACAAATGTTACCTCAAGTTGAACATTATCGAATTCAACTTTGATGAATGAAACTCAGTTACAGTGGACCCTCGTTATAACGACATTATATGTTCATTATTATTGTGCCGTTATGAGGATTTTGACGTTATAAAGAATCCCAGTTAGGAGTATGATAGGTAATAAAAGGCCTTTTCCGCATTATTACTCCGAGAAACAAATGTTATAGACATTTGTTTGAATCGCCTCACCGAGGCGATTCTAACAAATGTCTATAACATTTGGTTCTTGTAGTATAAGATTACGAGATTCTTTCATGACTATGGACTCGATTTGTGCATTTCCAACCCCAGGAAAGCCCACGCCGCTCGGAACCGAGGCTCAGCTATTAGCTATGTAGTCATTCTATTCAAATTGCCGTTATAACGCGTTTTGCCGTTATAACCAATGTCGGTATAAAGAGGGTTGACTGTATTCTGACGAATTCAAACTGCCAAGTAATTTAGATGACAGATTAGCCAAACAACCTATCCTATCGAATTCGACAAAACTGATCGTGTGGGCAGGACCTACATTACTTAAGGGGAATAGGAATACCTGGCAGATTTTTCCGCCATCTTTCCAAGGGAGACAACTTTCGGGACTTCCTGTTCGCTTTTCTATAAGCACAGTCCCACTGAAAAGGGGGTCTACTCTTGAAGGAAAGAATGTGCTCCTCAGGAGCAAATTATTTCCTTTAAGTGTTGACCCCTATTTACATGGGAAACAAAAAATACTTTTGCAGGAGTTGTCTCCCCTGAAGGCGCGCCAATTCCCCGCAAAATACACGCTGTGTGGACATTTGGCTAAAGCAAAACAATCAAAGCACTGACAGAACTTGTGGACCGATAGACTCTCAGTGTAGGATGGAAATATAGTCCTGGGGCCAGTTGTTCAAAGCATCTTTAGCTTAACGAGCTCGTTAGTGGTCATATTGTTAACTCTTCTAGCAAGTACAATATCGTAAATTTTGGTATTTTTGCTGAAAAAATGTGAGCAGCTTTTGCGTCTGCAAAAGCTGCTCACATTTTTTTTCAGCAAAAATTTCAGCATATTTGCCATATTTAATGATCAAAGTTTTAACGATACGTTAACTAACGACGTCGTTAGTTTTGAACAACTGGGCCCTGATCTGAGAATTCAGACTACCGCTTAATTCTTAACCCTTGAACTGCTGAATATTTAAATTTGTCACACCCACTACTGATTATCAGCCAATCAGATTACTTGATGCAAATTATTGCAACAAATTCATAAACTGGATGGCAAACAATGAAGATCCTGATCAGATGGCTTCTTCAGAAGCCATCTGATCTGGATCTACATTGTTTCAAAGATAAGGCATATCTGGGCTCAGCAGGACAAGGGTTAAACTGTATTCTAAGCACACGGTGTAGACCCCGATCAAACGCCGTATTCTATTTGCCAAAGACTTTACATATTGGTCCTGTCCAGTTTAAAAAATTGGTTTAAAAATAACCCACTTTCCACAGCATGCTGGCACAACAATGACAATAATAGCTGGACTACAAATGCTGTGTGCGGGCAGTCTAACATTTACGGTCACATGGAATATCGCAGATTAGTTACTTTGGGTCGATTCTCAAATCATCGACACAAAAAGTGTCTCTCCCTCAAATCACTCGTGTGTTACGTAAAGCCCTTTGCATTGAACAAGTACATTACGAGACAAAGTGTATTTTTTCGTCTCCAAAATGACTACTTTTTTGATGAAAATCCGTGATATTTTTCTGTTTTATACAGCAGACATAGGTTGTGGGTGCTCGTTAGAAGCGCCTCATTCGGTTCTAACGAGTACCCAGAACCTATGTCTTGAAGCAGACATACGAAAGATAATGAATACCCACTTAAACCCAGGTTTTCTCTATATAAAGTGGGGTTTAGGAGGGTATTCATATCGCGGACTTGTTCACGTGATGAGCAATGAAAGATTGCATGCCTAGGCATTTGTAAACAGGTTATGTTTATGTGTTTGTATGTGGACTAGTTTTGCTTGTTTAAATTGAGGTTTAACGTACCCGTCAACAGTATTTAGGTCATTTTGGAGACATTGCTTCCAAATTTGTGGAACTTTTACCCGACATTGAGATGAATGACATCTCAAGCACTGCCGCCCAATGAACCAAAAGGGTATATGCATTGGACGGTCCGACTCACACACCTTTGCCTGGCCAGGCTTAGTTTGTTTTGTTAAATTGTATCGATTCCTTATAATTGCCTTCACTTCTAAGCGGTTTACCAGTATTCACGTGCGTTCAGTTTCAACTCTTTCATTAGGTCTCTCACCGGTGTGTTTCGGGTCACATGTGAGACGCCAAGTTCTGCAATGGAAGGTCAGGTGGTTTTTCTCCGGGTACTCCAATTTTCGCCCACCTCTGATTAACGATCGGCTCGATATGAGTGAAATAATCTTGAAAGGGCCGTAAAACCAAAACCACAACTCTGCGTGAAACACCATGCATCCCAATCTATTTCTCCAAGCCCCGATGGACGGGGGCCATCTTTTGAACAGTCCCAAAGGTTGTCTTAATATAGGCATTTTACTGTACATTATACAAGTAATTCGATTGGTTTATAATCAGAAATGGGTGTGGTTAAATAAATTTATTCAACAGGATAAGGGTAAAGACGATTGGAAAGAGAAGAATAAGTCAGCATTGTATATGTCTTCTTTGGATCAGTTGTATTGTTGCGTCATCTCGTTCAGCGCCTAGGAAATGTACACATTACGAAAACACGCCTATACAAATACATTGTAAATTTTACCGAGGAAAAAACAACAATTTTCAGATGAAAAATCGTGATATTTTTCTTTGTTCTGCTCAAAATATAAATTGTGGGTACACATCAGAACCGCCTTATTGAGGCGGTTCTAACGAGCACCCACAATCTGTACACGTCAGAACCGCCTCATTGGGTCGGTTCTAACGAGTACCCACAATCTATATTTTAGAGCAGAAATAAGAAAAATATAAGGTTTACCCTTGTAAGCCTCAGTTTTACTACATAAAAGTGGGGTTCAAGGGGGCCATAATTATATAGGCGTGTTTTCGTGATGGTTATCAAACGACAATTAATGTACTGATTTCAGCTCAGTCAAACTGAAAATAGCTGAATGTGGTTTAGTTGGCCATACTCTCCTCACCATTTTTCTTTTCTGTGCATCATATAAACTGGGAACCGTATATAGGACAGCAAGAAGGATCAGATAGACTGACTTTGTTTTTAACCCTTGTCCTGCTGAACCCGGATATGCCTTTTCTTTGAAACAATGTAGATCCAGATCAGATGGCTTCTGAAGAAGCCATCTGATCAGTATCTACATTGTTTGTCATTCAGGTTGTGAATTTGTTGTAATAATTTGCATCAAGTAATCTGATTGGTTGATAATCGGTAGTGGGTGTGGCATATATGAATATTCAGCAGGACAAGGGTTAATTATAATCCAATAACACAACTAAGCACACACACGCATATGTATATAGTGATTTGGTTGATTTGATGTTTAATGTCCCCGTCAACACTGTATGGGTCATTTGGAGATGTTGCTTCCAATTTTGTAGGACTTTTACCCGACATTGAGATGAAATGACTTCTCAAGCCCTGTAGCCCAATGAAACCAATATATAGGGTTTATGAGCATGAGCGACGGTCCGACTCGCACCGCTTTGCCTGGGCAGGCTTAGATCCTCTAAGTACTTTACCAGTTCTTATGTGCAGTCAGTTTCAGCTCTGCGTGGAAGCATCATGCAGCCCATCTGTTTCTTCAAGCCCCGACGGACGGGGGCCCAAGTATATAGTAAAATTCCGCTATTAAGACCACCTTAAATTAAGACTAATTCTGCTTTAAAAAAAGTTAATTTAGAAGGATGCTGTTATTCTTTCTTAACATTCCATCACGTGATCATGTCCGTGAAATGAACACCACCCTAAACCCAACTTTCTATAGAGAAAACTGGGGTTTACGGGGGTATACACTATATTTCTTTGTTCTGCAGCAAAACATTGGTTGTGGGTACCCATTAGAACCGCTTCAATGTGGCTGTTCTAACGAGCACCCACAACCTATGTTTGCAGTATAAGTAAGAATAATATCACGGATTTTCATCAGAAAAGTAGCCGTTTTCAGAGATGGGACAAAATGCACTATATTGCACGGGTGTGTTATCGTAATGTCTGCATGCAATGTCCGACGGCCAGGGACCACCTTTCGGTCTGTTCAAAAGTGGTCTTTAAGACCACTTTTGAACAGTCCCAAATGTGGTCTTAATATAGCAATTTTACTGTATATTTGCTGAAGCAAGGTCATGTGCTGAACAAATGCATTCCTATAACATACATTAAACATGTTTAAACATGTTTGTTATCGGATTTCTTATGGTTTATGATTTTTATTTTTTTTTTTTTTTGGTTTTGGTTTGACGGCCCTTTCAAGATTATTTCACTCGTATCGAGCCAATCGTTAATCAGAGGTGGGCGAAAACCGGAGTACCCGGAGAAAAACACCTGACCTTCCGTTGCAGAACTTGGCATCTCACATGTGACCCAAGCGAGGCTCGAACCACAGCGTTGAGAGACCTAATGATTAATAAGAGTCAGCGCTATTATCCACTAGGCCACGGAGGCCCGTCAGGTTTATGATTCAAATAAACTTTGTTTCCATAGTCGGTGTAGTATCCATCCCCAAGCCGCTATTCAAATTACTCCCAACGTTCTCTATTTAAGAGATAGTTCGGCAGCATTGTTGCCGATTTTCAGCCTGTAAGAATCGAAATAGATCAGCTCTGGCTGTGATTTGTTGAGTAATAAATCACAGTTTGGAGGTCAGTTGTAAAGTAGATCAAATCACGAGCGCGTAGCGCGCATGATTTGGCTATTTACAACTGACCGACAAATGCTGTTGTTTCCTTCAAAATCTCACAACTTTTCGCCATTGTTAGAAGAAATCCCGCTAAAATTATCGACTGAAACACGTGCATTTATATGCTTTTCTAACGTTTTCGATGCAAGGATATGTTGTTACACCGTCTAACGTCAAGGAAATAGACTAGTGACGTCATAACTTGGCAGTTTTTAATGACGTCACTCGTCACGCTCTTCCTTGCCGTGATTTGTTGTAGAATAAAACACAGTTATTTTCCATTGCCTATACAGTCGCACTGTGTTAGAATCAAGCTTATTTTACATGCACATTTAGTTGTAATGAGAAGCAACTATTTTTTAAACTTTGTGTCCAATGTCAATGGGGCGTTCTTGCATAAATATCTATGCACATGGCTGTTTGAAGCCGTTGTCAATAGACAGAAAGCCGTGCTCAAACAGCAAAAACCATATTCAAATCATGAAATTCGCGAGCTGTTTGAACGTGGATTTTGAGCTTTTGATATCACAAGACTGGCCTTGCTTTGTTTACGTTTCGCTGAATGACGTAACGTTATCGCCCTGAACGTAGCGTGTTAGGCTTCTATGATGACGTCAGATGGTTACTGCGTAACGACGTCATTGTAAACAACATGCTGAACTGGTCGCCATAGTGGCTCGCCGGTCGCATTTGAAGTGTTTATATGGAGTTTATATGGAGCTTTTGGGCGTTTTCGTCAAAATTTTCTGTCGGAATCGTAAGTTATGCAAGAACAACTATCATCCATGGTTATTTCATTGCATTAACATTTGCCGGATCCCTCGGAAGATATTTGAACATTCGGCCTGGCGGCCTCATGTTCAAACAGCTTCCTGGGAACCCAGCTAATGTTAATGCATGAAAAACCATGGTTGATCCTTATAGTGGATACCCTATACTTGCAGCTTTTAAGGGGAATGGGAACTCCTGACAGATTTTTCTACCATTTTTCAAAGAGAGACAACTTTTGGGACTTCCTGTTCACTTTTCTATAAGCCCTGTCCCACTAAAAAAAAGGGTCTTCTCTTAAAGGAAAGAGTTTGCTCCTCAGGAACAAATTCTTTCCTTTAAGTGTTGACCCATATTGACATGGGAGACAAAAATATTTTTGCAAGAGTTGCTTCTCCTGAAGGTGATCCCATTCTCCTTAAAAGCCTTTTCAGAACATGTGAGCCCATTCACTAATGAAAATGTTACCTATTGCAAAGACGTACACCCCTTTATCATGAACGATTTTCGCCTCTTCCTCTGTTAGTTTCGGTTTTGCAGAAATACCATCTGTCAGCAAAATGCAGATATGTGCTACACCAGGTCGGGAACCATGCTCTGGAGTGAACATCTCGTCCATCATCAGCTGTAAGATTATAGGAATCTTATATGGGTGTGAGGGGTGGATGAAGAAATGCGTCCCGAGGGACACTGTCCGGCATCACGAGGCTTCCGAGTGATGCCGGACAGAGATCCCGAGGGACGGATTTTTTTATCCACCCCTCACACCCATATTGGATCCTTTTTCTTGCATACCTTCCATTTCTTAGCGGGACAGAACATACATTTCTATCCCAGGGTAAAATCACGGATTTCCTTGTCTGGTGTGCTTTGTTTCTTTCTTGTGTTTATTAACGTCACAGTACACCATTAGCGTCATATCGGAACAGCATGATCTTTAAAAGGACCATTGTTGTTTGTTTGTATTGGAGTTTAACGGCCCAGTCAACACAATTTTAGGTCATTTTTGAGCCAGTCAGTTTACCTTTCCACACTTTTCTTGGGCATGTTTATACGTAAGCGGTTAACAAGTACAGTGCACATTCTTTCGCCAGAAACTGACAACTGCCCTTCTTGAATCAGTGGCAGGGAGAAAATGACCATAGAAAAGATTTCATGATCAATCTGCACGAAAGAATGTTGCCGATCCCGGCAGGTATCGAACCCGCGTCCTCCTGATCACCAGTCAGACTTGCATCCGACTGAGCTACCGAGGCCGGCAGGACCATTGTTGTAAGAGATTGCACACACTATTCATCACGAAAACACGCCTATATAATTTTATCCCCGTTGAACCCCAGTTTTATATAGTAAAACTGCGGTTTACAGGGGTAACCCTTATTTTTCTTATTTCTGCTCTAAAATATAGATTGTCGGGTCACATGTGAGACGCCAAGTTCTGCAACGGAAGGTCATGTGGTTTTTCTCCGGGTACTCCGGTTTTCGCCCACCTCTGATTAACGATCGGCTCGATTTGAATGAAATAATCTTGAAAGGGCCGTAAAACCAACCCCCCCCCCCCCCCCCAAAAAAAAAAAAATTATATAGATTGTGGGCACTCGTTAGAACCGCCTCGATGAGGCGGTTCTAACGTGTACCCAAAATCTATATTCCGAGCTGAAACACGAAAAATATCACAATTTTTCATCTGAAAATTTTCTTTTTTTCGGCGGTAAGTTTATAACGTATGTGCATAGGCGTGTTTTCGTAATTGCTGCAAACTGCAATTTACTTCATAGTCTTTGCGTATCATCAAGACTCAATATCACATCCAATCCATTCATATAAGGGGAAATGAGGCACAACATCGAACAAAACATCAACTCGGTGGCACTGGATCCTATGACTGGATTCTATAATGAGTTAAGGGGAATGGGAACACCTGACAGATTTTTCCGCCATTTTTCAAAGGGAGACAACTTTCGGAACTCCCTGTTCGCTTTTCTGTAGCCTTGTCCTACTGACAAAGGGGTCTACTCTTAAAGGAAAGAATTTGCTCCTCAGGAGCAAATTCTTTCCTTTAAGAGTTGACCCCTATTGACATGGGAGACAAAAATTCTTTTGCAGGAGTTGTCTCCCCTGAAGGTGTTCCCATTCCCCTTAAGTATGAGAAGTACAGTGAAATTCCGTTATTAAGTGTGTGTGTGTGTGTGTGTGTGTGTGTGTGTGTGTGTGTGTGTGTGTGTGTGTGTGTGTGTGTGTGTGTGTGTGTGTGTGTGAATTCGGGTTTAACGTCGCTTTCAGCAATTTTTCAGTCATATCACGACGGTGTCTGGTTGCGACAGGGAGCTCAATTCTCACTTTTATAGTGCTGCCTCACTGAAGTATCATGTCCCAGACACATTACATGATACCACACCCAGTCACATTATCCTGACACTGGGTCGACCAGTCCTAGCTCTACCCCGTAAATCTGAGTGCCAAGCGAGAAGCAGCTAGTACCATTCTTAACGACTTTGGTATGTCGCGGCCCGGGATCGAACCCGTGACCTCCCGTTCCCCGGAGCGGAATCTCTACCAACTGAGCTATCGGGGCCGGTTCCGTTATTAAGACCACCAAATATTAAAGAGCTTATTTAGAAGTGTGCAGTGTGCGTGTGTGTGTGTGCGCGCGTGCGTGCGTGTGTGATTTGAGGTTCAACGTCCCCGTTAACACTGTAAAGGTCACTTTGGAGACGTTGCTTCCAATTTTGTGGGACTTATACCCGACATTGAGATGAAATGACATCTCAATCCCTGCCGCCCAATGAAACCAATAGGGTTTATATGCATGGACGGGCCGACTTGCACCACATTGCCTGTGCAGGCTTTTACCTTCTAAGCGGTTTACCAGTACTCGTATGCGGTCGGTTTCGGCTCTGCGTGGAAGCATCATGCAGCCAAATCTATTTCTCCAAGACCCGATTGGCGGGGGGCAACCTGCACACAATGTCCTCTGATCAGGTGCCACCTTCGGGACAGTTCAAAAGTGGTATCGAAGACCACTTTTGAACAGTCCCAAAGTTGGTCTTAATATAGGAATTTTACTGTATATGGTTTCATATAATCATAAACAGTGCAGAACAATTGTAAAACTAAGCACTTTCGGCTTTTGAAAATAAAAATTCTATTTACAGTTGAAAAATATGCGGAAACACAACAACAAAAAAGTAGAAAAGGGCACAAAACTTATACATGGACGTACGTAATCAACGTATCCACATCAACTGTGGAATCAGAGGCTCTTGCTAAAAGTTAGAATCTAATATTTAAAATTATTGAATAATTGATTTTGTTTGTTTGTTTGATTTGAGGTTTAACGTCCCCGTCAACACTGTAAAGGTCATTTTGGAGACGTTGCTTCCAATTTTGTGGGACTTTTACCCGACATTGAATAAAGTTGCTCTTTTCGGGCCTATCGTTGTTAATGGCAAATGTTTATCAATAGCCAAAATACGTTAAACTGGCTACCCACAAACTTTTGATAATAAAATGGCTATTGAAAAACGTTTGTCGATAGTGAATTTTATGTGACATCGCTATTGACAAATTCAGTCTTCTAAAAAGAAGTGGAGGCAATGATCAGGATTCGATACAATTAACCCACAGCTCCCATCAGAGACACCAAAGGGAAAGTAATGCAAACATGAAACAACAGACCTTTATGGAAACATCAATAGCGGAAAGCCAAAAGGACAGTTTCTTTCCCACAAAATGGCCAAATGGCTATCCAAAACAAAATAATATAACCGACAAACACACTCAAAGACAAACCATAATAAAAAAATACCGCGACAGAAGAACCGCCTAGGAACGGTCAGTGAAACGAATTCCACTGGGGGGGGGGGGGGATCTTAATCGATTTTAAGTGGCAACTTTCCTTCTACAAGTCCGCATGAAGGCCTCCTAACTCATCAGTGCAAAATCTCCGTGAACATAAAAATCAAACAACCACAGAGATGAAACAACGGCGAGGACTCGACAGCAAGAAACCACCACTGAAATGCTGGAGCAAAAGATGACCAACTGTTAGACTCCGATGGGCACAACCAGAGACAGAAAGTTACAAAGTTACATCGACAAATCGTAGGTACAAATTGTGCCCACCCTTAAAGCTGATTTATTTGTGTTTTGTTATGAACGAGATTTTGATTTTCATATGGTTATCTTCCCATTTTTAGATGGTGATATTCCTCATTCGCCAACTTACGGTGTTCATATTTAGCAGCTTATTCGCTTCGCAGACCTGCCTAGTCTTGTCGCTGATTTTAACACACGTAATAAAAGTTTAACTGCTAAACTGCTACATCAGGGATATCGATATCATAAACTTCGGAACGCATTTTATAAGTTACTGCCGACATTATCAATTAAGTTCTAAATTTAAGGTTGGATTAAATAGAATTTTGCTGCAGGGGATCTCACAGCCTGAGTTTTTGGCAACATTATATATAAATTACGACAAATTAAAGGCAAACCTAACTTTTCGGAACAATTTCAGAATATTATTAAACATTACAAACGCATTGGATATAATATAAATTCTATTGAACAGTATGTATGCATTGTGTTTGACACAATCACGGCCAGACATTATGCTTTGCTCTTCAATTGCACGCCGGTGAATCGGGGTTAAGACTCCATGATGGCTTTGGTTTAAAGCTATTTATTAGTTAGTCGGAGCCGGAACTTTAATGTCGGTCACTTGGCCCAACGGGGTTTAACTACTGCTTTTCTTTTGCATTGTGTTTAGCACTGGAAGGCTCAGCGAGCGCGTTTTACTGTCGAGCACCCCCAACCCACCCCCACGTTGCGTGTGTTGCTCCTTTATCATCCTTATGTCAGCTTGGCTTTGATTGTGATTTCTTTGTTTGCCTTGTTTATTCACTGTTCACTGAAGAGTTTGACCGTTCAAAATCGGTGATGTTGCTGTGGTTTCTTCATGTTTTGTGTTGGTGGTTCTGATTCTTTCTCTAACTATATTTTGTTTGACTTCAGGTTTAACGTCCCCGTCAACACTGTAAATGTTATTTTTGACACGTTATATATGTCGTTACTTTGATTATTTTGATTGTCCCCACTTTTGGTTGTTTATTTTTAGTTACGTTTGTCCTTCCGGTTTAATGTTTGTCATGTTAGTGATTTTGATTCTTCACCCCATTATGTGTATTGCGCATTTTAGTTACGTTTGGATATTCTGAGTCACCATCTGTTTGGGAAGGAGCTGCTGACTCGGTTTCCATGTTGCTCGTTTTTTCTTACTGTCGTCACTCTATGTTTCGACTTCTTTCCCTACTGATGTTATGGGAAGCATTTGGGATCTGATTGTATCAGTTCCTAATCGTTTCTCTTTTAATTTCTATTGTCAGAAATATTTATTAAGAAAAAATGGATGAACTCTTTGTTGAATTTAAACGATGAAGCAATACTGGTCGGAGATTTTAATCCTTTATTTATTTATAATTGTTTGTGTTACTCTTTTGAGTGTCAGTCGATAATAAAAGTGTTACATGGAGCTATCTGTAAAGCTGAGAAATAAAGGACTTTGATGTAAAGAATATTGATGTATGAAACATTTTTAAAAGACTTAACGTAAAAGACATGATTTGTATCCCTTTTCAAAGTTATTTCTTTATACATAGGTGGGGGAAAGAAAGTGTTCACCTGATATCGATAAGATTGAGATAAAAAAACTTTCTAGAACGAATGTCTCAGACATACCTTTAACCGATGGTTAACATTGATGACTTACATTCATAAGATATTTTAGCTGAAGGATCTTGGGGAGTTTGAAAGATAGGTAGTTGTCTGTCGTCGTCTGCGTCTGCAAACGACATCTCCTCTAAAGCAGCAGGACCGATTGGGCTCAAATTTCATCTTTAGCATCCTTTGGCTGGCGGATTGAAAATTTATGTTTCTTTATGGAAATCGGATCATTAGTTTGGTTGCTATTGCAACTTAGAATTTCCATAGGTTTATAATTGGAAACATTGAAATATGTCATTTGCTGACAATATGTTCTATAAAAGGGTTATCCTTTGGAAGCAAGGAATATACCACAAAACCGGAAAATATGGGGTGTACATGTTTTCTGGGCCAGACTAGCTAGTTTCGGCCAATTAGGCCTGATCAGTGACAGTCAAAATATTTTCAAAATTCCACAATGGAATCAATGGTCCCAAAGGACAAGAAAATATAAACTACACTATGATGTAGGGCAGGGAGACTTTTTACGGCCACCACACATTCCCACACATCAGCCTTTGCAGATATTTCGACAAAACTTTCATAGACATGTTTCTTAGGCAATCATCTATGTGCCATATAATTTAAGGCCTATAGCCCATATTTATTGGTTGCCATGGAAACCAAAATGCCAAAAATATTAATAAATAAACTTAAAAAGTTCAACTTTAGTTTGGTTTCTGTGGCAAATTCGAGTTTCCATAAACTTATGTGGAAAGTACCCGAACAGGACAGTTCTACTGTAAATGGACTTCAGTAAATAGAGATTTCAACGCAAAATATTGACAAACGTTCACCAATAGCCATTTTTACGAGAAACCGTTATTGACATACGTCTGTCGACAGGGACTTTGAAGAGAAATCGTTACTGACAAACGTTTGTCAATAGACATTTTACGTGAAATCGCTATTGACAAACGTTTGTGAATAGCCTCTTCAATAATCTCTGTCTGCCATTAATTTACTTCAATTAAAACAATCGGACAGAAAAAGGTGACTATATTAAATAATTTTATATATTAGATTCTAAATTTTAGAAAGAGCCTATGATGCCACTTTTAAAGTGTTTATTATGATAACGTCAATGGCCCCCGCCCATAGGGGCTTGAAGAAATATATGGGCTGCATGATGCTTCCATGCAGAGCTGAATCCGGCCCGTACACTAGTACTGGTAAACCGCTTAGAGGATCTAAGCCTGTCCAGGAACCACGGTGCGAGGCGGACCGTCCATGCTAATAAACCCCAAAAAACCCTATTAGTTTCATTGGGCGACAGGGCTTGAGATGTCATTTCATCTCAATTTCGGGTAAAAGTCCCACAAAATTGGAAGCAACGTCTCCAAAATGACCTTTACAGTGTTGACGGGGAAGTTAAACCTCAAATCAAACAAACAAATGATCACGTCGATGTATCAGTTCTGTGCCCTTTGCTATTTTTGTTGTATTCCCAAAACAACACGGATGTCACTAGTGGCGACTGGTCTCGCATTCCTATTACACCAGCTGTCCCAAACAAGCACTTTTTCATTACGACTACATGCCTATACAAATAAATTGTAAATTTTACCGCTGAAACAAAAATGAACATTTTAAGATAAAAATTGTGATATATTCACCGAGGCGGTTCTAACGAGTAGCCACAATCTATATTTTAGAGCAGAAATAAGGAAAAATAAGGTTCACCCCTGAAAACCCCAGTTTTACTATATAAAATTGGGGTCCAAGGGGGTCAAAATTATATAGGCGTGTTTCGCGATGGTAAGGCCTAGCTGGATTCAGATGCAATGAAATGCAGTGAAATTCCGCTAAGAAGACCAGCTAAAGGTTAGATTAAATCTGCTTTTAAAACATATTTAAAATGTTTATTAGTCTTTCTTTTTTACACCCAAAGACAATAAGTAACAAACATCACGGAAACATGCGTATATAATTTCGATTCCCTTGAACCCCACTTTCATACAGTAAAACTGGGGTTTGCAGGGGCAAACCTATTTTTTCTTACTTCTGCTCTAAAATGTACCCACAATCTATATTTTGAGCAGAAATAAGAAAAATATCACAATTTTTCATCTTAAAATCTTCATCTTTTCGGCTATAAAATTTACTTTGTATTTTTATAGGCGTGTTTTCATAATGTCACCTAGGGGACAATTCAAAAGTGGTCAAAATGGTCAGAAAAAAACAAACAAACTTTTGAACAGTCCCAAAGGTGGTCTTAAAATAAGAATTATAGGTACTTTATATTGCGGTCACTGAAATTATGACGAATTAAGGACAACTGAAACGCCACCTTTCAGACCTATTTTGTGTACCGTCGTTTGGGATCTACACTGAAAGGAAGGAATATGTCCCCGAGAAACAGTTTCTTTCCTCCAAGGGCAGAACTCTTTTTTTTATTGGGGGGGGGGGGGGGGGTACAATTTGGTGAAAGCTGTCTCCCTTGTACGAACGGCGGAACTACTTTGGGTGAATTTATTTCCCTTAAGGGGAATGCATACAACTGGCAGATTTTTTCCACCATTTTTTCAAAGGGAGACAACTTTTTGGACTTCCTGTTTGCTCTTCTATAAACTCTATCCTACGGAAAAAGGGTCAGCTCTTAAAGGAAAGAATTTGCTATCAGGATGCGCTCATCAGAAACAAATCCTTTTCTTTAAGAGTTGACCCCTATTAACATGGGAGACAAAAATACTTTTGAAGCAGTTGCCTGGCGTGAAGGAGTATCCATTTCTCTAAAAAAAAATATAAAAAAAAAACATTTTACTAACCTCAAGAGCCAGATGAGTGTTTGTCATACCCCCTTTTTGTTCAATAAGTCGGATTGCTTCTTCCATAGACTTCTTATCACTATAGTCGTTGAGATAAAACTGCACAAAGGCCTCGTCGCTGAAAGTCACTATACCCACCTTTTGAAAAATACAGAAATATCAGGTTAAAACAGCCATGTATTTAGCAGCCCAAACAAAACAGAAGTGTATGCAATGACCAGGAATCGATAGAATTTCTTCAAGTCTCCTATCAAAGACACAAAGGGAAACAAACACCAACATAAAACAACTTCACCATAATAAAAACGTCACAAGTGGAAAGCCAAAAGGACAGTTCCTTTCCCGCAAGACGCCCCCAAACGCTATCTAAAATTAAAAATATAAAATATATTAACAATACATATATGCAAAGGTCAAATATAACACATTTTATCACAACCGCCTTGGAATGGTCAGTAAAAAGTGTTGTGGTCGGTGTGTGTGTGCGGGGGGGGGGGGGGGGGCACTTAAATCGATTTTACGTGACCATTTTCCTCGCTTTTGGTTCTGTCTTTGTTACAAATACTTTGTACAGTCCGCCTGAAAGATTTCTAACTCGTCAGTGCAACATCTTTGATAACATAAAATCAGACAAATACAGAAATAGGACAACGATAGAGACTCAACAGCAAAATATAACTGAAATAAACCAACAATTGGACTCCGGTGGGCCCGACTAGAGACAGAACATCAGGCACTTCACGCCTTTACATAAAAAAATTTAAGTAAACACATCATGAAAAACGCCTATATAATTGTGACCCCCTTGAAACACACTTTTGTAGAGTAAAACTTGGGTTATCAGGGGTAAACATTATTTTTCTTATTTCTGCTCTAAACTAACGATTGAGGGTAATTGTTGGAACCACCTCAACAGATTGAGGGTACTCGTTAGAACCGAGTCGTTGAGGCGGTTCTAACGTGTACCCACAGTCTATATTTTGAGCAGAAATAAGAAAAATATCACAATTTTTTATCTTATTTTTTTTTTTGTCTTTTCGGCAGTAAAATTTATAATGTATTTGTATAGGCGTGTTTTCGTAATGTGTCCTATAAAAAGGCAATCCTTTGGAAGCAATTCAGCCATAGCGACTCAGCCATAGCAAACGAGCCATCGTGGTTTGAGCCATCGAAGCTCTACTGTACTTAGTTTCGGCCAAGTAGACCTCATCAGTGATCCTCAGATATTTTCATAATTTCGCAATGGAATCAATGATCTCAAATCTTTAGGCCGGAGCCGTCATAGAGTCTGAGGGCCGAACCACCGGCTTGCAAGTAAACAGGGAATCAAAGTTATCAACCTTGATTGGGTTAACTACAGTCTATCGTGTAACATTTATGTTGTAGCCAATCTGAAGACTGATTTTACAAAATTGGGTACTGAAATCATTGTTAGCATTTTCTGAATATATATGCTAAGCCACCATACAAATCACATTCCTATAGGCATTTTTGCGGAAGAAATTTAAGTCCAACATTGAATTCTGAAACTAAATCGAAACGACGTCAATAAAACATAGGAAAGGCTTTGCGTAGTTACTGATAACCCTGAGTTAATAATTTATTACGAGTGTTGAAGTCAGTTACATGACTTTACATTCTGGCAAACTGAATAACGATATTTAAACACTGCTGGGCGCCGCAAGAGGAACATTACCATTCAATGATTTTGATCTTGAGCTTGTAAATTTTCCTTGAAGGAAAATTTACAAGCTCAAAATCAAAATCATTGCGTTTATCATATAGAGTTTTTGTTTGTTTGTTTGATTTGATGTTTAACGCCCCCGTCAACACTGAATATGTCATTTTAGAAACGTTGCTTCCAATTTTGTGGGATTTTTACCCGACACTGAGATGAAACGACTTCTCAAGCCCTGTCGCCCAATGAAACCAATAGGGTTTATAAGCATGGACGGTCCAACTCGTACGGCTTTGCCTGGGCAGGCTTAGATCCTCTAAGCGGTTTACCAGTACTCGTGTGCGGCCATTTTCAGCTTTGCGTGGAAGCATCATGCAGACCATCTATTTCTTCAAGCCCCGATGGGCGGGGGGGGGCCGTGATATAGAGTTTGCTCTATTCAGCCGAAACCCTGCTTATTAGATTTGCAAGGGCATAAATAAGTTCTGAAGTTAGATCCTTTGGAAGCAAGGAATACACCAAATAAACGAAAATAGCAGACTCGGTTTTATTGAGTCTGTTCATGACCAGTACTGAAATGTGCAACACCGCTTTGATTAAGGGAAGACACAAACCGCTTTGAATATATGTAGCTATACACGGACAAGGAAAAATCTGGAAAGTTTTGATACAGAAACGAGAAATATTGTACAAGCAAAGAAGCAAAAGCTAAGGTGCTGATCGGTCTTCTCGGATGAACAGGCAGATCTGCATCTTTGTTGTTGGCAAATGGCAAAAGTAGGCTTTCTTAGGTCGTGGCTCATCACGAAAACCCGCCTATATAATTTTGACACCTTGAACCCAACTTTTATACATTAAAACTGGGTTTCCTCTGGCTTTCTTTGCCGGATCATTACAGGGTCACTGATGAGGCTTTGTTAGCCGAAACTACGTAGTATGACCCATCTTCTTTCTTATGAATGTTTTCATTGCTCTTAAAGGAACTCAATTTTGATTTTTATTTATAGGGGTATACCTTATTTTTCTTATTTCTGCTCTAAAATATAGATTGTGCGTACTCGTTAGAACCGCCTCGATTAGGCGGTTCTTACGAGTACCAACAATCTATAATTTGGGCAGGAATAAGAAAAAAATATCACAATTTTTCATCTTAAAATTTTCTTTTTTGGCGGTAAAGTTTACGATGTATTTGTATAGGCGTGTTTTCTTAATGCATTTACGGTCGAACGTCATTTGGGTTACAATAGTATTCAAAATTTTCATTTGGGGAGGTAAATTGGTGGTTATACGGTCGGAAATTTTGTTTTACGGCGACGTGTTAATGGAGCCGTAAAACTGAATTTGCGACAGTACAACTGTCGATTTGCCTCCCCAAATGACAATTTTTATACAGTTATCCGCATGCTAATGCACTTATTCAGCTGTTTTGTTAAAAATTGTACTATGTTGCACAAAACGGTAAGCCCTGTGAGCTGCGTTTGTTTGTTTGTATTGGAGTTTAACGGCCCAATAAACACTATTTAGGTAATTTTTGAGCCGGTCAGTTTACCTTTTCACATTTTTTTCTGGGCAGGCTAATACGTAAGCGGTTGACCAGTATAGTGCGCATTCTTTCGCCAGAAACTGACAACTGCCCTTCTTGAATCAGCGGAAGGGAGAGAATGACCGTAGAAAAGATTTCATGATCAATCTCCAAGACAGAATGTTGTCGTGTGAGCTTCGTAAAACCAAATACCAGCCAATAAAAACCGACATTACATGATGACGTCGGGTTTCCGACAGTATATCGCAGAAAATACCGTCCGAAAGTATATCGCTGAAAATACCGTCGCAATTTTTTACGTTATTCAATCAGACATCGCGTTTCCTACGCAAGTGCATAAGACTGGCTGGTATACCTTAGGAAACGTATGGAAATCTGTTGTGGACAGGGGTAATTCGGGACACTATCACAGTGTCATTTCAGTAGGCATATTGTTGCAATTTAAAGATGTCCAGTCTGTACGCATTAGAATCGCCTCGACGAGACAAACCTATTGTCAGCTATACACAACAGATATTTTCAAGATAAAATAATAATAATAATAATAATAGTAATAATAATAATAATAATAATAATAATAATAATGATAATAATAAAACAATCTGTAAAATATCTTTAAACACTTGTTATCAGGAGCTAAGAACTGAAAACAGAATTCGAGTCAGCTATGGTAAATAGGCCATCGAGTCACTGTAATCCCAGCTGGCACAAAACAGTGGGCCAGCGTCGGGCCGACAGTCATACGACGTGTTACTGTCGGTCCGACGTTGGCCCGATACTCTTTGTTGGCTGGGCTGTATTTTTTATTGTTGCTGCTGCTAAAACGTAGACTGGCTCCAGTCGTTTTTGTTTATATCTATTTTGCTATGATCCCCTTCCATCCAACTTCAAGTTACCTGTTGCTAACCAAGGGACTAAAATAAGAAAATTTTTATAAGGTATGCAAGGTTTGTGTCCCTTCCAAAAAGAGACAGAAGAAATAAAAGAAAGGGTCTGGGGGCCAGACTAGCTAAAACGTAGATAGTGAGTATAGAAAATTCACGGAATCGCCCTAGGCAGAGATGGTTCTAACCAGAACTCAAAACTCATATTATGAGTGGTACACGACAAAAACACATTAACAAATGATTTTTCCATTATGGTCTAGTTGTTTCATGTTTGTGCCTCATTACCTTTTGTGTCTCTGATGGGAGCTGTGGGTTAATTGTATCGATTCCTGTTCACTGCCTTCACTTCTGTTATGGTAAGTATTTCGTGATAACTGAAGGATAGTTTTCCTCATTTCTTTATATAAACCCATGTTGTGGCTATTCATCAGAACAGCCTCGCCGAGGCGGTTCTAATGAATACACACAAACTATATAAACCTATGTTGTGGGTAGTCATTAGAACCGCCTCGCCGAGGCGATGCGATCCTAATGAATACCCACAACATAGGTTTTTATGGAGAACCTTCGATTATCATAAAATACGAGCCTTATTTGTTACTTTACAAAAGGCACAAAAAGGATCCTAGCTCAGCCTTTAGGTCAGGAAAATATCCCAGGAGACATCAATAAGTTCTTAATTGTCAAACCGCATGCGGACACCGATGGTTCTGATCAGCCTGGCGATAAAATTTCGGTGACCAAACACGCTCCAATGGCATCATTTGCAGGGATGAATGTCATAAAGTGCACCGTCCTTCGGATCGGGACGTTGACTGGAGCCCCCCCCCCCACTGTGCAGGGAGATAGATAGATAGATAGATAGATAGATAGATAGATAGATAGGGTGGATTCGCAGGCTGATCTGCGCCTTTGTAGGCCCCGCGTGCCGTCGTATTGTCATCTATAATGCTACTCTTACGCACAACAGACACCATCTTTAATTTTAACAATATCATAGAGAATCTTCCCAGCCGCCACATGACGTAATTGTGACGTCACATCAACGTCACCACAACGTCATGACCTTTATGCAACGTCACATCAACGTCGGTGCAACGTCATGACGTTGCACCGACGTTGATTTGAGGTTGCCCTAGCGACCTGTGACTGCTGGGATAATTATGAAATAAGATGTAAATTTTGACAACGCTGAAGGTGCATAGAAAAAAACTATTATTTGCATCAGATTCTGGTATATTTTGATGCCGTTTTTGCATAAAAAAGGATCTTAGTTTTAAAGAAAAGAAGTTTGCTCACAGTGATTAGTTTATCCAGAAAAAAAAAATGTTGTGTACAAGGAAAATTTAGAAAAATCTTTCTCCGAAACTTTCGGAGAAAGATTTCTCTTGATTTTCCTTGTAGGGGGGCGACTCATAAAGAAAATGTCATTATGGAGACGTTGCTACCAATTTTGTGGGACTTTTACCCGACGCTGAGATGAAATGACATCTCAAGCCCTGTCGCCAAATGAAACCAATAGGGTTTATAAGCATGACGGTCCGACTCACACCGCATATCCTGGGCAGGCTTAGATCCTCTAAGCGGTTTACCAGTACTTGTGTGTGGGCCGGATTCAGCTCTGCGTGGAAGCATCATGCAGCCCATTTATTTCTTCAAGCCCCAATGGGCGGGGACGGATTTGTCACATCTATTTCTTATTATCAGCCAATTAGATTACATGATATAATGTTTGTGTTCGAATTCACAAACTGAATGACAAACAGTTTAGATCCTGATCAGATGGCTTCTTCAAGCCATCTGATCCGAATCTACACTGTTTTTAAAGGAACGGGTTGTCGTGAACAGCAGGATAAGGGTTAAATGTGCTGAGACTTGTACGAATATCATGGACATTGAAAGTACACGTACTTGTGTTTTACTGTCACCTATGTCGAAATTGTCGACCAAGTCTATCAGAAAGTCCTTCTGCCTTTCAAAATCTGGTGGCCAGATGCTGTTGGACATGTCGAGTACAGCGACTATATCAGCTTCCTTTCCCTGACACACTGGAAATAAAGTTAACATAAAAGGCCTTTGAAAATAGAGATATATAGGCTGGCCCCGGATGAGGGGCGTCTGATTAGGTGTCACACTACCGACTTTTAAAGGGCAAGATTTTCGACAATTTCACAAGAAGCAATACCGATCAGATCAGTGACGTCTGATAAGGTGCCACACTACCGACTTTTAAAGGGCAAGATTTTCGACAATTTCACAAGAAGCAATACCGATCAGATATATCTAAAAGAAGAATTCCGCAGAAGGCGGCGTCGCCCCTGCTGGGGGCAAGAGTCACAGGAGCCACAAAACGTACCCAGCAGGCACATGACGTAATTGTGACGTCACAACAACGTCGGTACAACCTCATGACGTTTATGCAATGTCAAATCTACGTCGCTGCAACGTCATGACGTTGCGCCGACGTTAATTTGATGTTGCCATAGCGACGTGTGACTGCTGGGTAGTTATTAGTTAATTTCATTCTTAGCAGTTGATAGTAGACGTAAAATATGTTTGGTTTTGTTTGATTTGAGCTTTAACGTCCCCGTCAGCACTGTAAAGGCCATTTTGGAGACGTCGCTACCAATTTTGTAGGACTTTTACCCGGCATTGAGATGAAATGGCAATTCAAGCCCTGTCGCCGATGAAACCAATGGGGTTTATAAGCATGGACGGTCCAACTCCCACCGCTTTGCCTGGACAGGCTTAGATCCTCTAAGCGGTTTACCAGTACTCGTGTCGGTCGGTTTCAGCTCTGCATGGAAGCATCATGCAGCCCATCTATTACTTCAAGCCCAAATGGGCGGGGACCGGCCGTAAAATGTGTAAAAATATAGGTCATGGTCACTAGAGCAAGGTACCTGCCACATCAGCATATCGAGGAGCACTATAAAGGTTTGGTGGTTGGCCATTCATTTTACTACCAGTTATGTTTTAGCTGCAATATTCTATTCTCGGCACCGCTGTCAAATGTTTCTTTTTCATGAAAATCATATCAAAGATATGAAGACCAATCAAGTTTTTTTTATCTGAAATATTTTGTCAATCAAAAGGTCCATTGTACTAGGTCAAGAGCACACCCATTAGTCAATGTCAACAGGTCAAAATACTTGCAGAGTCAGTATCTCTAGAAGAAGCACTGTGCAAGATTTGATGGTTGCAGTCCTTTTATTTGAGAAGATCTAAAACATCGATGTAAATTGTGTCAAAGTCACTGGAGCGTAAAATATTAGGTCAAGGTCACCAGGTAAAGGTACCTGCAGAGTCAGTACATCTAGGAGAAGCACTATGCATGATTTGATGGCTGTGGATCTTTTATTTGAGGAGATCTGGAACATCGACGTAAATTGTGTCAAAGTCAGTGGGGCGTAAAAACCAGGTCAAGGTGCCTGCAGAGTCCGCGCATCTACAAGATACACTATGCAAGATTTGATAGTTGTAGACCCGTTTGTTTGAGGAGATCTAGAACATCGCCGTAAATTGTGTCAAAGTCACTGGAGCGTAAAGTATAAGTGACGGTCACCAGGTCAGGGTTTTTGCAGAGTCCGTGCATCTAGGAGAGTGAGTGTTTGAGTTTTACTAAGGTCATACGGAGACTGGACCTCGTTCTAAAGACTCACCCGATAGTCCCGTGCATCTAGGAGAATTGATTATTGTAGGCCTTTTATTTGAGGAGATCTGGAACATCGACGTAAATTGTGTCAAGGTCAAGGTCACCAGGACAAGATACCTGCAGAGTCAGTACATCTAAGAGAAGCCCTATGCAATATTCGATTGATGTAGGCCTTTTATTCGAGGAGATCTTGAACGTCGACGTAAATTTTGTCAAAATCAATGGAACGTAAAATATAGTCAAGGTCATCGGAACAAGGTTCCTGTTGAGTCATTACATCTAGGAGAAGTACTATGCCAGATTTGACGGTTGTAGGCCTTTTATTTGTGGAGATCTGGAACACCGACGTCATTTGTGTCAAAGTCACTGGACCGTACAACATAGGCAAAGGTCACCAGGTCAAGGCGCCAACCTAGCCAGTAGCTTAGGGAGTTTTTTTCATGCAAGTTTGATGATTGTTTAGTCTTGTAGTTAATTATACTACTAACTTTGACGTGGACCGGCCTCGGTAGCCCAGTCGGATGCGCGTCCGACTGGTGATCAGGAGGACGTGGGTTCGATACTTGCCGGGGTCGGCAACATTATTTCGTGGAGATTGATGGCATCAAATCTTTTCTACGGCCATCCTCTCCCTTCCGGTGATAAAAGAATGGCAGTTGTCAGTTTCTGGCGAAGGAATGTACACTGTATTAGTTAACCATTTATGTATAAGCGTACCCAGGAAAAGTGTGGATAGTTAAACTGACCGGCTCGAAAAAGACCTAAATAGTGTTGACTGGGCCGTTAAATCCCAATACAAACTAGAATTGTTTTCTAAGAAAACAGCTGTCCCCCACCACACTCATTATTTCAGCCCTGTGACCTTGAAAATTAGGTCAAGGTCACCAAAATCTAATCAGTTCTTAAGATCTGCCCACTGATATAATGTACCTAGTTTGAACCAAATCAATCCACTGGTTCAGGAGATAGAGTGCAGACAAGGCAATTTTCAACAGTCTAAGTCCCGTGGTGACCTTGAAAATTAGGTCAAGGTCACCAACATCTAATCAGTTCTTAAGACCAGCCCACTGACATAATGTACCAAGTTTGATCAAAATTCATCCACTGGTTCAGGAGAAAGAGTGCAGACAAGCCAATTTTTAAAAGTCTAAAATTAGGTCAAGGTCACCAAAAGCTAATCAGTTCTTAAGACCATCCCACTGATATAATGTATCAAGTATGAACCAAATCCTTCCATTGGTTCAGGAGTTAGAGTGCAGACAAGCTTTTTTGGTCTAAAATTTGACAATGGTTTCAGCCCTGTGACCTTGAAAATTAGGTCAAGGTCACCAAAATCTAATCAGTACTTTTCCCCCTCCCAACGGTGTATCTGTGTAAGTTTAATCAAAATCCATCCATCCATTCAGGAGATAGAGTGCAGACAAGAGGCAACGCCAACGCCGACGCTGACGCCAACGCCAACGCCGACGCTGACGCCAACGCCGACGCTGACGCCGACGCCGACAGGATCCGCACCAAAACCAATATGTCCCCCTCCCTTTCGGGTGGGGGGACATAACAAACAAACAAACAAAACTAACGTTGACGTAAGTGTCGAACCTCGACATAATGGTCAAAGTCACTTGAGCGCAAAATATAGGTCAATATCACCCCATCAAGGTGCCTACCAAGTCAGGTCAGGGAGATGTTTTATGCAAGGTTTGATGATTGATAAGGTTTGTAGTTGGTTTAAATACTCACTTTGTCGTAAATGTCGAACTTCGACGTGTATGTTAACAGGCGAACGAACGAACGGGCGGACTGAGAACGGACGGAAAAGCGGACGCCTATGTCGTACCCTGCAACAAGCAGGTGCGACAAAAACGGTAATTGATCCGTCCAATGCTATGCAATCGAAGTTTCTTTTTCTTTTAGGTTGTAGAACACAATTTAGGTCACTATGGAGACCCTGCGTCCAATTTTGCGGGGCTTTTTTTCTCCAACATTGAGATGAAATGTTATCTCAAGTCCTTTCGCCCAAAGAAATCGTTAGGGGTTAAATACTGGGCCCAGTAGAAGGCATTACGAAAACATGCCTATACAAATACATTGTAAACTTTTTCACCTAAAAAAAAAAAAAAAAAACGAAGATTTTAGATGAAGACATGTGATATTTTTCTTATTTCTGCTCAAAATATAGAGCAGAAATAAGAAAAATAACGTTTACACCTGCAAACCCCAAACTTACTATATAACAGTTGGGTTCAAAGGGGTCAAAATTATATAGGCGTGTTTTCGTGATGCGAAGGCTATGGTCAGAAATCGATACTGTTATTCTTGCACACCAGACAAGAAAATCCGTGATTTTACCCTGGGATAGAAATTTATGTTCTGACCCTGGTGATCCGACCCAAAATCGAATATAATCGCGTGTTTTATAAATGCACTGCTTGATTACAAGCTCATATGCGCCGTCGTTAAGGTTAACGTCACAGCACGTGACGTGACGTCACTAAACATTTCCTGCACAATATGGTGGACGTTGGTAACCGAAGTGACTGCAGCATTA
This sequence comes from Lucinisca nassula, assembly GCA_963580285.1. Classification (NCBI taxonomy): domain Eukaryota; kingdom Metazoa; phylum Mollusca; class Bivalvia; order Lucinida; family Lucinidae; genus Lucinisca; species Lucinisca nassula. Next base: position 106,551,865 of record OY757022.1, read on the forward strand.
AAAATCCGCGCTAAGAAATGGTTTTTGTTTGTTTGATTTGAGGTTTAACGTCCCCGTCAACACTGTAAAGGTCATTTTGGAGACGTTGCTTCCAATTTTGTGGGACTTTTACCCGACATTGAGATGAAATGACATCTCAAGCCCTGTCGCCCAATGAAACCAATAGGGTTTATTAGCATGAACGGTCCGCCTCGCACCGCGGTTCCTGGACAGGCTTAGATCCTCTAAGCGGTTTACCAGTACTAGTGTGCGGGCCGAATTCAGCTCTGCGTGGAAGCATCATGCAGCCCGTATATTTCTTCAAGCCCCTATGGGCGGGGGCAAACGCTAAGAAATGGAAGGTATGCAAGAAAAAGAATCCAATGTGGGTGTGAGGGGTGGGTAGAAAAATCCGGCAAGCCTCGTGATGCCGGACAGTGTCCCTCGGGACGGATTATTCTATCCACCCCTCACACCTATATAAGATTCTTATATTCTAGCACACCAGACAAGGAAATCCGTGATTTTACCCTGGGATAGAAATTTATGGTCTGACCCTGTTGTTCCGACCCCAAAACGAATATAATCGCGTGTTTGATAAATGCACTGGTTACGTGACGTTACTAAACATTCCTACAGTGTCAACACAGTATTGCGGACGTTGGTAACCGAAGTGACTGTAGCATTAAAAATCCGCGCTAAGAAATGAAAGGTATGCAAGAAAAAGAATCTGAATATGGGTGTGAGGTGTGGATAGAAAAACTCGCCCCTCGGGATCACTGTCCGGCATCACTCGGCAAGCCTCGTGATGCAGGACAATGTCCCTCGGGACGGATTTTCCATCCACTCCTCACACCCATATAAGGTTCTTATAATCTAACAGCTCCTACCCACGACAACAAAGGGAAACAAACACCAACATAAAACAACTTCACCATAATAAAATCGTCAAAAGCGGAAAGCCAATTACATGTAGACAGTTACTTTCCCACAAACTGGTCAAAGCCTATCCAAAACAAAAGCATCAGCAAGACGAACTATAAAAACAGTAGAACAAAAAGAAATGATCAGTAAAAAGGAGACACCCAAAGCCGTTTACCAGTTTATCGGTTGCAGAAGCATCATGCAGCGCATCACGAGAACACGCCTATATAATTTTGACCCCCTTGAACCCCACATTTATATAATAAAACTGTGGTTTACAGGGGTAAACCTTATTTTTCTTATTTCTCCTCTAATATATAGATTGTGGGTACTCGTTAGAACCGCCTCGATGAGGCGGTTCTAACGAGTTCCCACAATCTATATTTTGAGCAGAAATAAGAAAAAATATCACAATTTTTCATCTTAAAATTTTCCTTTTTTCGGTGGTAAAGCTTGGAATGTATTTCTATAGGCGTGTTTTCGGAATGTCAATCTATAACTCCAAGCCCCTACGGGCGGAGACGTCTAATACATGGGGTCGAAAACGAACTAGACTATCTTTGATCACAAGGAAGGACAAAAACAAGAAGAGCTAACAGATGTCGATGGAAATAATAGGCGTTATATATGTTTGTTTGATTTGATGTTTATCCTCCCCGTCAACACTATAAAGGTCATTTTGGAGACGTTGCTTCCAATTTTGTGGAACTTTTACCCGACATTGAGATGAAATGACATCTCATGCACTGTCGCCCAATGAAACCAATAGGGGTTATAAGCATGAACGGTCCGACTCGCATGGCTTTGCCTGGGCAGGCTTAGATCCTCTAAGCGGTTTACCAGTACTCGTGTGCGGTCGGATTCAGTTCTGCTTGGAAGCATCATGAAGCCCATTTATATATCAAAGCCCCGATGTGCGGGGGCCGAATAGGAGTTATATAAAACTACAAAAAAAAAGCGTAGTAAAAGCCTCTCACTCACTTTTTCCGTCTGTCTCGCATGTAGTTAAATTAAACACATCGCATTCAAAGAAGTATACACACACAATCGCACACACGCACACACACGCAGCGTATATTGTACTCATACACTTAGGACTATGGAAATTTATTCAAGATTAGGATAATTCGCATTACGATAAAACACCTGTGCGACATAGTGTTTTTTTGTTTTCACATCTCCAAAATGACTACTTTTCTGATGAAAATCCACGATATTCGTCTTATTGATATTGCAGAAATTTTCGGGCAGAAATAAGAATCAAAGTACTGAAAATACTGAGGAAAGTTGATTTATGAGGAATAATTATTATGATAACAATGTCAGACGTAGATCAAGCAGTTATCAAGATATTTTGTTGAGAAGGTCCCAGAGGGTTAAAAATTCGACGAAGAAAAAAAAATGATTCATCGATTGTTTAGAGTGTAACGACAGGTCAACCCTTGTGGATCATTTTTGTCTTCTCCAAGAGAAAGGCAGAAAAGAGATAGAAGAGATAGTAGAGGAGATGAAAGTGAGGGACAGAGGAGAAAGAGGAAAATGAATGGAAGTGTAGAAACAGAAGAAATAACAACAGCCCCCCCCCCCTCTCCCGTCTACCGTTACCTGCTGCAAGGACAACAGGCCTTGCCCAAATGTAAGTCAATATCAGCTGGACTTCCCAGTGACACAAGATACACATCACCCTTGCCTTACCCAACCATCCCCACGAAAAAAAGGAAGAAGGGAAGAAAGACAAGCGTGTCTGCTAATTTCTTCATGGTAAAACCATAAATTTATAAATTAGCTCAGTACGTTCTGTGTTTGTATCATCTGCTAATAATCTTACAGAGAAGTTGTCCAACGTAGCGGACACATGACGTCTTAGCAGCGTTGCATCACCGTCGCGTTGATACGAAGATGCACATATGTTGTGCAGCCGCTCGGAGCTATGTTCCTTTGGCGTTGGGACTTAAAGAGGAGAATAACTTGACGAAAAAAAAGATCATTTTTAAACCATTTGATTTAGACTTTATAACCCTGATCAGACGCCACGTTTAGCGAACTTCAGACTGTCTACCAAAGGCGAATTAAAATATGTTTATTCCAACATGTACATTTACCCATACATGCCAATTGTATCAATACTGGGACATTCGGAAACACAGCTTAGAGACCACAGAATGTAGCGTCTGATCGGTGTCTTAACTATTTGCTAAAAGTATTGAACTTGATTTAAAACTCACAGCTTAAAGCCTTAAACGACACATATTTTGTAATTGGAGCTCTCGAAAGCAGGTGAATAACTAACTGTGTTCGATGTCGGTCAGTAAAGGGTAGTATAAACACAGAGAAGCTAGCTAACCCTTTTAACCCTGTAGACCGGTGCAGACGCCGAGGTAGAAATACACTGTATCTATGCAAACCTTGCAGATCCTGATAAGACGGCACGTAGCTAGCACGTCTCGCCAGAATCTACATGTACACTGTTTGCCATCATGTCTGTGAACCACTCAGAAATCCCTTTCTATAAGAATATATTTAAAGAAGGAAGAGGCCTGTTCAGAAACACAGGGATGAAAGAGTAAAATCTCAAACCAGTTGCAAAAGCGCGTAGGAAAATTATCCCAGAGTATTGTTTGCTTTTCAGAATTAGTCTTTCTGTGCCAATTTATATTCAATCCATATAAAGTCTCGAAAAATGAAATATTTTGAAACACGTCCCATGCCTGCAAAATAATTTTCAAGAGTTCCTTTGGAATATTTTATGCAGCGAACGAACAGCGGAAGTGGAGTAACGCGGTCCAGTACCGGAAGTAGAAATGTGTTGACATAGAAACTTGATTTTAATCAAAGCGCCAAAAGGCGCTGAAATGACAGATTCTGTGAAAAATTCAGATTTACTTTCTTTAGTGATAAGGACAATGGCGCTGGAGTGCTGATTTTTAGTTTGATTCACAAAACTGAGGTGAATCGGCTGTAATACACTTTCATCACCATTTTACTTGGACATTATAAATAAAACAACATGCAAATAACTACCCAGCAGGCACACGTCGCTAGGGCAACGTCAAATCAACGTCGATGCAACGTAATAACGTTGCACCGATGTTGATGTGACGTCACAATGACGTCATGTGCCTGCTAGGATAGTTGCCAGTTTTATGACAACACAAAGCGTAGCCGCAACTTTCTTGTAAAAGCTTACACTTGTTGACTGAGATGTGACACTTGTTGACTGAGATGTGTTTCATGGCTCAGTCAAGAACCTGCCTTATGTCGTGCGCTACAATAAAGGAAAACACTTTTTGTGCGATGTTTGAAGTTTTGGGGCATGTGACTAATTATTTATCACAACATTGTGCTTACATATTCAGTTATTTAGACCTATACAACAGAATTGGACAGTAATAACTGTTAGGAGTATATTATTGCTGGCTTGCTACCGTACGGTGAAGTTTCTAGCGTCACGTACTTCGCATTTAATTAGGTCATGTAATTGTTATGAGTCTGTACCCTTTCAGCCCTTTATAGCCAAGTACAGATACCTACAGATGCAAACAGTGTAGAACCTGGTGAGATTGCTCATAATGATACATCGCATTCTGTTCTACATGGTTTGACATGCTGTTGACGACTATTGACTAGACACCCAATTTACATGTGTAGAATGGACGCGTACAAATTCCGTGACTGAAGAGTGAACTGGAGAAACTCGTGGGTTGAAGGGGTAAAATCTTAACCTGGCTGTAACTGTTGTGTGCGGGTCAGGACCAGACAAAGGGCTTGACCGATAATCAAAAGTTTAATACAGCTTATTATACGGTCTATTTTCTTTATTTTTCAAAGTTTATATAGATACTTAAATGGTGTGCACTGATTGTAGCTCTATACATATTGTTTTTTTTTTTTTTTTCTATAAATATACAAAGGTACTTTAATGGCGTATTGATACAAATATAATTAATCATAACCCATTTTGTACTGAATGTAATATAATCACTTATCTGAAGAAGATTTCATTTCGAAATCCCGGTTCAAAATTAAGGGGCGTCAGCTAGAAATATAGGAATTAATTTAGGAAAAAAAGGGCTAACTTTCGACAACAGTGAAGCCCGCAGTGAAGGCCGTGGTTAGACGCCGCCTCCAAGATTCGCCAATGACCCATTATGCGGTCGTCTGTATAAAATGGGACTTTTCCTTATGCATATTCAATTAACTTTTCCCGTTTTGTTCGTAATTTAAGAAAGATCATTTTGTATTTTGATTACAAATGAAACAAAACATGTAATCAAAATGCGGAAATAATGCCACGAGAAATTAGTTTTGAGACAGCGAGCTTGAAAAGTCAACAAACAACGGACTATTTGTGCGGAGTCATATTTCAAAAGTGGTGGAAGCCGGAAGTTCGGACGTTAAAATTGTAAACATGCAGCACGACGAAGAATGACAGAAGGAATCTGTCATTAAAAATCAACTTTCAAAAATAATGTATACCCCATTAAGCCCCAGTTTTCTCTATATAAGGTGGGGTTAAGGGGTGTTCATTTCAAGGACTTGTTCACGTAATAGGGTTTCTGAGGGCTATTCATAGCTTAAACTGGTGGCCAAGGTATATACCGTCATAGTTCTTCAAAATAAAGTTATATGCGATTCACCGATGTCATGGTAATGACTACATACAACATACATTGACATGAATATAAGGCATTTCCTAAATTATCCATTTTTCCTTTTTCTTATAATGGCATTTGAGAAGAATTTCTCAGTGCTCAAGAACGAGTTCTGATTAGCCATATGAAATTGGCAAGTGGCATTCGAGTCATTGACGGTTCAGTTCAAATGGTATTGTTTATGGCAAATCTTGTTAAAACTGAGAGAGAGAGAGACAGAGACAGAGACAGAGACAGAGCAGCATTTTCTTGCAGTACTTACGCTTCTGCGGTTCAATACTCTGCATTTCTGAAAAGTAAAAGAAAGGTTCTAGACATTTAAAATACATAATAGGACACAAAGTACTTCTTTATCTGGCAAACAGTGTAATTCCAAACGAGACACACGGAAAGCGGCGTCTTATCAGAGTCTACACTGTTTGCCACTCACCCAGCTTTTTATGCCCCGTCACTCAAAAAGTGGCAGGGTTATATGCTATACCCTTCGAAATTATGAGTGTTCGTCCGCCCGTACGTCCGTCCGTCAGCGCCCATATTTTCGTGTCCGCTCCATAACTCTGATTCCATTTGAGATATTTTCACGAAAATTAGTACTATGAGACGACGCGCAGACCATATGAAACGTAACTCTGATTTTCCTACTTTTGGAGTTCTTGCCCTTTGAACATTGAACTTAGCCATTTTGTCATAGATTCTCCATAACCTTAAGTACTGGTGGAACACGCCGCAGTCCCCTACCTTTATAATTCATCCTTTTAATTTGTATATAGATCCACTGAACCTTGTTGCTTATTGGTGAGCTTAAAATATAGAAATGGTCCGTCGTCAGTCCGTCGTCCATCCTTTGTCTGTCCTACACTTTCAAAGATCTCGTCTCTAAAACCGCTGGGCATATTGAAGTCAAATATTATGTAGGGTGTTCTTGTGATGGGGATAGAAAGTCTGTTCGTGGGGTCCAAGTCAAATGACCAAGATGACAGCCATGCCCATATAAGGTCAAAACCATTCAACATTTTTTTTCTCCCAAACCAGCTGGACGATTGTCACGAAATTTGGTATGTGTGAGTGTGAGTGAGTATGCTTGAGTTTTACATCCCACCAACAGCAATGGTCAAATGGAGACGGGACCTCAGTTAAAAGACTCATCCGAAAGTCTGTAGAAGCTCGGGATCGAACCCACAAACCCTGGTGTATGAGGCGAGTGGCTTATCTACTACACCACGGAGGCTTCTATTCCCTGGGTGAAATAGTTCTATTTTACACCAAGGCCAAATTCATTTACATAGGCCTGATATGGGAACAAGTCAAACCATTGTATTTGTAGCCTGTGATCTGAAAATTGGGAGATTGAGTAGGCTAAATAAGTAACTGAAACTACAGGGGTAGGACCTGGGCCTGACCTTGACCCCAGGCCATTCAGACATAAATATTAAAACTTATTTTTTTTTTTGCCAGAAACCACTGGGCAGTTTACAACCAACTTTCAAATAAAGCTTTTAGGAACAAGGGAATGAAAATTACTCAATAAACGTTTGGTCACATGGCAATAAGGCCGCCATGCCATTGTTAGGCAAAACCCTTCAAATATTTTCTGCTCCGGAACAAGTTGGCCGATTATCATATAACTTGGTATTTAACGCTGGGGACATAAGCCAATCATAGTTTGTTCAAATGATGACCCCTGGATAACCTTGGCCTCTTTTAGGCCCAGGCCAACTTTGGTCACATAGGCTATCGTGTTGGAAATAGTCAAAACCGTGTATTTTTCGGACACTGTTGCAGACAATGATCTGAAAATTGGCAGATGCACTTAGCTAAATGAGTAATTGAAACAACAGAAGTATTCAAGGTCAAGGTCATTCCTTAACCTTGGTTCAAGATCATTCAGACATGAAAATTAAAAAAAAAATTCTCAGAAACCACAGCGCCATTTGTAACCGAATTTCATGTGAAAGCTTTAAGGAACAAGGCAATGAAAACCAATTAACACGAGTTCATATGGTCACCGATATAGCGGACATGCCCATATAAGGTAAAAACCATCAGAAATCTTCCCCCGAACCATTGGGCCGATTATCATGAAACTGGATATGTAGTATTTGGGACTTGAGCCAGTCATAAAGACCCCTGGATGAACTTGACCTATTTTCGACCAAGATCAACTTTAGACACACAATCATGCTTTTGTTTGGAAAAATGGGAGACAAAAATGCTTTTGAAGGAGCTGCCTCCCCTGGAGGTGTTCCCATTCCCGTTAAACAGTAAGAAGTCATCTAGGTAAATTGTATGAAGTTTTCTCCAAAGTGTTCCAAGAATGCCTGATTTATCATTAGCATTAGTCAAATACAGTGAAATCCGCTAGTAATCGGATTGAGCCGGGGCACAAAATTTCCTACAAATTACATGTGCGCCCAGCGAAGACTCAGATCAGCCTGCGCATCCGCGCAGTCTGATCAGAGTCTTCTTTGTGCGCTCTAAGGACAGCTAAGGGCCAAATGCCCCTTCATGCAGAAAGAGAATTAAAAAGAGAAACAATCAGGAACTGAAGCAATAAGATTCCAAATTCTTCCCACAATATCACTAAGGAAAGAAGTTGAAACATGGAGTGAAGACAGTAAATAAAACAACTGGTAAACCAAGTCAGCAGCTCTCTCCCAAATAGGTGGTGACTCAGGATATCAAAATGGGGAAAAGACTCACCAACAAGACAAAAATTAAACTGGAAGGACAAACATAACTAAGAAAAATCAGAATCATCAACTAACAACACAAATAATTGGGGAAAGAAGTCTCTGGTCAGACTATATAGGGATGTGCAAGCTGATGTGATTCTTCGCTGGGCGCACATGTAAATTGTAGGAAATGTTGGGCCCCGTATTGACTATTTGTTTCGGCGTAAAAGTTTACATTGTAAACTTGTATATGTACATTATATTTGTATAGGCGTGTTTTCGTAATGTTTCTGCTCAAAATATAGATTGTGGATACTCGTTAGAACCGCCCCATCGAGGCGGTTCTTACTATTATCCACAATCTATATTTTAGAGCAGAAATAAGAAAAAATAGGTATACCCATGTAAACTCCCTGTAAACTCCAGTTTTACGATACAAAAGTAGAGTTCAAGGGGGTTAAAATTATTTGGCGTGTTTTCGTGATGCGCAAAAAGCCGTTGTTTTGTGACGTTGCTCAAATATTCTATGACATTAGACGGTGAAAAATTATTTTGTCACATGAAGAAAAAAAAAAAAAAAAAAAAAAAAAAAATATGTTTTTGTTTTTTTGTTTGTATTGGAGTTTAACGGCCCAGATCATCTTAGAGCCGGTCAATTTACCTATCCACACTTTTCCTGGGCAGGCTTATACATGTACGTAAGCTGTTAACCAGTACAGTGCACATTCACCTTATTTGCATTATCTGCTGGTTCCTAGTCTGAAGGTTATCAGTGTTGGAAAAACAGGTCACCAGACCCACCCCCTGACCTTTCAAGGTCAGAGGGTCTGGTTACCTGTTTTCCAATATTGACAATGTGCAAGCTGGGAGCCAGCACATAATGCAAATATGGTGAATTCTTTCACCAGAAACAGACAACTGCCCTTATTGAATCAGCGGAATGGGGAGAATGACCGAAGAAAAGATTTCATGATCAATCTCCACGACAGAATGTTGTCGACCACGGCAGGTATCGAACCCGCATCAGACGCGTATACGACTGAGCTACCGAAGCCGGTGTAGCGTGAGATCTTTAAACCCATGAGAAAGTTAATACAAAGGTATATCTGCGCATGCGCAAGAAGGCCATGAGAAATGTCATCCATTTCCTGTTAGCCCCTGCCCCTTTCATTTATGTTTAAAATGCTTACATCACGAACTTTAAATAGAACACTATTTATAACAAGCTTTGTTTATTTATTTATTTATTAATTTCTTTATTCATTTATTTACTTTCGTAAGACACCCGTAATTATGCCATAGATAGGTATCATGCGTTCAACAAGAACAAAATATATGCGGGTACATGTATTTTCTTGAAATTATTACGAAAACACGCCTATAATTTTAACCCCAATAACCCCACTTTTATACGGTAAAACTGGGGTTTACAGAGGTGTATATTATTTTTATATTTCCGCTGGAAAGCATAGGTTGGATGTACTCGTTAGAACCGTCTCAGCGAGGCGATTCTAACGAGTACCTACAGTCTATGTTTTCACGCGGAAATATGAAAAATATCAGAATATTTTATCTAAAAATTTGATGTTAAAATTTCAATATATTTTTAATGTGCGTGTTTTTGCAATTAATACTTTTAAAAGCAGGTTCTTTGGAAACATTAAAATTATTATTCTGCCTAAATAAGCCTGGTCTCAATATAAATGCCCTTTTTCAATAATAACAATAATAATAATAATAATAATATTAATAATGATAATGAAATAACAATAATAATAACAATTATAGTAAATAATAATGATAATATTAATCATAAAACATGTACACTCTTACCTTTTCAGTTCTGCGGTGTATTCCTAGCTTCCAAAGGCTATTGAATCCTGTTAAACATGGGTTTCTTGGAATTTAAATTTTAGCTATATACCAAGGTGATTAACATGTGAGATTTATGGTTTGGCATTTCCTGTTTCCCCATGCTTATCAAAACACAGTGACTAATTTTCACACCTTTCTGCTTATATGGGATAATAATACCTAATGTCAACCAAACAGGTTTTCATTTAACCGTTTCAATAAAAGAAAACAAAATGCCAAAAAAAAAAACACACACACACACAGAAAAAAAAAAAAATTCCGTTACAATACAACAACACTTAAAAAAAAACAACAGAAGTAATAAACGAACCCATTGCTCACTATCAACCAGTCAAAATCGGCCCGACCCACCGGGGCTTGAAGAAACAGTTGGTAGCTGGGTAGGCAGGTAGGTAGGTATACAGGTAGTTGAATGGTCTGGTGGGTGCGTGGCTGGATGTGTAGGTAGGTCGGCTTACTTCTTCCTTCGACGCTGAAGGTTTTCTTTGTTTGATTTGAGGTTTAACGTCCCCGTCAACACTGTATAGGTCATTTTGGAGACGTTGCTTACAATTTTGAGGGACTTTGCACAACATTGAGATGAAATGACATCTCAAGCCCTGTCGCCCAATGCAACCAATAAGGTTTATAAGCATGGACGGTCCGACTCGCACCGCTTTACCTGGGCAGGCTTAGATCCTCTAAGCGGTTTACCTGTACTCGTGTGCGGTCGGATTTAGCTCTGAGGAAGTTAGGTAGATAGATTGGTTTTGTATGTTTGTTTGATTTGAGGATTAACGTCCCCCGTCATCACGGTACAGGTCAATGTAAAGACATTGCTTTCATTTTTGTGTGACTTTGGCCCGACATTGAGATGAAATGACATCTCAAGCCCTGTCGCCCAATGAAACCAATAGGGTTTATAAGCATGAACGGTCCGACTCCGACCGCTTTCCTTGGGTAGGCTTAGATCCTCTACGCGGTTTACCAGTACTCGTGTGTGGTCGGTTTCAGGTCTGCGCGGAAGCATCATGCAGCCCATATATTTCGTCAAGCCCCGACGGGCGGGGGCGACAGGTAGGTAGAGTGGAGATATGCATGTAGGTAGGTATATTTCGAAAACACGCAAATTCAAATATATTGACAAAATTTTACCACCAAAAACGAATTTTGTTTTTCAGATAAAAATCCTGATATTTTTCATATTTCTGCACTAAACATATATTGTGGGTACTCTCTAGAACCGCCCCGGCGAGTCGGTTTTAACGAGTACCCACAATCTCTGTTTTTGAGCAGAAATAAGACAAATAATAAATATCAATGTAAACCCTAGTTTTAATATCTAAAAGGGGGGTTTAAGGGGATCAAAATTATAAAGGTGTGTTTGCGTGATGAGGTAGGAATGGTAGGTTTGGGCTGGTGGCGATGGGTATGTAGGTAGATCTATAGGAAGGTTTTTGTTTGTTTGATTTGAGGTTTAACGTCCCCGTCAACACTGTAAAGGTCATTTTGGAGACGTTGCTTCCAATTTTGTGGGACTTTTACCCGACATTGAGATGAAATGACATCTCAAGCCCTGTCGCCCAATGAAACCAATAGGGTTTATTAGCATGGACGGTCCGTCTCGCACCGTGTTTCCTGGACAGGCTTAGATCCTCTAAGCGGTTTACCAGTACTAGTGTGCGGGCCGGATTCAGCTCTGCGTGGAAGCATCGTGCAGCCCATATATTTCTTCAAGCCCCTATGGGCGGGGGCGGTCTATAGGAAGGTCGTAGGTAGGATAGTATATTGTTTGTTTTGGTAGGTCGGTAGGTAGGTAGGCAGGCAGGCAGACAGGCAGCAATGTAGGTTAAGTAGGTATTACGTACGAATGTAGGACAAAACGTCCCACGGACAAAACGTCCCATGCCATTTTTGACCAAGTGGACAAAACGTCCCACATCATTTTTTTAGGGTGGACAAAACGTCCCATATCATTTTGTCAGGGTGGACAAAACATCCCAAATCATTTTTTCAGGGTGGACAAAACGTCCCACACAGTTTTGACAGGGTGGACAAAACGTCCCATGCTATTTTGACAGGGTGGACAAAACGTCCCATATTTGTGAGGTGGTGTAAGGGAGGTGGAAGGGATTTGGAAGGGTATGTGACAATATAGAGTAAAAATTCACTATTAAGACCACCTTAAATTAAGACCAATTATGCTTTTAAAAGCATATTTAGAAGGTTTTAGGTACATTTTCTTTGTGTTTGCAGCCTCCAGTCTGCTCTAGTTGGAGCCCACCCTTGGGACTGTTCAAAAGTGGTCTTTTAGGCCACTACTGGACAGTCCCAAGGATGGTCTTAATATATGAACTTTACTGTACTAACATGAACACTGTAAAATGAATGTGGAAATATAGTTAGAGGCTTTTATTTACAAAACATGAATATGCAAACACAATCATTAAAGAGCACATGGTTAAGAGCACATTCTCATATAAGAAAATGTGTACAACTTATCTTAATCTGTTGAAAAAAAATAATAGTATCAGTGGGTAATTGGCAAACAGTGCAGGCCAAGACCAGATGCCTCAGAACATGAGGTCTTATCAGGGCCTACACTGTTTGCAAAACTATAAGCCACTTTCCAAATTAATTTAAAACAAAACACAACCTGATATCCCTATCTGAAACACAGTTTTCACCTATTATTTCATTACTGGATATATCTTGTATAAAAATACTAAAAGGTATCTTGTATAACATACTGAAAACATCACGAAAAACATGCCTTTATAATTTTGACCCCCTTAAAATTCACTTTACAAGTATGCCTGGAACTACTGATCATGCCAAATATAATCCTAATGGGTTGAGAGGTCCATAAAACCCCTAAACACACATGTATAATTATAAAAAGTTATTACAAGTAATTATGCCCTTTTCACTTTAATCTAACATGTTTTTTCTTTGATTAGCTGCTTATTACAGAATTAATTTGTTGATAGGAAAATGTATAACTTTTGAAAATTCTGATTGATTTTTGTGAAGTCTTTATAATCTGTATAATGAAAATTAATGGTGATGATCAAATTGATCATAATTGAACAAACATTATTAAGTCAGTTCAATGAATTTAATCTAAGGTGGTAATTTTCTTATTCATTGTTAGAATTTTTGCATTGATGATTTTACTGTTATACATTTTTTCACCTTTTGTACATGTGCAGTACTACCTGCCTGTTGCAATAATTTCTTCATGAGCACCAAAATAGCTTTGACAGTATTGAAATCTACAGTTTTCAACACATGTATATACAGACTGATTTTCCAAAATCAGTAATTGTGCATGTGGAGGTGTGGGGGGATATTGTCAGCCTTTACAAAAAGAGGGGAATTTGTCCGGGGGTGGGGGGATTATGTTTTGGGCGTCTGATTAGGGCCTACATTATTTGCAAAAAGTTCACTTATATCCCAAATAAATTTAAAAGAAAACACCCCTTAATTTCAAAATGGACTCCTGTCATTTATAAGGAGGATGAATCCATTTGGTCCTAATTTGCTCACCTGAGATAAGAGATATACATGTGGGTCCCATGGTGGGATGTGAAATGCATGACACTAGAAGGCAATTACATCATTCCAATAAACAACAATTAGTTATTTATTATATAGATTAGATTAGATAGATTAGATTTAGGTATAATGGTTCCCTTTGAATTGAATATGGGACGTTTTGTCCACCCTGTCGAAATAGCATGGGACGTTTTGTCCACCCTATCAAAACCATGTGGGACGTTTTGTCCACCCTGTCAAAATCATGTGGGACGATTTGTCCACCCTGCAAAAATGATGTGGGACATTTTGTCCACCCTGACAAAATGATGTGGGACGTTTTGTCCACCTGGTCAAAAATGGCATGGGACGTTTTGTCCATGGGACGTTTTGTCCGGCTCCCATTACGTACGTATATCGATAGGAAGGTATGTAGACGTATAGGTAGGTAGGAAAGTTACTAAGTAGGTACGAGAATGACCCCGTCAAGACTTTTTAGATCATTTTGGAGACATTGCATCCAATTTTGTGGGACTTTTACCCGACATTGAGATGAAATGACAGCTTCAGCCCTGGCGCCCAATGCATGTCGAACTTTAACGGACATCCAGGTAACTGCTGTTGGTTAAAGTTAATACATAGATTTATATAGGAACTTGATAAGTATTCCCCCATAAAATAAAAACTTTTAGGAATATCTTTTCTGTGCAAGCGGCTCGTGATTTTACATTCTTTTTCGAATATCCACATATATTTTTAATGCAATTTTATGAACAACTTTTTAGTCCTTTTTACGTATATTTGGAAGCACCCTCTAAATGTATAGAATATATAGTAAAACTACCGAATACAGCGACAAAAACTGATGAATTTATTTTCATAACGTTTTTGTAAATTGTTTTTTCTTTTCTGTGCCAGCGGGAGTAAAATTGCAAATTTATTGTGAACACATCCATGTAAATTTTGTGAAATAAAAATAAAAAATAATTTGGTCCTTTTTGAAAATGAAATACACTACCCCCTTTTTTCTATTTCCAGTTTACCTTCGCAATCAGCGGGCAGCGGTTGTCACTACGGTAAACAATAACAAAGGCTATGTTACGCCTTCGATGTAATAATTGATACATTTGAAATTTGTAATTAATATTCCATTATGTAAATTATTCTTTATTCAGTCTCTTTTTTTTTTTTTTTTTTTTTTTTTTTTTTTGTCGACTCGCACCGCTTTTCCTGGGCAGGCTTAGATCCTCTAAGCGGTTTACCCGTACTCGTGTGACGGTCGGATTCAGCTCTGCGTGGAAGCACCATGCAGCCTATTTATTTCTTCAAGCCCCGAAGTCCGAGGGGGGGGGGGGGGATCGGGGTGTGGGGGGGGGGTGGGGGAGTTACATTACAACACTATCTCTACTTTCATGTATTAGAACAGTGACCTATAAAATACATATAAAGCGGTCCTCAGACTTCATACTGATGCCGCAAAATCGTTCGGATGTCACCTAGGTAACCATGAGGCATTGGGGAGATAACCATTTATTTTCTGTGTTGTACGCGTTAGTTCCCTTCATTATCAGCACAGATAGCAGTCATGTCCGTATAAGTCCGGTATGGAAACCAAAAGGCTTTGGAAGGATTGGCTCATACCACTTTGCCTGGGCAGGCTTAGTCCTTCTAAGCGGTTTACCAGTACTCATGGGTTTCAGCCCTGCGTGGAAGCACCATGCAGCCCATCTATTTATCCAAACGGGGCGACTAAATCGGTATGTATGTAGGTTGGTAGATATGCAGTCCGGGGCTTAAAGAAATAGATGAATTGCATGGTAGTTAGGCAAACAGGTAGGTATGTAGGTAGGGTAAGTGCAGGTAGTTAGGTAGGTGTAGGTAGGAATGCGACAGAAGAACCGCCTTGGAAAGGTCTGTGAAACAAATTCAACTGGGGAGGCGGGGTGTGGTGGGGAGGGGTGGCTTGAATCGAGTTTACGTGATCACAATCCTCGCCCTTACTTCCGTCGCGATTCAGACAAATAATTTGTTCAGTCTGCACGAATGCCTCCTAAATCATCCGTGCAACGTCTCCGTGAACACAAAACTCAAACAACCAAGGCGATGAAACCACGGTGAGGACTGGATAGCAAGAGTTTGTCATTCAGTTTTACGACCCACCTACGGAGACGGGACCTCGGTTAAAAGACTAATCCGAAAGTCTGTGAAAACACGGGATCGAATATGTGACCCTACGTCTATGAGGCCAGTAACATAAAAAGTACACCATGTAGGCTTCGTTCCATATGGGAATGGACGGTCAGACATACATTTACTTATTTCTACCTACCTACCTACCTACCTAAGTACCCTATTGGTTTCATAAGGCGGTAGAACTTGAGATGTCATTTCATCTCAATGTCTGGTAAAAAATCCAACAAATTGGTCGCAGTTGGTCGCAATGTCTCCAAACTTACTTTCACAATGTTGACGGGATTTTAAAACCTCAAGCCCAACAAACAAGCAAACAAACATCTACCTACCTTCCCTTAGGTGCCCGCCCACCGGGGCTTGAAGAAATATATGGGCTGCATGATGCTTCCCCGCAGAGCTGAAACCGACCCGTGCATGAGTACTGGTAAACCGCATAGATGATCTAAGCCTGGCCAAGCAAAGCGGTGCGGCTCGGCTAGTCCATGCTTATAAACTCTGGTCTCATTGGGCGACAGGGCTTGAGATGTCATTTCATCTCAATGTCGGGTATAAGTTCCCCAAAACTGGATGCAACGTCTCCAAAATGACCTTACAGTGTTGACGGGGACGTTAAATCTCATATCAAACAAACCTACCTTCCCACCAACACCCCCGCCCCCTTACCTGCCTACCTAAATCTACCCCGCCCATCGGGACTTGAAGAACAAGATGGGCTGCATGATCCCTTACCACCTGAGTACTGGTAAACTGCATAAGCCTGCCCAGGCAAAGTTATGTGAGTAGAACTGTCTATGCATAAAAACCCTATTGGTTTCATGGGCGGCAGCTCTTGAGATGTCTTTTCATCTCAAAGTCGAGTCCCACGAAATTGGGATTATCGTCTCCAAATGACCTATATAGTATTGACGGGGACGTTAAACCTCAAATCAAACTTACCTACCCAGCCACCCATCTACCTACCTATCTAGCTACCAACCTACTTACTCACCTACCTTAACAACGTCGAAGCAGAAGTAAAAAATAAGAAGTCAGCTTGCCCCCGCCCATAGGGGCAAACCTACCTACCTACCCACCAAGACACATCTCCTTACCTACCTACTTAAACCTATCCAGCCAATCGGGACTTGAAGAAATGATGGGCTGCATGATGCACGACCGCACATGAGTACTGACAAACCGCTTAAGCCCCCGCCCAAAGTGATGCGAGTCGGACCATCAATGCATATAAACCCCATTAGTTTCTTTCTTTCTTTCTACTGATACTGCGTCGGTTTTTGTTTGCTTTGAGGTTTAACGTCCTCTTCAGCACTGTACAGGTCATTTTGGAAACGTTGTTTCCAATTTCGTGGGGCTTTTACCCGACATTGAGATGAAATGACATCTCAAGCCCTGTCGCCCAATGAAACCAATAGGGTTCATAAGCACGGACGGTCCGTCTCGCAACGTTTTTCCTGGGCAGGCTTAGATCCCCTAAGCGGTATACCAGTGCTCGTTTGCGGTCGGATTCAGCCCTGCGTGGAAGCATCGTGCAGCCCATATATTTCTTCAAGCCCCGATTGGCAGGGCTTGATACTGCGTCGGTCATATTTGGCCATTACCGCAGGTGTACATTACATACACTCCAGGTTTGCAGGATGAAAGCCTACACAGTGATCATGTAATTACGGTAGGGATCTTTAACCTGCACAGGGGATGGTTGTCCCTGCACAGGGGTCTCCAGTTAACGTCCCGATCCGAAGGACGGTGCACTTTATGACATTTAACCCTGCAAATGATGTCAATGGAGTGTATTTGGACACCGACAGCTTATCGCCGCTGCCGGGATCGAACCCGGGACCTCTAGCATCAGAGGCAAGTGCACTAACCAATGGGCTATCACGCTCCATATCGTTTCACTGGGCGGCAGGTCTTGTGATGTCTTTTTATCTCGAGTGGAGTGGCCCCCGCCCATAGGGGCTTGAAGAAATATATGGGCTGCATGATGCCTCCACGCAGAGTTGAATCCGGCCCGCACACTAGAACTGGTAAACCGCTTAGAGGATCTAAGCCTGTCCAGGAACCGCGGTGCGAGGCGGACCGTCCATGCTAATAAACCCTATTGGTTTCATTGGGCGACAGGGCTTGAGAAGTCATTTCATCTCAATGTCGGGTAAAAGTCCCCCAAAATTGGAAGCAACGTTTCAAAAATGACCTTTACGGTGTTGACGGGGACGTTAAACCTCATATCAAACAAACAAACAAAAATCTCAAAGTCGAGTCCCACGAAATTGGAACATCGTCTCAAAATGACCTATACAGTATTGACGGGGACGTTAAACCTCAAATCAAACTTACCTACCCAGCCACCCATCTACCTACCTATCTAGCCACCAACCTACTTACTCACCTACCTTAACAACGTCGAAGCAGAAGTAAGAAATAAGAAGTCAGCTTGCCCCCGCCCATAGGGGCTTGAAGAAACAGATGGCCTGCACGGTGTTCAACGCAGAGCTGAAACCGACCGCACACGAGTACTGGTAAACCGCTTACAGGATCTAAGCCTGACCAGGAAAAGCGGAGCGAGTCGGACCGTCTATAAATAAATAAATAAATAAATAAATAAATAAATAAATAAATAAAATCACTAGGAACACAGCTTCTAATTTCCTAAGATAGGCTTCTCCAGCATAAAATTAAAGTTTTAATTAAAGTGCCAGCATAATTTATCATTTACTTTACTAAGAGAGTTTCGATACCCCAGTCTTTTATAGAGTTATCGTATTACACTTCTCACGACTGAATTATCTCACACCCCTCCGTGAGGGATTTAAGCCGCTTCCGGTGCGACTGAAGAATCTCACGGGATCAATAATCTCACGCTACACCGGCATAAATATGTGTGACACAGTCAATAAAGTTTGGCTGAATATCTTCTTACTATGTGGATAGGTTGAGAGAATTTGCAGGTTGCCGATTTTTAGTGTGAATCGAAATAGATGCGCTGTAACATTACGCAAACACGCCTACACAAATACATTGCCACCTTTACCGCAGAAAAAATGAAAAATTTAAGATAAAAAATTGTGATATTTTTTTTCTTATTCCTGCTCAAAATATTGATTATGGGCACTCGTTAGAACCGCCTCATCGAGGCGGTTCTAACGAGTACCAACAATCTATATTTTAGAGCAGAAATAAGAAAAATAAGGTTTACCCCTGTAAACCCCAATTTTACTATATAAAAGTGGGGTGCAAGGGGGTCAGAATTATATAGGCGTGTTTTCGTGATGGTGCTAGTGTATGATTTGTTGAGTAATAAATCAAACTTTGTATAAGGTGCCGTTTTACTGTAGTTTACTATTTTGTGATATCATTTAATCGAATTGGTGATATCACTTATTCTGTTTAGTATAATCACTAAATAGAGATAAATTTGCGATATCACATAATCGAATCAGTGATATAACTAAACAGAAAGCCATTACGAAAAACCGCCTATACAAATACATTCTAATTTTTTTTTTGCTGAAAAAGGAAACATTTTAAAATGAAAAATTGTGATATTTTTCTTATCTCTACTAAAGATATAGATTGTAGGTTCTCTTTAGAACCGCCTCAATGAAGCGGTTCTAACGAGTTCCCACAATCTATATTTTTGAGTAGAAATAAGAAAAATAAGGTTTACCCCTGTTAACCCCAGTTTTACTGTATAAAAGTGGGGTTCAAGGGGGTCACAATTATATAGGTGTGTTTTCGTGAGGCAAAGCTATTTAGTGATATGAAAAAAAAATCGATTTTGTGGTATCACTAATTCGATTTTGTGGTATCACTAATAGATATAGTGGTAACACTAAACATACATGATTAAATGTTATCACAAAATCGAATTAGTGATATCACAAAATCAAATTTGTGATATCCCTAAATCGAATTAGCGATATCACTAAATATATCTTATTCGCAAACAATGCAGTGTTTACTCTCCAATAAATTTGACAGAGAAGGTTCCACCAAGGCGCATGATCTCATGGAAGAAATATGGTGGCAATCAGCCGCATGGTGAAAGTGACAATCACTGGTATTCAAAATCGTCCAGATCCCTCGGAGTTCTAGTGAAAGCCCGCTGTCGTCTACACCATCAGTCTCATAACATCGTATGCGGTTCAAAATGTCTCAGGATATTGAATGTTGGATAAAATGTCACTTTGACATTGGTCTGTACCCCATGTGCAGTGGTCATTTCGGCAGACCTCATTATTTCGAAAATTCAAATGGAAAATATGAATGTATGATATCACAGAATCGATTTAGTGATATCACAATTTTACTCCTATTTTGGGACATCACAGTCGAATAAATGATATCACAAAACTAAACAGAGATGAAGTTGCGATATCACTAAATCGAATAAGTGACATCACAAAATCGATTTTGTGATATCAAAATAGAATTAGTGATACCACTGAATAGAATTAGTGATATCACAAAATCGTGCCCATTTTGTGATATCACAAATTCACTCCTATTAAGTGAATAGAATTAGTGATATCGATTTTGTGATATCACAAATTCTGTCTTACTTTGTAATGTCACAAAAGCGATTGTGATATTTTGTGGTATCACAAATGAATTAGTGATATCACAAAATAAAATAAATTCGATTTGATGTCATTACAAAATAGATTTAGTAATATCACAAAATTGATTTACTGATATCAAAATGGGGATTTATAGTAAAACGGCACCTCATAAGTTTGGAGGTCTTTTGTCAGTAGGCAAATCACTCGCGCTACGCGCTTGTGATTTGATTAACATTACAACTGACCTCCAAACTGTGACTTATTGCTCAACAAATCACTGCTAGAACTAATTTATTGCTTTTTAATAACTTAATTTTGAGGACTTCGGTTATTCTTTTTTGTTTTCTCCTTCATCCAGTCTTCTCCCAGTATTCCCTAGAAGGAGACCACATTTGAAACTGTTCAAAATTAGTCTGTAAGACCACTTTGGATTAATTCAGATCAGAATCTTTGCCAATCGCATATGCCAACCATCGCTGCAGATATGGACTAATTATCATACTGAATTTCCATTATGTATTGGACAAACATACCTTCACAGGCCTGACGTTCAACTTTAGACTGAAATCCGTTTGACTCGAGGTTTTGGAAAGTGACATGTGAGAACAAGTTTTTATCCACAGGTGGCGACACGACACCCTCCAACTCGTCTGAGTTAAACTGGAAAAAAAACAAAAAAAACAAAAAAAAAAAAAACAGGGACTTGTTGTTCAAATGGAAGTTGTTAGTAAACATACCATTACAAAAACAGGCCTATCCAAATATACATTGTAAATTTTACCACCTAAAGAACTAAATGTTTAAACGAAAAACGAAAAATTGTGATATATTTTTTTCTTATTTCTGCTCAAAATATATGTTGTGTGTACACATTAGAACCGCTACGGTGCGTTAGAACCGCCTAACCGAGGCGGTTCTAACGAGTACTCACAATCTATACTTCAGAGCAGAAATAAGAAAATATGGTTTTTCCCCGTAAACCACAGTTTTACGATATAAAATTTGGGTTCAAGGGGGTCAGAATTATATAGCGTGGTTGAAAAATTGATTTTTCTAACAGTATGACAATTACAATAATATTTTTGCTGAAAAGTATCTGCCAGAGTTAAACCCACTGCAAAACATACCCAGTGCATTTGGAAAATGCACGCTTACATAATAACTTCATGACCAGGTCTTCAAACTCATAATTTCACTATGCATACTCACAGATATTACATAGAATATGGTTTTGGGACGATTGTTTTAACTTTATCAATCGACCCGAAGTTACTAAGCATAGCCACTCTTCTTGATGCGTTTAAGTTTATTGTTGATTTTTGATCACAACCAGCGAGAAAGTCGTGGAGCAACAGCTGTGCCAACTTCTCAAAAAGATTACATGCCCCTTAGTTTTTTTAACAGAGCTGTAATCTGATGGATATATCTGCAATTTGAAGCTTGTGCGAAATTTTCTGTTTACACTTGTCGCGCCTTGACGGTGTGGTTTGACGATTTTTCGTCTGTTCAGTACTTGACTGAATGATAACTATGTGGGCTATTCCAAAATCTTGCATATTTACACTGGACATATATGCTGGTGTAGCATTTTGAATACTGTAACAATATAAATCAAAGATGTATGATCAGTATTGTCACCGACTAAATCAACGTTTTTCATGTTTTCCACAGTCTACACTCCAATGCTTTGTATAACGTTCATTCAGTCGGATGCTCCGTTGGCTGCCTGGAATTTATCGATATATAGAACATCTTTCATGAATGTTCATGTGTTATTGGATTTATTAAACGAGATGAAGAAAAAGGGTGAAATGAGAGTATCAGGAAGACCCAATCTGAACTGAGGGGGGCAACGGTGATGACAATGTCAAAATAGGCGTTTACAGCAATCAAAAGGACATAACTCTATGATGTATAGGCCGACTTTGCCAGTTTTTCGAACTCATCCAAGCTTTACCCCCAAAGCCTACTTATATGTAAGCTTCAGAAAGACCCGATAAAATCTTAATGCGCTACTGTGGTGACAAGGTCAAAAGTAGGCTGTTTTTGGCAATCAAAGGGCAAGGGCACGTGATTTATTGATAAATATCCTGACCCCGCCAGTTTTCGAACTTGTCCGTGCTGTTATCCCTGACTTACTTATATGTAAGTATTAGGAAGATCCGATCAAAACTGAAGGGGCTACAGTGATGACAGACAAGTTAAAAAAATGGCATTTTCAGCAATCAAGAGGACGTAACTCTATGATAAATAGGCTGACCATGCCAGTTTTTGAACTCATACAAGCTTTTACCACAATCATGCTCATAAGTTAGACACTACGGCGGTGACAAAGTCAAATATAGACATTATCGGCAATCAAATGGCATGTTACTCTATGATTAATAGCCTGACATTACCAGTTTTCAATCTCGTCCGAACTTATATCCCTGACTTACTTACAGGTACGTAAATGGAAAACCCGATCAAAATGGAAGTGACAATGTCAAAAATAGGTACTTTCAGCAATTCAAGTCTAAGTCTCAGTTCGGAATTATTCTCTCAGCATACACACAGAAACAAGCGAGCCACCAACGCTGCCAGTGCTTGATTTCTACGTTAATTGAAATTAAGTACATAGCAAATTTATTAGCGTGTCTTCTCTGAGGGTACTCTGATCTTGGAGGTGAAACGGGACAAACTGACTGGTCGATGATGCTCTTAATGATTAATATTTTTGTTTTCAAGGAATTGCACGGAAAGTAAAATTACGACCAACATATGCATGTATATAACATACGAACCATAAAAGGTCATAATTAAAAATCGCAGAAATCATCTCCCATGTTTATATTGTAAAGTTTGCGGAAATAATTACTAGGAATAAGGTACTTTTGTGAACTGATATTTTCTCACTATTCAGAATTACTTTATATTCGGAAATTACAGGGGCCATGTTTTCGACATTTAGTTAGATTGCTTTTGGTAATTGCATGGGACACGTTTAAGCGGAATATCCTGATTGGTCTATCAGTTCACGTGTTCCTCCATGGAACGCTGCTCAGTCGCCTCATGGCGACCACACCAATAACAGATATATACTGAACCGAAAAAGAAACGTAACATTTTAACCCAAAAGTTTTCATGCAACCATCAGGTTGACTGAAAAATCATTTTGCGATTTACTTTCATACCTTTTAAACTTTCTTATGCAGAAAACATTTGGGCGATATCTGTACAGTTTAACGCTCCACTTGGCAATTCATTGTTTTCAACATTTCCTCTTGCAGTACATTAAATGTATACAGTAACCTCATCATATTGGCATATTGTGTTACCTGGAGTTTAGGTTACAAAAGTCCGGTAAAATTTCTCTACGGAATATGGTACGTTTGACGCAAGATCAACCTAACGTAGCGGTCCAAATGCTTATACGTGGGACGTCTCACGCTGTCATCGCCAGGAACTTCCAAGTGAGTAAATCGACGATAACTCGCTTGTACCAGCGTCTACGTCAAACGGGAACGACAAATGACAGGCCCAGAAGTGGACATCCATGCGTCACAACACGTCGACAGGACCGATACATGCGTCTAACCCACCTTCGTAATCGGTTCCGTACAGCCGTCGAGACGTCTCTGGTGACACCAGGAACGCACAATAATCAAATAAGTGCAGATACTGTCGGGAATCGCCTTCGAGAGTTTGGCTTAGGTCCTCGTCGTCCGTACGTTGGTATGCCAATAACACATCGACGACGGTAGGTTAGAATGGCGTGGCTCACACAACATAGGCCAAACCTGTTTCCCCTTGGTCAGTGGCGCAACGTAATGCTTTCTGACGAGTCCAGGTACTTGTTGTACAGAGCTGACGGCCGTCAACGTGTGTATAGGCGTGACGGAGAGCGTTATCGTGACAATTGTTTGGTTGAACGTGATCGATTTGGAGGCAGTGGGCTGATGGTGTGGGCTGGCATATCTTATGGTCATAGAACGCCCCTGGTATTAATTGATGGATCTTTGACGGCTCAGCGTTAAGTCGACGTCGTTTTACGACCGGTAGTTGTTCCATATGTACGACAGCACAGCGTTACGTTTCAACAGGATAACGTTCGGGCGCAAGAAGCAAGGCTCAGCATGGCGTTTCTTCAGCAAAACAACGTTGACGTGATGCACTGGCCTCCGTATAGTCCAGATCTCTCTCCTATAGAACATTTGTGGGGCGTCTTGGATAGGTGCATACGTAACCGCCCCCAGCCGCCAACAACGCGTCAAGCTTTGCGACTCGCGCTCATACAGGAGTGGAATGCTATTTTCCAGGCAGAGATCAATCGTTTAATCCTGTCCATGACCAGGCGTGTGCGTGCAGGACTGAATGCAAACGGAGGACATACTCGCTATTAAATGCTTATGTTTTGAACTTGTGAAATGACTACCTCTATGACAAAACGGATTTGTGTTCCAAACATTCTCACTGGAAATTGAACTCTCTATGGTAGTTACATTCAAGAATGATTATATTATTGCGTCATTAAATCGATTTTCTGCAAACATGATGATTTCTGCACATACTGGCATTTATATTTGGAGTTGCGTTTCTTTTTCGGTTCAGTATACAATAGATATAAGAGATACAGATGACCCTTGTTATAACGACAGTATCTGTTCCCTATTATTGTGCCGTTATAAAGAATTTGCCGTTTTAAAGAATCCCCATTACCTTTTCCACATTATTACTCTAAAAACAAATGTTATAGACATTTGTTAGAATCGCCTCGATGAGGCGATTCTAACAAGTATCTATAACTTTTGTTTCTTGGAGTATTTGATTACAAGAATTTTCCATAACTATGGACTCGATTTGAGCAATTCCAACCCGAGGGAAGCCAATGCCGCTCTGAATCGAGCCTTTAGCAAAGTAGTCATTCCAATGAATTTGCCGTTATAATGAGTTTTGCCGTTATAACGAATGTCGGTATAAAGAGGGTTGACTGTATATCTAAAGGGGATACAGTCCCAAAGTGATACAGCGGACTAAACTTTTTGTTTTCCGTTTCTCCAGATCTACACTGTGGATACTTACATCACCAATGCCTATTCCTATAATTCTGATACCCTCATTTCTGGCCAACTCAGCTTCTCCTGTCGTCCTATCCTTGTCGACCGATTTCCCGTCTGTCATGAGTATACATACACGTGGTACTCCGTCTCTCGCACCGAGCTCCGCAGAAAATAGTCCCACACGCATTGTTTTGATGGCATCGTAAGTAAAGGTTTGTTCGCCTTCAAGATGGACGATGTTTTCAATCTACCAAAAATCAATTATTCAAGCGCCACACAAATTACATCACGTGCACAAGTCCGTGAAATGAACACCCACTTAAACCCCACTTTATATAGAGAAAACTGGGGTATACGGGGATATACATTATTAGTCTTATTTCTTCTTCAAGACATAGGTTATGGGTACTCGTTAGAAAGGTTGTGGGTACTCGTTAGAACCGCCTCAAAGAGGCGGTTCTAACGAGCACCCACAACATATGTTTGCAGTATAAATAAGAAAAATATTACGAATTTTCATCAGAAAAGTAGCCACTTTGGAGATATGAAAAAGGCTCTATGGCACACGGGTATGTTATCATAATGTAAGCTGACCGCATTCTACATGTCTTGCCCTCGGCCCCCGCCTATAGGGGCTTGAAGAAATATATGGGCTGCATGATGCTTCCACGCAGAGCTAAATCAGGCCCGCACACTAGTACTGGTAAACCGCTTAGAGGATCTAAGCTTGTCCAGGAACCGCAGTGCGAGGCGGACCGTCCATGCTAATAAACCCTATTGGTTTCATTTGGCGACAGGGCTTGAGATGTCATTTCACCTCAGTGTCGGGTAAAAGCCCCACAAAATTGGAAGCAACGTCTCCAAAATGACCTTTACAGTGTTGACGGGGACGTTAAACCTCAAATCAAACAAAACATGTCTTGCCCTTCTAGAAATAAGAATGCTCGATATTTCAAATGGATTTGGTAAACGAATAACATGAAATATCATGCTTTACTTGTTTCTTAAGATAAGATGTTATATTCGGTGCTTTTATACTTTGGCCGAAACAAGCTATAGTTCGACCCAGAAAAAAAGTATACTTTACGGTTTTCAGCTCCATAAAATTGTTTCCTTGCTTCCAAAGAATTATCCCCTTTTTAGTTAGTTAGTTTGTTTGTTTGTTTGTTTAAGGTTTAACGTCCCCGACAACACTGTAAAGGTCATTTTGGAGACCTTGCTTCCAATTTTTTGGGACTTTTACCCGACATTAAGATGAAATGACATCTCAAGCCCTGTCGCCCAATGAAACCAATAGGGTTTATTAGCATGGACCGCCTCGCATCGCGGTTCCTGGACAGGCTTAGATCCTCTAAGAGGTTTACCAGTACTAGTGTGCGGGCCGGATTCAGCTCTGCGTGGAAGCATCATGCAGCCCATATATTTCTTCAAGCCCCCTATAGGCGGGGGCCGAATCCCCTTTTTAGAATATTTAACTTCACCACAACTGCTCTTAACCTTATCCTGCTGAATATTCAATTTAGCCACACCCATTTCTGACTTTGAACCAATCAGATTACTTGATGTCATTTATTCCTACAGATTCATAAACTGAATGCCAAACAGTGTAGATCCTGTTCAGATGGCTTCTTCAGAAGCCATCTGATCTGGATCTACACTGTTTGCAAAGATATGGGTTGTCATGAACAGCAAGATAGGGGTAAAGGGGATGTGTGTCCGTAAAAAGTCTCCTTGTCCTCCATCAAAGTGTGGGTTATATTATATTTATTGCTGTAATCCTTTGGGACAACTGATTTGAAAATATCTGAAGGTCACTTTAAAGGCCTAGCTTGTCTGGCCCAATCTTAGGGTTGCTTCCGAAGGATTACCTTTATCAAAACAGGAGACTATTCACAGTTGGTCAATGATTATAAACGGTGAGTTGAATGGAGATGTGTCCGCAGAAATGGCAATCACGTGATTATTTAAGGGGAATGGGATCGCCTTCAGGGTAGGCAACTCCTGCAGAAGTATTTTTGTCTCCCAAATCAATAGGGGTCAACTCTTAAAGGAAAAAGTTTGCTCCTGAGATGCACATTCTTTCCTTTAAGAGTAGACCACTATTTCAGTGGGACAGGGCTTGTAAAAAAACTGTCAGAAATTCCCGAAAGTTAACCCCCTTTGAAAAAATGGCGGAAAAGTCAGCTAGGTGCCCCTTTTCCCCTTATAAGGGATGGATAGCACTTGTTGAAAACTATTTTTATCTTTCTTGTCAAAAGGTTTATCCTTAGAAAAAAAAGAATTTACTCCGAAGGCATTTGCTCCAAAAGAACAAATTATTTTCTCTAAAGGAATACCCTTTTTTCATACCAAACAGGAAATCATAACTGTTATCTGCCATGGGAAAACGGTAAAAACATTACGATAACACACCCGTAAGACATAGTGCATTTTCTCACATCGTCAAAATGGCTACTTTTCGGATGAAAATCCATGATATCTTTCTTATTTATACTGCAAACATAGGTTGTGGATGCTCGTTAGAACCGCCTCATTGAGGCGGTTCTAACGAGTACCCACAACCTATGTCTTGGAGTAAACATAAGAAAAAATAATGTTTACCCCCGTAAACCCCAGTTTTCTCAATATAAAATGGGGTGTAAAGGGTGTTCATTTCACGGATTGTTCACGTGATGGCTAGGTGTATCAATTATCTTTAAAGTGCGCGAAACGCTTGTGTAGCCTGACAATGGGCTCGTGTCGGCAAAGTGCTAACGGAATGGCCCAATTGCGTTCATACGAAGTACAACAGCTGTATTTTGTGCATGAGCGTATGAAAATCAGTGTGTTCATATGTTTAAAGTTATGTTTGGTGATGGATATTACTTAAATACGTTCTAGAAAGGGTTACCCTTTGGAAGCAAGAAATACACCACAGAAATGGAAAATATGGAGTGTACATGTTTTCTGGGCCATACTAGCTAGTTTCGGCCAATTAGGCCTCGTCAGTGACCCTCAAATATTTTCAAAATTCAACAATGGAATCAATGAACCCAAAGGACAAGAAAATATAAACTACACTATGATGTAGGACAGGGAGACTTTTTACGGCCGCCACACATTCCCAGACACCAGCTGTAGTGACGTCAAATATATTCTAGAAAGGGTTATCCTTTGGAAGCAAGCAATACACAACAGAACTGGAAAATATGTAGTGTAATGTTTTCTGGACCAGACTAGCTAGTTTCGGTCAATTAGGCCTCATCAGTGACCCTCAAATATTTTCAAAATTCAACAATGGAAACAATGATCCCAAAGGACAAGAAAATATAAACTACACTATGATGTAGGGCAGGGAGACTTTGATACGGCCGCCACACATTCCCACAGCTGTAGTGACTGTTTACAACAATGGACGTGTCCAATTTGGCTGATGGAAGAGTCCACTTCATAAAGGCCCAGCAGGCACATGTCGTATTTGTGACGTCACATCCAAGGCGGGGCAACGTCATGACGTTTATGTAACGTCACATCTACATCGGTGCAACGTTGTGACGTTGCTTCGACGTTGATATGACGTTGCCCTAGCCACGTGTGCCTGATTGGGGCGGGGGTACGCCAAATGATATTTACATCTTGAGTGTAATTACAGAAATGTTGTTCATACCCCAATAAATACATTGACACACGCGACGTCACATGGGCATTAAATGACGTCAAAATAAACCAATGTTCACCTTATTTTATATGGCTAGACGATGACGTCGTTATGACATGAACGGCGCTCTTCCGCTGTTAGGAGGAAAACTGGGTACAACTGCATTCTTGTTGCAATTGTAGCCCTCAAACCAGAAGTTTTTGTCGCATAATGGATCGAAACTAATGTACAAATTTGTAATAATAACCAGTGCTTCAGCTGAAATGCACGACCCGCCGGATGCTTTTAGCTTTATGAGTGATATCATATATGGGTATGGCGGCCATTTTTGTCATGTGACCTGGACCTAAAACGGTTCCCCCAATAAATGCGCCTTATCGTAAGGAGCAAAAATATATCTTATACTTAAGTACTGTATTCTGAATCGTTTGCAGGATAAAATGCATTCTCACTTTTCCAATACAAAAGCATATGTGTCAAAGTTTGACCTAGGCACAAAGAAGGTCAAGGTCAACCCAGGGTCACCATTTTAGCAATTTATGATGGGCCTACGTCCCAGATGCCATTTGTTCATTTGATTCGTTGAAATCTGCCCAGTGGTTCTGGAGAAGACTATCTTTGAAGGGTTTTTACCATATATGGCTTGGTGGCCATTTTGGTCATGTGACCTGGAGCCTATGAGCAAATTTTGGTTTCCCCCATCATAGAGAGGCTCCATATGAAATTTGACTTCAATCGACACAACGGTTTCCGAGGAGAAGCAGTTCGAAAATTTTCACATTTTTCGCCTCGGCGAGGCTACACTAAGTGGAATGTAATATTTCGAAAGTTCATTGATTAGATCTCATTGATATCTATCAGTATGCCGAAAACTGTTTAAATATTTCAAGCGGTTAAGTCACTATCACCAATTTTCACACACGGGTTACGGACGGACAGACAGACAGACCATATATAGCTTGGCGGCCATTTTGGTCATGTGACCTGGACCCTATGAGCAAATTTTGGTTTCCTCACTCATATAGAGGCTCCATATGAAATTTGACTTCAATCGACCCAACGGTTTCCGAGAAGAAGCAGTTCGAAAATTTTCACATTTTTCGCCTCGGCGAGGCTATACTAAGTGGAATGTAATATTTCGCAAGTTCATTCGTTAGATCTCATTGATATCTATCAGTATGCCAAAAATTGTTTAAATATTCCAAGCGGTTAAGTAACTATCACCATTTTCACAAACGGGTTACGGACGGACAGACAGACTGACAGACTGACCGAATGACAGAATGACACGGTGATTTTAGGGCACTCTTAGAAAACTCTTAGAAAATCAACCGACTTCAGTCGGTCGCTTTTTCTGCGGGTCGTGCAATTCATTTAACGTTCATTGAAGCATGAACAAGATCGGGTAACGAGCAAAGTTTAAATGAACTTCTTCGGGGTTCACTTAAACTTTGCTCGTTACTTCGGGGTTCTCTTTTTTGTTTGTTTGTTTGATTTGAGGTTTAACGTCCCCGTCAACACTGTAAAGATTATTTTGGAGACGTTGCTTCCAGTTTTGCGGGACTTTTACCCGACATTGAGATGACTTCTCAAGCCCTGCCGCCCAATGAAACCAATAGGGTTTATAAGCATGGACGGGCCGACTCGCACCGCTTTACCTTGGCAGGCTTTGATCCTCTAAGCGGTTTACCAGTACTCGTGTGCGGGTCGGTTTCAGCTCTGCGTGGAAGCATCATGTAGCCCATATATTTCTTCAAGTCACGATGGGCGGAGGCCGTAGGGGTTCTCTTAGGGCATAAATATATTCAAAATTGTCATTTGGGGAGGTAAATCGGCGGTTGCTTGGTCGGAAATTTCATTTTAAGGCGAGGCGTTAGCGGAGCCGTAAAACGGAATTCGCGACCGTTTAACCGACGAGTTACCTCTCCAAATGACAATTTTCAATACAGATATTCCCATTCTAATACGTTAAATGGGTTGTTTTCTTTAAAAAATGTGTGATATTTTGCTCAAAGCGTAAAGCGCTTTGAGCTGCGTAAAACCATATACCAGCCAATGGAAAGCGACGTTACATGATGACGCCGGGTTTCCGACAGTATATCGCAGAATATACTGTCGCACATTTTTGGAGTAGGGTATATTTGCAACACACAACATGATGTCGCTCGTGGGAACAGTCGTTCGCCGGAACAAAGTGTCCGTGGTGGGAACACTGGAAATTAGCAGTTGTAGATACAGAAAACCGTAAAAGTTGGGTTATCTTTGCATATTAATTTAAATGTATCGTGTTCTATTCTCTTCATTTGGGTCAAGCGAATAACAGTCGTCGTTTATTAAAAGTTATTTATTTTTATGACTGTTATGAAATTTGATAACGCCTCGCATTTTTGTTGAATAGTTGGCGTGTCATACTAAGTTATTTATAAGACTTTCAAGAGTCGTAACAAATCAAAACAAACAAAAAAAAATCAACACTGCATATTTTGCAATAGTTTGGTTAATCACTTTAATTTTGATTAAAGGATTTCAATTAAAAAATACATAAAAATATGCCTAACATAAAGTTTTATGAATCTATTCCAGTTTGTATTGGTGACAAAATATTTGCTGGTAATGAACCTTTTCATAGTTGAAATTATTTTGATACTAATAGTAAGTTGCGGTCCTCCGCGAACGGCCCCGCTAGGAGGGAACTAAAACTGACAGCACTAGGATACCAAGGGGAGATAAACGCGATTGCTTTGCTCAATCTAATGTCACAGGAAATGAGGGACGCGGTTTTCAATTTCTTAGAGAAAACAAACTACCTGGACAAAATATAGGGGAAAGCTAAGGGCGCAGACTAAATTTATTGCACTGTTACGAGAGACACACCCCGTACGAGGTTACACACAAGCATGCCTGAGACCAAAACCGTTACAGACCCGATTTCAGAAACAATAAATGATTTAACCGCACCTTAGACGCTACCAACCAAAAAGGAGCGTAGTGATCAAAGGGCGGCCGTCTCACGGCAAAAAGGGGAACAAAGTCAACGGTAGGCACTGTGGTTTGCGGCCTCGGCTTTGCACTTAGGAGTGCCTAACGGTGACAGCGATCCCTGGATCACTGTGAGAAGACCATAACAGAACGGGGCATGGACCCACCACAAGGAAAATCCATAGCCCCGACCCACCCTCCAAAGGGGTGTGGCAAGCGAGAGGTTAAGACGAGGTGTAGCGTTGTGGTTGCGGCCCACTGGCTTTGCACTTATGAGCGCTGCACCAAAATCCTAGCTGATCGGGAGCCACACTGCCCGAAATAGGATCACACGAGAACACGCCGGAACTGGGCATGGATCCATCACAAGGAAAATCCATCGCCCGGCCTCTCCGGATGTACATTATAAGGTTACCCAAACGGAATGATCTGGGGGCCACAAAAGGACCCTTTTATAAACACCTGACTAGCAGAAAAATCACAGGAAGGCTCTCTCTAAGCACACATGGTATTGCTTCTGTCCCTCTCTTGACAAATGAATACGGTCCCTATAATAGTGCCTGTGGAGGCGGCCATCGCTGTCCCAACTTTGCCTTCGGAAAATATGAAACGCTGTCCCACAAGTCAACATCATAGCTCGCCACGCGCATACCACCATGGCCGAAAAACCGAACCTCGCCTGGTACATCAAACAGCCCTCGGTACTGCCCTTGTCGTTTAACATAAGAATCACCAAAAAACAGCAAATCGCGCCATGACCGTAATTAAAACGGACGGTCAAGACGACCATATATTTATACAGATAAGGGAAATAAACTAACTAACTAGGGCATGACATAGCGCGACCCTGAAGGAGGGCATCAACACACAACCACCCACGCAAAACTAAAACAACATACATCCACCCACGCAATGCTCAATTAGGTAGATAAAGCGATAGTTGTAGAATAGTTGTAGAGTAGGAATCCCGTAGAGAGGATAGTATAGGAAAAGAGAGATCAAAAATCTGGAGATAGAAGAAGAAGAAGAAGAGTTTAGTTCCCAAAAAGCGATTTCAAACATTGTTAACTGTAAATATGACACATAAAAACAAGATCGCATAGGAGTGCTCGACTGCGCACATGCGCAGGCGGACGCTTGTAAGCGACCTATGAATTTGTACTAACTGCATTACTAACGAGATCGGCACACGATATCTCGGGCCCTCAAACGACTAGGTAGGAATACAATTCCTCCTATGGTGCCTTCCTTCAAGTAGGATGCGATAATGACATGTAAACATGGCGACTCAGAATGACCCACTTACGGTCCCACAGAATATGACATCCTACGTGGAGGAGGGCACCACATTTTCCTAACTTTAACAAAAAAATGCAGAAAAGGAGATTGACCTACTTCCACATCCTCCGCGATAGAGGTCACCCACAAACTAAAATAAACACGAACTTGGGCCCGAGACGGCGGAGGCCGTCACACTATACTGTATGTTGTATGTACAGAATAACCAAAAATCACAAAATATAATCTACAAGCACAACCTTGCAGGTACAAAAACTGTCCTACCCAGCATAAGAGAGCGGGTGGGCTTGCCCCAAAACGGACAACACCATCTTTAAAGCATAAGAAAAACAAACACGACAGGTCCGTGGCGGGGCGAGCACATCCGCCCGCATATATACTCATTAAGCTGGGGGCACAGACCTAATAATGTAAAAATGTACATACGTTACAACAATATGCAAAAATCAAACAAAAAAAATAAAAAACAAAAATACCAATATCAAAACTGATACAAAAAGCGTAGACGACATCCATAGACATGGTGCTGGCGTGAGGGTGTAGATGCGGCTGAAGCTACAAGCTAGAAGAAAGAAATGGATGGACTCTACAATTTTGTGGTGCAAATAAGCACCACAAAATGGCTAAAAAACTTTGTCTCGAATCCCCTGATTGAATATAAGGTGCATAACACGTAACATGGAAACGTGTATAGCAATCTTTAGAAACGTCTTCCAAATCGCAATGAAACTTTCAAACAAAATTAACTGCTAAACGATCCCCTTAATGATAAGTTCAAACTCGGAGCCTACCCTGTTACACAAAACAACCCACACCCCTTTGCGGCAAACCGCAAAAACCCAAGGCACAGCACTGCTATAACTTAAACGCAGTGCAATCACGCAGCCAAACCTTTAGAATGGAGTTCCAAATTACTACAACTAAACTATGTTGCACAAAAACAAAGGCTCACATTGGAACTGTGCAACATATCCACAGCCCTTGAAATATGAAGCACGCCTAGCCCAGAAACTCCTACATTTAAAGATGCCCTTTAGCGACAGGACACATGTACTCCTGAAGCAAACGGGAAGACAAAATATAAGCCCCACCGAGACCTGGAAAGGTCACGGCACCGTTTCACAAACCTCTCAGGACGGAGCTCGGCGATTGGCTACAGGGCAAGGGGATGCCCGTGGGCTCGGAGACACCCGAGACGTGAGACGACAAACATGGACGGACGGGACTGGAGCCGAGCGATGGTCTACCTGTTCACCGGCAACGGGGAATAGGGGTACCATCGAACGGCTACGGTGTAGTGCCAGCATGGATTCGTTCCCTGGGACCCCACCAGCTGACGACCCGCGACACGGGGAAACTGGAAAACAACAACAATCCGCGAATGAAGTCACCTAACTCCCAATCGGCTAGCTGATAACTGTCAAGCAGACAGTAGTCAGCATATTGGCAGCCTAGGGAAAAGAGCAGTACCTCCAACTAATCCCAGTTTTCGAACTGGGGGTAGCCCCTATGTGCCCTTGGCGCCCGGTTACCTTAAAAACATCCGTCAGTCATCTATTTATTTTGCATCAGGACAAAGAAGAAGAACAACGTTGAATTCGAAGGGATGTTTTTTATTGTATCGTGATCCCAAATGAATATCAAAGGAGTCATTAAAATGTCCATTTAAAGAAGCATTTAACCCAGCTAATTAAAAATCAATTAGTCCTTACAAAAGAAACATTCTGACTAAAAGACAAAAATTATTCTATTGTGGAAGCAGGCTACAAACCGCATACAAATCCATGCACTTTCCACTTGTCTGGAGCAAAATAATCCGTAAACAAAATTTGCCGCATGACGTTAAATTAAACTGTCCATTTCTTCTGACGTAACGTCAACTTTCAACGTCATTTTCCACGTTTTACGCTGATACTCGTAACCGCTGATACTCGTTTTCAGCATTTCTTTTAGGGCTACTGATGAGGCCTTAATGGCCGAAACAAGCTTGTCTGGCCCAAACAACAAATGGATTCTGCTATTTTCGTTTTTGAATGCGTTCATGGTTCATGGTTCTCAAAGGGCATCCCTTTTAGCCTTATTTAATACACATGATTTAAAGCAAACTAGACATTTGAACAATTTCCTGCAATTGTTTTTAGCGATTGGTGGATTCCATACATGGACTCCTTTAATAGATTGTTCCCAGCAAGGACAATTTATATAGGTATGTTTAATAGACTGTTCCCACCAAGGACACTTTCTGTAGGTATGTTTTATAGACTGTTCCAAGCACAGACACTTATGTAGGTATGTTTATAGACTGTTCCCAGCCCGGACAATTATATAGGTATGTTAAATAGACTGTTCCCACCAAGGACACTTTTCGTAGTTATGGTTAGTAGACATTTTCCAGCACGGACACTTTCTAAAGCTTTCATTAAAAGACTGGTCCTAGCATGGACACTTTCTGTAGGTATATTTAAAAGACTGTTCCCACCACGGACACTTTCTGTAGTACGCTTCATAGTCTGTTCCCAGCAAGGACACTTTCTGTAGCTATGTTTAATAGACTGTTCCCATCAAGGACACTTTCTGTAGGTATGTTTAATATATTGTTCCCAGCACGGATACTTCTGTTGGTATGTTTAATAGAATGTTTCCAACAAGGACACTTTCTATACGTATGTTTAATAAGAAGTTCCCACCAAGCACACTTTCTGTAGCTATGTTTAATAGACTGTTCCCAGCATGGACACTTTTTGTAGCTATGTTTAATAGACTGTTTCCAGCACGGACACTTCTGTATATATGTTTAATAGACTGTTTCCAACAAGGTCTCTTTCTATACGTATGTTTAATAAACTGTTCCCTCCAAGGACACTTTCTGTAGCTATGTTTAATAGAATGTTCCCACCAAGGACACTTTCTGAGCCATTTTTAACAGACTGTTCCCACTAAGGACACTTTTTGTAGCTATGTTTAATAGGCTGTTTCCAGCACGGACACTTCTGTATATATGTTTAATAGACTGTTTCCAACAAGGACTCTTTCTATACGTATGTTTAATAAACTGTTCCCACCAAGGACATTTTCTGTAGCTATGTTTAATAGAAAGTCCGCACAAAGGACACTTTCTGTAGCCGTTTTTAACAGACTGTTCCCACCAAGGACACTTCATGTAGCTATGTTTAATAGACTGTTTCCAGCATGGACACTTTTTGTTGTTATGTTTAATAGAATGTTCCCACCAAGGACACATTCTGTAGACATTTTTAACAGACTGTTCCCACCAAGGACACTTCATGTAGCTATGTTTAATAGACTGTTCCCAGCATGGACACTTCATGTAGCTATGTTTAATAGACTGTTTCCAGCATGGACACTTTTTGTAGTTATGTTTAATAGAATGTTCCCACCAAGGACACTTTCTGTAGCCGTTTTTAACAGACTGTTCCCACCAAGGACACTTCATGTAGCTATGTTTAATAGACTGTTCCCAACATGGACACTTTTTGTAGCTATGTTTAATAGAATGTTCCCACCAAGGACACTTTCTGTAGCCATTTTTAACAGACTGTTCCCACCAAAGACACTTCATGTAGCTATGTTTAATAGACTGTTCCTAGCATGGATACTTTTTGTACCTATGTTTAATAGGCTGTTTCCAGCACGGACACTTCTGTATATATGTTTAATAGACTGTTTCCAACAAGGACTCTTTCTATACGTATGTTGAAAAAACTGTTCCCACCAAGGACACTTTCTGTAGCTATGTTTAATAGAATGTCCCCACCAAGGACACTTTCTGTAGCCGTTTTTAACAGACTGTTCCCACCAAGGACACTTCATGTAGCTATGTTTAATAGACTGTTCCCAGCATGGACACTTTTTGTAGTTATGTTTAATAGAATGTTCCCACCAAGACAACTTTCTGTAGACATTTTTAACAGACTGTTCCCACCAAGGACACTTCATGTAGCTATGTTTAATAGACTGTTCCCAGCATGGACACTTCATGTAGCTATGTTTAATAGACTGTTCCCAGCATGGACACTTTTTGTAGCTATGTTTAATAGAATGTTCCCACCCAGGACACTTTCTGTAGCCGTTTTTAACAGACTGTTCCCACCAAGTACACTTCATGTAGCTATGTTTAATAAACTGTTCCCAGCATGGACACTTTTTGTAGCTATGTTTAATAGAATGTTCCCACCAAGGACACTTTCTGTAGCCATTTTTAACAGACTGTTCCCACCAAGGACACTTCATGTAGCTATATTTAATAGACTGTTCCCAGCATGGACACTTTTTGTAGCTATGTTTAATAGGCTGTTTCCAGCACGGACACTTCTGTATATATGTTTAATAGACTGTTTCCAACAAGGACTCTTTCTATACGTATGTTTAATAAACTGTTTCCACCAAGGACACTTTCTGTAGCTATGTTTAATAGAATGTCCCCACCAAGGACACTTTCTGTAGCCGTTTTTAACAGACTGTTCCCACCAAGGACACTTCATGTAGCTATGTTTAATAGACTGTTCCAAGCATGGACACTTTTTGTAGTTATGTTTAATAGAATGTTCCCACCAAGGACACTTTCTGTAGACAATTTTAACAGACTGTTCCCACCAAGGACACTTTCTGTAGCTATGTTTAATAGACTGTTCCCTGCATGGACACTTCATGTAGCTATGTTTAATAGACTGTTCCCATCATGGACACTTTTTGTAGCTATGTTTAATAGAATGTTCCCACCAAGAACACTTTCTATAGCCGTTTTAAACAGACTGTTCCCACCAAGGACACTTCATGTAGCTATGTTTAATAGACTGTTCCCAGCATGGACACTTTTTGTAGCTATGTTTAATAGAATGTTCCCACCAAGGACACTTTCTGTAGCCATTTTTAACAGACTGTTCTCACCAAGGACACTTCATGTAGCTATGTTTAATAGACTGTTCCCAGCATGGACACTTTTTGTAGCTATGTTTAATAGGCTGTTTCCAGCACGGACACTTCTGTATATATGTTTAATAGACTGTTTCCAACAAGGACTCTTTCTATACGTATGTTTAATAAGCTGTTCCCACCAAGGACACTTTCTGTAGCTATGTTCAATAGAATGTCCCCACCAAGGACACTTTCTGTAGCCGTTTTTAACAGACAGTTCCCACCAAGGACACTTCATGTAGCTATGTTGAATAGACTGTTCCCAGCATGGACACTTTTTGTAGTTATGTTTAATAGAATGTTCCCACCAAGGACACTTTCTGTAGCCATTTTTAACAGACTGTTCCCACTAAGGACACTTTTTGTAGCTATGTTTAATAGGCTGTTTCCAGCACGGACACTTCTGTATATATGTTTAATAGACTGTTTCCAACAAGGACTCTTTCTATACGTATGTTTAATAAACTGTTCCCACCAAGGACACTTTCTGTAGCTATGTTTAATAGAATGTCCCCACCAAGGACACTTTCTGTAGCCGTTTTTAACAGACTGTTCCCACCAAGAACACTTCATGTAGCTATGTTTAATAGACTGTTTCCAGCATGGACACTTTTTGTAGTTATGTTTAATAGAATGTTCCCACCAAGGACACTTTCTGTAGTCATTTTTAACAGACTGTTCCCACCAAGGACACTTCATGTAGCTATGTTTAATAGACTGTTCCCAGCATGGACACTTCATGTAGCTATGTTTAATAGACTGTTCCCAGCACGGACACTTATTTAGGTATGTTTAATAGACTGTTTCCAGCACAGACACTTCTTTACGTATGTTTTATAAACTGTTCCTACCAAGGACACTTTCTGTAGTTATGTTTAATAGACTTTTCCCAGCATGGACACTTCTTTAGGTATTTTTAACGGACTGTTCGCACCAAGGACACTTCTGTAGGTATGCTTTATAGACTGTTCCCAGCACGGACACTATTTTAGGTCTGTTTAATAGACTGTTCCCACCAAGGACACTTTCTGTAGTTATGTTTAATAGACTGTTCCCGACAAGGACACTTTCTCTTGCTACGACGGACACTGCTGTAGGTATGTTTAATAGACGGTTCCCATCACAGACACTGCTGTAGTTATGTGTAGGAGAAAGTCCAAATAAGTGTACATTCCTGAAAACGGAGCTGAGGCCATCCATAAAAAAATTTTTGCTTGCTGTCCCCCGAACAACCCACTATTTTTCACCCAAACGTCAAAAATTTTATTGAGATCTGGAAAGATTATTTTTTTGAGCACAATCTTTTTTACTAAGAAAAATCTTAAGGATTCAATGTTTATGTTCCCACCAAGGACACTTTCTGCAGCTCTGTTTAATAGACTGTTCCAAGCATGGACACTTACTGTTGCTATGTTTAATAGACTGTTCCCACCAAGAACACTTTCTGTAGCTATGTTTGATAGAATGTTCCCTCCAAGGACACTTTTTGTAGTTATTATCTCACCTGAGCCGAAAGCTCATTGGTGAACTTATAGGGTGGTCAGAGTTTGTCTGTCGTGTGCCTGTGTGTCCACATTTTTAAATGTCTTCTCCTCTGGAACCGCTGGGCTGACTGACGTCAGGTGAGCGATTCAGGACCAATCGTCCTGTGGTGTTTAATAGACTATTCCCAGCACGGACACTTCTTAAAGTATGTTAAATAGACTGTTCCAAGCACGGACACTTATTTAGGTATGTTTAATAGACTGTTCCCACCATAGACACTTCTTTAGGTATGTTTAATAGACTGTTCCTACCAAGGACACTTCTGTAGTTATGTTTAATAGACTGCTCCCAGCACGGATACTTCTTTAGGTATGTTTAATAGACTGTTCCCAACACGGACACTTCTTTAGGTATTTTTAATGGACTGTTCCCACCAAGGACACTTCTTTAGGTATGCTTTATAGACTGTTCCCAGCACGGACACTTCTTTAGGTCTGTTTAATAGACTGTTCCCACCAAGGGCACTTTCTGTAGTTATGTTTAATAGACTGTTCCCGACAAGGACACTTTCTCTTCCTACGACGGAGACTGCTGTAGGTATGTTTAATAGACGGTTCCAAGTTTGATCCAATTCTGTTCATCCATTAAAGAGAATCAGCAGTTTAAAATTTTTCATGATGTCGGCCATTATCACCTAGTTATGCATTGGAGTGGAATTATTTGATTAAATCTGATAAAGGTTTGATGTAAGGATCTTTCTGACCAAGTTTGATCAAATTCCGTTCAGCCATTAATGAGAATCAGCAATTTTATGTTTTTCACGATGTCAGCCATTATGACCTACTTATGCATCTGAGTGGAACCATTCGAATAAATCTGATACAGGTTGGTGTAAGGATGCTTCTGACCATGTTTAATCAAATTCTGTTTATCCATTCACGAGAATCAGCGGTTTGAAGTTTTCCCGATATCGACCATTTTGACCTACTTATGCATCGGAGTGGAACCATTTGAATATATCTAATACTGGTTGATGCATGGATGCATTTGACCATGTCTGATCAAATCCCTTTCACCAGTTCACGAGAATTAGCAGTTTGAAGTTTTTCCATTATGACCTACTTATGCATCGAGGCGGAACCATTTGAACAAATCTGAGAAATGCTGATATCAGAATGCTTCAGATCAAGTTTGGTCAAAATCTGAGCATTGGTTTTCGAGGAGATGCCATTTG
Organism: Lucinisca nassula; assembly: GCA_963580285.1. NCBI lineage: Eukaryota > Metazoa > Mollusca > Bivalvia > Lucinida > Lucinidae > Lucinisca > Lucinisca nassula. The sequence goes on from OY757022.1 coordinate 106,592,843, forward strand.
AACAAAATATATGTCGTAAATATAAAGTAGGTCATCGTGACCTAATTCCACTACAGAGTTTTTGTATATAAATTTGAGAACCTAGTGCCCATTGAAGCTCAATACCAAAAATCAGCCAATTATACCATGCGGGTTTAGAGAAAAGTCGATTTAGTTGTTTTTGCTATTTTTAGTAACGGCGGCCATCTTGGATTGTCGACCCGGATAATTTTCGCAAACTTGTAAGTCTCGAGTCTGATCATGCTGCATATAAATTTTGAGAGTCGTAGGTGCAGTGGTTTCGGAGAAGAAGTCGTTTGAACAAGTGTTTACGGAAGACGGACGGACGGACAGACAAAAAGTGATCACAATAGCTACACTGAGACGAGCTAAAAATAGCAAAACAACTAAATTGACTTAGTATCCGAAAAAGCTTGGTACAGTTGACTCAAAATTGGTATGAGACATCGTTGGGACTTTGGTTCTCAAGATTATTCATATCATCCAAATCTGTAGTGAAATTAGGTCACAGTGACATAGTTTGTATTTACGAAGTGTATTTTGTTCAAACAACAGCTCTTCAAAAACTAATGTCCAAACTTGACCTGAAGCATCCTGGCATCAACCTTTCTCAGTTTTATTCAAATGAGCCCTCTCCAATGAATAAGTAGGTCATTATGGCCGCCATCTTGAAATAACTTTACATGGCTTTTTCTCATGAACAGATCAAACTTGGTCAGAAGCATCCTTATTTGGACCAGTCTCAAATTTATGCAAATGGTTCACTTTACTACATAAGTAGGTCAAAATGGCTGTCACCTTGAAAAAAATAAAATGGCCTTTTCTCATGAACAGATAAACAGAATTTGATGAAACTTGGTCAGAAGCATCCATATAATTATGGACCAGTCTCAAATTTATGCAAATTTATCCAGTGCATAAGTAGGTCAAAATGGCTGACATCATAAAAAACTTCAAACAACTTCTCATGAACCTTTGATTGGAATTTGATCAAACTTGGTCATTAGCATCCTGACATTGATCTTTCTCATATTTGTTCAAATGTTTCTGCTCCAGTTCATAAGCAGGTCATATTATGGCTGACATGATGGAAATTTTCAAACGGATTTTTCTCATGGATTTTGATCACACTCGGTCAGATACATCCTGACATCGACCTTGTTCAGATTCGTTCACCTGGTTCCACTATGTAGGTCATAATGGCCAATTGCGGAAAACTTCAAATTGTTTATTCTGAGGAAGTGTTGAACAGACTTGTACTCAGGTTAGCGATACACGACCATAATGGTCCTCTTGTTGTTTTTTATTGCACCCCTTACTCTTTTAGTGCAGTATGGTCACGAAACAGTGACAGAATTAATGGAACACCCTATAGACTATATTATATTCTTGTTCCTTATGATAAACCACATATACTGACATAGATCTTGGTTCCCAATGGGTCACCCGTGGGCATGTCCTACCCCTTCATTTCATAAAACGTGCAATAACTCGGAAACTGCTTATGATCCCCACCCATAAACAATGTATTCTTGTTTCTTATGGTAAGATGCATTTAACGACATTGACCTTGGATACACCGGGGTCCCCTGGGGCATGACCCACCCCTCTTATCATGAAAGTCCTTATATAAGCAACCGTTCGGATCCTCAACCTTAAATCATATATTCTCCTGTTCCTTAAGACGCATTCATTGACACGGACCTTAGGTCCCTCTGGGCTCTTGCGAGCCTGATCAGCCTGGCAGAGGGCATGCCTATCCTTTCTTCAAACAATGCGTTCTCTCGGAGTCAGAAAATGTTGCGATATTGTGGGCAGGATTTAGCCCGTTGTTTTATTGTTTTACAACTTCATGTCCATACGTGCTAACATGAAGCACAAAATAGCAAAACTACAAATGGCATTTGCACTCTGTCAATGTTAAACGTCGAATAGCACGTAAAACAGGCTACAGTATATAATTGCAACACGCAACACTATGACCTTGTCCGGAACAGTCCTTCGTGGGCGCCCACTGTCCGTGTTGGAGACATTGCAGTTACACTTATAGAATATCAACATTGCAGCCTGAATCGCTCACCTGACGTCAATCATTGATATGGGGCATTGTTGATATAAGGCATCGTTAATATGAGGCATCGTTGATATAAGACAACGGTGATACGAGGCATCAGTGATATGAGGCATCAGTGATATGAGGCAGTGATGATATGGATGATGAGTATAGAATGATGTAAAGGGGTTTATGTGTCCCCCACCCCTGTTACTACATTTTATTCGGCGGTGAGCAGCTATAGATGTAATCGCCACGGTATAACACAGAGGCAAAAACTGGTTGGTGAAACAGTCATTACTGTGAATATACTGGTTAATGTAAAATTTATATAAAACATTATGGTGCCATAAACACTCATCAGGTCCTTATCATCAACAGGAAGGGAGAAAGAACATTATGTTAAGTATTTGAGGGTGTGAATGAGTGTGTGTACTTCATGTGTAATTCAAGTGTGATTCAAGTGTATTCCACTTGTATTAAGACAGAAATTTAGTTGGGCCCAGACTAATTTTCATTCTGTCTTAACCTAAGTGGAATAGATTGCGAGTCAACTGTCCCTTTAAGTTTGTCTTTGTAAAATTATGTAACCAGTGTTGTTTATAAATATTAGACTTATTCCATATAAATATTGTAAAGGATTCTAAGTATCTTAGAATTTCCTTTGCGTTAGTGCCCCACAAGTGGACATAGATTCGAGGTTCCCTCGTGTTGTCCCGTCACATATACGTTTTGCCAGCCCCCGACATATGAAACAAGTGTCTTTGGTGGGAACAGTGTATTGAACATAGCTTCAGAAACCGTCCGTGCTGGGAACAGTCTATTAAACATACCTACAGAAGTGTACGTGATGGGAACAGTCTATAAATCATAGCTCCAGTGAGTTTCCGTGATGGGAACAGTCTACCTGACATAGGTTCAGACAGTGTCCTTGGTGGGAACAGTCTATTAAACATACCTACATGAGTGTCCGTCCGTCTATTGAACATATCTTCAGAAGTGTCCGTGCTGCGAAGAGACTAATATTCATAGCTACAGAAAGTATCCTTGTCGGGAACAGTCTATTAAACATAATTACAGAAAGTGTCCTTGGTGCCAACAGTCTATTAAACATGGCTACAGAAAGTGTCCTTGGTGGGGACATTCTATTAAACATAGCTACAGAAAGTGTCCTTGGTGGGAACAGTTTATTAAACATACGTATAGAAAGAGTCCTTGTTGGAAATAGTCTATTAAACATATATACAGCAGTGTCCTAGCTTGAAACAGCCTATTAAACATAGCAACAAAAGGTGTCCATGCTGGGAACAGTCTATTAAACATAGCTACATGAAGTGTCCTTGGTGGGAACAGTCTGTTAAAAACGGCTACAGAAAGAGTCCTTGGTGGGGACATTCTATTAAACATAGCTACAGAAAGTGTCCTTGGTGGGAACAGTTTATTAAACATACGTATAGAAAGAGTCCTTGTTGGAAACAGTCTATTAAACATATATAAAGAAGTGTCCGTGCTTGAAACAGCCTATTAAACATAGCTACAAAAAGTGTCCATGCTGGCAACAGTCTATTAAACATAGCTACATGAAGTGTCCTTTGTGGGACAGTCTGTTAAAAACGGCTACAGAAAGTGTCCTTGGTGGGGACATTCTATTAAACATAGCTACAGAAAGTGTCCTTGGTGGGAACAGTTTATTAAACATACGTATAGAAAGAGTCCTTGTTGGAAACAGTCTATTAAACATATACACAGAAGTGTCCGTGCTGGAAACAGCCTATTTAACATAGCTACAAAAAGTGTCCATGTTGGGAACAGTCTATTAAACATAGCTACATGAAGTGTCCTTGGTGGGAACAATCTGTTAAAAATGGCTTCAGAAAGTGTACTTGGTGGGAACATTCTATTAAACATAGCTACAAAAAGTGTCCATGCTGGGAGCAGTCTATTAAACATAGCTACATGAAGTGTCCTTGGTGGGAACAGTCTGTTAAAAACGGCTACAGAAAGTGTCCTTGGTGGGGACATTCTATTACACATAGCTACAGAAAGTGACCATGCTGGGAACAGTTTATTAAACATACGTATAGAAAGAGTCCTTGTTGGAAACAGTCTATTAAACATATATACAGAAGTGTCCGTGCTTGAAACAGCCTATTAAACATAGCTACAAAAAGTGTCCATGCTGGGAACAGTCTATTAAACATAGCTACATGAAGTGTCCTTGGTGGGAACAGTCTGTTAAAAACGGCTACAGAAAGTGTCCTTGGTGGGGTCATTCTATTAAACATAGCTACAGAAAGTGTCCTTGGTGGGAACAGTTTATTAAACATACGTATAGAAAGAGTCCTTGTTGGAAACAGTCTATAAAACATATATACAGAAGTGTCCGTACTGGAAACAGCCTATTAAACATAGCTTCAAAAAGTGTCCATGCTGGGAACAGTCTATTAAACATAGCTACATGAAGTGTCTTTGGTTGGAACAGTCTGTTAAAAATGGCTACAGAAAGTGTCCTTGGTGGGAACATTCTATTAAACATAGCTACAAAAAGTGTCCATGCTGGGAACATTCTATTAAACATAGCTACATGAAGTGTCCTTGGTGGGAACAGTCTGTTCAAAACGGCTACAGAAAGTGTCCTTGGTGGGGACATTCTATTAAACATAGCTACAGAAAGTGTCCATGCTGGGAGCAGTCTATTAAACATAGCTACATGAAGTGTCCTTGGTGGGAACAGTCTGCTGAAAACGGCTACAGAAAGTGTCCTTGGTGGGAACAGTTTATTAAACATACGTATAGAAAGAGTCCTTGTTGGAAACAGTCTATTAAACATATATACAGACGTGTCCGTGCTTGAAACAGCCTATTAAACATAGCTACAAAAAGTGTCCATGCTGGGAACAGTCTATTAAACATAGCTACATGAAGTGTCCTTGGTGGGAACAGTCTGTTAAAAACGGCTACAGAAAGTGTCCTTGGTGGGGTCATTCTATTAAACATAGCTACAGAAAGTGTCCTTGGTGGGAACAGTTTATTAAACATACGTATAGAAAGAGTCCTTGTTGGAAACAGTCTATAAAACATATATACAGAAGTGTCCGTACTGGAAACAGCCTATTAAACATAGCTTCAAAAAGTGTCCATGCTGGGAACAGTCTATTAAACATAGCTACATGAAGTGTCTTTGGTTGGAACAGTCTGTTAAAAATGGCTACAGAAAGTGTCCTTGGTGGGAACATTCTATTAAACATAGCTACAAAAAGTGTCCATGCTGGGAACATTCTATTAAACATAGCTACATGAAGTGTCCTTGGTGGGAACAGTCTGTTCAAAACGGCTACAGAAAGTGTCCTTGGTGGGGACATTCTATTAAACATAGCTACAGAAAGTGTCCATGCTGGGAGCAGTCTATTAAACATAGCTACATGAAGTGTCCTTGGTGGGAACAGTCTGCTGAAAACGGCTACAGAAAGTGTCCTTGGTGGGAACAGTTTATTAAACATACGTATAGAAAGAGTCCTTGTTGGAAACAGTCTATTAAAGATATATACAGAAGTGTCAGTGCTGGAAACAGCCTATTAAACATAGCTACAAAAAGTGTCCATGCTGGGAACAGTCTATTAAACATAGCTACATGAAGTGTCCTTGGTGGGAACAGTCTATTTAACATATATACAGAAGTGTCCTTGCTGGAAACAGCCTATTAAACATAACTACAAAAAGTGTCCATGCTGGGAACAGTCTATTAAACATAGCTACATGAAGTGTCCTTGGTGGGAACAGTCTGTTAAAAACGGCTACAGAAAGTGTCCTTGGTGGGGACATTCTATTAAACATAGCTACAGAAAGTGTCCTTGGTGGGAACAGTTTATTAAACATACGTATAGAAAGAGTCCTTGTTGGAAACAGTCTATAAAACATATATACAGAAGTGTCCGTACTGGAAACAGCCTATTAAACATAGCTACAAAAAGTGTCCATGCTGGGAACAGTCTATTAAACATAGCTACATGAAGTGTCCTTGGTGGGAACAATCTGTTAAAAATGGCTTCAGAAAGTGTCCTTGGTGGGAACATTCTATTAAACATAGCTACAAAAATTGTCCATGCTGGGAGCAGTCTATTAAACATAGCTACATGAAGTGTCCTTGGTGGGAACAGTCTGTTAAAAACGGCTACAGAAAGTGTCCTTGGTGGGGACATTCTATTACACATAGCTACAGAAAGTGACCATGCTGGGCACAGTTTATTAAACATACGTATAGAAAGAGTCCTTGTTGGAAACAGTCTATTAAACATATATACATAAGTGTCCGTGCTGGAAACAGCCTATTAAACATAGCTACAAAAAGTGTCCATGCTGGGAACAGTCTATTAAACATAGCTACATGAAGTGCCCTTGGTGGGAACAGTCTGTTAAAAACGGCTACAGAAAGTGTCCTTGGTGGGGTCATTCTATTAAACATAGCTACAGAAAGTGTCCTTGGTGGGAACAGTTTATTAAACATACGTATAGAAAGAGTCCTTGTTGGAAACAGTCTATAGAACATATATACAGAAGTGTCCGTATTGGAAACAGCCTATTAAACATAGCTACAAAAAGTGTCCATGCTTGGAACAGTCTATTAAACATAGCTACATGAAGTGTCTTTGGTGGAAACAGTCTGTTAAAAATGGCTACAGAAAGTGTCCTTGGTGGGAACATTCTATTAAACATAGCTACAAAAAGTGTCCATGCTGGGAACATTCTATTAAACATAGCTACATGAAGTGTCCTTGGTGGGAACAGTCTGTTCAAAACGGCTACAGAAAGTGTCCTTGGTGGGGACATTCTATTAAACAAAGCTACACAAAGTGTCCTTGGTGGGAACATTTTATTAAACATACGTATAGAAAGAGTCCTTGTTGGAAACAGTCTATTAAACATATATACAGAAGAGAGCGTGCTGGAAACAGCCTATTAAACATAGCTACAAAAAAGTGTCCATCCTGGGAACAGTCTATTAAACATAGCTACATGAAGTGTCCTTTGTGGGAACAGTCTGTTAAAAACGGCTACAGAAAGTGTCCTTGGTGGGGACACTCTATTAAACATAGCTACAGAAAGTGTCCTTGGTGGGAACAGTTTATTAAACATACGTATAGAAAGAGTCCTTGTTGGAAACAGTCTATTAAACATATACACAGAAGTGTCCGTGCTGGAAAAAGCCTATTTAACATAGCTACAAAAAGTGTCCATGCTGGGAACAGTCTATTAAACATAGCTACATGAAGTGTCCTTGGTGGGAACAATCTGTTAAAAATGGCTTCAGAAAGTGTCCTTGGTGGGAACATTCTATTAAACATAGCTACAAAAAGTGTCCATGCTGGGAGCAGTCTATTAAACATAGCTACATGAAGTGTCCTTGGTGGGAACAGTCTGTTGAAAACGGCTACAGAAAGTGTCCTTGGTGGGAACAGTTTATTAAACATACGTATAGAAAGAGTCCTTGTTGGAAACAGTCTTTTAAACATATATACAGAAGTGTCAGTGCTGGAAACAGCCTATTAAACATAGCTACAAAAAGTGTCCATGCTGGGAACAGTCTATTAAACATAGCTACATGAAGTGTCCTTGGTTGGAACAGTCAGTTAAACATGGCTACAGAAAGTGTCCTTGGTGGGATTATTCTATTAAACATAGCTACAAAAAGTGTCCATGCTGGGAACATTCTATTAAACATAGCTACATGAAGTGTCCTTGGTGGGAACAGTCTGTAAAAAACAGCTACAGAAAGTGTCCTTGGTGGGGACATTCTATTAAACATAGCTACAGAAAGTGTCCTTGGTGGGAACAGTTTATTAAACATACGTATAGAAAGAGTCCTTGTATGAAACAGTCTATTAAACATATATACACAAGTGAGCGTGCTGGAAACAGCCTATTAAACATAGCTACAAAAAAGTGTCCATGCTGGGAACAGTCTATTAAACATAGCTACATGAAGTGTCCTTTGTGGGAACAGTCTGTTAAAAACGGCTACAGAAAGTGTCCTTGGTTGGGACATTCTATTAAACATAGCTACAGAAAGTGTCCTTGGTGGGAACAGTTTATTAAACATACGTATAGAAAGAGTCCTTGTTGGAAACAGTCTATTAAACATATACACAGAAGTGTCCGTGCTGGAAACAGCCTATTAAACATAGCTACAAAAAGTGTCCATGCTGGGAACAGTCTATTAAACATAGCTACATGGAGTGTCCTTGGTGGGAACAATCTGTTATAAATGGCTACAGAAAGTGTCCTTGGTGGGAACATTCTATTAAACATAGCTACAGAAAGTGTCCTTGGTGAGAATAGTCTATTAAACATAGCAACAGAAAGTGTCCATGCTTGGAACAGTCTATTAAACATAGCTACAGAAAGTGTGCTTGGTGGGAACGTCTTATTAAACATACGTATAGAAAGTGTCCTTGTTGGAAACAGTCTATTAAACATACCAACAGAAGTATCCGTGCTGCAAACAATCTATTAAAATACCTTCAGAAAGTGTCCTTGGTGTGAACAGTCTATTAACCATATCTACAGAAATGTCCGTGCTGGGAACAATCTATCAAACATACCTACAGAAAGTGTCCTTGATGGGAACAGTCTATTAAACATAGCTTCAGAAAGTGTCCGTGCTGGGAACAGACTATGAAGCGTACTACAGAAAGTGTCCGTGGTGGGAACAGTCTTTTAAATATACCTACAGAAAGTGTCCATGCTGGGACCAGTCTTTTAATGAAAGCTTTAGGAAGTGTCCGTGCTGGAAAATGTCTACTAACCATAACTACGAAAAGTGTCCTTGGTGCGAACAGTCTATTTAACATACCTATATAATTGTCCGGGCTGGGAACAGTCTATAAACATACCTACAGAAGTGTCTGTGCTTGGAACAGTCTATAAAACATACCTACAGAAAGTGTCCTTGGTGGGAACAGTCTATTAAACATACCTATATAAATTGTCCTTGCTGGGAACAATCTATTAAAGGAGTCCATGTATAGAATCCACCAATCGCTAAAAACAATTGCAGGAAATTGTTCAAATGTCTAGTTTGCTTTAAATCATGTGTATTAAATAAGGCTAAAAGGGATGCCCTTTGAGAACCATGAACGCATTCAAAAACGAAAATAGCAGAATCCATTTGTTGTTTGGGCCAGACAAGCTTGTTTCGGCCATCAAGGCCTCATCAGTAGCCCTAAAAGAAATGCTGAAAACGAGTATCAGCGGTTACCAGTATCAGCGTAAAACGCGCAAAATGACGTTGAAAGTTGACGTTTCGTCAGAAGAAATTTCCAGTTTAATTTAACGTCATGCGGCAAATTTTGATTACGGATTATTTTGCTCCAGACAAGTGGAAAGTGTATGGATTTGTATGCGGTTTGTAGCCTGCTTCCACAATAGAATAATTTTTGTCTTTTAGTCAGAATGTTTCTTTTGAAAGGACTAATTGATTCTTAATTAGCTGGGTTAAATGCTTCTTTAAATGGACATTTTACTGACTCCTTTGATATTTATTTGGGATCACGATACAATAAAAAACATCCCTTCGAATTCAACGTTGTTCTTCTTCTTTGTCCTGATGCAAAATAAATAGATGACTTGACGGATGTTTTAAGGTAACCGGGCGCCAAGGGCACATAGGGGCTACCTTCAGTTCGCCAGCTGGGATTAGTTGTAGGTCTTCTCCCTAGGCTGCCAATATGCTGACTCCTGTATGCTTGACAGTTATCAGCTAGCCGATTGGGAGTTAGGTGACTTCTTTCGCGGAGGACCGCAACTTACTATTAGTATCAAAATAATTTCAACTATGAAAAGGTTTATTACCAGCAAATATTTTGCCACCAATACAAACTGGAATAGATTCATAAAACTTTATGTTAGGCATATTTTTATGTATTTTTTAATTGAAATCCTTTAATCAAAATTAAAGTGATTAACCAAACTATTGCGAAATATGCAGAGTGTTGATTTTTTTGTTTGTTTTGATTTGTTACGCCCCTTGAAAGTCTTATAAATAACTTAGTATGACACGCCAACTATTCAACAGAAATGCAATGTCCCCAACACGGACAGTGTGTGCCCACGAAGATCTGTTCCGGACAAGGTCATAGTGTGAGTAGGGTATATTTGCAACACACAACATGATGTCGCTCGTGGGAACAGTCGTTCGCCGGAACAAAGTGTCCGTGGTGGGGACACTGGAAATTAGCAGTTGTAGATACAGAAAACCGTAAAATTTGGGTTATCTTTGCATATTAATTTAAATATATCGTGTTCTATTCTCTTCATTTGGGTCAAGCCAATAACAGTCGTCGTTTATTAAAAGTTATTTATTTTTATGACTGTTATGAAATTTGATAACGCCTCGCATTTTTGTTGAATAGTTGGCGTGTCATACTAAGTTATTTATAAGACTTTCAAGGGGCTTAACAAATCAAAACAAACAAAAAAAAATCAACACTCTGCATATTTTGCAATAGTTTGGTTAATCACTTTAATTTTGATTAAAGGATCTCAACTAAAAAATACATAAAAATATGCCTAACATAAAGTTTTATGAATCTATTCCAGTTTGTATTGGTGACAAAATATTTGCTGGTAATGAACCTTTTCATAGTTGAAATTATTTTGATACTAATAGTAAGTTGCGTCCTCCGCCAACGGCCCCGCTAGGAGGGAACTAAAACTGACAGCACTAGGATACCAAGGGGAGATAAACGCGATTTCTTTGCTCAATCTAATGTCACAGGAAATGAGGGACGCGGTTTTCAATTTCTTTGAGAAAACAAACTGCCTGGACAAAATATAGGGGAAAGCTAAGGGCGAGACTAAATTTATTGCACTGTTACGAGAGACACACCCCGTACGAGGTTACCCACAAGCATGCCTGAAACCAAAACCGTTACAGACCCGATTTCAGAAACAATAAATGATTTAACCGCACCTTAGACGCTACCAACCAAAAAGGAGCGTAGTGATCAAAGGGCGGCCGTCTCACGGCAAAAAGGGGATCAAAGTCAACGGTAGGCACTGTGGTTTGCGGCCTCGGCTAGTGCCTAACGGTGACAGCGATCCCTGGATCACTGAGAAGACCATAACAGAACGGGGCATGGACCCACCACAAGGAAAATCCATAGCCCCGACCCACCCTCCAAAGGGGTGTGGCAAGCGAGAGGTTAAGACGAGGTGTAGCGTTGTGGTTGCGGCCCACTGGCTTTGCACTTACGAGCGCTGCACCAAAATCCTAGCTGATCGGGAGCCACACTGCCCGAAATAGGATCACACGAGAACACGCCGGAACTGGGCATGGATCCATCACAAGGAAAATCCATCGCCCGGCCTCTCCGGAGGGGGGGAAGGCAAACGGGAAATCAGGACGAGATGTAACGCTGGGGTTTGCGGTCTTAGGACTTTGGCACTGAGCAGCGTTGCGTCAAAATCCTGGCTGATCGAGAGCCACACAACCCAAAGGAGAACGGCACACCAACACACTAGCAAACAAAAGGCTCTCCTTCAGGAATGCACATAGATTAGTGGGACAGAAATAAGAAACAATAGGCCTTATCACATCTCTTTGTTTTTCTTTTTTTTTCGCTTTCGAATAAAGGATGTACATTATAAGGTTACCCAAACCGAATGATCTGGGGGCCACAAAAGGACCCTTTTATAAACACCTGACTAGCAGAAAAATCACAGGAAGGCTCTCTCTAAGCACACATGGTATTGCTTCTGTCCCTCTCTTGACAAATGAATACGGTCCCTATAATAGTGCCTGTGGAGGCGGCCATCGCTGTCTCAACTTTGCCTTCGGAAAATATGAAACGCTGTCCCACAAGTCAACATCATAGCTCGCCACGCGCATACCACCATGGCCGAAAAACCGAACCTCGCCTGGTACATCAAACAGCCCTCGGTACTGCCCTTGTCGTTTAACATAAGAATCACCAAAAAACAGCAAATCGCGCCATGACGTAATTAAAACGGACGGTCAAGACGACCATATATTTATACAGATAAGGGAAATAAACTAACTAACTAGGGCATGACTTAGCGCGACCCTGAAGGAGGGCATCAACACACAACCACCCACGCAAAACTAAAACAACATACATCCACCCACGCAATGCTCAATTAGGTAGATAAAGCGATAGTTGTAGAATAGTTATAGAGTAGGAATCCCGTAGAGAGGATAGTATAGGAACAGAAAGATCAAAAATCTGGAGATAGAAGAAGAAGAAGAAGAGTTTAGTTCCCAAAAAGCGATTTCAAACATTGTTAACTGTAAATATGACACATAAAAACAAGATCGCATAGGAGTGCTCGACTGCGCACATGCGCAGGCGGCCGCTTGTATGCGACCTACATGATTATATGCATTTGTACTAACTACATTGCTAACGAGATCGGCACATGATATCTCGGGCCCTCAAACGACTAGGTAGGAATACAATTCCTCCTATGGTGCCTTCCTTCAAGTAGGATTTGATAATGACATGTAAACATGGCGACTCAGAATGATCCACTTACGGTCCTACAGAATAGGACATCCTACGTGGAGGAGGGCACCACATTTTCCTAACTTTAACAAAAAAATGCAGAAAAGGAGATTGACCTACTTCCACATCCTCCGCGATAGAGGTCACCCACAAACTAAAATAAACACGAACTTGGGCCCAAGACGGCGGAGGCCGTCACACTATACTATATGTTGTATGTACAGAATAAACAAAAAACACAAAATATAATCTACAAGCACAACCTTGCAGGTACAAAAACTGTCCTACCCAGCATAAGAGAGCGGTTGGGCTTGCCCCAAAACGGACAACACCATCTTTAAAGCACAAGAAAAACAAACACGACAGGTCCGTGGCGGGGCGAGCACATCCGCCCGCATATATACTCAATAAGCTGGGGGCACAGACCAAATAATGTAAAAATGTACATACGTTACAACAATATGCAAAAATCAAACAAAAAAAAAATAAAAAACAAAAATACCAATATCAAAATTGATACAAAAAGCGTAGACGACATCCATAGACATGGTGCTGGCGTGAGGGTGTAGATGCGGCTGAAGCTACAAGCTAGAAGAAAGAAATGGATGGACTCTACAATTTTGTGGTGCAAATAAGCACCACAAAATGGCTAAAAAACTTTGTCTCGAATCCCCTGATTGAATATAAGGTGCATAACACGTAACATGGAAACGTGTATAGCAATCTTTAGAAACGTCTTCCAAATCGCAATGAAACTTTCAAACAAAATTAACTGCTAAACGATCCCCTTAATGATAAGTTCAAACTCGGAGCCTACCCTGTTACACAAAACAACCCACACCCCTTTTGCGGCAAACCGCAAAAACCCAAGGCACAGCACTGCTATAACTTAAACGCAGTGCAATCACGCAGCCAAACCTTTAGAATGGAGTTCCAAATTACTAAAACTAAACTATGTTGCACAAAAACAAAGGCTCACATTGGAACTGTGCAACATATCCGCAGCCCTTGAAATATGAAGCACGCCTAGCCCAGAAACTCCTACATTTAAAGATGCCCTTTAGCGACAGGACACATGTACTCCTGAAGCAAACGGGAAGACAAAATATAAGCCCCACCGAGACCTGGAAAGGTCACGGCACCGTTTCACAAACCTCTCAGGACGGAGCTCGGCGATTGGCTACAGGGCAAGGGGATGCGTGAGACGACAAACATGGACGGACGGGACTGGAGTCGAGCGATGGTCTCCCTGTTCACCGGCAACGGGGAATAGGGGTACCATCGAACGGCTACGGTGTAGAGCCAGCATGGATTCGTTCCCTGGGACCCCACCAGCTGACGACCCGCGACACAGGGAAACTGGAAAACAACAACAATCCGCGAATGAAGTCACCTAACTCCCAATCGGCTAGCTGATAACTGTCAAGCAGACAGGAGTCAGCATATTGGCAGCCTAGGGAAAAGAGCAGTACCTCCAACTAATCCCAGCTGGCGAACTTGGGGTAGCCCCTATGTGCCCTTGGCGCCCGGTTACCTTAAAAACATCCGTCAGTCATCTATTTATTTTGCATCAGGACAAAGAAGAAGAACAACGTTGAATTCGAAGGGATGTTTTTTATTGTATCGTGATCCCAAATGAATATCAAAGGAGTCATTAAAATGTCCATTTAAAGAAGCATTTAACCCAGCTAATTAAAAATCAATTAGTCCTTACAAAAGAAACATCCTGACTAAAAGACAAAAATTATTCTATTGTGGGAGCAGGCTACAAACCGCATACAAATCCATGCACTTTCCACTTGTCTGGAGCAAAATAATCCGTAAACAAAATTTGCCGCATGACGTTAAATTAAACTGTCCATTTCTTCTGACGTAACGTCAACTTTCAACGTCATTTTCCACGTTTTACGCTGATACTCGTAACCGCTGATACTCGTTTTCAGCATTTCTTTTAGGGCTACTGATGAGGCCTTGATGGCCGAAACAAGCTTGTCTGGCCCAAACAACAAATGGATTCTGCTATTTTCGTTTTTGAATGCGTTCATGGTTCATGGTTCTCAAAGGGCATCCCTTTTAGCCTTATTTAATACACATGATTTAAAGCAAACTAGACATTTGAACAATTTCCTGCAATTGTTTTTAGCGATTGGTGGATTCCATACATGGACTCCTTTAATAGATTGTTCCCAGCAAGGACAATTTATATAGGTATGTTTAATAGACTGTTCCCACCAAGGACACTTTCTGTAGGTATGTTTTATAGACTGTTCCAAGCACAGACACTTCTGTAGGTATGTTTATAGACTGTTCCCAGCCCGGACAATTATATAGGTATGTTAAATAGACTGTTCCCACCAAGGACACTTTTCGTAGTTATGGTTAGTAGACATTTTCCAGCACGGACACTTTCTAAAGCTATCATTAAAAGACTGGTCCTAGCATGGACACTTTCTGTATGTATATTTAAAAGACTGTTCCCACCACGGACACTTTCTGTAGTACGCTTCATAGTCTGTTCCCAGCAAGGACACTTTCTGTAGCTATGTTTAATAGACTGTTCCCATCAAGGACACTTTCTGTAGGTATGTTTAATATATTGTTCCCAGCACGGATACTTCTGTTGGTATGTTTAATAGACTGTTTCCAACAAGGACACTTTCTATACGTATGTTTAATAAGAAGTTCCCACCAAGCACACTTTCTGTAGCTATGTTAAATAGACTGTTCCCAGCATGGACACTTTTTGTAGCTCTGTTTAATAGGCTGTTTCCAGCACGGACACTTCTGTATATATGTTTAATAGACTGTTTCCAACAAGGTCTCTTTCTATACGTATGTTTAATAAACTGTTCCCACCAAGGACACTTTCTGTAGCTATGTTTAATAGAATGTTCCCACCAAGGACATTTTCTGTAGCCATTTTTAACAGACTGTTCTCACTAAGGACACTTTTTTTGTAGCTATGTTTATTAGGCTGTTTCCAGCACGGACACTTCTGTATATATGTTTAATAGATTGTTTCCAACAAGGACTCTTTCTATACGTATGTTTAATAAACTGTTCCCACCAAGGACACTTTCTGTAGCTATGTTTAATAGAATGTCCGCACCAAGGACACTTTCTGTAGCCGTTTTTAACAGACTGTTCCCACCAAGGACACTTCATGTAGCTATGTTTAATAGACTGTTCCCAGCATGGACACTTTTTGTAGTTATGTTTAATAGAATGTTCCCACCAAGGTCACTTTCTGTAGACATTTTTAACAGACTGTTCCCACCAAGGACACTTCATGCAGCTATGTTTAATAGACTGTTCCCAGCATGGACACTTCATGTAGCTATGTTAAATAGACTGTTCCCAGCATGGACACTTTCTGTAGCCATTTTTAACAGACTGTTCCCACCAAGGACACTTCATGTAGCTATGTTTAATAGACTGTTCCCAGCATGGACACTTTCTGTAGTTATGTTTAATAGAATGTGCCCACCAAGGACACTTTCTGTAGCCGTTTTAACAGACTGTTCCCACCAAGGACACTTCATGTAGCTATGTTTAATAGACTGTTCCCAGCATGGACACTTTTTGTAACTATGCTTAATAGAATGTTCCCACCAAGGACACTTTCTGTAGCCATTTTTAACAGACTGTTCCCACCAAGGACACTTCATGTAGCTATGTTTAATAGACTGTTCCCAGCATGGACACTTTTTGTAGCTATGTTTAATAGGCTGTTTCCAGCACGGGCACTTCTGTATATATGTTTAATAGACTGTTTCCAACAAGGCCTCTTTCTATACGTATGTTTAATAAACTGTTCCCAGCATGGACACTTTTTGTAGCTATGTTTAATAGAATGTTCCCACCAAGGACACTTTCTGTAGCCATTTTTAACAGACTGTTCCCACCAAGGACACTTCATGTAGCTATGTTTAATAGACTGTTCCAAGCATGGACACTTTTTGTAGCTATGTTTAATAGGCTGTTTCCAGCACGGACACTTCTGTATATATGTTTAATAGACTGTTTCCAACAAGGACTCTTTCTATACGTATGTTTAATAAACTGTTCCCACCAAGGACACTTTCTGTAGCTATGTTTAATAGAATGTGCCCACCAAGGACACTTTCTGTAGCCGTTTTTAACAGACTGTTCCCACCAAGGACAATTCATGTAGCTATGTTTATTAGACTGTTCCCAGCATGGACACTTTTTGTAACTATGTTTAATAGAATGTTCCCACCAAGGACACTTTCTGTAGCCATTTTTAACAGACTGTTCCCACCAAGGACACTTCATGTAGCTATGTTTAATAGACTGTTCCCAGCATGGACACTTTTTGTAGCTATGTTTAATAGGCTGTTTCCAGCACGGACACTTCTGTATATATGTTTAATAGACTGTTTCCAACAAGGTATCTTTCTATACGTATGTTTAATAAACTGTTACCACCAAGGACACTTTCTGTAGCTATGTTGAATAGAATGTTCCCACCAAGGACACTTTCAGTAGCCATTTTTAACAGACTGTTCCCACTAAGGACACTTTTTGTAGCTATGTTTAATAGGCTGTTTCCAGCACGGACACTTGTGTATATATGTTAAATAGACTGTTTCCAAAAAGGACTCTTTCTATACGTATGTTTAATAAACTGTTCCCACCAATGATACTTTCTGTAGCTATGTTTAATAGAATGTCCCCACCAAGGACACTTTCTGTCGCCGTTTTTAACAGACTGTTCCCACCAAGGACACTTCATGTAGCTATGTTTAATAGACTGTTCCCAGCATGGACACTTTTTGTAGTTATGTTTAATTGAATGTTTCCACCAAGGACACTTTCTGTAGACATTTTTATCAGACTGTTCCCACCAAGGACACTTTATTTAGGTATGTTTAATAGACTGTTCCCAGCATGGACACTTCATGTAGCTATGTTTAATAGACTGTTCCCAGCATGGACACTTTTTGTAGCTATGTTTAATAGAATGTTCCCACCAAGGACACTTTCTGTAGCCGTTTTTAACAGACTGTTCCCACCAAGGACACTTCATGTAGTTATATTTAATAGACTGTTCCCAGCATGGACACTTTTTGTAACTATGTTTAATAGAATGTTCCCACCAAGGACACTTTCTGTAGCCATTTTTAACAGACAGACTGTTCCCACCAAGGACACTTCATATAGCTATGTTTAATAGACTGTTCCCAGCATGGACACTTTTTGTAGCTATGTTTAATAGGCTGTTTCCAGCACGGACACTTCTGTATATATGTTTAATAGACTGTTTCCAACAAGGTATCTTTCTATACGTATGTTTAATAAACTGTTCCCACCAAGGACACTTTCTGTAACTTTGTTTAATAGAATGTTCCCACCAAGGACACTTTCTGTAGCCGTTTTTAACAGAATGTTCCCACCAAGGACACTTCATGTAGCTATGTTTAATAGACTGTTCCCAGCATGGACACTTTTTGTAACTATGTTTAATAGAATGTTCCCACCAAGGACACTTTCTGTAGCCATTTTTAACAGACAGACTGTTCCCACCAAGGACACTTCATGTAGCTATGTTTAATAGACTGTTCCCAGCATGGACACATTTTGTAGCTATGTTTAATAGGCTGTTTCCAGCACGGACACTTAGGGGATAACTGTTTTCAAAATTGTCATTTGGGGAGGTAAATCGGAGGTTTTACGGTCGGAAATTTCGTTTTACGGCGACGTGTCAGCGGAGCCGTAAAACGTAATTTGCGACCGTAAAACCGACGATTTACCTCCCCAAATCACAATTTTGCAATACAGTTATCCCCATTCTAATGCACTTCTACGGTTGTTTTGTTAAAAACTGTATTATTTTGCACAAAACGGCTAGCGCTGTGAGCAGCGTAAAACCAAATGCCAGCCAATGAAAAGCGACGTTACGCGATGACGTCGGGTTTCCGACAGTATCTCGCAGAATATACTGTCGCAAATTTTTGACGTTATCCAATCAGACGTCGCGTTACATACGCAAGTGCATTAGAATTCTGTATATATGTTTAATAGACTGTTTCCAACAAGGACTCTTTCTATACGTATGTTTAATAAACTGTTCCCACCAAGGACACGTTCTGTAGCTATGTTTAATAGAATGTCCCCACCAAGGACTCTTTCTGTAGCCGTTTTTAACAGACTGTTCCCACCTAGGACACTTCATGTAGCTATATTTAATAGACTGTTCCCAGCATGGACACCTTTTGTAGCTATCTTTAATAGGCTGTTTCCAGCTAGGACACTTCTGTATATATGTTTAATAGACTATTTCCAACAAGGACTCTTTCTATACGTATGTTTAATAAACTGTTCCCACCAAGGACACTTTCTGTAGCTATGTTTAATAGAATGTCCCCACCAAGGACACTTTCTGTAGCCATGTTTAATAGTGTGTTGGCACCAAGGACACTTTCTGTAATTATGTTTAATAGACTGTTCCCGACAAGTATACTTTCTGTAGCTATGAATATTAGTCTCTTCGCAGCACGGACACTTCTGAAGGTATGTCAAATAGACGGACGGACACTCCTGTAGGTATGTTTAATAGACTGTTCCCACCAAGGACACTGTCTGAACCTATGTCAGGTAGACTGTTCCCATCACGGAAACTCACTGGAGCTATGATTTATAGACAGTTCCCATCAAGTACACTTCTGTAGGTATGTTTAATAGACTGTTCCCAGCACGGACGGTTTCTGAAGCTATTTTCAATACACTGTTCCCACCAAAGACACTTGTTTCATATGTCGGGGGCTGGCAAAACGTATATGTGACGGGACAACACGAGGGAACCTCGAATCTATGTCCACTTATGGGGCACTAACGCAAAGGAAATTCTAAGATACTTAGAATCCTTTACAATATTTATATGGAGTCTAATATTTATAAACAACACTGGTTACATAATTTTACAAAGACAAACTTAAAGGGACAGTTGACTCGCAATCTATTCCACTTAGGTTAAGAGACAATGAAAATTAGTCTGGGCCCAATTAAATTTCTGTCTTAATACAAGTGGAATACACTTGAATCACACTTGAATTACACATGAAGTACACACACTCATTCACACCCTCAAATACTTAACATAATGTTCTTTCTCCCTTCCTGTTGATGATAAGGACCTGATGAGTGTTTATGGCACCATAATGTTTTATATAAACTTTATATTAACCAGTATATTCACAGTAATGACTGTTTCACCAACCAGTTTTTGCCTCTGTGTTATACCGCTGCGATTACATCTATAGCTGCTCACCGCCGAATAAAATGTAGTAACAGGGGTGGGGGACACATAAACCCCTTTACATCATTCTATACTCATCATCCATATCATCACTGCCTCATATCACTGATGCCTCATATCACTGATGCCTCGTATCACCGTTGTCTTATATCAACGATGCCTCATATTAACGATGCCTTATATCAACAATGCCTCATATCAATGATTGACGTCAGGTGAGCGATTCATGCTGCAATGTTGATATTCTATAAGTGTAACTGCAATGTCTCCAACACGAAGGACTGTTCCGGACAAGGTCATAGTGTTGCGTGTTGCAATTATATACTGTAGCCTGTTTTACGTGCTATTCGACGTTTAACATTGACAGAGTGCAATTGTCATTTGTAGTTTTGCTTTTTTGTGCTTCACGTTAGCACGTATGGACATGAAGTTGTAAAACAATAAAACAACGGACTAAATCCCGCCCACAATATCGCAACATTTTCTGACTCCGAGAGAACGCATTGTTTGAAGAAAGGATAGGCATGCCCTCTGCCAGGCTGATCAGGCTCGGAAGAGCCCAGAGGGACCTAAGGTCCGTGTCAATGAATGCGTCTTAAGGAACAGGAGAATATATGATTTAAGGTTGAGGATCCGAACGGTTTCTTATATAAGGACTTTCATGATAAGAGGGGTGGGTCATGCCCCAGGGGACCCCGGTGTATCCAAGGTCAATGTCGTTAAATGCATCTTACCATTAGAAACAAGAATACATTGTTTATGGGTGGGGATCATAAGCAGTTTCCGAGTAATTGCACATTTTATGAAATGAAGGGGTAGGACATGCCCACGGGTGACCCATTTGGAACCAAGATCTATGTCAGTATATGTGGTTTATCATAAGGAACAAGAATATAATATAGTCTATAGGGTGTTCCATTAATTCTGTCACTGTTTCGTGACCATACTGCACTAAAAGAGTAAGGGGTGCAATAAAAAACAACAAGATGACCATTATGGTCCTGTATCGCTAACCTGAGTACAAGTCTGTTCAACACTTCCTCAGAATAAACAATTTGAAGTTTTCCACAATTGGCCATTATGACCTACATAGTGGAACCAGGTGAACGAATCTGAACAAGGTCGATGTCAGGATTTATCTGACCGAGTGTGATCAAAATCCATGAGAAAAATCCGTTTGAAAATTTCCACCATGTCAGCCATAATATGACCTGCTTATGAACTGAAGCAGAAACATTTGAACAAATCTGAGAAAGATCAATGTCAGGATGCTAATGACCAAGTTTGATCAAATTCCAATCAAAGGTTCATGAGATTTTGTTTGAAGTTTTTTATGATGTCAGCCATTTTGACCTACTTATGCACTGGATAAATTTGCATAAATTTGAGACTGGTCCATAATTATATGGATGCTTCTGACCAAGTTTCATCAAATTCTGTTTATCTGTTCATGAGAAAAAGCCATTTTATTTTTTTCAAGATGACAGCCATTTTGACCTACTTATGCAGTAAAGTGAACCATTTGCATAAATTTGAGACTGGTCCAAATAAGGATGCTTCTGACCAAGTTTGATCTGTTCATGAGAAAAAGCCATGTAAAGTTATTTCAAGATGGCGGCCATTATGACCTACTTATTCTTTGATGAGGGCTCATTTGAATAACACTGAGAAAGGTTGATGCCAGGATGCTTCAGGTCAAGTTTGGACATTAGTTTTTGAAGAGCTGTTGTTTGAACAAAATACACTTCGTAAATACAAACTATGTCACTGTGACCTAATTTCACTACAGATTTGGATGATATGAATAATCTTGAGACCAAGGTCCCAACGATGTCTCATACCAATTTTGAGTCAACTATACCAAGATTTTCGGATACTAAGTCAATTTAGTTGTTTTGCTATTTTTAGCTCACTGAGACGAAGTCTCAGTGTAGCTATTGTGATCACTTTTTGTCTGTCCGTCCGTCCGTCCGTCGTCCGTAAACACTTGTTCAAACGACTTCTTCTCCGAAACCACTGCACCTACGACTCTCAAAATTTATATGCAGCATGATCAGACTCGAGACTTACAAGTTTGCGAAAATTATCCGGGTCGACAATCCAAGATGGCCGCCGATACTAAAAATAGCAAAAACAACTAAATCGACTTTTCTCTAGAACCGCATGGTATAATTGGCTGATTTTTGGTATTGAGCTTCGATGAGCACTAGGTTCTCAAATTTATATACAAAAACTCTGTAGTGGAATTAGGTCACGGTGACCTACTTTATATTTACGACATATATTTTGTTCAAATGGCATCTCCTCGAAAACCAATGCTCAGATTTTGACCAAACTTGATCTGAAGTATTCTGATATCAGCATTGCTCAGATTTGTTCAAATGGTTCCGCCTCGATGCATAAGTAGGTCATAATGGAAAAACTTCAAACTGCTAATTCTCGTGAACTGGTGGAAGGGATTTGATCAGACATGGTCAGAAGCATCCATGCATCAACCAGTATTAGATATATTCAAATGGTTCCACTCCGATGCATAAGTAGGTCAAAATGGTCGATATCGGGAAAACTTCAAACCGCTGATTCTCGTGAATGGATGAACAGAATTTATTTCTCCGGGTACTCCGGTTTTCGCCCACCTCTGATTAACGACCGGCTCGATATGAGTGAAATAATCTTGAAAGGGCCGTAAAACCCAAACCAAAAAAAAAAAAAAAAAAAAAATGAACAGAATTTGATTAAACATGGTCAGAAGCATCCTTACATCAACCTGTATCAGATTTATTCGAATGGTTCAACTCCGATGCATAAGTAGGTCATAATGGCTGACATCGTGAAAAGCATCAAATTGCTGATTATCATTAATGGCTGAACGGAATTTGATCAAACTTGGTCAGAAAGATCCTTTCATCAACCTGTATCAGATTAATTCAAATGGTTCCACTCTAATGCATAACTAGGTGATAATGACCGACATCATGAAACATTTTAAACTGCTGATTCTCTTCAATGGATGAACAGAATTGGATCAAACTTGGAACCGTCTATTAAACATACCTACAGCAGTCTCCGTCGTAGGAAGAGAAAGTGTCCTTGTCGGGAACAGTCTATTAAACATAACTACAGAAAGTGTCATTGGTGGGAACAGTCTATTAAACAGACCTAAAGAAGTGTCCGTGCTGGGAACAGTCTATAAAGCATACCTAAAGAAGTGTCCTTGGTGGGAACAGTCCATTAAAAATACCTAAAGAAGTGTCTGTGTTGGGAACAGTCTATCAAACATAACTACAGAAAGTGTCCTTGGTGGGAACAGTCTATTAAACATTCCTAAAGAAGTGTCCATGCTGGGAAAAGTCTATTAAACATAACTACAGAAAGTGTCCTTGGTAGGAACAGTTAATAAAACATACCTAAAGAAGTGTCTGTGCTGGAAACAGTCTATTAAACATACCTAAATAAGTGTCCGTGCTGGGAACAGTCTATTAAACATACTTTAAGAAGTGTCCATGCTGGGAATAGTCTATTAAACACCACAGGACCATTGGTCCTGAATCGCTCACCTGACGTCAATCAGCCCAGCGGTTCCAGAGGAGAAGATATTTAAAAATGTGGACACACAGGCACATGACAGACAAACTCTGACCACCCTATAAGTTCACCAATGAGCTTTCGGCTCAGGTGAGATAATAACTACAAAACAAAAAGTGTCATTGGTGGGAGCATTCTATCAAACATAGCTACAGAAAGTGTTCTTGGTGGGAACAGTCTATCAAACATAGCAACAGTAAGTGTCCATGCTTGGAACAGTCTATTAAACAGAGCTGCAGTAAGTGTCCTTGGTGGGAACATAAACATTGAATCCTTAAGATTTTTCTAAGTAAAAAAGTTTGTGCTCAAAAAAATAATCTTACCAGATCTCAATAAAATTTTTGGAGTCTGGGTGAAAAATAGTGGGTTGTTCGGGGGACAGCAAGCAAACATTTTTTATGGATGGCCTCAGCTCCGTTTTCAGGAATGTACACTTATTTGGACTTTCTCCTACACATAACTACAGCAGTGTCTGTGATGGGAACCGTCTATTAAACATACCTACAGCAGTGTCCGTCGTAGGAAGAGAAAGTGTCCTTGTCGGGAACAGTCTATTAAACATAACTATTGAAAGTGTCCTTGGTGGGAACAGTCTGTTAAACAGACCTAAAGAAGTGTCCGTGCTGGGAACAGTCTATAAAGCATACCTACAGAAGTGTCCTTGGTGGGAACAGTCCATTAAAAATACCTAAAGAAGTGTCCGTGTTGGGAACAGTCTATCAAACATAACTACAGAAAGTGTGCTTCGTGGGAACAGTCTATTAGACATATATACAGAAGTGTCCATGCTGGGAAAAGTCTATTAAACATAACAACAGAAAGTGTCCTTGGTAGGAACAGTTTATAAAACATACCTAAAGAAGTGTCTGTGCTGGAAACAGTCTATTAAACATACCTAAATAAGTGTCCGTGCTGGGAACAGTCTATTAAACACAGCTACATGAAGTGTCCATGCTGGGAACAGTCTATTAAACATAGCTACATGAAGTGTCCTTGGTGGGAACAGTCTGTTAAAAATGACTACAGAAAGTGTCCTTGGTGGGAACATTCTATTAAACATAACTACAAAAAGAGTCCATGCTGGGAACAGTCTATTAAACATAGCTACAAGAAGTGTCCTTGGTGTGAACAGTCTGTTAAAAACGGCTACAGAAAGTGTACTTGGTGGGGACATTCTATTAAACATAGCTACAGAAAGTGTTCTTGGTGGGAACAGTTTATTAAACATACGTATAGAAAGAGTCCTTGTTTGAAACAGTCTATTAAACATATATACAGAAGTGTCCGTGCTGGAAACAGCCTATTAAACATAGCTACAAAAAGTGTCCTTAGTGGGAACAGTCTGTTAAAATGGCTACAGAAAGTGTCCTTGGTGGGAACATTCTATTAAACATAGCTACAGAAAGTGTCATTGGTTGGAACAGTTTATTAAACATACGTTTAGAAAGAGACCTTGTTGGAAACAGTCTATTAAACATATAAACAGAAGTGTCCGTGCTGGAAACAGCCTATTAAACATAGCTACAAAAAGTGTCCATGCTGGGAACAGTCTATTAAACATAGCTACATGAAGTGTCCTTGGTGGGAACAGTCTGTTTAAAATGGCTACAGAAAGTGTCCTTGGTGGGAACATTCTATTAAACATAGCTACAAAAAGTGTCCATGCTGGGAACAGTTTATTAAACATAGCTACATGAAGTGTCCTTGGTGGGAACAGTCTGTTAAAAACGGCTACAGAAAGTGTCCTTGGTGGGAACATTCTATTAAACATAGCTACAAAAAGTGTCCATGCTGGGAACAGTCTATTAAACATAGCTTCATGAAGTGTCCATGCTGGGAAAAGTCTATTAAACATAACTACAGAAAGTGTCCTTGGTAGGAACAGTTAATACAACATACCTATAGAAGTGCCTGTGCTGGAAACAGTCTATTAAACATACCTAAATAAGTGTCCGTGCTGGGAACAGTCTATTAAACATAGCTACATGAAGTGTCCATGCTGGGAACAGTCTATTAAACATAGCTACATGAAGTGTCCTTGGTGGGAACAGTCTCTTAAAAATGACTACAGAAAGTGTCCTTGGTGGAAACATTCTATTAAACATAACTACAAAAAGTGTCCATGCTGGGAACAGTCTATTAAACATAGCTACATGAAGTGTCCTTGGTGGGAACAGTCTGTTAAAAACGGCTACAGAAAGTGTCCTTGGTGGGGACATTGTATTAAACATGGCTACAGAAAGTGTCCTTGGTGGGAACAGTTTATTAAACATACGTATAGAAAGAGTCCTTGTTGGAAACAGTCTATTAAACTTTATACAGAAGTGTCCGTGCTGGAAACAGCCTATTAAACATAGCTACAAAAAGTGTCCTTAGTGGGAACAGTCTGTTAAAAATATCTACAGAAAGTGTCCTTGGTGGGAACATTCTATTAAACATAGCTACAGAGAATGTCCTTGGTGGGAACAGTTTATTAAACATACGTATAGAAAGAGACCTTGTTGGAAACAGTCTATTAAACATATATACAGAAGTGTCCGTGCTGGAAACAGCCTATTAAACATAGCTACAAAAAGTGTCCATGCTGGGAACAGTCTATTAAACATAGCTACATGAATTGTCTTGGTGGGAACAGTCTGTTAAAAATGGCTACAGAAAGTGTCCTTGGTGGGAACATTCTATTAAACATAGCTACAAAAAGTGTCCATGCTGGGAACAGTTTATTAAACATAGCTACATGAAGTGTCCTTGGTGGGAACAGTCTGTTATAAACGACTACAGAAAGTGTCCTTGGTGGGAACATTCTATTAAACATAGCTACAAAAAGTATCCATGCTTGGAACAGTCTATTAAACATAGCTACATGAAGTGTCCATGCTGGGAACAGTCTATTAAACATAGCTACATGAAGTGTCCTTGGTGGGAACAGTCTGTTAAAATGGCTACAGAAAGTGTCCTTGGTGGGAACATTCTAATAAACATAGCTACAAAAAGTGTCCATGCTGGGAACAGTCTATTAAACATAGCTACATGAAGTGTCCTTGTTGGGAACAGTCTGTTAAAAACGGCTACAGAAAGCGTCCTTGGTGTGAACATTCTATTAAACATAGCTACAAAAAGTGTCCATGCTGGGAACAGTCTATTAAACATAGCTACATGAAGTGTCCATGCTGGGAACAGTCTATTAAACATAGCTACATAAAGTGTCCTTGGTGGGATCAGTCTGTTAAAAATGTCTACAAAAAGTGTCCTTGGTGGGAACATTCTATTAAACATAGCTACAAAAAGTGTCCATGCTGGGAACAGTCTATTAAACATAGCTACATGAAGTGTCCTTGGTGGGAACAGTCTGTTAAAAACGGCTACAGAAAGTGTCCTTGGTGGGAACATTTTATTAAACATAGCTACAAAAAGTGTCCATGCTGGGAACAGTCTATTAAATATAGCTACATGAAGTGTCCATGCTGGGAACAGTCTATTAAACATAGCTACATAAAGTGTCCTTGGTGGGAACAGTCTGTTAAAAATGTCTACAGAAAGTGTTCTTGGTGGGAACATTCTATTAAACATAACTACAAAAAGTGTCCATGCTGGGAACGGTCTATTAAACATAGCTACATGAAGTGTCCTTGGTGGGAACAGTCTGTTAAAAACGGCTACAGAAAGTGTCCTTGGGGGGGGACATTCTATTAAACATAGCTACAGAAAGTGTCCTTGGTGGGAACAGTTTATTAAACATACGTATAGAAAGAGTCCTTGTTGGAAACAGTCTATTTAACATATATACAGAAGTGTCCGTGCTGGAAACAGCCTATTAAACATAGCTACAAAAAGTGTCCTTAGTGGGAACAGTCTGTCAAAAATGGCTACAGAAAGTGTCCTTGGTGGGGACATTCTATTAAACATAGCTACAGAAAGTATCCTTGGTGGGAACAGTTTATTAAACATACGTATAGAAAGAGTCCTTGTTGGAAACAGTCTATTTAACATATATACAGAAGTGTCCGTGCTGGAAACAGCCTATTAAACATAGCTACAAAAAGTATCCTTAGTGGGAACAGTCTGTTAAAAATGGCTACAGAAAGTGTCCTTGTTGGGAACATTCTATTAAACATAGCTACAGAAAGTGTCCTTGGTGGGAACAGTTTATTAAACATACGTATAGAACGAGACCTTGTTGGAAACAGTCTATTAAACATATATACAGAAGTGTCCGTGCTGGAAACAGCCTATTAAACATAGCTACAAAAAGTGTCCATGCTGGGAACAGTCTATTAAACGTAGCTACATGAAGTGTCCTTGAGGGAAACAGTCTGTTAAAAATGGCTAC
Source organism: Lucinisca nassula (assembly GCA_963580285.1). Classification (NCBI taxonomy): domain Eukaryota; kingdom Metazoa; phylum Mollusca; class Bivalvia; order Lucinida; family Lucinidae; genus Lucinisca; species Lucinisca nassula. Next base: position 106,620,610 of record OY757022.1, read on the forward strand.
AGAAAGTGTCCTTGGTGAGAACATTCTATTAAACATATATACAGAAGTGTCCATGCTGGGAACAGTCTATTAAACATAGCTACATGAAGTGTCCTTGGTGGGAATAGTCTGTGAAAAACGGCTACAGAAAGTGTCCTTGGTGGGGACATTCTATTAAACATAGCTACAGAAAGTGTCCTTGGTGGGAACAGTTTATTAAACATACGTATAGAAAGAGTCCTTGTTGGAAACAGTCTATTAAACATATATACAGAAGTGTCCGTGCTGGAAACAGTCTATTAAACACAGCTACATGAAGTGTCCTTGGTGGGAACAGTCTGTTAAAAATGGCTACAGAAAGTGTCCTTGGTGGGAACATTCTATTAAACATAGCTACAAAAAGTGTCCATGCTGGGAACAGTCTATTAAACATAGCTACATGAAGTGTCATTGGTGGGAACAGTCTGTTAAAAACGGCTACAGAAAATGTCCTTGGTGGGAATATTCTATTAAACATAGCTACAAAAAGTGTCCATGCTGGGAACAGTCTATTAAATATAGCTGCATGAAGTGTCCATGCTGGGAACAGTCTAATAAACATAGCTACATAAAGTGTCCTTGGTGGGAACAGTCTGTTAAAAATGTCTACAGAAAGTGTTCTTGGTGGGAACATTCTATTAAACATAACTACAAAAAGTGTATATGCTGGGAACGGTCTATTAAACATAGCTACATGAAGTGTCCTTGGTGGGAACAGTCTGTTAAAAACGGCTACAGAAAGTATCCTTGGGGGGGGACATTCTATTAAACATAGCTACAGAAAGTATCCTTGTTGGAAACAGTCTATTTAACATATATACAGAAGTGTCCGTGCTGGAATCAGCCTATTAAACATAGCTACAAAAAGTGTCCTTAGTGGGAACAGTCTGTTAAAAATGGCTACAGAAAGTGTCCTTGGTGGGGACATTCTATTAAACATAGCTACAGAAAGTGTCCTTGGTGGGAACAGTTTATTAAACATACGTATAGAAAGAGACCTTGTTGGAAACAGTCTATTAAACATATATACAGAAGTGTCCGTGCTGGAAACAGCCTATTAAACATAGCTACAAAAAGTGTCCATGCTGGGAACAGTCTATTAAACATAGCTACATGAAGTGTCCTTGGTGGGAACAGTCTGTTTAAAATGGCTACAGAAAGTGTCCTTGGTGGGAACATTCTATTAAACATAGTTACAAAAAGTGTCCATGCTGGGAACAGTCTATTAAACATAGCTACATGAAGTGTCCTTGGTGGGAACAGTCTGTTAAAAACGGCTACAGAAAGTGTCCTTGGTGGGGACATTCTATTAAACATAGCTACAGACATTGTCCTTGGTGGGAACAGTTTATTAAACATACGTATAGAAAGAGACCTTGTTGGAAACAGTTTATTAAACATATATACAGAAGTGTCCGTGCTGGAAACAGCCTATTAAACATAGCTACTAAAAGTGTCAATGCTGGGAACAGTCTATTAAACATAGCTACATGAAGTGTCCTTGGTGGGAACAGTCTGTTAAAAATGGCTACAGAAAGTGTCCTTGGTGGGAACATTCTATTAAACATAGCTACAAAAAGTGTCCATGCTGGGAACAGTTTATTAAACATAGCTACATGAAGTGTCCTTGGTGGGAACAGTCTGTTAAAAACGGCTACAGAAAGTGTCCTTGGTGGGAACATTCTATTAAACATAACTACAAAAAGTGTATATGCTGGGAACGGTCTATTAAACATAGCTACATGAAGTGTCCTTGGTGGGAACAGTCTGTTAAAAACGGCTACAGAAAGTATCCTTGGGGGGGGGGGACATTCTATTAAACATAGCTACAGAAAGTATCCTTGTTGGAAACAGTCTATTTAACATATATACAGAAGTGTCCGTGCTGGAATCAGCCTATTAAACATAGCTACAAAAAGTGTCCTTAGTGGGAACAGTCTGTTAAAAATGGCTACAGAAAGTGTCCTTGGTGGGGACATTCTATTAAACATAGCTACAGAAAGTGTCCTTGGTGGGAACAGTTTATTAAACATACGTATAGAAAGAGACCTTGTTGGAAACAGTCTATTAAACATATATACAGAAGTGTCCGTGCTGGAAACAGCCTATTAAACATAGCTACAAAAAGTGTCCATGCTGGGAACAGTCTATTAAACATAGCTACATGAAGTGTCCTTGGTGGGAACAGTCTGTTTAAAATGGCTACAGAAAGTGTCCTTGGTGGGAACATTCTATTAAACATAGTTACAAAAAGTGTCCATGCTGGGAACAGTCTATTAAACATAGCTACATGAAGTGTCCTTGGTGGGAACAGTCTGTTAAAAACGGCTACAGAAAGTGTCCTTGGTGGGGACATTCTATTAAACATAGCTACAGACATTGTCCTTGGTGGGAACAGTTTATTAAACATACGTATAGAAAGAGACCTTGTTGGAAACAGTTTATTAAACATATATACAGAAGTGTCCGTGCTGGAAACAGCCTATTAAACATAGCTACTAAAAGTGTCAATGCTGGGAACAGTCTATTAAACATAGCTACATGAAGTGTCCTTGGTGGGAACAGTCTGTTAAAAATGGCTACAGAAAGTGTCCTTGGTGGGAACATTCTATTAAACATAGCTACAAAAAGTGTCCATGCTGGGAACAGTTTATTAAACATAGCTACATGAAGTGTCCTTGGTGGGAACAGTCTGTTAAAAACGGCTACAGAAAGTGTCCTTGGTGGGAACATTCTATTAAACATAGCTACAAAAAGTGTCCATGCTGGGAACAGTCTATTAAACATAGCTACATGAAGTGTCCATGCTGGGAACAGTCTATTAAACATAGCTACATGAAGTGTCCTTGGTGGTAACAGTCTGTTAACAATGTCTACAAAAAGTGTCCTTGGTGGGAAAATTCTATTAAACATAACTACAAAAAGTGTCCATGCTGGGAACATTCAATTAAACATAGCTGCATGAAGTGTCTTTGGTGGGAACAGTCTGTTAAAAACGGCTACATAAAGTGTCCTTGGTGGGGACATTCTAATAAACATAGCTACAGAAAGTGTCCTTGGTGGGAACAGTTTATTAAACATACGTATAGAAAGAGTCCTTGTTGGAAACAGTCTATTAAACATATATACAGAAGTGTCCGTGCTGGAAACAGCCTATAAAACATAGCTACAAAAAGTATCCATGCTGGGAACAGTCTATTAAACATAGCTACATGAAGTGTCTTTGATGGGAACAGTCTGTTAAAAATGGCTACAGAAAGTGTCCTTGGTGGGAACATTCTATTAAACATAGCTACAAAAAGTGTCCATGCTGGGAACAGTCTATTAAACATAACTACATGAAGTGTCCTTGGTAGGAACAGTCTGTTAAAAACGGCTACAGAAAGTCTCCTTGGTGGGAACATTGTATTAACATAGCTACAAAAAGTGTCCATGCTGGGAACAGTCTATTAAACAAAGCTACATGAAGTGTCCATGCTGGGAACAGTCTATTAAACATAGCTACATGAAGTGTCCTTGGTGGGAACAGTCTGTTAAAAATGTCTACAGAAAGTGTCCTTGGTGGGAACATTCTATTAAACATAACTACAAAAAGTGTCCATGCTGGGAACAGTCTATTAAACATAGCTACATGAAGTGTCCTTGGTGGGAACAGTCTGTTAAAAACGGCTATAGAAAGTGTCCTTGGTGCGGACATTCTATTAAACATAGCTACAGAAAGTGTCCTTGGTGGGAACAGTTTATTAAACATACGTATAGAAAGAGTCCTTGTTGGAAACAGTCTATTAAACATATATACAGAAGTGTCCGTGCTGGAAACAGCCTATTAAACATGGCTACAAAAAGTGTCCTTAGTGGGAACAGTCTGTTAAAAATGGCTACAGAAAGTGTCCTTGCTGGGAACATTCTATTAAACATAGCTACAGAAAGTGTCCTTGGTGGGAACAGTTTATTAAACATACGTATAGAAAGATACCTTGTTGGAAACAGTCTATTAAACATATATATAGAAGTGTCCGTGCTAGAAACAGCCTATTAAACATAGCTACAAAAAGTGTCCATGCTGGGAACAGTCTATTAAACATAGCTACAGAAAGTTTGCTTGGTGGGAACTTCTTATTAAACATACGTATAGAAAGTGTCCTTGTTGGAAACAGTCTATTAAACATACCAACAGAAGTATCCGTGATGGGAACAATATATTAAACATACCTACAGAAAGTGTCCTTGATGGGGACAGTCTATTAAACATAGCTACAGAAAGTGTCCTTGCTGGGAACAGACTATGAAGCGTACTACAGAAAGTGTCCGTGGTGGGAACAGTCTTTTAAATATACCTACAGAAAGTGTCCATGCTAGGACCAGTCTTTTAATGATAGCTTTAGAAAGTGTCCGTGCTGGAAAATGTCTACTAATCATAACTACGAAATGTGTCCTTGGTGGGAACAGTCTATTTAACATACCTATATAATTGTCCGGGCTGGGAACAGTCTATAAACATACCTACAGAAGTGTCTGTGCTTGGAACAGTCTATAAAACATACCTACAGAAAGTGTCCGTGGTTGGAACAGTCTATTAAGCATACCAATATAAATTGTCCTTGCTGGGAACAATCTATTAAAGGAGTCCATTATGGAATCCACCAATCGCTAAAAACAATTGCAGGAAATTGTTCAAATGTCTAGTTTGCTTTAAATCATGTGTATTAAATAAGGCTAAAAGGGATGCCCTTTGAGAACCATGAACCATGAACGCATTCAAAAACGAAAATAGCAGAATACATTTGTTGTTTGGGCCAGACAAGCTTGTTTCGGCCATCAAGGCCTCATCAGTAGCCCTAAAAGAAATGCTGAAAACGAGTATCAGCGGTTACGAGTATCAGCGTAAAACGTGGAAAATGACGTTGAAAGTTGACGTTACGTCAGAAGAAATTTCCAGTTTAATTTAACGTCATGCGGCAAATTTTGATTACGGATTATTTTGCTCCAGACAAGTGGAAAGTGTATGGATTTGTATGCGGTTTGTAGCCTGCTTCCACAATAGAATAATTTTTGTCTTTTAGTCAGAATGTTTCTTTTGTAAGGACTAATTGATTCTTAATTAGCTGGGTTAAATGCTTCTTTAAATGGACATTTTACTGACTCCTTTGATATTCATTTGGGATCAAGATACAATAAAAACATCCCTTCGAATTCAACGTTGTTCTTCTTCTTTGTCCTGATGCAAAATAAATAGATGACTTGACGGATGTTTTAAGGTAACCGGGCGCCAAGGGCACATAGGGGCTACCCCCAGTTCGCCAGCTGGGATTAGTTGTAGGTCTTTTCCCTAGGCTGCCAATATGCTGACTCCTGTATGCTTGACAAGATACAAGAAACAAGATACAAGAATTTTATTGCGAATTTTCGGCCCACGTAGGAGCACATAAAGAGGCATATTATAATAATGGATAAACCAAGTAGACAATCAAGGAAAGAATTCCAAACGACAGAGGCATATGAAACAAAAAAAAACAAAAAAAAAACTGGAAAACCCAGTGTAAATGATATCTGGGTGATATCATCATTATCCTAAGTATTGGGACAGACAGTCCTACCCAAACAGTGCAGACCCAGATCAGGAGCAGTCTGGTCAGGGTCCTCACTGTCTGCCACTCCTTGCCGTGTCATGAAACAAATTTTCATATCTTTATCAAATCATAACTTCAGAAGAATTGCACAAGCATTCAAGGTGTCCCAATCTTCAGGAACTCCTTGAGATGTTTAATATAACGCCAAAGCATATTATGCACTATAAACTCTTCTCCTGTTTATGTATCAAAATTGTCAGATTCTGCACATCATTGTTTTACCGCCAAAGATCCCAAATATTGGGACAGACAGTCCTAACCAAACAGTGCAGACCCTGATCAGGAGCAATATGACCAGGGTCTACACTGTCTGTCATTCCGTCTGCACTCCCTGCTGTGCCATGAAATAAGTCCGTCACAACCTCAGGAGAACTCCAGCAAGCCCTCATGGTGTCCAAATCTTTAGGATCCTTAAGGTAGTATAAACTCCCTGATGAGATGTTCAATCCTAATCCTGCCGAATAAATCAACCTGCCACACCTATTTATGACCACCAACCAATCAAATTGCTTGAAATAATGTATTCATTCAGATTCGTAAAAAGAATATTAAACTGTGCAGATCCTGATCTGAATCGCACTGCTCAGCAGATTAAGGGCTAACCCGTTTTGTACTGGAAGCCCCAAAATGGGTAGTTGGCAAACAGTGCAGGCCCAGATCAGGAGCCGCAGAATGAGGCATCTGATCACGGCCTACACTGTCCGCAAACCGCCCAGCCATACTCCAAATAAATTCGAAAAAAAAACACAACCTGACACCCCCGAACCTTGAAATGGACTCCTGCTATACTGCTATACATCAGGAGGAAGATTCCATTCGACACAAAAAGGGTCAATACAGCGCCAAAGCATATTGTACACTATAAACTTTTCTGTAAGTTATCATGTGCAAAAATAGCACTAGTTTCTTTGAAACTACAACATTTTTCCCGCAATGATCCTAAGTATTGGGGCCGACAGTCCTAGCCAACCAGTGCAGACCCATATCAGAAGCAATCTGATCAAGGTCTACACCATTTGCCATTGACAGTTATCAGCTAGCCGATTGGGAGTTACGGAGGACCGCAAGTTACTATTAGTATCAAAATAATTTCAACTATGAAAAGGTTTATTACCAGCAAATATTTTGTCACCAATACAAACTGGAATAGATTCATAAAACTTTATGTTAGGCATATTTTTATGTATTTTTAATTGAAATCCTTTAATCAAAATTAAAGTGATTAACCAAACTATTGCAAAATATGCAGAGTGTTGATTTTTTTGTTTGTTTTGATTTGTTACGCCCCTTGAAAGTCTTATAAATAACTTAGTATGACACGCCAACTATTCAACAGAAATGCAATGTCCCCAACACGGACAGTGTGTGCCCACGAAGGACTGTTCCGGACAAGGTCATAGTGTTGCGTGTTGCAATTATATACTGTAGCATTTTTGACGTTATCCAAAACGACGTTGCGTTACATATGCAAGTGCATTGGAATTAAACTTTGCTCGTTACTTCGGGGTTCACTTAAACTTGGCTCCTAACCCGATGTTGTTCATACTTTTTGCCCCCACTATCGGGGCTTGGAGAAATGATGCTTCCACGCAGAGCTGAATCTGACCACACACGAGTACTGGTAAACCACTTAGAAGGAATAATTTAAGCCTGCCCAGGCAAAGCGGCTTGAGTCAGATCGTCCAATGCATATAAGCCTTCTGGTTTCATTGGGCTGCAGGGCTTTAGATGTCATTTCATCTCAAGGCCGGGTAAAAGTCCCACAAAATTTGAAACAACGTCTCCAAAATGACCTTAATCGTGTTCACGGGTACATTAAACACCAATTCAAACAAACAAATCACTTAAACTTTGCTCATTACCAAATGTTGTTCATACATCGTAGAATGTTAAATAAACTAGAGCCAGTGTTTATGAAACACAATGCCCCAAACTGCTTGAGTCTAACACTGCTTGACCCTAACACTGCTTGTCCCTAACAGTAATTAAGATATCTGTTTTTATTTGGCTGCAATGCTGAAATTTTAGAAGGAACATAACACAAGAAAAACTGAAGTTAATCAGGTCATTTATTTATCACCCCATACCAGTGTTTTAAGTTACAGGACAATAGCTCATACAGTTTTAGCGATAAGAGTATTTTGAATGCCCAAATTTCAAAGAGTTTTCAAGAAAGAGTTTTCAAGTTTTTTTTTTTTTTTTTTTGCTTTTTTTTTTTAAATAGAAAATCAGGTCATCTTCTCATCATTTCATATCAGTCTGTCAAGTTTCAATGCCATATCTCAAACTGGTTTTGTGATATCTCGTTAACAAGGAACAATCCTGTGAAATTATTTCAAAATGCGTCCAGCGGTTTTTGAGAAGAAGTTGTTTAAAGGAAAAGTTGACGACTGACAGATGCATAAACAAGGGATGACGGACAAATGCTAATCACAATAGCTCGCCTTGAGCACTTAGTGTTCACGCGAGTAAAAAATCAGGAAAACAAAACAAAACAAAATTTTTAGAGCTACCATTCTGTAAACACGGCTGGTAAACTCGTAAGGGGTAACCGTCGGTTATGCACTCAAAATCCTTACGGGTACTTCTGGTTATGCCTTCCGAGACCACAAATATGTCAACAAACAGGTGAGTGTTCCCGATATATGATTTTTAGTCATTTTTGCTAACATATTTTGGGAAATCGGGCAATGCTATTCTCAACAGCTTTCATTTCTGCATCAGAAAAGATGGGTGTGGACATGAAAAGGCAAGCGGTCGATTTTTAATTTAATTTCCCCCTGAGGAAGGTAGTCAGATATTTCTGTTTTGACCTGTTTTCTAGTGTCGAATGAAGGCATTTTCAGCTACCCGGACGATGCGAAACTAATCCAACATGCCAACTAACACGTAATTCAAACCACTTTCATGTTGAAATACATAAGTTGCAAACTTTCCGCAGAATTTGTTTCAGGAGCGTTAATATTTGTGTCGATTATGACTAATGAGGACGCATTACTCCTTACGGGAGCATTACCCCTTACGGGGACAGAAAAAGCCAACTAATTGTTGTCTGATTGAAATGCGTTTCTTCATTCAATAATTCACACAAACGGTTCATCAAAGCCCTGGAGACACTGCAGTTGCTCGGTACGACTGATAATACTGTTAACTTTATTCAGAACGATAACTTAAAATCGAAATTCGTGCCCACGTCTGAATTGCTCGTACGTATCCAAATTCATGTACTCGAACGAATTGCTGAAACCTGATATTGCTATATTTTCAAGGCATTTATCTGATATGCTCGTACAGTAGAATAAATTTCATATTAAATACGCATTTTACTATACGCCCCCGCCCATCGGGGCTTGGAGTGCTTCTGCGCAGAGCTGAAACCGACCCTCTGGATTCCACTCATTATATTTTTGTACTTTTGTCTTATCTTATTTTTCTTATCATATTCATTTTTTCTACCTAAACGCTTATCAATCAATTATCAATTATGAAATTCCAAGTTCATGATGATTTTGCTAAATCTTGATGCATTTGCTATCTTTCTAAAGACTTCAGCACGTAGAAATGCTCATATGAAAAACGTCTTATCACATACATGTATATTATTAAGTATGATATTATTTGCTTGTGTCTATTTTTGACCGTTACATGTATTTAAAAACTGTCTACCGTCATTATAGATGTAAATGTATATATTGTGTTTGAGGAGAAGAACTAAATAAGCTGATAGCTTCCGTTCTAATCCTGGTTATAAAGTAAAAATTTATATATTGTATTTCGTATGGTGAACAGAGAAATAAATACGTTTAAACTAAACCGACCGAACTTGAGTACTGGTAAAGCGTTTAGGTCTGAGCCTGTCCAGGAAAACTGCAGCGAGGGGGAACGCTCCTTAAAGGTCCTAACTCATCAGTGCAACATCGACAAAGCTGCTCCGATTAAGTTTGTACATCATCAGTAAAGACTAAAAATGATCCTACATGCTAGTATTGGGACTGACACCGTACGGGTAATGCTCCCGTAAGCGGTAATGGGACCTCGTAAGTCATAATCGACACAAATATTAAAGCTCATGGAAAAAATTCTGCGGAAATTTCGCAAATTATGTATTTCAACATGAACATGGTTTGAATTATGTGTTATTTGGCATGTTGGATTAGTTTCGCATCGTCCGGGTAGCTGAAAATGCCTTCATTCGGCACTAGAAAACAGGTCAGAACAGAAATATCTGACTACCTTCCTCAGGGAGAAATTAAATTAAAAATCGACCGCTTGCCTTTTCGTGTCCACACCTATCTTTTCTGATGCAGAAATGAAAGTTGTTGAGAATAGCTCAAAATATGTTTACAAAATGACTACACATCATATATCGGGAACACTCACCTGTTTGTTGACATATTTGTGGTCTCGGAAGGCATAACCAGAAGTTCCCGTAAGGATTTTGAGTGCATAACCGACGGTTACTCCTTACGAGTTTACCAGCCGTGGTAAAGTTTCAGGGCAATAGCCCGAACAGTTTTTTAGTTATCTTGCTTACAAGCATAAAACGCAAACAAAAATTCAAAGGACCATAACTCAAGAAAAAAATTTCGTTTTTTTTTTCAAAAGTTAATCAGTTCATCTACTCATCATCCTAAACCAGTTTGTAAAGTTTCAAGGCAAAATCTCAAACAATTTTTGAGATATCTTGCTTACAAGATTTCGAAGTATTTTTTGCAAAGGGGCATGACTCCAGAAGGGGGCATAATCATGACCAGAAAAAAACACGGGTCAATTATTTTTCCATAAGGAATCCATATATGAAATTTCAAAAACCAAACACCAATGGTTTCTAAGTTATGCTATGCAGTAAAAAAGCGGGACGGACGGAAGGACGGACGGACGAACAGGGCAAAACCAATATGCCCCCACAACTTCTTCGTAGTTGGGGGCATAATTACATCCATTTCTTAAGTGAGTGACTGCTACTCACGTGTATAGTCGTTGTAATTCCAGGTATTCCTATATTCGGTCAATGTTTTTCTAAATACAGATGGCCAAGGTGGTTTGTGCGTTTGCTTGTTTTCTATTTTTACGGTACCTTGTCAATGATAGCATCTGTGTCCTGTTCTTGATTAAACAAATACTCCTTCTGTACGATGTCACCGAATGTCAGGATGGCTATGTGTGTCCCTTCCGGGCTTACATCGAATGACCTCACCAGTCGTTTTGTAAAGTTAAGCATTTTGTCGAAATGAACGATCCAGATGCTGCTTGAACTGTCTATGATGAATACAACGTCCGCAATCTGGTCACAGTGACCCTTGTCTGCCAAGATATAAGTGATAATACATTAAATTTCTATAATGAGACCACCTTTGGGACTGTTCAAAAGTGGTCTTTGGTCCCTGTCCAAGTGACACTGTGTGCAGAATACAAAGAGAAAGAACAACTAAGCTGTTTAAAGCAGAATTAGTCTTAACCCTAATATTGCTGTTCACAGCAACCCCTGTCTTTGCAAACAGTGTAGATTCAGATCAGATTGCTTCTGAAGAAGCCATCTGATCAGGATCTACACTGTTTGGCATTCAGTTTATGAATTTGTAGCAATAAATTACATCAAGTAATTTGATTGGTTGATAGACAGAAATGGGTGTGGCTTAAATGAATATTCAGCAAGATAATGGTTAATTTTAGGCGGTCTTAATAGTGGAATTATACTGTACAAAAAAAAAAGAAGTCAGCATCATATGCGTAGGACATATTATTTTATGAGCCCCGCAAACGAATTTGTGTCTTCGAGCATTCCGCCATGACAAATTTTAACTGTGCATGCCCAGCCATTCAGAGGGCCAGGGATATGGCTTTCTGTCTGAAGGTTCCTCTTGATTCACTGCTTGTATGAGCGAGCAGCGAAGGTTCTGGTGAGACTGCGCGGATGCGCAGGCTCGCCTGAACCTTCGCTGCTCGCATAGGCGATAAGTACCAAAATCGCTTGACGGGGCCCATATTATTAGGCTTATGTGGAGAATAACAATGACAATCAAAAAAGCTGTCGTGCTGGTTAATGACAAGTCATTGTTGCACACAGTATGGACCTATATCAGACTGCTCCTCCAGAAACAGTCTGATCATGGTCCATGTTTTCTGCCTGTTTGCATTAAAATGTTCAAGAAGATTCAGCAGACAACATAAAGTGACAACATTTCAGACGCGTCTTAAAGGTTAATCCCAACCATACAACAAATAGCTCTTGCATTTTTAATGGCCCCATGTTTAGATGGATTTTTTCTGGCTTTCAATAGAATACAATACTTTTATGTATCCAATCAAGGGCCATTACTGGCATATACAGTAAAACCTCCACTACTGGTCACCTCTGTTAAGCAGTCACCTCTCTGCAGCTGCCACAATAACTCCTCCCATAGCATTTTACTATATATTTTACCTCTGCTCAGCAGCCACCTCTCTCCTCCAGCCAGCAGCCACCTTAACGAGTCTAAATTCCCTCTATTCAACAGCCAGAGTTAACCCAATAGCAAAAAAATCAGATTTAAAAATAGGAATTTCTCTTCTATTGTAGTTATTTATTTCAAAATTTATTTTTCCCATAATTACCACTGTGATATCTGTATTATAAACAAGTGAAAAGAAACATAAAAAGATACAGAGCCCTCCATCATTTATTTTTCTTTTAGTACATCCATGTCGAGCTGTCTTCAGTAAAAACCGTTTTATGTCTGTCGATACCAATCTATACATCATCCCAGACATTTACCTCTGTTGAACAACCACCTCCCTTAAACAGCCAGTTAAGAACTTTTCCCAGGGTGGCTGTTTAATGGAGGTTACACTGTATAACATATAACTCAATAAACATAATAAAACACATTTGCAATGAGTTGAAATAAGCGTGATAAGATGAGCATGAAACGACATGAAAATGATTTGAATAAAGGTAGAGAATACAACTCCTAGTATGCGCAGGGTGATATGTTGGCAAGATACTTGTTTTTGCACCAACCGTAAATGACATTAAATGTGTTTTACGCATGTCTAAGTTGCCAACAGTCATATACAGTAAAATCCCGCTATTAAGACCTCCAAACATTGATACTAATTTTGCTTTCAAAAGCTTATTGGTAAGTTTCAGTTATTCTTTTTGGCGCTTTCTGCATACAGTGTCCTCTGGTCAGAGACCACATTTGGGACTGTTCAAAAGTGGTCTTTTGAACAGTCCCAATGGTGGTCTTAATATAGGAATTTGACTGTATATATATATGCTTTGAAAACAGTGTGTGTCTATGTCTCATGCATATGGTCCATTCAATACGCGGTGTTTAACCCTTAACCCTTATCTTGCTGAATATTCATTTAAGCCACACCCATTTCTGTCTATCAACCAATCAAATTACTTGATGTAATTTATTGCTACAAATTTATAAACTGAATACCAAACGGTGTAGATCCTGATCAGACGGCTCAGAAGCCATCTGATCTGGATCTACACTGTTTGCAAAGATAGGGGTTGTCGTGAACAGCAAGATAAGGCTTCTTCAGAAGTCATCTGATCTGGATCTACACTGTTTGCAAAGATAGGGGTTTTCGTGAACAGCATGATAAGGGTTAAGATGCCAATCACAAAATAATTGTCGCCTGCTTTGTTGTCTGCTGGTTACTTTAAAAAGCCATTGATGCAAACAGTGTGGACCTGGGGGGGCAGTCTGATCAAGGTCCACACTGTTTGTTTAAAAATTGCAACAGGATGCCACAGAGGCAATAAACAGACGATTTTTAATGCATAATTTCTCATTTATGGATGGCCCGGATGCTTACGGGATCAGCAAAGGCTCTGATCTGACTGCGCGGATGCTTAGGCTTATTTGGAAAGCCCAATACCGTGTTTTCCAGCACGACAAACTATACAATAAAACCTATGCAATCAACAAGGAATCAGATCAGCCTAAGCATCCGCGCAGTCAGATCAGAGCCTTTGCTGATCCCGTGAGCACCCGGGCTATCCATAGAGCGAAAAGGAAACCTCCCATTTCTCCCTATGGGTAGTGCAAAGGAAACCTCTTGGAGGCTTCCCTTTTCTCTCTATGGATAGTGAAAGTTTCCTATTTCTCTCTAAGGATAGTGCAAGGGAAACCTCTTTGAGATTTCCCATTTCTCTCTTTGAATAGTGCTAGGGCCTTTCTCTCTATGGATGGTGCAAAAATAAGTAGGCTGAGCTACGTCTTAGTTTGTCGCACAGGTGTTCTTGTTTGCTTGTTTGTGTTGAGGTTTTTAAGTCCTCGCCAACACTATTTGGGTCATTTTGGAGACGTTTCCTCAGATAATGTGGGACATTTACCCGACATTGAGATTAAATGACACGTCAAGGTGAAACCGGCTCGCATCACTTTTCCTTGGCAGGCTGGACTTTCCAAGCGGCTTTACCAGTACTCAATGTGAAGCGGTAGGTTTCAGTTCTGCGCGGAAGCCAAATCTATTTCTCCAAGCCCCATGCTTTGTGACCGGGGTGGGTGGGTTGCGGGTGGGTGCGGGTCTTCTTGTCGACTGTACGTATTGGTCTCATATGTCAACTCTTACATGCCTACGAAGTTGAATATGTACACAATTATTCAATGTCGATTTTCTTTTTGCTTTCGTATTACTGTTTAAGATTATTTCACTTATTTCGAGCCAATCGTTAATCGGAGGTATGGGCCTAAACCGGAGTCTCACATGGGACCAATAGCTGATTAAGCGATAGCAATCTATCTATAAGTACTGTTAACATTTTAGTGTCTGAAGGTGCGTCAAGGAAAAATAGATATTTGGACGTGCGCGTAGCGAAGAAGCAGATCAGACTGCGCGTTTGAGCAATCTGAGCTGATCTGAACGTTATGCCGTGCGCTATATGGGTAAACGCACAGTCTGAGCTGGGTCTTTGCCATGTGGTATATGGGTAAACGAACAGTCTGAGCTGGGTCTTTGCCGTGCGCTATATGGGTAAACGCGCAGTCTGAGCTGGGTCTTTGCCGTACGGTATATGGGTAAACGCGCAGTCTGAGCTGGGTCTTTGCCGTGCGGTATATGGGTAAACGCGCAGTCTGAGCTGGGTCTTTGTCATGTAGTATATGGGTAAACGCGCAGTCTGAGCTGGGTCTTTACCGTGCGCTATAGGAGTAAACGCGCAGTCTGAGCTTGGTCTTTGCCGTGCCCTATATGGGTAAACGCGCAGTCTGAGCTGGGTCTTTGTAGTGCGCTTTATGGGTAAACGCGCAGTCTGATCATGAGCTTGGTCTTTTCCATGCGCTATAGAGGTAAACGCGCAGTCTGAGCTGGGTCTTTGCCATGCGCTATAGATGTAAACGCGCAGTCTGAACTGGGTCTTTGCCATGCGCTATATATGTAAACGCGCAGTCTGAGCTGGGTCTTTGCCGTGCGCAACACCCAAAGTTTCATCAGGCTAACAGAGAAGACGGTTGCGCATTCATTGTTCGTAAATGTTCGGAAGATACGTATTGGCGAAGCTATCTATCTATCTTCCATAACACCTTAACCTCCGAAGAGGACTTCAGATGGGTATTCCGGTATACCAAGTGCTAAAGGGGGTTAGTTGAATAAAAGGGGGCAGAAAAGTGGGTGAGATGAGTTTGTGCAGTGCGAAAAGAGAATGTTAGTATAGTTAAAAGATAAAAACAGCTTCTGGTGTTTAAGGTGATATGTGGACTACCTGGCAGACAGCTGTACTAAACTGTGCCAGGGTAGGGAGGACCGGTATGTGATGGGGTAGGGCATTCCAGTGGATGATAGTGCGGGGGAAGAATGTGAACCTGTAGTAGTCTTTCAGAGTCATGATCTGTCGGTATGCTAGAGGATGGTTTTTTGAGGAGGTACGGGTATTCCGGATCAGGTAGTCAGCAGCAGGTATCGCAACAAGGTCAAATGTGACCTTATAAAGGAGGACCAACCGACTGTCTATGCGTCGTTGGTCGAGGGTGCGCCATTTGAGATCCTGGAGCATTTTCGTGGCGCTAGATGTATATCGGTAATCTCTGTTTACCCATCTAGCAGCCCTTCGCTGCACTGATTCCAATTTGTAGGTATCTGAAGCCGTATAAGGGGACCACACAGTAGAAGCATACTCTAACTGTGGGCGGACAAGCGTTTTGTATGCTGTGGCCTTCAGGTCCTTATTGTTGACCCGAATTTTACGTTTTAGGAAGCCTAGAGTCTGATTTGCCTTTTTACTAATGTTATTTACATGATCTGTCCATCTGAGGTCTTCCGAAATGGTGACCCCTAAGTATTTGGCGGATGATACAGTTTCAAGTACACAGCCATGAAGACGGTATTCAGTTTGGAAGGGAGATTTACTTCGGGTCACATGGATGACCTGACACTTTGAGGGATTAAAGCTCATATCCCAGAGCTTTTCCCATTTTTCAAGGTTCTCAAGGTCTTTCTGGAGGATCTCCGAGTCTGTCTCAGCATCGAGGGCAAGGTACATGGCTGTGTCGTCTGCGAATAGCCTTACTCTGGATCTTACCTGATCCGGAAGATCATTTATGTAGGCTAAAAACAACATGGGACCGAGAACCGAGCCCTGCGGGACACCTGAGGGAACTGGGATGCTGTCAGAGTTAGAGCCGTTTAAAATAACTGATTGTGACCTGTTGTCTAGAAAATCTTTTATCCAGTTTAATGTGTTCCCTCTTATACCATAGAAATGAAGTTTTTGGAGTAATTTTTCATGTGCTACCTTATCAAAAACTTTGCTAAAATCTAAAAGGATGAGGTCAGTTTGCTTTCCAGACTGCATATTTTTAGCAAGTTCATCAACAAGCATAATGAGTTGTGTAGCTCACGAAGCTCACGGTCATAAAACACAATCAGTGTTGAGTGCTTCCTGGCTCCTAAATGACATTTTAAGATAGACATGTACATGTATTTGTGGATGTTTGTGTTGAGGTTTAACGTCCCCGTCAGCTCTATCAAGATTAATTTGGTTATAGACGTCGCTTCCGATTTTGCGCGACTTTTACAATGTACCCGACATTTAGATGAAATGACATCTCAAGCCTACCGCTCAATGAAACTGGTCGGGTTTAATGGGCAGTCCGACTCGCACCACTTTTTAGGGGGCAGGATTAGACTTTATGAGCGATTTACCAGTATTCAAATGTGCGCTGTGCGGAAGCAGCATTTATCCAAAAAAATGTGTCCAAGTCCCGATGGGACGGGGTTGGGGTGGGGGTGCGCATAGACGTTTGTGGCATTTTCAATTTTCATTAATTGCGTTCCATTGTTTGTAAGACACGCTTTTCTCCGTGTAAAGGGGGATATGCTCCAGAATTCATTCATCACATGAACTTGATAGAAGCCTCCGTGGTGTAGTAGTTATGCTACTCGCTTTTAAACCAGGGGTCGCTGGATCGATTCCGGGCTTCTCCAGACTTTCGGATGAGTCTTTAAACCGAGGTCCCGTCTCCGTATGACCTTAGCTGTTGGTGAGACGTAAAACTCAAATACTCACTCACTCACATGAACTTGATAAATGTGACGTCATGGAGTAGATTTGTCCCTAATGTTTCATATGTATTGTGAATTTTGACACCAATACATGCAAATTTCCGATAAAAATCCGATTTTTTCATATTCTACTCTAAGCATAGATTGTAGGTACGTGCTAGAACCACCTCGGCGAACCGGTTCAACGGAGTACCCACAACCTATGTTTCGCCTCGCGGAGGGTGTTCTACTGAGTACCCACAACCTATGTTTTTAGCAGAAAAAGGCAAAATAATGTATACCCCTGTAAACCCCAGTGGGGCCTGAGGAGGTCAAAATAATATAGACGTGTTTTCGTGATGAAAAACAAACCCACCCGGGACACAATGTTGACTTAATGATGAATTGTTTGTCGTGGAGTTTGACGGCCCAGTCAACACTATTTTAGGTCATTTTTGAGCCGGTCGGTTTACTTATCCACACTTTTCCTGGGCAGGCTTATACGTAAGCGGTTAACCAGTACAGTGCACATTCTTTCGCCAGAAACTGACAACTGACCTTCTTGAATCAGTGGAAGGGAGAGAATGACCGTAGAAAAGATTTCACTGTGATCAGTCTCCACGAAAGAATGTTGCCGACCCCGGCAGGTATATAAACCGCGTCCTCCTGATCACCAGTCAGACGCGCATCTGACTGAGCTATCGAGACCGGTTACTGAAACGTGTATCCATTCACATCACGTACGATGATTTTATAACATGACGAAAACACGCCTATATAATTTTGCCCCCCATTGAACTCCACCTTTAAATAGTAAAAACTGGGGTTTACAGAGGTAAACCTTATTTTTATTTTTTCTGCTCTACAATATAGATTGTGGTTACTCTTTAGAACCGCCTCGATGAGGTGGTGCTAACGAGTACCCACAATCTATATTTTGAGTAGAAATAAGAAAAATATCATAATTTTTCAGCTTAAAATTTTCCTTTTTTTTCGGCGGTAAAGTTTGCAATGTTGTATAAGCGGGTTTTCGTGGTGCAAATTCGTGTCATGGATAACCTTGTAAACCCCACTGTATGCCCCTGCCCATCGGGGCTTGGAGAAATAGATGGACTGCATGTTGCTTCCACGCAGAGCTGAAAACGACCACACGCGTGTACTGGTAAACTGCTTAGAGGGTCTAAGCCTGCCTATGCAAAGCGGTGCAATTTGGACCGTCCGTGCTTATAAACCCTATTGGTTTCATTGGGCGATAGGGCTTGGAATGCTATTTCATCTCAATGTCGGTTAACAGTCCAACACAGTTTGAAGCAACGTCTCCGAAATGACATATACAGTGTTGATAGGGACGATAAACATTATATAAATCGCAAAGTCGAGTATACAGTGGTATATATCTCAGCCTTGCTGTTGTTGCTCCAGCTAATTTCCATCAAGCTGAAAGATGTTTTAGTTAGCTTATGATATGACGCATTTTGCTTAGAGGTTACAGCCCACCAATTATTAGTAGAATTATGTCCTCTGTCCGTCCAGGAACTTTTCTTTTTGTGCTAACCATTTCTACTATTTGTCAGTATGTGTTACATTCGACTTCTTGCCAAGGGCGTATAATGCTCCTCTTGCAGAGCTCTTGTTAGAGAACACTAACGAACTCGATAACCCATTTTGTACCGGAATCCCAAAAACGGGTAATTGGCAAACAGTACAGGGCCCGATCAGACGCCGCAGAACGCGGCGTCTGTGTTCTGCGGCGCCTGATTAGGGCCTACACTGTTTGCGAAAGGTTAAGCCATGTATAAGCTTGGAGTGGCCAATTCCCTATCATATTGGGTGCCAGATTTGTCTTGTTAGCAGTAAGTTTTGCTACTTTCTGCAAACAGTGCCGCTCCAGATCAGACGCCGCGTTTTGCGGCATCTGATCAGGATCAGCACTGTTTTGCGATTCCTAGAAAAGTGCCGCTTGGCATATATGGGTTAAATTATAATTGTAGGAGCGTCAGTACTTACCTCTGGTGTCCACGTTGACCTAAAATGGAAGAGAACGATGCCAGAGGTTACTAAAAAAGGTAAAAAAAAAACTTAGTGTTATTAAGCATTATACATCAGCAACCTCGGCCCCCGGAGAAATAGACTGGGCTGCATGATGCTTCCACGCAGAGCTGAAACCAATCACACATGAGTACTGGTAAACCGCTTAGGAGGTCTAAGCTTGCCCAGGTAAATTGGTGCGAGTCGAACCGTCCAGCATATATACCCTTTTGGTTTCATTGGACGGCAGGGCTTGAGATTTCATTTCATCGCAACGTCGGGTAAAGTCCCACGAAATTGGAAGCAACATCTAAAAAATGACGCAAATAGTGTTGACGAGGACGTTAAATCTCAAATCAAACAAACAAACAAGCAAACCCCTGTAATCTGCTTTAGAAAGGTTTGTTTTGTTTGAGGTTTAACGTCCCCGTCAACACTGTAAAGGTCATTTTGGAGACATTGCTTCCAATTTTGTGGGACTTTTACCCGACATTGAGATGAAATGACATCTCAAGCCCTGTCGCCCAATGAAAGCAATAGGGTTTATAAGCATGGACGGTCCGACTCGTGCGCACCGCTTTGCCTGGGCAGACTTAGATCCTCTAAGCGGTTTACCAGTCCTCGTGTGCGGGTTGGATTCAGCTCTGCGTGGAAGCATCATGCAGCCCATATAATTCGTCAATCCCTGATGGGCCGGGGCCGGCTTTAGAAAGGAGAAAATGGTCAAAATGACAAGGGCTGAAATATACATGTACAGGGAAACTTCAAAGACCGGAACACCAACGGCTCGTTTGCCACAGTTGTTCCGATGTCGTTCTTGAGTCCCGGGCTGGAAAATTGGTCATTCTAGTACCAGCTATCCGTATACAATAAAATTCCGATATTAAGACCACCTAAAATTATAGGGGCTTGAATCATAAAAAATGAAAAAAATAAAAAAAAATAATAATGGATTTTTTTTTTTCATGATTCAAGCCCCTATGATAAAATTAAGACTTATTGCTAATTGAAAAGATAAAAGATTTCAGTTATTCTCACTTTGTGTGTTTCTACACCCAGTGTCTCCTAATACGAAGAGACCACGTTTGGGACTGTTCAAAAGTGGTCTTAAAATAAAATTTTACTGTTTTTAGGAGCTTATTTCTTATTTTGTGTTGAAAATAAAGTAAAATTCCGTTATTAAGACCATCTAAAATTAAGCCTAATTCTGCTTTAGAAAGCTTATTTACAAGGGTGCAGTTATTCTTTCTTCGAATTTCCTGCACACAATGTCCTCTTGTCAGGGACCACATTTGGAACTGTTCAAAAGTGGTCTTAAAGACCACTTTTGAACAGTCCCAAAGGTGGTCTTAATATAGGCGTTTTACTGTATATGTTGCCTGTGCTCATTAGAATCGCCTCGATTGTAAGAATACACAGTACATACATTTACTTTATGGAAGAGGTGATCACACTGTACATGTAGCTCAATGCATGCGGCCCCCGCCCATCGGGGCTTAAAGATATAAATGGGCTGCATGATGCTTCCATGCATAGCTGAATCCGACCGTCCATGCTTATAAACCCTATTGGTTTCATCGGGCGACAGGGCTTGAGATGTCATTTCATCTCAAAGTCGGGTAAAAGTCCCACAGAATTGGAAGCAACGTCTCCAAAATGACCTATATAGTGTTGACGGGGACGTTAAAAATCAAATCAAACAAACAAAAGTTCAATGCATGAGCTGTTGTTGCAAAATATACCCTGTTCTATGAACTTCGTGACCACCCCTCGTATGGTTCAGAACGATGACTCTTAACCCATATAAGACAATGAATATTCCACCTAATGAGTTTAGAGTGGCCGCCCCCGCCCATCGGGGCTTGAAGAAATAGATGGGCTGCATGATGCTTCCATGCAAAGCTGAAACCGGCCCGCGCACGAGTACTGGTAGATCGCTTATAGAGGATCTAAGCCTGTCCAGGCAAAACGGTGCGAGTAGGCCCGTCCATGCTTATAAACCCTATAGGTTTCATTGGGCGACAGGGCTTGAGATGTCATTTCATCTCAATGTCGGACAAAAGACCCACAAAATTGGAAGCAACGTCTCTAAAATGACCTATACAGTCTTGACGGGGACGTTAAACCTCAAATCAAACAAACAAAACCAACAAACGAAGTTTAGAGTGGTCCATTTCTGATTATCGGGGAGTCAGGTTAGTTTTATTCGTGGTACGTTTTACAAAAATGTACAAACTTTAAACAACAAATGTAGACCCAGATCAGCTGTCGCGTTTTGCGGCGTCTGATCTGGGTCGACACTGTTTGCCAATGATAATGTCCCAAAAATGGGCCGCTAGGCACACTGCCGAAAACTACTAGCTACCGATAACTGCTCGGACAGGAGTAGGTTTCTCACCGCTGATCATTGCTTAGAGGTTCACTCGGGTCATTTGTGAGACGCCAAGTTCTGTAACGGAATGCCAGAACGTACTCCTGTTTCGCCCACCTCTGATTAATGATTAGTTCGAAGTCAGTGAAATGGTCTTGAAAAGGCCGTAAAACACACCATGACGACAACATATCTGTCCAAGATAACACCTCCTTCCATGGCTTTAGAAATGACTTTAGGTGAAATATTTATACATTTCTTAGATCATGGTTGCTTATCAGAAACGTCTCAGTGAACATATATTTCTTTTCTTTTCCTTTTTATTTTTATTTTAAGCTCGGCTGCTGTCGAAAAAAAAAAACGACGAGGTTTTGTCATAGCTCTGGCGTCGTCGTCGTCGTGCAAAAACTTGGACATCTTGTTATATCTGTCATTACTGAACATATTTACTTGAAACTCGGACTAGTTGTTCATTATGAAAAGGGAGGTGCGATAACCCTCAAAATATTTTTGGCACAGTTATGGCCCTTTTTCGACATAGAATGTTTGCAGCCGAGCGTTGGCACCCGCATGCGGTCTTGGTTGGTTTTGGTTTTACGGCCATTTCAAGATTATTTCACTCATATCGAGCCGATTGTTGTCAGAGGTAGGCGAAAACCAGAGTAACCGGAGAAAAAACACCTTGCCTTCGTAGAACACATGTGACACGGGCCAGGCTCGAACCACAGCGTTGAGTAACCCAATGATTAAGAGCCAGCGCTCTTATCCACTAGGAGCAGATATTTTGTTTGTTTTTTCCTTTGAGTTTAGGTTGTACGTACCCGTCAACACTATTAAGGTCATTTTGGAGACGTTGCTTCCGATTTTGCGGGACTTTTACCGACATTGAAATGAAATGACATCTCAAGCCCCACCGCCCATAGAAACCACTGGGGTTTAAGGAGCGTTCCGACTCGCATCACTTTTCCTGGGCAGACTTAGACCTAAGCTGTTTATCAGTACTCAAGTTCGGTCGATTTCAGCTCTGCGCGGAAGCACCGTGCAACCCAATCTATTTCTCCAGGCCCCGATGGGCGGGGACGAAGGAGCAGATATACGTGAACATGTAATCTACACGTATATTCTGGCAAATCCAAGCTTTCCAATGTAGGATGAAGTTTAGGGGTATCCATTTTATAACCATGTTTTAGTAGTGTTGACATATAATCCTTTAGCAGGGACTGTGATGAACCAATTGCAGGCGGGAGACCCCTAAACGAGTACATGTACCATGGCAAACAGTAAAGGCCCATATCAGGTCCTGCACTATTTTCGAACAGAATTTTCCGTCTAAAATAGAAAAAAAAAACGAAAAAAAAAAAAAAACAGCCTACCACCCCTTATATGACAAATTGACTTGTCCGACATATAGCAATGAAAGGGTCCACTAGTATATAGTGCGTTATGGCCGATTATACAAGTAGGTTCATATCCACATCGAAGTTTTCAAGCCGAGCAAGATGAGACTGGACATTTCTCGGTCTGAGAACCATTTAATGCTTTATATGGGTCCACGATGGGGCGTGGAAAAATAGATTGGGCAGCATCATGCTTCCACGCAGAGCTGAACCGACCGTACCTGAGTACTGGTAAACCGCTTAGAAGGTCTAAGCCTGTTTAAGCAAAATGTGTGCGAGTCGGGCCGACCCTGCTTATAAACACTATTGGTTTGCTTGGGCGGTTGGGTTTGAGATGTCATTTCATCTCAATGTCAGGTAAAAGTCCCACAAAATTGAAAGCAACGTCTCCAAAATGACCTAGAGTTGACGGGGACGTAACTCATCAATTCAAAAAACAAAACAACAACAACAACAAAAAAAAATAAATAAAATAAAACAAGATGTGTTTGTGAAATACTGATGCCCCCGGACAGCGCATGTTAAATATGAAAGCAGTATGTCCAATGTTCAAGTTTTAAAAAAATAGGTCAAGGTTACAAGGTTGAAAATTATGGGATCGTTGGAAAGGTCTTGTGACATAGAATGCACATGTAATATATGAAAGCCCTATCACTTACCAATCGAAAGTTATGGCCAATGTTAAAGTTTTTAAAAAGTAGGTCAAACGTCAAGGTCAAGATTACGAGGTCAAAAATTATGGCACCGCTAGAAAGGTCTTGTGCCTAGGAATGCACATGTGAAATATGAAAGCCATATCACTTATCAACCGAAAGTTATGGGCAATGTTAAAGTTTTTAAAAAGTAGGTGAAACGTCAAGGTCAAGGTAACGAGGTAAAAAATTATGGTACTACTGGAAAGGTCTTTTGACAAGGAATGCACGTGTGAAATATGAAAGGCACAACGTTTTCCATTCAAAAGTTATGCCCAATGTTAAAGTTTTTGCGAATGTTAAAGTTGTTAAAAAAAGAAGTAGGGTCAACTTTCAAGGTCAAGGTCACGAGGTCAACAACTATGGTATCACTGGAAAGGTCTTGTTACATGGCATATACATGTGAAATATGAAAGTCCTTTCACTAACATATCAAAAGTTATGGCCAATGTTAAAGTTTTTAAAAAGGAGGTCAAAAGTAGGTCAAATGTCAAGTTCAAGATCACGAGGTCAATATTTATGGTATCTCTTGAAAGGTCTTGTGATAAGGAATGCACATGTGAAACATGAAAGCCCTATCAGTTACCATTCAAAAGTTATGCCCAATGTTAAGGTTTTTGCGGACAGGCAAACAGAGAAACAGACAAACAGACGGACAGACAGACAGACCAAAAATTATATGCCCCCAAATCTTTGATTCCGGGGCATAAAAATGCTTTTTATGTCTTATGCTCTTGTTGTCATCATCATCATTATTATCATCATCATCATAATCATCATCATTGACAAAAGACAGAAAAGGGTATTGAATTCTATTTGTTTCAATATAAAAATGGCGGTTGTTATTGCCTTTCAGTGTATATCCAATAGACCCGTTTTTCAAGACATAAATGGTGGACAGTGTCGCATCAACGTCGATACAAAGTTGCTTAACAAACGTTATATAGACGAAAACACGCCTATATAATTTTGACCCCCTTTATAAGAGTAAAACTGGGGTTTACAGGGGTATATATTATTTTTCGTATTTAAACGTATTTAAACGTAAATATCTACCTCATTTTTAGGAGCTGTTTCTGTTTCAATGTTTTTTCTCCAGATTTTAATAAGTTCCTCTGCGTCTGCGTATTTCCTTTCCTCTATCAGCTCTTCGATAGTTCGTTCTACGAGGCCGTCAACATCCTTAAAAACTTTGTCTCTTCCTTGTTGGTCGCCTTGTTGACCCACCTGTCGCCCTTCCGGTTCGCCTTGCTCATTGCCTCCATGCTGAGTATTCCAACCTGCAGATTTTGCCTCCGACTGATATAAAATAGCGAGAAATACAAACGCGAAGACAGAGATAGGGAGGTGTCCCATCTTTATGACAGCAAGAAACCTGGGATGACTGGGCTTAATGAAGCTTTACATCAAATATATACCTGCACCCGGGATTAGTCATACTTCAGTAGATTAAAAGTGACTCTTCCTATCCAAAATTCACCAAAATGACATGTTTAACCCTTATCTTGCTGTTCACGACAACCCTATCTTTGGAAACAGTGTAGATCCAGATCAGATGGCTTCTGAAGAAGCCATCTGATCAGGATCTACACTGTTTGACTTTCAGCTCATGGATTTGTAAGAATAAATTACATCAAGTAATCTGATTGGTTCAAAGTCAGAAATGGGTGTGGCTAAACTGAATATTCAGCAAGAGAAGGGTTAAAAAGGGATTTGTGCGCGGCCCTGATTTTTTTCTCTTTCCACAACCTTGTTACTTCACGTGGGTTGCACTTTACTTGACTGATGACTGGGAGAGAATTGCGCATTCATTCATTCGCCTTGCCACAAAGATACTGCGGATGTAAAGGTTGAATTTCCTTGAGCGGGCTCATTTTATTAACCCATATATGCCTAGCGGCCCTTTTCTGGGACACTGGCAAACAGTGCAGACCCAGATCAGACGTCGCAGAATGCGGCGTCTGATCTGGGTCTACACTGTTTGCTTAAAGAACATTCATTTTTTTTTTGTAAATTTTGCAACAAACAAAAACCCGACACCCCTATAATTGGAAATGAACAAATCCAAACTCTTTAAGTGGAAGATTCCAGTGTGATATATGGGTTAAAATTGATGTGATGTTTGAGCTAAAGTCTAGCGACAACTGCAAAATATTGCCCAGTCGGCAATAAAACGTGCAGCAATTTTCACCCATAAAATTTCAGACACCAGTGGTTTTACACAGTCAACATAACCA
Source organism: Lucinisca nassula (assembly GCA_963580285.1). Taxonomy (NCBI): domain Eukaryota; kingdom Metazoa; phylum Mollusca; class Bivalvia; order Lucinida; family Lucinidae; genus Lucinisca; species Lucinisca nassula. Next base: position 106,646,461 of record OY757022.1, read on the forward strand.
TGCGATGTCATAAATGTACTTTCTTGCATAATTAGGATTCATTCTAACCCTTAAGATGACAATCACAACAATTGTCGTCTGCTAAGTTGTCTGCTGATGACATTAGAAAATGTTGCAAACAGTGTGAACCCTCGCAGTCTGATGAGAGTCCGCAAGTTTGCATGTTTGCAAAAATATTTTAAAAATCATGTACATGTATAAAGTCTTCCGGAGGGAAGAAAAATATGATTAATTTTACATATTCACTCAATTTTAATATTTCGGCCAGTGACCCTCTTCAGGAAAACTGAATTACACAGAAAACAACATCGCTAAAGTCGCCATTGATTTCAAAGGAAATAAACCCTGTGTGACTGATATCATTTTTATTTTTCACTGTTTGGGACTACTTTTTTCTCCAAATCTAATTCTGTGGTCAGTTTTTCCATCGTCAGATGATTGAAAATTAATGGACTGTATTAAAAATGACGCTAAGCCCGTTCACACGTCACGGGGACGTTAATGACTTTATTTTCGGCGCTGACGTCACGTATTTTGTTGCGCGACGTAAGATGTGTCCGCGCCTTCTTTGGGAAACTATCTCAATTATTTCAAAAATGCCATCCCAGGCTATTTCTCAGTTGCGAACTTTTAGTTACACCCAATACTATACCCAATAAATACGTTGGACACCACTAGATTGACGCGAAACGACCAGGAACAAAGTTCGTTTTCTCTGAGGGTGAGTGACGCGATTAGTGAAGCTTGAAGCATGCACGAAACAGACAATTTGATTTTTTTTTTCAGTGTAAGATCAAATTTTATTTCACTCATGAACATTCACTCGTGGCTACGCCACTCGTGAAAATAATGGTTTTGGTGTTCATTCGATGAAATTATATATATATTATATAAATAATATATGGGTGTGAGGGGTGGGTGGAAAAATCCGTCCCGCGGGACACTTTCCGACATCACGAGGCTTGCCGAGTGATGCCGGACAGTGATCCCGAGGGACGGATTTTTCTATCCACCCCCCACACCCATATTGGATTCTTTTTCTTTCTATCCGTTTCATTTCTATTGCAAATTTTTAATGCTGCTGCCACTTAGGTTATCCTTAACCATGATCTATCTGTCATACTTCTTTGGGCTAAGCAATGGCTAGTAACTTTTAATCCACTTAAAACAGAAGCCATCATGTTCTCTCTGAGACGAAATCATGCTATGCCAAATTTACGTTTTGACAATACGGATATAGAATTTGTAGATTCTCATAAACACTTAGGGGTAACTTTATCTTGTAATGGACAGTGGCACACGCATATCGAAAATATTTTGAAGTCTGGGTACAAGGTTTTAGGGATGATGAGACGACTGAAATTTTCATTTAGTCGCCAAGCTCTTAACCAAATGTATTTTTCATATCTAAGGCCGTTGCTCGAATATTCATCTATTGTTTGGGATGGGTGTACCAATCAAGATCGCGATGCTCTTGAAAAGTTACAGAACGAAGCAGCCCGGGTGGTCACTGGCTTAACTAGATCAGTCTCATTAATAAACCTATATAATGAGTGTGGATGGGCAAGTTTAGCAGAGCGCAGAAAATATCAAAAATTATGTTTCATGTACAAAGTTGCGAATGGACAGGCGCCTGAATATCTATCGCAACTTATGCCACCTTTGGTGGGCGAAGTCTCTAGTTATCACTTAAGAAATTCTTCAGATCTTTCTAATTATTATACTCGAACAGAAACTTTTCGTAAGTCCTGCATGCCGTCTTCTGTTTCTTTATGGAACGAGTTAACGCCCGAAGTGAAACGGTGCGATTCATTTTCTAACTTTCAGTATAAACTTTAACTGCACTTATTTGGTTCAAGAAAAATCCCTGAATATTTCCTTAAAGGTAATCGTTACCTTAGTGTATTGCAGGCAAGAATAAGGAACAACTGCAGTAATTTAAGCCATGACCTTTTCCGAAACCACTTGACAGATGATCCTTCATGCCGATGTGGCTTTGAAATTGAAGACGCTAAACATTTTTTCTTTGACTGTCCGAATTATGCTGTGGTACGAATTGATATGTTTAGGAAAACACGTAACCAACACCCCTTGAATACTTACAGTCTGTTATACGGTAAACAAGGTGTTTCTGATAGAGATAATTTCTTTCTTTTTCAGGCAGTGCACCAATTTATCAAGGACAGCGGAAGGTTTAAATAAATCAAGCAGATATATAGTTAACAGATGATGGGCTGTGTTCATGTCAACTTTGGAACGGCGGCAGCGCGTGACTGGACCATACAACAACTTCTATCCATCTCTCTCTCTCTCTCTCTCTCTCTCTCTCTCTCTCTCTCTCTCTCTCTCTCTCTCTCTCTAATTTGTATCATTTTGTATGTGTTATGTAATTTTGGCCATTGTTCACTTTTTGTACAAAATTGTAGGGGAAGGGCCGTAACTAATGTTGGTAGAACTTGTGGCCCAACCCCATATGCTATCATGAAAGGCAATAAAATATGTTTAACTTAAAAAAAAAAAAAAAAAAGGTTACCGACGTCCGCCATTTTGTGATGACACGACAGGAATGTTTAGTGACGTCACGCATGACGACGCCGCGCATGAGGTTGTAATCAACCAGTGCATTTATCAAACACGCGATTATATTCGATTTGGGATCGGAACACCAGGGTCAGAACATAAATTTCTATCCCAGGGTAAAATCACGTATATCCTTGTCTGGTGTGCAAGAAAATTCGATCTTACACTGAAAAAAAAAAAAATCCTCTATATGACGCCGATAGTTCGTCTCCGGATCTCTATTCTCTTGTCATACTGAACATCAATTGTCCCTACCATTGCAAACATTTCAGATCAAGATCAGATCTAATACGGATTTTCAATTCGCGAGTTTGAGTAAACATGCACGTGTACATTATTGGTTTGGTCGCCATGAGGCGGGCAAACCGGGTATAATGACCAGATTGTTACTATTCCATGGAGGGGCACGTGACGCGATCAACCAATCAGCTTTAACGATGATGCAATACTATACTGCAATTACAGGAAACAGCCTGTCTGAATAGCGAAACAGACCGAAAAGCAAGCGTTTCAACTCCAACAATAAATATCTTAAGGGAAATGGAAACACCTGGCAGGTGTGGCAGTTACGGTAAATGACCAATTAATTCGAACAGTAAAAAATAAATACTGATCCCTTAGAAAATATCAGATTGGAAATTTATCAGTGTTCGAACTGTTTGATCTGAAAGACTTCCATGCATTGGACCAGGCTGGGTTCAATATTTTAAACAACTACGTTTTTTTCCCCGCGGCCCTGTCAATCCGCAAGTGATTAGAAGTTATAAATATCACTTATGCAGTGCAGAACCGTTTGATCTATAAATAAGTCAGTGTGTGCAGGGGGTCTTTGAATGCGAGCTTAACATGTAGTTACAAGTATAAGTTTACACATTGTCATTAATGACATTTACACCTATTGAACTATCACTATTCCCTTTGAAATGGGCGAGTCAATTTGTGATCTCAGGAATAACAGAAATTGATTTGTTTGGAGCAAATTCTTTTTTTAAGAGAAGCCCATATATTTTTCAAAGAATGTCCTGATAGTCTGTAATATTTGTTTTGTTCCGGCTACACCGCAGCAGACAAAGTCAAGCTACATGTATATATGGGATGTCATGTTGAAACCCGCACGTGTAGCTACTCAGTGGAGCTAGGCGCATAGATACTCCCCCCCCCCCCCCACACACACACCTATATTGTTTAAGCGCATAGTGAAGCCTGCAGGCGAGACTGCGCAGCCTTGTTTGTGTGTTCTCTGTTTACGCATAAGCTGTCACAAATCAGCGTAAGCCGGGGACATGTAGCAATTCAATGCCCATCGACGAAGTCCGCTGAAGACTGATTAGACTGCGGATGCAAAACCATCATGTTATTTAGATAGACAAGTAACAAGAAAAAGAAAATGCGGACATCATACACAATTTTAACATGTGCATGTGTGGTCTTCACTTTGTGCGCGATGAAACGTTTCAAACCTCTTCAACATTGAAGACACAATCCCGATTGCACAACTGCGCAGACTTATCTGTACGCACATGCGCAATAAGTATTTTATTCGAGATAGGAGAGCTGAACAGACTGATCCTTGCACTTGGTAGCTTAGAATGTGTTTGTAATGTCGCAAGCAGATTTGGTCGGTTAAATGTACACTGTCGTTTTAAGCCGGCGCACGGCGAAATAAAACGTTTCAAACGAAGGACCAGATCAGCCTGCGCATCTAGCCAATGTGGCCATAGTTTTCACCTGTTGTTCTTTGATTAGCACAGAGGCCATGGTAGGCACATACGAACAACGAAGACTGTTCAGACTGCATGCATGTGCAGGCTGACTTGAGTCCTCGCCCATCGCATATGACTTATTTTCTCAATCATGTTCCCCGAAATTACTTCCAATAAAACCTTGTCACCGTGAAATAAATGGGCATCTTCACTTGCTCCTCAGAAAACCAGGGTAACCCAACAGATAACCTGAATTAAACTACCTTTTTGCATGCAACAACCATGAATTTCACTCGCACGCGCTAAAAGACGTTCTGTGGAAAAAGGCAGGGAACTCTCAATTAATATTTAAAGGGGCGCTTCTGCTATCAAAGAGGCATTGAATCAAATGCCACAGCACAGTGGAAGCTACGCTCCAAAGAGTCTGAGAGCGATTCAAGCCTTTGTAGGCCACAATGCTACATCACCGACTAGGATCAGCCTGCACATCGATGCAATGTGATCAGTCTTTACTGAACCCTTAAATCTTACGAAGTCACAAGGCTAAGTGAAACCCTTTGCCTTACATACCGGTAGTGGGTGCGCATGTTCAGTGTTTGCAGGTCGTTGAGAAAGCAGCGAAGACACATCTTAGCATACTCATGCAATCCGATTAGAGTCTTCGCTGATCGCATGAGCCTGATGCAGACAATACAACATAAATAAGCGAAACTCCTGTTGCTCATCAAGGTTGATCTAAGCACTTGCTGCCTGCGTTTCTCACATTCTGATCAGTATTCGGTGAGGGTATGAACCTTCCATTACCACAGGGCTATGCAAGTGAGAGAAGCGAAAACCATTTGCCTCAGAGAATGCATGTTAATCCGAGTCTTTGGAAGTCGCACATATTTCATGCTAAGTTTTCTTTTTTTTTTTTCGTGCGCTAATTCATATACGACCAGTACGATGTTGTAATGATAAACCCGGGAACGGTCCGAAATGCTTGTTCTGGAAGCATTTTTCGGCATTTTTGTGTGTTCAAAGTATTAAAAATTCTGATTTCTGAAAATTTGGGAGTTCGAATTAAATGAGAAAGTTTTCAGACACAGATTCGAAATAATTTTGGGTGTTCGAACTGCAAGGGTGTTCGAACTAATTGGTCACCAACCGTAGTCTACCATTTTTACCGTATTTCGAAACACACCTATTCAAATACATTGTCATTTTTTGCCCAAAGAAAAAGAAATTTTAAAAAGAAAAATTGGAATATTCAAGTTGCCTTTTTTGCTCAAAACATAGATTGCAGGGAGTCGAAAGAAACGCCCCGACGAGGCGATTCTATCGAGTACCCACAATCTAGTGTCTCAGAGCATGAATACGGAAATTAATGTATACCCCTGCAAACCCGAGCTTTACTATATAAAAGTGTAGATTATATTTTCTTGTCCCTTGGGATCATTGATTCCATTGTGGAACTTTGAAAATATCTGAGGGTCACTGATGAGGCCTAATTGGCCGAAACTAGCTAGTCTGGCCCAGAAAACATGTACACTACATATTTTTCAGTTCTGTGGTGTATTCCTTGCTTCCAAAGGATAGCCCTTTTAAAGAACATGTTTAACTTCACTACAACTGGTGTGTGGGAATGTGTGGCTGCTGTAAAACGTCTCTTTGCCCTACATCATAGTGTAGATTATATTTTCTTGTCCTTTGAGATCATTGATTCCATTGTGGAATTTTGAAATTATCTTAGGGTCACTGATGAGGCCTAATTGGCCGAAACTAGCTAGTCTGGCCCGGAAAACATGTGCACACCATATTTTTCAGTTCTGTGGCGTATTCCTTGCTTCCAAAGAGTAACCCTTTTATAGAACATATTAAAGGGGATCACAATTCTATAGGCATGATTTCGTGATGGAAACACGACTTCAAGGACCTTATGGCTGCTACTCTTTTGACTCTGTCCAACTGAAAAAGGGGTCTACTCTAAAAGGGGAAGAATTTGCTCCTCAAGGGGTCTAATCTTAAAGGGAAGAATTTACTCCCCAGGAGCAAATTCTTTCCTTTAAGAGTATACCCCTTAGACATATCAAAACAGAAATTACTTTTGCAGGAGTAACAGACATTTTCGCAAATTTTACGTTTTGCAATGCCATTACGTAGTAAGTCCATGGGGCCATGGAAACGAAAAACAACAGAACATAACTACTACTACTCACAAAGTGTGGCTGGCTGCGGTAGCTCAGTCGGATGCAGTCCGACTGGCGATAAGAAAGACTCAGGTTCGATACCTACCGGGGTCGGCAACATTCTTTCGTGGAGATTGATTATGAAATCTTTTCTATGGTCATTCTCTCCCTTCCGCTGATTCAAGAAGGACAGGGGTCAGTTTTGGGCGACAGAATGTGCACTGAAATGGTAAACCGCTTACGGATAAGCCTGCTCAGGAAAAGTGTGGATAGGTACACTGACAGGCCCAAACATGACCCAAATCAGTGTTGGCCTGGGCCGTTAAATACAAATAAACAAAACTTGCAAAGTTTACTTCACACAGATAGGAACAGATTTATATATTCTTAACATCTTTCGGTACGGTGGTAGCTCTAATAATACGTAAATGTTGGAAAGACAGAGAACGTTATTTTTCCTCATTTATAAAGATCGCTGGGTGTGGCCTAGTGGATAAGAGTGCTGACTCTTAATCATTAGGTCTCTCAACGGTGTAGGTTTGAGCATGGCTCAGGTCACATAATGAGAAGTTCTGCAATGGAAGGTCAGGAGGTTTTTCATCGGGTACTCTAGTTTTCGCTCACCTCCGATTAACGATCGGCTTGATGTGAGTGAAATAATCTTGAAAGGATCGTAAAACCAAACATAAAAAAGATCGCTGGGTGTGTACATGTCTTTATTATTAGAATAAACGGCAGTGCCAAAGTCGACTGAGGTTCTAACTCTTCCAAATATATAAAATATTTAGGGAGCGAAACAAAGTTATAACGTTGATGGGTCGTTGTTTATTGTTCTTGAGCCCAGCACAGATAGCAATAGTTTCTGTTCAAAAACTGCATGACTACTAAGTGAACTACCACCAGTTACAGACTGAGTTGTTAAAAGACTTTTTGGCGCATTCGATGGGAGCTATTGTGTCTGATAAGCCGAGAATGGTGTTCTTTATTTCCACTCAATACTTGACGTTTTACTAATCAGTTTCTTTTACAATTAAACTGTGATCCAGAAAGATATACAAAAGGATTGCAAATTTCAGGTTTTGCGGAGGTACCGCTCAAAGAAACGACCGAGGTTTAAGATACAGTCTGATTCGCAGCACTTTGTCTGGGCAGGCTTAGATCTTCCTATGCGGTTCAGGAATACAGAAGTCCAATATATTGCCCCAAGGTCTGATCGGCCCCAGTCCATCGGGGATTGAAGAAATAGATTGGGCTGCATGATGCTTCCACACAGAGCTGATACCGGCCGCACATGAGTAGTGTTAAATCGCCTAGAAAGTCTAAGCCTGCTCAGGAAAAGTGGCTCGAGTCGGACTGTTCATGCATTTCAACCATTTAGTTTCATTGGGCGACAGGGCTTGAGAAGGAGTTTATCTGCCCGTTTTATCTCAGTACTGAGTAAAAGTCCCACAAAATTGGAAGCAATGTCTCAAAAAAGACTCATACAGTGATAACAGGGACGTTAACAACAAATGTAATAGATAACCAATTAAGGCCCTATAGAAGGCCTGATGACTTAGGAAAAATCTTTTTATATGCCCGTTTGAAAAACAACAACAACAACAACAAAAAAATACAAAAAAAAAAAAAAAAAAAAAAACGGTCGTATTAAGTTATGGGATTGGTGTCCGTCCGTCCGTTCGTAAACTTTTTTTTTTTCGTTTCCGTATAACTCCTACTATACAGTTTTCATCCGATCAAGCCTAAAATGTGTATGCAGTAAGGCTAAGATGTGAAGATATGCCACCAAATACTAATAGTTATGACCCTTTGAAAAATTCGGTTTACATTTTCGTTTGGTTAAGTTTTGTGCTTTACATGTGTAAACCATATGTAAGTTACATTTAGTTTATACTTGCCATGGCGTTAAACAATTTACCACAGAATACTCATCACTACCTACCCCTCCTGATACCAAGGTCCAAGACTTCGAAATTTTATGTACACGTTTTGTATTAAAGTTTATTATTTTTATTCAAAAAATGCATTAAGTGGGATAATGATATCAGCTGGCTCAAATCAGAATGTAGACTGACAAGACCAAACCTATTGGATGCTTTTTGAAAGCAGCCAACTTGTTAATCAACAATGGTCAGGAATCGATACAATTAACCCACGTCTGGCATCAGAGACACCAATGGGAAAGAAATGCAAACATAAATAGAGACATCACTTTCGTTCCCACAAAATGGCGAATTGGCTATCCAAAGCAAAATGATATAAGCGATAAACACACTCAAAGACAAGCCATAACAAAAATAAACCACGACAGAAGAACCGTCTTGGAACGGTCAGTGAAACGAATTCTACTGGGGGGTTGGGTGGGGTGGGGGGGGTGGGGGTGGGGGGGGGGCTTAAATTGATTTTTCGTGGACACAATCCTCGCCCTTATCAATGTCCTCGAGGGTTATACTTTTATGTGCAAGCCGTAAGCAAGTCGGTGTTTTAACAATGTAACCCCACTTTATAAAGAACAAAGTAGGGGTAAACTAGGGTATGTCCTATGTTCGAAAGTATGGAATAAGGATATCATTGAGAACCACCTCATTTAGACGGTTCCAACGGGCACAAACAGGCGCCAATATCTATATTTATAGTAGAAATAAGATTTAGTTATTTGGCCAAGTCAACAGTATTCTGGTCATATCGAACCGGTCAGGTTAGCCATCCCCACTTTTCCTGGGCAGATCTAATACATAAGTTGTGAACCCGTACAGTGCACTTTCTTTCGCCCTCCTTGAGAGAGAATGACCGTAAAAAAATAATGATCAAACTAAACGGGAAGGTTGACAGTCCCGGTAGGTATGGAACCCGATTCCATGATCAATCTCGGCGAAAGAATTCTGCCGATTCTGGCAGGTTTCGAACCCGCGACCTCTCGTTCACCAGTCAGACGCGCATCCGACTGAGCTACCGAGGCGGAATTGTAGATGCAAGAAGGAAAAAATTCAATGTTGTCTGCTGCTTAGCCTGCTTAATATACATGTACTTATAGAGGTAGTTTTCAAGCCGACTTGGAGTTGGTTTAATCCATTGTATGCGGGAAACCCCTAAAGGGGTGCCTTAGCAAACAGTGCAGGCCGAGATCAGACGCCGCAGAACGCGGCGTCTGATCAGGGCCTGCACTATTTGCTAACGGAATTTTCCATACAAAAATGGAATAAAAATGAAAAAAAAATAGGCCTGACACCCCTTATATTTCAAATGGACTTCTCCAACATATAGCAATGACAGAGTTCACTAGCCACGTCCTTCCTAAAGTTCCACCCTAGTGGCTCAGTCGGATGTACATCTGACTGGTAATAAGGAGGTCGCAGGTTCGATTCCCAGATTCGGCACTCAATTATGGCGGCTGATCAAAGAATATTTTCTACGGCGATTCCCTCCCTTCCGCCGATACAAATCAAAGCACTGAGAGCACTGTTGGGCCGATGACCAAGAGCGTTGCACTATTTGTTTGAATTGGGGTTTAACGCCCCCGTCAATACTGTAAAGGTAATTTTGGAGCCGTTGCTTACAATTTTGTGGAACTTTTACCCGACATTGAGATGAAATGACATTTCAAGCCCTGTCACCCAATGAAACCAACAGGGTTTATAAGCATGGACGGTCCGACTCGCACCGCCTTAGAGCCTCTAAGTGGTTTACCAGTACTCGTGAACGGTCGGTTTCAGCTATGCGTGGAAGCATCATGAAGCCCATCTATTTTTCAAGCTCCGATGGGCGGGGGCCCAGCCTGGGTTAATATACTTATGTACTTATCGAGGTATTTTTCAAGCCGACTAGGAGTTGGCTTACCCATTGTATGAGGAAAACCCCTAAAGGGGTACCTAAGCAAACAGTGCAGGCCCAGATTAGACGCCAATCTGATCAGGTCCTGCACTATTTGATAACTGAATTTTCCATCAAAAATGGAACAAAAATGAAAAAAAAAATAAAAATAGGCCTGACACTCCTTATCTGGCAAATGGACTTGTCCAACATTTAGCAATGGAAGAATCCACTAGCATTCAATTGGTTAAAAGCCACGCCCTTCCTAATGTTCAATCATAGTGGCTCAGTCGGATGTACACCTGACTGGTGATAATGAGGTCGCCGGTTCGATTCCCAGATTCGAAAATTTTCTTTAATGACGACTGATCAAAGAATATTTTCTACGATTATCCCCCACTTCCGCGGTGTCAAATCAAAGCACTGACAGCACTGAAGGGCCAATGGCCATGCGCGTTGCACTATTTGTTTTTTTTTTTGTTTGAATGTGGGGTTTAACGTCCCGTCAGCACTATTTAGGTCATTTTGGAGAATTTACTTCCAATTTTGTGGGACTTTTTTCCGACATTGAGATAAAATGACATCTCAAGCCCCGCCAACCAATGAAACCATAAGACTTATATGTGTTGGTACTCACACCAGTTTACCTGGACAGGCTTAGATCCTCTAAACGGTTTACCAGTACACATGTGTGGTCAGTTTGGGCTCTGCGTGGAAGAATGATGCAGCCCAATCTATTTCCCCAGGCCCCGCACTCTTGAACCCATAGGAATGTCTATGCCTGTCTATAGGGAAACCATACTTAAGGTCAACTCACCGGCTCTAAATAACATGTATAGTTTTGACGGGGTCGATATACTTCATCCTTATGTATAGTACACTTGTTATTTGTAAAATGGAATCTTGAATAGAAATAGAATTATGTTATCGAAACACTGGCTATGAACGTAGCCTTTGTTATCCAGCTATAATCAAAGCACTGAGAGTGCTGATGGAGCGTAGCTTTGATAATTTGATTTAGCGTCTGATTGGTATTTTAATTCAGGCTCATATTGATCCAATGAACATAGCTGTTTGAAGCTATTCTGGGCCAGAAGTCGTGTTAAAGCAACAAGACCAAAATTGAAATTAACTCACGCTTAGGTGTAGACCCCGCAACAACCATCACGAAAACACGCCTGTACAAATACATTGTCATTTTTTTTTTGGCAAAAAAAAAAAAAAAAATGGAAATTTTAAGATACAAAATTGTGATATTTTCTTATCTCTGCTCAAAAAATTGATTGCGGGCGGGGACTTGATTGAACCGCCTTGGCGAGGCAGTTTTATCAAGAACCCACAATCAATGTTTTTGAGCAATACAGCAACCATGCAGTTCAACAGTTTACTTGAAGATTTCTGCTGAGCTATAGTTAGTGCAATAACTGTGGCTTGCGCAATTGTTTGGCGGCTTTAAAGTTATTTTATGGAACCAGTTTTTGAAAAATTACCTTTGGGAGGTTATTTATCTTGCATTAGACATTCTTCTTGGTTACGACTTGATTGTGAAAAATTATCATACTTTTCCCAGCAGTTTATAAGTTATACATCCGCAATCAGTCTTTAAAAATTGCCTCGGTGAGGCTGTTTATAAAGCTATCTGGCATTAGACAATACCATTAGCTTGATCTTGTCAATTTACATCTGCATGCAAAACATTATAAAAATATACCCGTCGGGTTGAAAGTTATAAGACCGTGTCAGTGGGTGAATTTTTTACCTTGCCGAGGCTAAAATAAAGAAATTGGGCATTCAGGAATCACGTTGGTTAGATCTGTACATTATCTCTCTGTATGCTAACAGTTGTCAAATATATTCCAAGTAGATTAGAAGTTACACTTCGAAATAATTTTTCAGTTTGCCTAGGCGAGGCCGTTTGTAAAGTAATTTGGCATAAGACAATTTTGCGGGTTATGTATTGTCAATATCAACCTGTATGCCAAAATGATCAAAGCCGGGTTTAGATGTTATACTCTGTATTCATTTTTTATATTATTTTGCCTCGGCGAGGCCATTCATAAAGTAATCTTGCATAAAACAGCCTCACGGGTTAGGTATTGTCAATATCAATCCGAATACCAAAAATGATCGGAATATTCAGAGAGGTTTGAACATTATACTCTGTTAACATTTTTCTAAATAAATATTGCATCGGTGAGGCCATTTATGAAGCGATCTTGCATACGACAGTTTCTTGGGTTAGTTATTGTCAATATCAATCCATAGGAATATTTGAAGAGGTTTAGACATTATACTCCTTTATTATTATATAAAAATAAATTGCCTCGACGAGGCCATTTTTGAAATGATCTGGCATTAAGGCAATTTCTTTGGTTAGATATTGTCAATACAGCACAGTACACAGTCTTTTACCGGAAACCAACAACTGCCCTTCTTGGATCAGCGAAAGGGATAGAATCACCGTGGAACAGATTTCACGATCAATCTCCTGGAAAGAATGTTGCCGAACCCGGCAGGTATCGAACTTGCGTCTGAGCTGAAAATTTGCTTTATTTATGGTCACGTGCCTAGGACGCAGACAGGTCGCTTTAAAAAAAACACACACACACACACACATTAACCCATAATCTGAGTATATGTCTAGCAGCCTTTTTAGGGACAAACATAGCAGACCCAAATCAGACGCTACAACAAGTGGCGTCTCATCTGTGTCTAAACTGCAAAATTTACTCCTTTCAACATAAGCCTTGACGTGCACCTGTCCAAACTCATTCCAACTGTCTTGTTTTGGTAATACATTATCGATCCACACTGCGTACTTTTAACCCATTTTAAACGAATGGAATCCTCAACACCTTATATCAGTATGGGATGAGTTCATTTTAAAATCAGGGATGTCAGGTTGTGGCTTCCACGAAATATTTGGCAAAAAATGGCTGAACCTTTTTGTAAGTATGCAGTGAAGGGCATAATGAGACTCCGCGTTGTGTGGTATCTGATCTGGGTTTGTCTTGCTTGCAGGTTGCCAGGTTTGGGATTTTAGGGTACAAATGGGCTGTAAACTGGGTTATATGAACTGAACTATAAAACGATTAGACTGCTACACAGTTCATCTATTAAAAATATTCATCTATTCCGTTTGAAATAGGTGGTCTGTGAAGCAGTCTACCGCAGATACCGCATGTCGTAATAATCTACTACGTTAACACGGGGTACTATATTCTCAGGTCATATGCATTAACACCGAAAGTAGTGCCGAAATCACTTCTCATCTCACTGGAGCTACGCTGCAACAGCTACGCTCCAAAAATTAATTTGCCGCATCCATTCCTGACTATTTACCAATCAAATGTCTTGATATAAAGTATTCATTTCGGCCCCCTCCCGTCGGGGCTTGAAGAAATAGATGGGCTGCATGATGCTTCCACGCAGAGCTGAATCCGACCCGCACACGAGTACTGGTAAACCGCTTAGAGGATCTAAGCCTGCCCAGGCAAAGCGGTGCGAGTGTCGGACCATCCATGCTTATAAACCCTATTGGTTTCATTGGGCGACAGGGCTTGATATGTCATTTCATCTCAATGTCGGGTAAAATTCCCACAAAATTGGAGGCAACGTCTCTAAAATGACCTTTACAGTGTTGACGAGGACGTTAAACGTCAAATCAAACAAACAAACAAAAGTATTCATTTAGTTCACAAAATGCATGACAGACAGTGTAGATCCTGATCAGATGGCCCGACACTGTTTGAAATTGTAGGGGGTTGTCGTGTTCGGCGGGAAAAGGTTAGCGTGTCGATATTCTTGTATTAAACGTGAAGTAAATGGATACATGAAACTGTTTTGAATTCATTAGCAATTTTATGGCATAATTAACAAGTTCTTGTAAAGTTTTCTAGCTGTCAATGTCAGCCCACCCATGCTCTATATACGGTATCTATAGAACATTACCATAACATGCGAGATAATGTTTACTTTTAATGGGTGTAAAAAGTGGCATTTTTTCCAATGAAATTGTAACACATTTATCTTATTTCAACTTCAAACATGTATTGTTGGTGATGAATTGTTCGTGTCATCAAACCGTTCTCATGTTCCCCAACAATCTATGTACAAAAAGAAAGAAAAAATGCTTAGATACCCTTATACATACGGAACCCGGGAAGGGACATACATTCTTTTTTAATATGGTGTGCGAACAAAATATTAAGTTGTGCGCACAAGATATTGTCTTGTTCACACAACATATTATCTTGTTTGCACAACATAGATCTTCGGAAGTTGTGCGAACAAGATATTAACTTGTGCGCACAACAAAATATCTTGTGCGCACAAGATAATATGTTGTCCGAACAAGATATAATGTTGTCCGCCCAAGAAAATATCTTGTGCTCACAATATATTATGTTGTCCGCACAAGATAATAACTTGTCCGAACAAGATAATATCTTCTCCACACAAGATATTATCTTGTGCGAGCAGCATATTAAACAACAACCAAAAAAAAAAAAATCATGTCCCTTCCCGGGTTCCGTATGTACACCCCAACCGTTTCGTAAATAAAATGGGGTATGCAAGGATATGTTTCACTGATTGGTTAACGTGATAAATAACCAAATTTTTCACTTGTACATGTATTACAAGAAAAAAAAAAGCGGACCAACGTCATTCTTTGCTGTTTTGGTTCATATTAAAGCCACTGTTTTTCAGTCTCATTGGATATGGAGACAATAGAAACAGATTAAGGGGAATGAGAACACCTTGCATATTTTGCGCCATTTTTCAAAGGGAGAAAACATTCGGGACTTCCTGTTCACTTCATATAAGCCCTGCCCCACGGAAAAAGGGGTGTACTCTTAAAGAAAAGAATGTGCTCCTCTGAAGCAAATTCTTTCCTTTAAGAGTTGACCCCTATTGACATGGAAGACAAAACTGATTTTGAAGGAGTTGCCTCCCATGAAGATGTACCCATTCCCTTTAAGGCAGTTTACATTACAATAACACATCTGTGTGACTTATTCAGCTCTTTCATTTCTCAAAAAACGGTCGTTTGGTGATGAAAATGTGAGATATTTATTTCTGAAAGTTGATATGTAATATCAAGTTTCTATGTCAACGCAATTCTAGATTCGGTACTGGACCCAATCAAAGCCCTTCCGCGTCTTCAGTCACTTAATAAAAATAGTCCTTAAGACCCACCATGACAATACTGTGATGAGTAGCTCGCCGGACAGTTCGAAATACTTGTAACATGCTAATTGCCTTTTACAAACAAATTGGCACAGAAAGACGAGGTATGAAAAGAAATCACAACCCGGAACCTTTCCCAGGAGTTTGAGATTTTACCCTTTCACCCTTGAGTTTATGAACAGAACTCTTCTAGCTTTGATATTGTGTGTATAAATTTATTCTTATAGAAAGGGTTATCAGTTGTCTAGTTCATTTTTTGTGTGAAATTCGACTCTTTAGTTTGGAAAATGCTATGGCAGAGTTTCCATAGACTTATAATGGGGAAAATTGAAAAATGGCATTAACCGCCAAGCCTTTGCAGATATGACAAAAATCATAGAAATGTGCCTAAAGTAATCTTCTATCCGCCATGTGCTTTTAATTTATTACCATGGAAACCAAAATGCAAAAAAAAAAAAAATCTATTCAGAAACCATTTGCTCTATAAGGCTGAGAGTTTATGAAAATATTCACCATATTTGCCTTAATAGTTTTTTTTATGAAATTCAGCTCTCTAGTTTGGTTGCTATGATACATGTAACTTAGAGTTTCCATAGACTTATAATGAGGAAAAATTGAAATATGGCATTTACGGCCAAGCCTTTGCAGATATGTTGACAAAATGTTCAAAGCCATATTCCTTAAGCAATGTTCTATCTGCCATATGATTTAAGGCTGTTTCTCATTTTTATTGGTTGCCATGGAAACCAAACTTAAACCATGTGGGACAATTGTTATCCACTAAATTACATGTGTCCGATTAAAGTTACGCGACACAGTATATAGAAGTTATTAGGGAACATGTTTCTATGACATAAAAGACATTAAGAAAATCAAATAAAAACAAATTGGGTCATTTTGAGGTTGTTTAAATTTTTTCGAGATTTTCGGAGCTCGAAAAACTGCCAGTACAGGTAAGGGCCCTTGATTTGACATGAGACATGATGATCCCATAGCCCCGTATGAATTTATAAATATTTTAAAAACCGTCTCCTCAGGAACCATATGCTCTTTGAGGCTCTATGGGCATTTTCATCATATTACACTTTGTGTGTGTGTGTGTGTGTGTGTGTTTGTTTGTTTGTTTTGATTTTATTTCTCAAGTTTTAAATAAAATTTGTCTCTTTAGTTTAGTTGCTATGGCAACTTAATGTTCCAATAGACTTATAATGGGGTAAAATGAAAAAATGCAACATTTTCTGCCGAGCCTTTGGAGATAATTTGACAAAACATTTATATAAATGTTCCAAAAGCTATATTATATCTACCATACAATTTTAGGTCCCCTGCTTATATTTTATTGGTTGTTACAGAAACCAAAAAGTAAAAAAGAAAAATCATCTCTTCAGAAACCATATGCTGTATTAGGCTGAGACTTCATAGAATTATTAACAATATTAGCCGTTGCAGATTTTGTTTTAGTTAACCAGAACAGAAGACTCCGGGAAGTTTAAAGGATGGACAGTTGTCCGTTGTCGTCAGCCCATTCAAATGACATCTCCTCTGAAGCCACTAGGCCGATTGGGTTCAAATTTCATCTGTATAGCTTCCTTGGGCTGAGGGCTACCTTATTTTAATAGATACATGGCTGCTGGTGGACGGTGCCCGCTTGAGCTCTGGTGAGCATAGTGGCCGATGGGTCTCTTGTTTAATGTGTTTTACGACAGTAAACGGTCAACGCCTGTATAAACTAAACGTTGAAACATTTTTTAACGTTGCTAAAACTTTGAATCAATGTAATGTGTTTGCTGCGTAATAAATACCCATAAAACCCCATTTTTCCTGGATAAATTCCTAGCAGGCAAACAGCGTTGAAACAACATGAAAAACAAATAAACAAATTGAACACGCCACCGTTCTGTGCCTGCACGGATTTTTCATTGGTGTTCAAAACATGACTTAAAATGAAACTGAATATTTTTGCAAGTTTGCTAAATTCAACACCTACTGAGGTGAGACGGAAAAATGAATTATCCTTAATCTTGCTTGATGATTTCTAGACCTTGATACATAATGTCTTTCTAAATATGTATGTTTACGTTTGTAATTTGATACGGTACTAAAGTCTTATCTTTAGCACTCCGTAGGATAAATTCGGCAGACGACAAGGTCTTTTTATTTTTTTTTCCTGAAAACAGGATTTGACATTTCATGCAAATTGTCTCCAATGGAGACAATTTGCATGAAATGTCAAATCTTCTTTTTAGAGATAAATAATAAAAATATTTTAAAATGTTTTCTGCTGAATAAAATACCAAGCCTGCCGATCGTATAAAGGGTAGACTACACCATACGAGAGTGGTGCTATTTACTCTACTTTTGATTTGAGGTTTAACGTCCCCGTTAAACGTGTAAAGGTCATTTTGGAGACGTTGCTTCCAATTCTGTGGGACTTTTACCAGACATTGAGATGAAATGACATCTCAAGCCCCGCCGCCGAATGAAATAAGCATGGACGGGCCGACTCGCACCGCCTTATGATCCTCTAAGTTGTTTACCAGTACTCGTGTGTGGATCGATTTCGGCTCTGCGTGAAAGGATCATGCAGCCCATATATTTCTTCAAGCCCCGATGGGCGGGGGCCGAATTATTTCTTCAAGCCCCGATGGGCGGGGGCCGAATTCTTTATATCCTTGTATCAAACCTGTTTGATGTTCCTTTGTTTCAATAACATTTTGTCATATTTAGCAATCAATTCAGCACGCGAGGATTATGTGTCGCTAAGCAAAGAAGTGTGATAGAGCTTTATGGATTATTTTTGATCAAGCATTTCGAAAAGGAAAATTAAAATTTCAGAAAAACCATCATCAGGTCGGACCCTTCAAAAAGGTATCAGGGACTTCCCTTAAACCTTTTGAATGGAAAATTAATTGGACACGCTGCGAAAAAAAAAAAAAAAAAAAAAAAAAACCCAAAAAAAAGAAACAAAACAACAACAACAACAACAACAACAACAACAACAAAAAACAGCTTCATCTTCCTTTAAGAGATGACCTAACGAAAACATTTTTCAAAGACCCCCACCCCTCCCCTTACACTTAAACCATTGGCTTTTCGTGATCATTTTTCAAAGGTTATACATTTTTTCATGCTCAACTTAATTGAACATACACTTTGTTATGCTCTCATAACAAACAAATGGAACATTTTTACGCAGATCAGCAAAACATGCTTATAAATTTTAAAATGCCAAAACAGTTGGCATTTTAAATTTTTGAGCGGGACAAATTTCACGTTCATTTGAGTTTAGCATGAAAAAAGTTTATAACCTTGGACGCATATTTTTCACTGCTATCACTAGAATGTGACGTACTCATCCCATTTGAGAGTAAATGGAATATCCCGCCTTATACACTCCGACGGTAAAATTCCTAAATTAAGACCACCTTTGGGGCTGTTCAATAGTGGTCTTTGAACAGTCACAAAGGTGGTCGCTGACCACAGCAGAACACTGTGAGCAGAATTCACGAAGAATATAAGAATCTTATATGGGTGTGAAGTGTGGATGGAAAAATCCGTCCCGAGGGACACTGTCCGGCATCACGAGGCTTGCCGAGTGATGCCGGACAGTGATCCCTCGGGACGGATTTTTCTATCCACCCCTCACACCCATATTGGATTCTTTTTCTTGCATTCCTTCCATTTCTTAAAGCGGATTTTTAATGCTGCAGTCACTTCTGTTACCAACGTCCGCCATATTGTGTTGACACTGCAGGAATGTTTACATGGTTTAGTGACGTTGCTGTCACGTCAACCTTAACGACGGCGCATACGAGGTCGTAATCAACCAGTGCATTTATCAAACACGCGATTATATTCGATTTTGGGTCGGAACACCAGGGTCAGAACATAAATTTCTATCCCAGGGTAAAATCAATGATTTCCTTGTCTGGTGTGCAAGAAAGAATAATTGCACCCTTCTTAATAAGATTTTTAAATCAGAACTAGTTTCAATTTTTGGTGGTCTTAATAGCAGAATTTCGCTGTATAAAACAGGAGTCCGTTTGTTCAACACATTGAAATGTTAACCAGCTTTAGCGGCCAATATATTAAAATTTCTAACAAATTTAATAAATACGGCATTTTTGCTGGAAAAAAATGTGACAGCATTTGCATTTGAAAAAATACTAAATGCAAAAAGCTTCTCTTTTTTTTGCCAACCAGTCATGTGAAATGATCAAATTTGTATTGTTAACTTTGGACCATTGGGCCCAGGAGTCCATTGCAAAATTTAGTAATAAAGCTGTGTAATTACATACAATTAATTTCGGAAAACGACTGAACTGTGTTGTACACAGTGAAGCACAAACCGCGCCTCCACATCGGTCAGACGTAAGACGGTGAGTTCTGCGGCTTATGATCTTGGCCTGCACTGTTAACCAGTATCCCGTAATGAAATTCTTCGTATGACATGGACTAAGGGCGGAGTTTGTATGCGTATTAAACACCTTCTCTTCTGTTCCGCCCATCGGGGCTTGGAGAAATAGATTGGGCTGCATGTTGCTTCCACTCAGATCTGAAACTGACCACTCATCAGTACTGGTAAACCGTTTAAAAAGACTAAGCCTGTCCAGAGAGTGGTGTGAGTCAGACTGTCCAATTCATATAAGCCTTTTGCTTTCATTGGGCGGCAGGGCTTGAGGTGTCATTTCATCTCAATGTCAGGTAAATGTCCCACACAGTTGGAAGCAATGTGTCCAAAATGACTTAAATAGTGTCGATGGGGACAGTAAACCGCAAATCAAACAAACAATTCAAAACATAGATTTTATGTATTTATTTGAATTGCCACGATGCATCATGTTAATAAATCCGTGAAATGAGCACCCCACTAGACCCCACTTTATATAGAGAAAACTGGGGTTTATAGTGGTATACATTATTTTTCTTACTTCTTACTCCTTGACATAGGTTGTTGGTGCTCATCACAACCGCCTTAATGAGGCGGTTCTAACGAGCACTCTCAACCTATGTTTACAAAATAAATAAGAAAAAATATCGCAATTTTGGAGATGTGAAATAATGCACTCTGTTGCACGGATGCGTTATCGTTACGTGGGTAGATGCAATGAGCAGCCACAATCTATATTAAGAGCATATTTAGAGCATAAAAAGGAAACAGTTATAATAATTTTTCAGCGAAAAAAATCATTGCGGCAAAAAAAACAAAAAAAAAAACGTGATGTATAGTGCAATTGTTCACATCTCCAAAATGGGTACATTTCTGTTGATTTTGTTTGTTTGTATTGGAGTTTAACGGCGCAGTCAACACTATTTGAGCCGGTCAGTTTACCTATCTACACTTTTCCTGGGCGCGTAAGCGGTTATCCAGTACAATGCACATTCTTTCGCCCAAAACTGACAATTGCCCTTCTTGAATCAACGGAAGGGAGAGAATGAACGTAGCAAAGATTTCATGATCAATCTCCACAAATTTTGCCCCGATCCCCGCCAGGTATCGAACCCGCGTCCTCCTGATCACCAGTTAGAACATTTCTGATGAAAATACGTGATATGTTTCTTAATTATACAACAACCATTGGTTGGGAGTGCTCGCTAAAACCGACTCATTGAGGCGGTTCTAACGACAACACACACAACGTATGTCTTGGGGCAGAAATAGAAAAATATGTATACCCTCGTAAAGCCCAGTTCTTTCTATATAAAGTGGGGTTTAGGGAGCAGGGGTGCATGGGGTGATCATTTCACGGACTTGTTCACGTGATCGTAATTGCTTTATGTGTGGGGATACAGTTATGTTGTACTTGCCATGTGTCCGAATGTATGAATTCAAGCTAGGTAGCAATTAGTTGAAACTTTCCATTGGTAACCTGCTTCATATACAACTTTATGTACAAAAATACAATATTTTCCAGGATAGTGTTTGTTTTTATGAATTGAGATTTAACATCCCCTTCAACACTATGTAGGTCATCTTGGAGACGTTGCTTTCAGTTTTGTGGGACTTTTACCCGACATTGGGTTGAAATGACATCTCAAGCCCTGCCGCCCAATAAAACCAAAAGGCTTATATGCATCGGACGGTCTGACATCAAGTTGCCTGGGCAGGCCTAGTCCTTCTAAGCGGTTTACCAGTACTCATGTGCGTTAAGATTCCGCTCTGCATGGAAGCACCGTGCAGCCTAATCTATTTCTCCAAGTCACGATGGGCGGGGTCGCTTAACAGTTTGAAAGTCATCTTGTCAATATGTCAACCTTAAGCCCTGCTTAAAACGCTGTTATAAAATGTGTAGATCAGCAAATTGTAGCGTCATCATTTTTAATAAATTTTATGTTTCGGTCTGTGACTAACTTGTAAATTGCAAATTTAATATAAAAGTTATGATATCGCTTTAGCAATAAAATAAGACTCGACATTTGACCCATTTTGTACCAGAAACCCCAAAACGGGTACCCTGGCAAACAGTGCAGGCCCAGATCAGACGCCACAGAACGCGACGTCTGATCAGGGCCTACACGGTTTGCTAAAAGTTCCGTAATTTCCAAATAAATTTTGATGAAAAAACAACCTGACACCCCTAAATTTTGAAATGGACTCCTGCTATATATGAGGAAGATTTCATTTGGTACAAAAAGGGTTAATGTAAGCCTTTAGAAACATGTGTAGGCAGATATTAAATTGATATGGTACGATAGATGCGTACACCTTAATAGGATTATAATCGCATGAAAATTGTTTGTTTGATGTTTAACGTCCCCGTCACGGCCCCCGCCCATTGGGGCTTGAAGAAATATATGGGCTGCATGATGCTTCCACGTAGAGCTGAAACCGAACGCACACAAGTACAGGCAAAGCGGTGCGAGTCGGCCTGTCCATGCTTATAAACCCTATTGGTTTCATTGAGCGGCAGGCTTGAGATGTCTTTTCGTCTCAATGTCGGGTAAAAGTCCCACAAAATTGGAAGCAACGTCTCCAAAATGACCTTTATAGTGTTGACGGGAACGTTTAACCTCAAATCAAACAAACACGTCCCCGTAGGGAATATTTGTAGCTTCTGTTTGCTTTTCCTGTACATAGAAGCACCTCCCGCCCCTACCCCCACTTAGCTTTATTGAAACAAAGCTCTTTTGAAAGTATGGTGTGAATACCTGTTCTAACAAGTACCCACAACATATTTTTTAAACGCAATAAGGAAACATTTTCCTTAATCGCATCACGAAAACACGTCTATATAATGTTGACCTCCTTGAACCCTTGTTTTGTATAGAAAAAACTGGGGTTTACAGGGGTACACCTTATTTTTCTTATTTCTGCTCTAAAATATAGATTGTGGGTACACGTTAGAACCGCCTCGATGAGGCGGTTCTAACGAGTATCCACAATCTATATTTTTAGCAATATAGATTGTGGGTACTCTTTAGAACCGCCTCGATGAGGCTGTTCTAACGAGTACCCACACTCTATATTTTGAGCAGAAATATCTAGGCGGTCCTAACGAGTTCCCACAATCAATATTTTAGAACAGAAATAAGAAAAATATCAACATTTTTCATCTTAAAAATTTTGTTTTTCGGCGATAAAGTTCAAAATGCATTTGTATAGGCGTGTTTTCGTGATCATCCTTAACACTCTCCTTATCTGGGGCCACGATGAACTCCTTGTTTGTCAGGGCTTTACTTTGAACTCCGTGTCTGTCAGTTCTTAACACCAAATGGCCCCCGCCCATCGGGGCTTGGAGAAGTAGATTGGGCTGCATGGTGCTTACACACAGGTCTGCTGAAACCGCTCGCACGTGAATACTGGTAAACCGCTTAAAGGATCTAAGCTTGCCAAGGCAAAGTGGTGCGAGTCGGACTGTCTATGCCTATAAACCGTATTGGTTTCATTGGGTGGCAGGGCTTGAGATGTCATTTCATCTCAATGTCGGATAGAAGTCCTACAAAATTGGAAGCAACGTCTCCAAAATGACCTATATAGTGTTGACGAGGACGTAACACAAATCTTTTCTTTTAATGAAAGATCCTATTGAAAAAGGAGACAAGGCCTTGTCGGAGGTAAGGGTAGAAGGAGGGTGTTGTTATTTCTTCAGTTTCTAAACTTCCATTCATTTTCCTCTTTCTCCTCTGTCATTCACTTTTATCTCATTTAGTGTATCTCCTATCTCTTTCCTCCCTTTCTCTAGGCGACGACACAAAATGACCCACAATTGTGGACGTGTCGTTAATCAATTCAGCACCAGCAACCCTTAAAGGGGTACCTGGGCAAACAGTGCAGGCCCAGATCAGACGCCGCAGAACGCGGCGTCTGATCAGGGCCTACACTGTTTGCAAACAGTAAAGCCTTTTCCCGAATAAATTTGAAGAAAATATAACCTAACACCCCTAAATTTCGAATTGGACTCCTGCCATATATGAGGTGGAAGGTTCCATTTGGTATAAAAAGAGTTAAACCTTAACACAATCAATCAATCAATCAACATAGATGCCCTAGAAAAAATGCCCATTCTTCTCCACCAGGTTTCAAATGTGTAATTTAATGTAGAAATGTGTAATTTGTTTGTTTGTTTCATTTGAGGTTTAACGTCAACGTAAACACTGTATAGGTCATTTTGGAGATGTGGCTTCCAATTTTGTGAGGCTTTTGCCCGATATTGAGATGAAATGGCATCTCAAGCCCTGTTGCCCAATGAAACCAATAGGGTTTATAAGCATGGACGGTCCGACTTGCACCGCTTTGCCTTGGCAGGCTTAGATCCTCAAAGCGGTTTACCAGTACTCGTGTGCAGTCGGTTTCAGCTCTGCGTGGAAGCTTCATGCAGCCCACCTATTTCTTCAAGCCCCGATGGGCAGAAATGCTTAATTTAATTAAGTTTGTAAAAAACACAGTTTAAGGGGAATGGATACACCGGACAGATTTTTCTGACATGTTTCAAAGGGAGATAACTTTCGTGACTTCATGGTTACTTTTCTATAAATTCTGTCCCATGGAAAAAGGGGCCTGCTCTTAAAGGACGGAGGAGCAAATTCGTTCCTTTAAGAGTTAACCCCTATTGACATGAGAGACAAAATACGTTTGCAGGAGTTGCCACCCCTGTTCCTTATCAAGAAACAAAATAACGAATTTGCTATACTGCAAAGCTTTTTCATGACATCGTGTACAACATTCCAATGTTTTCTGTTATAGCGGACGTCGTGAGAAGTAGCTGTTTATATTTGACGTCATCAAGCGCCCTCCTGTAACGGCGCATATTGGGGAAATGTTCACGTCATTTTAAAATGGGAGCCAATGAAATAAAATACCGAATGAATGAAAAACAATCAAAAGTTTCTCTTCATTGTTGTGTATAAAAATAAATTTACTTATATTTTTATCAACTGCTGTAAATCCAAGATGGCGGAGGCCCCGCTCGTCGGGGCTTGAAGAATTGATGGGCTGCACGATTCTTCCACGCAGAGCTAAAACCGGCCGCACACGAGTACAGGCAAACCTCTTAGAGACTCTAAGCCTACCCTGGCAAAGCGGTGCAAGTCGGGCCGGACATGCTTATAAAACTTATTGGTTACATTTGACGACAAGACTTCAGATGTCATTTCATCTCAATGTCGGGTAAAAGTCCCACAAAATTGGAGACTCCAAAATGACCTATACAGTGTTGACAGAGACGTTAAACCTCAAATCAAACAACAAAACCAAGCTGGCGGACATCGCAGTTCAGCGAAGGCAAACGCGAGAGGGGTATATATTTTTGCTCACGGGGTATATGGCAAATAATTGCCCTTGCGCTGTCCAGTCAAAAGCCTGGAATAATTTTTCTTATTTCTGCTAATAGACATAGGTTGTCGTTACTGCAGTTATAACGAGTAACCTCAACCTATGTCTATTAGCAGAAATAAGAAAAAATCATGGATTTTCATAAAAATCAGCCATTTTGGAGATGTGAAAAAATTCTCCATGTCCCACGGGTGTGTTATCGTAATGAGATTTTTGTTTTTCATTTTTGTGCAAGTGTTCTTTGCTTTTAAGACAACCTCTGTGTTCTTTGTTTTCAAGACAAAGTCTGTGTTCTTTGTTTCCAAGACAACCTCTGTGTTCTTTGTTTCCAAGACAACCTCTGTGTTCTTTGTTTTCAAAACAACTTCTGTGTTCTTTGTTTTCAAGACAATCTCTGTGTTCTTTATTTTCAAGACAATCTCTGTGTTCTTTGTTTTCAAGACAACCTCTGTGTTCTTTGTTTTCAAAACAACTTCTGTGTTCTTTGTTTTCAAGACAATCTCTGTGTTCTTTGTTTCCAAGACAACCTCTGTGTTCTTTGTTTTCAAAACAACTTCTGTGTTCTTTGTTTTCAAGACAATCTCTGTGTTCTTTGTTTTCAAGACAACCTCTGTGTTTTTTTTTCAGACAGTCTCTGTGTTTTTTTTTTGTTTTTTTTTTGTTTTCAAGACAATTTCTGTGTTGTTTGTTTTCAAGACAATCTCTGTGTTCTTTATTTTCAAGGCAATCTCTGTGTTCTTTGTTTTCAAGACAACCTCTGTGTTCTTAGTTTTCAAGACAACCTTTTTAAATCATGGTAACCACTGCTAATTAGATTATGGATATTTAGAAATCAATTAATAATATTATATGGAATGTGGTTTTTATGAAGTGCAAAATGTACTGGAAGATGAATTTCGTTTCCTGTTCCGATGCTGTCTTCACATTGATCTGCATAAAACGTTGATGACTAAGTCCTATAGCGTTTATAAGAACGAATGACATGATGTTATGACAGTTCATATGGGTAACTGTCATGGGTTCAAAACAATGCCTTATGCACTGCTCAGAGCATAGAATAGGCGTTCGATTTCATTATTTCTTTTTTATTGTAGACGATTTCAATAATAGATACAGCAAAAGTAGAACATTTGTGTTAATGCCTGTTTTCCTCTTCATTTCAGTCGTTTAAATGTTTTAAGATACTCTTAGACGGGCATCCAAATCATGGAATCCTATACGAACTGTATGTAATTTTCATGAAGATCGGTCCAAAACTTAGGGACATATGATGCTGACAATGCCGAAAAATGGGCATTTTCAGCAACCAGAGGGGCATAATTCTATGAGTTTTATCCCTGACTTTTGATCTTTGTTTTACTTCTACTTTACTTGTTCCTAAGTTTCAAGGAGATCCGATTAAAACTGATGGGGCTACGGTGATGACAAGGTAAAAAACAGGCATTTTCTTCAATCAAAGGGGCGTAACTCTATGATTATTAGGCTGACCTCGTCAGTTTTCGAACCCATCCAAGCTTTTATCCCTGATTGACTTACATGTAAGTTTCAGGAAGATCCGATCAAAAATGAAGGGACTACGGTGATGAAATGGTCAACAGTAGCCTTTTTCCAATCAAGGGGGACGTAACTCTTTGATAGACCAACCTCACCAGTTATCGAAATCATCCGAGCTTTAATCCCTGACTTACTTATTTGTAAGTTTCAAGAAGATCCGATCAAAACTGAAGGAGCTGCGGTGACGACAAGGTCGAAAATAAGCATTTTCAGCAAAGTAAGGGACATAACTCCGCCAGTAATCGACCGACATCGCTAGTTTTCGAGCTCGTCCGTGCCTTTAACCCTGACTTACTTGTATGTAAGTTTCAGGAAGAGCCGATCAAATCTGAAGTGGCTACGGTAATGACAACGTCAAAATAGGCATTTTCAGCAACCAAGGGGACATAACTCTATGATAAATGGGCCGACTTGGCCGGTTTTCGAACTCATCCGAGTTTTTATCCCCAGCCACCTTGCATATAGGTTTCAGAAAGACACGCTCAAAACTAAAGCCGCCACGGTGATGACAAGTGTTTTCCCATTGTAAGTCTATTGGACCTTGTAGTTGCCATAGCAACCAAAGCGCTTTTTTCGATTTCGAAAAGAAAACTTATGTGATTAATGCCCCACCAGAGGCATGCTACAGATGAGAAATGGTTGAGATCAGCCTGCAGATTGCAGAGACATAACTTGTCTAAGGTGTGGACGGATGAACGCCGGACGGACGACCCGCTGTACTATAAGCTCCCCTAGAGCCTTCGGCCCAGGTGAGCTAATGCGCTGAAGTTGGTGGAGAAAGACAAAAGGTTCTTTATTACTCTAGAGATGAATACATAGAGGATCTTACATGAGTGTTCATGTATTATTGAATTTATTAAACGAGTTGAGGAAAAGGGATAAAATGCGAGGCTCTGCCGAGCATTTTATTCCTTTTCTTCAACGAGTTTAATGAATTGTTGATATAGAGGATCTTACATGAGTTCTCATGTATTATTGAATTTATTAAACGAGTTGAGGAAAAGGAATAAAATGCGAGGCTGTGCCGAGCATTTTATTCCTTTTCCTCAACGAGTTTAATGAATTGTTGATATAGAGGATCTTACATGAGTGTTCATGTATTATTGAATTTATTAAACGAGTTGAGGAAAAGGGATAAAATGCGAGGCTATGCCGAGCATTTTATCCCTTTTCCTCAACTCGTTTAATAAATTCAATAATACATGAGCATGAATGCAAGAGTCTGTTTATCATATGACATTTAAAGCGCATTTTATTCATGATTGTTTACAAAAATGTCAATATTCCGCCAGAAGTAAACGCGACGTCGTTAAGGACGTCGTACATGTAACATTATGGGACGTATCTAGCTAATTTGCATATTTAATCCACTAGTGGATTATCGAAAATAATACATGGCGTTATTACACTCTCAGACGCGACGTCATATGATAAAATGAATTATATACTCTCTGAATATGCATACGTTATTAATTGTTTGATATGCTATGCACGTCTCAATATTCTGTTGGCACAGTGTTCTTACATGCTTGTGCTGCAGCTTTCGCACATACTTTGGGGAACAACATTGTGCACTGAAAACTTCATATAGTAGTGTGATTACAACTGTGCAGAAAAACAACAACAACAACAACCACAAAATGAAGAGAACACGAACACAAAGCCCGAATATCTATTTATTTATTAAAAATTTCATGAAAAACATATTTTCAAAAGCCTCGTATGTTTTACATATCAAAAGACATTCATTACGAAAATACATAGTAACCTTTATCGCCGACCAAAATGAAAATTTTAAGATAAAAAATTGTGAAATTTTCCTTATTACTGTTAAAAAATTAGATTTTGGGTACTCGTTAGAACCGCCTCATCGAGGCGGTTCTAACGAGTACCCACAATCTATATTTTAGAGCAGAAATTAGGATATGGTTTACCCCTGGAAACCCCAGTTTTACTATATAAAAGTTGGGTTCAAGGGGTCAAAATTACATAGGTATGTTTTCATGATGATTCATGCGAAGTTTTATACACCTCTACACAGTGCTGCGAAAGATCTGCGTTCGTAAATAGAAATAGTAAAGCTATAAAAAGATAAGATATTACAGATAAATATGTGAGTCATATGTTATACTTAAAACGCATTCTGTCTTTACTAAACGTGTTCTACTTTTGTTCTTTGCACATGCGCACAAGAATTTTACGCACGATATCAATCAATTCTGAAGAATCAATCACCGGAAACACGTGAGAATTATCAGGAGTGAATTTATCCTTGTAGCTTGCTAACATGGTAAGCTGTTCAGTAGAAACAGCATCACCAACCCCAACAACTATCACTGTAGTAGTGAACTTCAGTTTCATTACTTCAGAGTACACCTTGTTTATATCTTCTATTTCTCCAGAAACCAAGAGTACGACTATGCGGTTACGCTTTTCT
This sequence comes from Lucinisca nassula, assembly GCA_963580285.1. NCBI lineage: Eukaryota > Metazoa > Mollusca > Bivalvia > Lucinida > Lucinidae > Lucinisca > Lucinisca nassula. The sequence goes on from OY757022.1 coordinate 106,675,675, forward strand.
CCACTTGACGAACGCCCGAATGACATGCGCAGTTGATGCAGAAATGGTGTGATTCTGGTACTCATGGATTCAGTAACGCCCTCCACTAATGCATGTCGTTCTTCGAACTGGCCAAGCTCAATGTTAGCTGAGTTACAGCTCTCTATGACACCCACTCGAACGTTGCCGGAGACAAGGTTAAAAGAGCCGCTCACACTTTTGATGAACTCTTCCACGTGAGGACGGTCACTTCCACCGATGCCATGGAGACCAAACATGATGTCAGCCTGAACGTCATCTGTACATCCTGCAACAGGTAGATGAAAAAGTTGAGCACCGCCAAGCGAATTTGTGTCTTCGAGCATTCCGTCATGACAAATTTTAACTGCGCATGTCCAGCCATTCAGAGGGGCCAGGGATACGGCTTTCTGTCACAAGGTTCCTCTTGATTCACTGCTTGTATGAGCGAGCAGCGAAGGTTCTGGCGAGACTGCGCGAGTGCGCAGGCTCGCCTGAACCTTCGCTGCTCGCATAGGCGATAAGTACCAAAATCGCTTGACGGGGCCCATTTGATAATCATATACGCTGGGCCCATGCAGTGGTGTTACGAAAATATGTCCCCATGCGTTAGACTGGTATTTGATTACGAGATAAAATACTCAATATCAAAGGATAGCCAATTGGTCATTTTGAGGGAAAGTGACTGTCTTTTTGGCTTTCCGCTATTGATGTTTCCATTAGGGTTGAGTTATTTCATGTTTGTATTTCTTAACCTTTGGTGTCTCTGATGGGAGTTGTGGATTAATAATATCGATTCCTGATCATTGCCTTCACTTGTGTTTCGAAGACCTGAGGATGTCATATCAGCCTAAACTAGCTTGAGTGGCCCAGAAAATCTTGAACACTTTACAATTTTTATATTCGTTGCTTCCAAGGGGCAACAATTTTATAAAACATCATTTTTTTTTTAAAATAAATGCGCAAAAAAGCTACAATCAAGTAGTACGTCCTACCAATGAACATTGTTTTTGCCAGACAGATTATATAGTCGTGGTTATATTGATAAAACAGAAGGGAAGGCGATGATCTGGAATCGTTTAAAGTAGAAGTGAAGGAAATGAACAGGAATCGATACAATTAACACGCAACTCCCATCAGAGAAACCAACCCACCATCGAAGACACCAAGTAGGACGTACATAAATCAACGGCATAATGATTACAAAATCACGAAAACGCGCCTATATAGTTTTGATCTCCTTGAACCCCACTTTTATATAATAAAACTGGGGTTTACTCAATCTATATTTTGAGCAGAAATAAGAAAAATATCACAGCTTTTCATCTTAAATGTTTCATTTCCACAGCGGTTAAGTTTAAAGAGTATTTGTTTGGGCGTGTTTTCGTAATGACCAATACAAGTAGAATGCCAAAAGGAAAAGGTCAGTTTCTTTAACAGGAAATTACCAAACGACTATCCAAAATAAAAACCAAAATTCCAGGACATACATGAAAATTATATACCACTAATGAAGCACTCCCTTGATAGGGGCAGCATAAATTTAACTCTGGAGCTTAAATCGATCTGTTTCAAGTGGCAGCAACCCTCGCCCTTTGTTCTATCTTGGGTTGTCGGGACAAAATGGAAGTGAACGCAATGATCAGGAATCGTACACCTTCCATCCAAGACACCAAAGGGAAGGAAGCATGGACAAAAATCAATAGCCCCACAGATAGACTGACGGATGGGGTACAGGCGCAAAGACAAACAGAAAAACAAGGAGGTGGGGGAACATATTAAATGAAATGGAATATACAGGGGGAGTGTTCATTGACTATTAGAAAACATTAATTTAAAAGTGAGGCAAACAAAACAAGTTACCCGGGAAAAGTCACGATGAGAGATTAGAAACAACACATTCCACCAAAAAAAGTAAGAGGACCATAGTGGTCCTATGTCGCTCACCTGAGCTAACTGATTAAAGGACTTATGCTGACGGAAAGGTAAAAAAACAGGATTGTTCAGCAATCAAGGTGACATAATTATGAGGGATAGGCGACATCAACAGCGAACTTTTATCCCCAATCTACTTATATGTTAGTTGTAGGTTGATCCGATGATAACTAAAGGACTAATGATGATGACAAGGTCCAAATAGGCATTTTCAACAGAGAAGGGGACATAACTGTATGAGTAATATGCCACCATTGTTAATTTTTTAATCTTCAAGCTTTTATCCCTACCTTGTATGTAAGTTTCAGGAAGATCCGTTCAAAATTAAGGTACTTATGGCGATAACAATGTCAAAACTGGACAACGCGGGTCAGTCTGTCATAGACTTACGTCCCTTCGATTGCTGAAAATGCCCAGTTCTGACATTGCTATCACCCTTAGTTACATAGCAACCAAATTTGTTTATTCGATTTCGATAAAAATAAAACAACAACAAAAAACATGTGCCACCAATCCTGCATCACATGCATGCTACAGATGAAAACTGCCTGAGATCAGCCTGCAATTTGCAGAGGTATAACTGGTCAAAAATGCTGACGGACGGACAATGAACCGACTACTGTACTAAAAGCTCCCATTGAGCCTTCGGTCCAGGTGGGCTAAAACACACACACACACACAAATTAAGTGAAATGAAGTGTAAGTTTCTGACAAGAAGTATAAGTTTTAGAAATTATATAGATTGCTAAGGCATGGTGTGATACTTTTATATTTATAGAGGATCTTACATGAGTGTTCATGTATTATTGAATTAATTAAACGAGTTGAGGAAAAGGGATAAAATGCGAGGCTGTGCCGAGCATTTTATCCCTTTTCCTCAACGAGTTTAATAAATTCAATAATACATGAGCACAAATGCAAGATTCTATTTATCATATGACATTTTAAACGCATTTTATTCAAGATTGTTTACAAAAATGTCAATATTCCGCCGTTAGTAAACGCGACGTCGTTAAGGACGTCGTACATGTAACGTTACGGGACGTATCTAGCTAATTTGCATATTTAATCCACTAGTGGATTATCGAAAATAATACATGACGTTATTACACTCTCAGACGCGACGTCATATGATAAAATAAGATATACGTTTTCAAGTGACACAGTTGGAATAGATGGCCTTACTACAACAGTTAAAATTCTACAAAATAAGGTATATTATATACTTACTAGGCTGATCCCCAGAGGGCACTGAAAAAGTAAAAATATAATAATACTATTAATTTGGTTTAAAAATATTTATTCCGAGGCAACACAGGTTCTTCTGTCGCGGTTTATTTTTGTTATGGCTTGTCTTTGGGTGTTTATGTCGCTTATATTATTTTATTTTGGATAGTCTATTGGCCATTTTGTGGGAAAGTAACTGTCATTTTGGCTTTCCGCTGTTGATGTTTCCATTAGGGTATGTTGTTTCAAGTTTGTGTTTCTTTCCCTTTGGTGTCTCTGATGGGAGCTGTCGGTTAATTGTATCAATTCCTGATCATTGCCGCCACTTCTATTTTTAAACAGGTTCATAATTATGGGACTGCAATGAAAAACATTTTTGCTTATAAATGAGGTATAAAGTGAAATATATTTATTTTTTACATATATTTTTATTTTGTATTAATAACCATTTCATAATCGGCTCCGCGTTTAACTGATCCAAAGGAACTGAAAAGGTTTCAACATGGTTAACATTCTACTATACACTGAAGCAAGTAAATTATAGCACAATGAAATGTCTATATTTAGAGTCTTAGAACTAGTTTCCAAGGTTACTCATGGCAAAAGAGACTGCAACAGAAAAAGCGATAAGCAATGATGCTATCTTTCTTGACCCTATAATAATACAGTGAAATTTCGCTATTAAACTAGCTGAATGTAAGAAAAACACTTCTCGTAAAGACATTATTTAAACGGCGGCATTTATTCTTTCTTTGTGTTACCTACACCCAAATCTCCTGTAATAGACCACTTTTGAGACTGTTCTACAGTGGTCTGTAAGAGCACTTTTAAACAGATTTAAAGGTGGTCTACATACAGATTGTTTTCTGTCTGATGACTTTATTATATAATGTATTTCTTACTATTGCAAAGAATCTTAATCTGACATTGAAGTATATATTGAGTGCCAACTGAGTTTAGAGCAAAAATAAGAAAAAAATGTTCTTTTTCATTGTAAAAGGACTTTTTCGCTATATAAAGTGAGGGTTTAAAGTATAACAATAACACAAAACCTGTGATGTTTCAATATTTAGTGCTTATTGTTCGTGAATACGAAATTTAAAAAAGTGTCACAACTCGTAAAATATATTCATCCATAAATGATGGAAAACTCAGCAATTTCATATCCTAATAAACTACGAGTACTTGTAAAGTCGGGGCAAAGATTTAAATTATAAGTCTTACATTCGCATGTCTTGTAAGCCAGAATATTCTGGATCTTTGGAAGTGCCCTGTAACCGTTCACTTCAAAAGCAAAGTCCTTTATTGGTTTACTGGCCATCATCTGAAGCTCATTTCTATCAGTCATGTTACCAACACCTACGAACAGTAAAGCATATAAATAAAGATCTTACATGAGTGCTCATGTATTATTGAATTTATTGAACGAGTTGAGGAAAAGGGATAAAATGCTTGGCAAGGCCTCGCATTCTATCCCTTTTCCTCAACGATTTTAATAAATTCAATAATACATGAGCACGAATGCAAGATTCTGTTTATCATATTACATTTGAAACGCTTTTTATTCACCTTTATTTTACAAAAATATCAAATATCATTTGAAGCTCATTTCTATCAGTCATGTTACCAACACCTACGAATAGTAAAGCATATAAATAGAAGATCTTACACGAGTGTTCATGTATTATTGAATATATTGAAAGATTTGAGGAAAAGGGGTAAAATGCTCGGCAAAGCCTCGCATTTTATCCCTTTTCCTTAACGTGTTTAATAAATTCAATGATAAATGAACACGAATGCATGATTCTATTTATCATATGACATTTAAAATGCTTTTTATTCACGTTTATTTTACAAAAATATCAAATATCATTTGAAGCTCATTTCTATCAGTCATGTTACCAACACCTACGAATAGTAAAGCATATAAATAGAGGATCTTACATGAGTGTTCATGTATTATTGAATATATTGAAAGAGTTGAGGAAAAGGGATAAAATGCTCGGCAAGGCCTCGCATTTTATCCCTTTTCCTCAACGATACATGAGCACGAATGCAAGATTCTGTTTATCATATTACATTTAAAACGCTTTTTATTCACGTTTATTTTACAAAAATATCAAATATCATTTGAAGCTCATTTCTATCAGTCATGTTACCAACACCTACGAATAGTAAAGCATATAAATAGAGGATCTTACATGAGTGTTCATGTATTATTGAATATATTGAAAGAGTTGAGGAAAAGGGATAAAATGCTCGGCAAAGCCTCGCATTTTATCCATTTTCCTTAACGAGTTTTATAAATTCAATGATAAATGAACACGAATGCATGATTCTATTTATCATATGACATTTAAAACGCTTTCTATTCACGTTTATTTTACAAAAAATATCAATATTCCGCCATAAGTGAAAGCGACGTCGTTAAGGACGTCGTACGTATAACGTTACGGGACGTATCTAACTAATTTGTATATTTAATCCCTTAGTAGATTATCTAATTTATTGCATGGCGTTATTACACTCTCGGACGTGACCTCATATGGTAAACAAGTATAATCCATGATGAAAAAGCGTGCCAAACCTTAAACAGACCAGACAACCGGCAGAGTACAACAGCGGGAGTACCGGGCTACAGAATTTCAACAAAAAGAATTGCACTGAGCGGTTTATTCTGCCCTATGGTGACCTCCTCGAACATTAGCTAAGACCACTGTTCAGAAGATTGAATGCATGATATATCCCCTCTTATCTCCGCTGGGGGAACTTAATGTTACACACCGATCCACTATCTTTATTTCTTTTTGTAATCTAATTTGGGGATAGCCTCGATAGCGCAGTAGAGGAGGACAACGGCGTTGCAGTGCCAGGAATTACACAGACGCCTACTTCGCCTGGGGGAACACATTGCTAAAAGCCGCACCAAAATATCAGGAGTATACAGCAATGTCTAATAGTTTTTGTATTTCAATGTTTTTGAATCTGTTTTGGGTAATGCCTCTGTAGCGCACATTACGATTACACACCCGTGCGACATGTGTATTTATTTCACATCTCGGAAATGGCTACTTTTCTGGTGAAAACTTGTGATATTTGTCTTATTTATACTGCAAACATAGGTTAAGGGTGTTCGTTAGAACCGCCCAAGACGGTTCTAACGAGTACCCACAACCTATGTCTTAGAGCAGATATAAGAAAAATAATGTATACCCCGTAAACACCAGTTATCTCTTAGGGAGGGGAATTGGTGTTCTTTTCACGGACTTGTTTGCGTGCTGAGTTGTTAAAGGTGACGGACATTGTGCAGTGCAAGGCATATAACACAAACAGGCAGACCTCTGACTAACATTTTTATCCCCCGACCGAATAGGTTCGGGGGATATAGCGATCAGCCTGGCGTCTGTCCGTCTGTCCGTCCATCCGCCCGTAGACGCAACCTTGTGATGGCCATAACTCCTATACCCTTTGAGATTCATTGATGGTTCTTGGCACAATTGTTCACAAGGCTGAGACGGTGTGTCATGCGCAAGAACCAGAACTCTGGATGCCATACTTTTTGAGTTAAATTCCCTTTTAATAAAATAGAATGACTACTTTGTGATGGCCATAACTCCAATACCCTTTGAGATATATTGATGGTACCTGCACAGTTGTTCACAATGCTGAGACGGCGTGTCATGCACAAGATCCACAACTCTGGTTGCCATGGTTTTTTAGTTATCTCCCCTTCAAATAAAATAGAGTGACAGCCTTTTGATGGCCATAACTCCAATACCCTTTAAGATATACTGATGATACCTGGCACAGTTGTTCACAATGCCAAGACGGTGTGTCATGCACAAGAACCACAACTCTGGGTGCCATGTTTTTTTAAGTTATCTCCCCTTCCAATAAAATACAATCACTACCTTGTGATGGCCACAGCGCCAATACTCTTTGAGGTATATTGATGGTACTTGGTACAGTTGTACATGAGGTTAAGCAGGTATGTCACGTACAAGAACCACTACTCTGGGTGCCCTGGTTTTTATAATTATCTCCCCTGACAATACAACCTTGTGATGGCCATAACTCCAATACCCTGTGAGATATATTGGGAGTACTTGGCAAAATTGTATACAAGGTTGAGATGGCACTTCATGCATAAGAACCACAACTCTTGGTGCTATGGTATTTGAGTTATCTCCCCTTCCAATACAACAGTATGACCACCTTGTGATCACCATACCTCCGATACCCTTTGAGACGTATTGGTGGTACATGATGCAGATGTACATGAGGTTAAGCAGGTGTGTCATGCTCAAGAATTACAACTCTGGGTGCTCTGGTTTTTTAGTTGTCTCCCCTGACAATATAGCCTTGTGATGGCCATAACTCCAACACCCTTTGAGATATATTAAAGGAACTTGGCGCAATTGTATATAAGGTACAGAAGGGGTGTCATGTGCAAGAACCACTGTTGGTGCTGTGGTATTTGAGTTATCTACCCTTCCAATATAACAGTATGACCAGCTTGTGATAACCATGTCTCCAATATCCTTTGAGGCATATTGATGGTACTTCATACAGAAATACGTGAGCATGTCATGCGCAAGAACCACAATTCTGAGTGCCCTGGTTTTTTTTTTGTTTTCTCCCCTGACAGTATAATATTGTGATGGCCATGACTGCAATACTTTTGTGATATATTGCTGGTTTAACTCTGGTGCACTATCTATTGGTGAACAATCTTCTGAAGACCATATTGGCTTTTGGTCGGGGGATTTGCCATCTCTTCAGATGGCAATTTTTTATTATGGTTGGAGAGATAAACATCGCATACATAGCTTAAGGCAACTAGTTTACCCAACTGTTTGAGAAAGTGGTAGTCCATTCCATCAATAAGGGCCGTAAATTTGTCTTACGGCGATCGCCATAGAAAATTTGTCATACGTCGACGAGTGTTTGGAGCCGTAAACGATCTTACTACCGTAATACCGCAGACTGACCTGCTCAAAGGACATTTTACAATCCGTAATGCATCTATTCTCATTCTAGTGCATTTATTTATTGCTTTGAAAGTTTAAATTGGTGTGCATTTGCGAAAAGCTATGTCAGCGGCATATAACAGAATTCAGTAAAAAACAAACCGCAGTTACTTAAAGGCGCTGGATTGGCCAAAGTACATGTACGTTGCATAATATTTCATCGCAAAATTGTATAGTTTTGTTAACCAATTAGGCGTCGCAATATATTCGCAAGTACAATTAGAATTTAACCCTTATCCAGCTGCATAAATTAATTAAGTCACTCCCATTACTGAGGAGCGCTATGGTGCGGTGGAAAAGCATCGGATTTGAGATCAAGAGGTAGCCGGCTCCATCCCCGCAAGCGCCAAATGTTGTTTCCTTGAGCAAGAAACTTTATCCACATTGCTTAGTACTGGTTTCTACCCAGGAAAGGAGGACCACATGGAAGATAAGTACTAGTACTAAATGTGTTACCCTCTATAAATAAGGTCGATTATTATTATTTATTATTATTATCAACCAGTCAAATTACTAAGTATAATTTATTTGTTTAATTCACAAAATGCATGACAAATAGTGTAGATCCTGATCTGATGTCTTCTTCAGCCATCTGATCTGGATCTACACTGTTTGCAACGATCCTGATCAGATGGCTAGAAGCCATTTGATCTTGATCTACACTGTTTGCAATGATAGGGGTTGTCATGAACAGCGGGACAAATGTTAAATTAATTTCTTTCAAATTTCTGACAACCTAGTACTACCACATCATTTACGACCGTTTCTTGGACATGAACTATTACCTATTGCAAAGACATACACTCCGCTGTCATGTACTTCTTCTGCCATTTCTTCTGTGAGCTCTCGTTTGCTGGACCTGCCATCAGTTATAAGGATACAGATATGTGCTACACCTGGTCGGGAACCATGTTTTCGACTGAACATTTCATCCATCATTGTCTGTCGATATAAAGAATAAAAAAGGTTATTATAAAAATGTGTATCTTTAAACTGTCCACAATGGTTAACTTCGGGGAGTATATAATAACATTACCATCTCAAGTCCCTCACCGCTTTGCCGAACCTCTAAGCGGTTTACCAGTACTCGTGTGAGGTTGGTTTCAGCTTTGCTTGTAAGCAGCACGCAGCCCATGATCTCGTCAATCCCCGATGGGTGGGGGGCCATACCTATGTCTTGGAGTAGAGTAGAAATAGGCAAAATAATGAATACCCCTGTATACCCGTTTTCTCTATATAATATAAAGTGGGATTTGCGGTGGTGGTAGGGGGGGGGGGGCTTCATTACATGGACTTGTTAACGTGATGGTACTATTGGGACGCACACATCAATGAGCCAGCTCATAATAAAAGTCTTTATCACATAGGCGACCGACACAAGAAGAAGAGACATTGAGTGTCATTTTACTGTCGTGACACTTGCTGCTTTATAAAGCGTATGACATTCATCATTTCACATTATATTAAGGTGAATTAATACATTGCACACAAACGCATGGAACAATTTATATTGACGCAAACAGGAAGTCAACAAAAGTTGTGTCCGTTGCGAGGAAACAATGTACATAGTGACGTTTCTCCTGTCCCTTTAAGGTGAATGGGAACACCTTCAGGGGAGGCAACTCCTGCAAAAGTATTTTTGTCTCCCATGTCAATAGGGGTCAACTCTTAAAGGAAAGAATTTGCTCCTGAGGAGCAAATTCTTTCCTTTAAGAGTAGACCCCTTTTTCAGTGGAAATAGAAAAGCGAACAGGAAGTTCCGAAAGTTGTCTGCCTTTGAAAAATGGCGGAAAGGATCTACCAGGTGTTCCCATTTCCCTTAAGCTTACCTCAAGCGCCAGATGAGTATTTGTGATTCCTCCCTCAGGTTTTATAAGTTTGATAGCGTCTGTCATCAGTTTCTTTTCCTTATAGTCGTTCAGGTAAAATTCTACCTTCGCCTTGTCGCTGAATGTCACTATTCCAACCTGTCGAAATTTTGATTTCAGGTATGATTAATTTTACAGATACAACGTAATATAAGACATGCATTTGACGTATGGGTTCTGGGACAATATTCCCTTAAGTGCTGAACTTGTATTCTGCATTTAGAGAAAGCTTTTATCAAAATATTACATAAAAACGTTGAGAGAAATCGTTTGAAGCTCAGATTTACCATGATGCTTTATAAGAGAAACAATTGATCCAAACAAATGGGTTCTTACAGCAATGTTCCAGAACTACAGAACAACGCTTGTAATTAAAGGTAATTTCAGCCCAAGTATAAGAAATATAAGATAAGATTATTTATTCGTAAAACAACTAAGCGACCCAAGAGCTGTACCATGAGGATAAACCATACATGTCATTGTATCCTACCAGGCACATAAGAAGTATACAACGTCGTACATATGTATACGTCGATGCAGCGCAATGACGTTGCATCGCTTCTAATACGATCTCGCTGAGACGTCACTAGTCCTATAGGATAGATTAAGCCAGGAAATATCAGCCTCCACCCCTCTAGAATTTAAATATTTAGGATTGGGTCATCATGTAGTCCGAAGTCCGGCCCAACGTCATGCAATCGAGGAGCGAAGCAAAGCAGCCCACTGTAAAAGGATCGACAACCAAACTCACGGTCTGTGGCATAACATCCATGCTTTTACCAATTTTATTGTATTTCGCAACAAGTTTCGTGTACTGACCAGAACAATTATCACCACCTTGTTTCCTTCTGAATTTATAAACTAAATCACCATAAAGTTCATATTTCGACAGCCCTGTTGCAGGTTTTGCGCAGTTTATGATACCGATAGCCCTCTTTTAGAAGATTTTCAGTTACAATTCTGTTTTGAAAATATAATTCATCAACACGACAATAAGCGCTAGCAATCCGAATAACCTGTGGCATATAAACCCCATAAGACATAGTCTTAGGGACGTCACCATCTAAACTGGAAAATTTAAAATTCCAAAATTAAAATCATCTCATTAGATACAGTCAAAAGTAAGTTCAAAAACGGGGATTCGCATGTCATCAGAAGTAGACTTATTTAACTGAAAGTCTTAAGGATAAGTTTTCCAACTATTTGCTCAAAATAAATGATATCAATATTAAAAAGATCAGCCAAAGTTCGAAAGGTACGGTTAAACGCCTCAATAACATCGTTCTTTTTTATTTTCGAAAAGGGACAACAGCAATTCTTTTTCACAACAAAAAAGGAACAAATCTGCAACAAGAGGAGCACTGTTTGCATCCATCGTTATACCATCTACTTGTCTATATAATTTAGTTCCAAACCTTATATAAGTATTATCCAATAAAAAGGAAAGTGCTTGCAAACATATTGACATGTCCAATATTCAAAACGACTATTTGCATCTCAAGAAGCAAAGTAAGCATTAATTGCAGGCCAAATACATGCACTTTTACGGAAGAAAATTGTTTCAATTAAAGTTGATAGCTCTTATTTAATCAGATTATGAGGAAAAGTTATCTAACGAGTAGCACAATCGTACGTTGACAAACTAGATCGACGAAAACCCCTTGCTTTCAGTTTGTTAAAATCTTCACTTGAATGTTTTATTTTTCAAACTGGCTGTCAGTCAGGAGTGCCACCTTAGACCATGAATCTGAACCCCATAGCTTTTATCCTCACTTTTCGTGTTTCTACTGTATAATACACCAACACTATGCACTTATACTTCGTTCTTACTATCCGTTCTGATTTAAATTCTTTACTTTTATCGCATGTTGCGGGGAACCCGGCACAAAATACTCAGTTGAGTGTGATGGTTTTCTTCTGACTTGGATTGTTGTTGAGGCATCTTCCCTGATTCGTGATTGTATTAATCTATACAAAGAGTTTTACTGTGTATTGTACTATGAAGCCTCCGTGCGAATCAATTTATTATTGTTATTACGTTTGATACTGCACTGGAACTAAGGGCGAGGGTTGAAAGTTAATAAACGTCGGAGTGGAAACCTCTGATTACTTTTAATGATGACCGTCCCAAGGCGGTCGATCTTTTGCAGCATCTTATTTGTTAATTAGCTTTGTGTAATTGGTTCATTTTTCATCTAATGTTTTTGTGTGTGCCCCCATGTCGCACAATTTCTTTAAGTGACTTTAGATGGCTGAGTTCTTTGATTGTTGCCTTACGAAGTCGTCAAGATTTGTCAGAATAGAAGTGCTGGCCGAACGATTTTTCTTTTGTACCAAAGCTAAGTGGAAGAACGAATAGTAGTGGTCCGTTCTAATATAAAGCTGTCGGAAAGCCAATGAGAGGTTTGTCCGAGAGTATTAATTGATTGGGATGACGTATGTTGGAGCGGGACTGCAACCAGACCATGGAAGATCTTATAAAGAGTAGCAGTCGGGAATTAGCACGCCTTTGTTCAAAGATGCGCCAGATCAGTCTTCCCAGCATGTCTGAAACACTGACATATTCATGGTCATTGCCTTAACGTCTGTTTTTGGTGAGCAGTCACTCCGAACCATCGAGCCGCTCGTCTCTGGACCATCTAAATCCTTCGAATATCATCTAGGGATTAAGGGTCACAGACTGGTGCAGCATATTTTAGCTGGGGGTGGTCTATAGCTTTATAAGCTTTCCATTTTCATGATAAACTGGGTAGAATTGGTTCTTCCTGAACCTGATTACGAATAACCTGGCACTTACTTGGGTTGAACTCCATATTCCAATCGAGTTCCCATTCCTGGAGTGTATCAAAATAGAAGTGGAGGCAATGATCAGGAATCGATACAATTAACCCTCAGCTCCCACCAGAGACACCAAAGGGAAAGAAATACAAATATGAAACAACATACCCTAATGGAAACATCAATAGCGGAAAGCCAAAAGGACAGTTACTTTCCCAAAAGAATGGCCAATAGGCTATCCAAAAAAGAATAATATAAGCGACACAAACACCAAAAGACAAACCATACAAAAATAAACCGCGACAGAAGAACCGCATTGGGACGGTCAATGGAAACGAATTCCACTGGGGGGGGGGGGGGGTCTTAAAGTGATAAACCCTGCAGTTGCTTGAACTCAGCAGGTAAGCAGCCGTGGCAATGGCAAAGTGTCTTACCTGAAACTTAACCTTTTCTGGCAGGTCATGTATGTAAACCAAGAAGAGGATTGGTCCGAGAACAGATCCTTTAGGGATGCCTGATGTTACTGGTACTTCCACAGGGCATTTCCCCTCGAGGACCACAGAACTATCATTAAGGAAAGCCTTGATCCACGATGCCATAGTCATGATGTTTATATAGAAAAACTTCTCATGGATCACCTTATCAGATGCTTTGCTGAAATTCAGCAGGATGGCGTCTGTCTTGTCTGCTATTTGATATATATTTAACATGCATGCATACAAATAATGAAACGGATTTTCTTTCTTTCTACTGAAACAGCGATCAGTCACATTTCACGATAATTCGCAGGTGTACATTACATACACTCCATCTTCTGCAGGATGAAAGCCCACACAGAAATAATGTCATTACGGTAGGGATCTTTAACCTACACAGGGGATGACCTTCACAGGGGGCCTACAGTTAACGTCCCAATCCAAAGGGGGTGCACTTTGTGGCATTCATCCCTGCAGATAATGAGCCATACTAAGAGCTACATGGTCCCTATTTGAGGGGTTTATACACATGATCAGAACCCATTAACGCTCGCGGGCCGCATAATATGGTAAGCGCCATTAATCATGAGATTGTTTGGGTAAGAAGAAATTAAGTATCAATGGATGAATGAATCATAAGAAATACAATCTGGGCGGTGGTAGGATTCGAACTCTATCTGACGGGCCATGCAGGGAAAATGTGCTAAATACTGTTCCCTGAAACTCCTTAATTGAGAAGCGTAGTGGCGCAGTCGGTTAGATCGTTATTCCTGTATGGTTAGGCGCGGCAGCCATTGCCATCGTGAGTTCGAATCCGACCACCGCCTAGTTTGTATTTCATATTTCTCTGCTTGATAATTTTTTCGGAAGTAATTGCGTCAGAAATGATTCGGGGCCGGGTGTCTGTTAAAAATTAAAGATCATAAATTATAAATATAATCTTTGCAAGCTTCGGTAGCCATAGGATCCATACATCCATAATATAAGTCCGAGTGTGCCAACGCACAACGGTACCGACGGGTCATGCAAAATATGAGCTAAACACTGTTCTATGAAACTCCTTAATTTAGGAACATAATGGCGCAGTCAGTTAGACCGTTTTTCCTGTATGGCTAGGCGCGGCATACATTGCTTTCGAATCCTACTACAATACTACTATACAATTTTTTCGGAAGTACTTGCGTCAGAAATGATCCGGGGCCGGGTGTCTGTTGAAGTTTCATATTTCTTAAATTATAAATATATTATCAAAAAGGAGTTTTCATGGAAAAGTGTCTAGCTCATTTTTCCTGCATGATACGTAACTCAAAATGACATAATGTTCCGCAATGGAAGGTCAGGTGATTTTTCTCTGGCTATTCCGGTTTTCGCCCACTTCTAATGCACGGTCGGCTCCCAATATGTGAAATAATCTTGAAATATCGGCAAAACCAAAAAAGAAAAAAGCAAAAAAAAAAAAAAAAAAAAAAAGAAAACGACACATCTTTGCCATGTGCAAAATATTAACTTCTGAATCACAGCTATCAGTATCATAAGACGTCGTTTCGACGACACTCTTCTGTATTAGACGATTGTATGGAGATTTGATTTATATTCTTCAATGCAAGAACATTGTTGTCAAACACAAAGAGGATATATGACACAGATGTTATGCAACAGAAAGCAGTCTGCACGATTCCCGACCCTTTTAAAGTGGCGTTAGCATCGCTGTTTCGTTGGATGGTAGTAGTCCGGTGTCTGGTAGTTTTACTGCTAACCATTATGTTGACAAGCCCGGGAAAAGAATACTCCTAAAAACCCCACTTTATATTATAAAAATGGGGTTTTTGGAGGTAAACATTATTTTTCATATTTATGCTCCAAGACATGGGTTGTCAGTGCTATTTAAACCCTCCTCAATGAGGCGGTTTTAGCGGGCACCCACAAGCTATGTTTTGGAGTATAGCACAATGTTTTATTGGGAAAGTAGCCATTTTGATGAAATGAAAGAATGCACTATATCAAACGAGCGTGTTATTGTATTGCAGTCAAAAGGCGGCTGTTCCTTAACAGTTTATTGTGTGTGTTATTGGCTATGTGTTGTTGGTACGTGATGGTTCGCTTAACGAGCTTGCTTGTTGGCAAAATGTTAAATGTCCTAGTACATTAAATGTGTAACCAGTGCTTCAGCTGAAGTGCACGACCCGCCGGATGCTTTTAGCTTTATGAGTGTTACCATATATGGGTACGGCGGCCATTTTGGTCATGTGACCTGGACCTAAAACGGTCTCCTCTGGCTTTCTTTGCCGGATCATTACAGGGTCACTGATGAGGCTTTATTAGCCGAAACTACGTAGTATGACCCATCTTCTTTCTTATGAATGTTTTCATTGCTCTTAAAGGAACTCATTTTTGATTTTTATTCCCCCAATAAATGCGCCTTATCGTAAGGAGCAAAAATATATCTTATACTTACGTACTGTATTCTGAATCGTTTGCAGGATAAATTGCATTCTCACTTTTCCAATACAAAAGCATGTGTGTCAAAGTTTGACCTAGGTACAAAGAAGGTCAAGGTCAACCTAGGGTCACCATTTAAGCAATTTATGATGGGCCTACGTCCCAGATGCTATTTAACAAGTTTCGTGGAAATCTGCCCAGTGGTTCTGGAAAAGACTATTTTTGAAGGATTTTTACCATATATGGCTTGGCGGCCATTTTGGTCATGTGACCTAGACCCCATGAGCAAATTTTGGTTTCCCCCATCCCATAGAGGCTCCATATGAAATTTGACTTCAATCGGCCCAACGGTTTCCGAGGAGAAGCAGTTCGAAAATTTTCACATTTTTCGACTCGGCGAGGCTATACTAAATGGAATGTAATATTTCGCAAGTTCATTGGTTAGATCTCATTGATATCTATCAGTATGCCAAAAATTGTTTAAATATTCCAACAAAAGCATATGTGTCAAAGTTTGACCTAGGCACAAAGAAGGTCAAGGTCAACCCAGGGTCACCATTTTAGCAATTTATGATGGGCCTACCTCCCAGATGCTATTTATCAAGTTTCGTGGAAATCTGCCCAGTGTTTCTGGAGAAGACTATTTTGAAGGGTTTTTACCAAATATGGCTTGGTGGCCATTTTGGTCATGTGACCTGCACCCCATGAGCAAATTTTGGTTTCCCCCATCCCATAGAGGCTCCATATGAAATTTGACTTCAATCAGCCCAACGGTTTCCGAGGAGAAGCAGTTCGAAAATTTTCACATTTTTCGACTCGGCGAGGCTATACTAAATGGAATGTAATATTTCGCAAGTTCATTGGTTAGATCTCATTGATATCTATCAGTATGCCAAAAATTGTTTAAATATTCCAACAAAAGCATATGTGTCAAAGTTTGACCTAGGCACAAAGAAGGTCAGGGTCAACCCAGGGTCACCATTTTAGCAATTTATGATGGGCCTACCTCCCAGATGCTATTTATCAAGTTTCGTGGAAATCTGCCCAGTGGTTCTGGAGAAGACTATTTTGAAGGGTTTTTACCAAATATGGCTTGGTGGCCATTTTGGTCATGTGACCTGCACCCCATGAGCAAATTTTGGTTTCCCCCATCCCATAGAGGCTCCATATGAAATTTGACTTCAATCGGCCCAACGGTTTCCGAGGAGAAGCAGTTCGAAAATTTTCCCGTTTTTCGCCTCGGCGAGGCTATACTAAATTGAATGTAATATTTCGCAAGTTCATTGGTTAGATCTCATTGATATCTATCAGTATACCAAAAATTGTTTAAATATTCCAGCAAAAGCATGTGTGTCAAAGTTTGACCTAGGCACAAAGAAGGTCAAGGTCAACCCAGGGTCACCATTTTAGCAATTTATGATGGGCCTACGTCCCAGATGCTATTTATCAAGTTTCGTGGAAATCTGCCCAGTGGTTCTGGAGAAGACTATTTTTGAAGGGTTTTTACCATATATGGCTTGGCGGCCATTTTGGTCATGTGACCTGGACCCCATGAGCAAATTTTGGTTTCCCCCATCCCATAGAGGCTCCATATGAAATTTGACTTCAATCGGCCCAACGGTTTCCGAGGAGAAGCAGTTCGAAAATGTTCACATTTTTCGCCTCGGCGAGGCTATACTAAATGGAATGTAATATTTCGCAAGTTTATTGGTTAGATCACATTGATATCTATCAGTATGCCAAAAATTGTTTAAATATTCCAACAAAAGCATATGTGTCAAAGTTTGGCCTAGGCACAAAGAAGGTCAAGGTCAACCCAGGGTCACCATTTTAGCAATTTATGATGGGCCTACCTCCCAGATGCTATTTATCAAGTTTCGTGGAAATCTGCCCAGTGGTTCTGGAGAAGACTATTTTGAAGGGTTTTTACCAAATATGGCTTGGTGGCCATTTTGGTCATGTGACCTGCACCCCATGAGCAAATTTTGGTTTCCCCCATCCCATAGAGGCTCCATATGAAATTTGACTTCAATCGGCCCAACGGTTTCCGAGGAGAAGCAGTTCGAAAATGTTCACATTTTTCGCCTCGGCGAGGCTATACTAAATGGAATGTAATATTTCACAAGTTCATTGGTTAGATCACATTGATATCTATCAGTATGCCAAAAATTGTTTAAATATTCCAAGCGGTTAAGTCACTATCACCAATTTTCACAAACGGGTTATGGACGGACAGACAGACAGACCATATATGGCTTGGAGGCCATTTTGGTCATGTGACCTGGACCCCATGAGCAAATTTTGGTTTCCTCCATCCCATAGAGGGTACATGTGAAATTTGACTTCAATCGGCCCAACGGTTTTCAAGGAGAAGCAGTTCGAAAATTTTCACATTTTTCGCCTCGGCGAGGCTATACTAAATGGAATGTAATATTTCGCAAGTTCATTGGTTAGATCTCATTGATATCTATCAGTGTGCCAAAAATTGTTTAAACATTCCAAGCGGTTAAGTCACTATCACCAATTTTCACAAACGGGTTACGGACGGACAGACAGACTGACAGACTGACAGAATGACCGATTGACCGAATGACAGAATGACACGGTGATTTTAGGGCACTCTTAGAAATCAACCGACTTCAGTCGGTCGCTTTTTCTGCGGGTCGTGCAATACGGTCACGTGGTATTTTGCTAAAAATGCGAGCAGCTGTTTTTGCCATATTAAATGAGCGAAGCTTTAGCAATATGCTTAATAACGATGGCGTTAGATTTGAACAACTGACCTCTGATCTATATGTCCGAGTTTTTATTGTTAATTAGTTACGAATGAATAGGTGCCCAAACTTTCGACAAATTGACCTTTCAAGGGCCGTAAGTCAAACCAAAATAAACGAGACAGAAGTGACGGCAATGATGAGGAATTGAAACAATTAACCCGCAGCTCCCATGAGAGACACCAAAGGAAAGAAACCAAAGCATGAAATAACTAGACCCTAGTTGAAACAGCAATAGCGAAAAGTCAAAAGGACAGTTTCTTTCCCAGAAAATGGCCAATTTGATATAAAAAATGCGTGCATCTTTTGGTAGCAAAAATGAGCTGCTCCAATAAAGTCATCTTTGTACCAACTAGAGTATGACGACATAAGGCGGTTGTACCATAAACCTTTTTTTCTTCTTGTGGTGGCTAGAGATGGCTGTTGTCTTCTATAAAGGTTTTACATGCGGAATGATTTGCTTTAGCTACCGATTCTACAAACAACGGCCCCTCTTGACACTTTAAAATTTTCACGCCAAACTCCTCGGTCATGGTAAGCTAACAAATAATGATAATTTAGGGCAAAGAAAGTCAACCATTTACTCTTTTGTTATAAGAGCCGGCGCATGACAAAATCTACAAGAAGTCTTGAGCGACCAGCGAAGACTCAGTTCAGCCTGAGCTTTCGCGCAGTCTGATCAGGAGCCTTCGCTGATCGCATGTACCTTCTATAGGAGTATATCTATACATAGAGACATTAGCATAAGGTCTTGTCATAATGGATGAACGCGCAGGTTGATTTGAGTCTATGCTGGTCACATCGGTCTTATTGTAGGTTTTGCCATGCGTCGGCTCATAATACATATAGACATTTTGTCTACCGCATATAGTAGGACCAAAACCCGAACCTAGGTCTTAATATAACTGTTGCATTATCTGAGCTGTCAAGAAGCACGTCGGGATTGTTACAAATAGCATCCTTTTGAAAGGGCTTACCTTCGTTTTCCCGCTGTCTATGTCGAAATTATCGACCAGGTCAGCAACAAATACCATCTGTTCTCGGAAGAATTCTATCCAAATACTGGTCGACATGTCGATAACAAATACTATGTCGGCTTCCTTCCCTTGACACTCTGTAGATCATTAAAACAAAAATGTTAAGATTTTTCCGCAAATATATGGTTAGGGAGCCCGTGTGTTGTGTGTGTGTGTGTGTGTATGTGTGTGTTTCACGTCCCCAAAGCTACTGGGTCTTATGAAGACGAAACCTCGGTATATATTACCATTAGATGTGGCTCAGACTCGACTCCTGGCTCCTGGCCATTGGTTTGCAAGGTGAACAGCTTATCGATAATGGCATTTCTATAGAAAATGTAGGCCGCAATGAAAATAGCCTCTGACCGTACGGACTGAACGCAGGCTGTTTTTGAGAGCTTTTTAAACACAAAACTTGCAATAACAACGATACATGGTTAACAATTATTTATAAATTTATACAACGATACATTGTTAACAATTATATATAAATTTGTATCAATTTGATGGTTAACAATTATATATGTACAATCACTGGGAAACTTAACTGTACAGAATGTGTAGATTATTATAAAAAATAAAAGAAAGACCCAGAGGGAGCGCCACAATCACAAGACGCAGCCCACACTGGGTCGGTCTGCTTTTTGCTTTCTGTTTTTGTTTTTTTGTGGTGCCTTGCTGGTGTTAGGGGTGGAGTCTGTGCGGGCATGGTTGGGGTGGAAGTGGAGATGGGTTGTTGAATATTTTCCTTCTTCTTTTCCTTCCAACGATTGGAATCGAGGAAGGAAGATGTATAGTGGGGACTGGGGGGATGTATGTGGGGTCTCGGGGGCGTGACTGTCACCTGTGGCAGCAGATTTGCGTATCAGGCGAACAGTGTTGGCCCTGATTAGTCGCCACATTGTGTTGCCACTGATCGTGATTAGCTTTGTTTTCCTGCCCGCATCACAGTGGGATGCTGCACTTAACTTAACTTGTGCTTTATTGAATTGTTTTGGGCTAATCAGAATCAAGCTTTTGTTGTTTTACAGTATTTACAGAGTTTATTTTGGAGTTGTTGTATTATTATTATAAATTGTGATTAGTATGCTTCCATGTAGTGGCCCATGATTGGAAATAGTTTTTTTCTATTCTGGTCTATTCTATTCTATGTCACATCAAACGCGGACTAATAAGGATAATCAGGGAATAAGTTTCCAACTTTCTTATCGGAAACATGTGTAACAAATACTCACAAGACATGGAGGATCTTACATGAGTGTTCTTGTATTATTGAATTTATTAAATGAGTTGAGGAAAAGGACAAAATGCGAGGCTGTGACGAGCATTTTATTCCTTTTCCTCAACGAGTTTAATAAACTCAATAGTATATAAGCACGAATGAAGGATTCTGTTTATCATATGATATTTAAAACACATTTAATTCACGATTTCTGTATAAAGATGTCGCTATTCCGCCATTAATAAACGCAACGTCGTTAAGAACGTCGTGCGTGTAATGTTACGGGGCGTATCTAATCAATTTATATATTTTATCGACTAGTTGATTACCGAAGTTATTGTATGGCGTTATTACATTCCCAGATGCGACATAGAAGCCTCCGTGGTGTAGTGGTTATGCTACTCGCCTTGTAATCCAGGGGTCGCAGGATCGATCCCGGACTTCTCCAGTCTTTCGGATGAGTCTTTTAACCGAGGTACCGTCTCCATATGACCTTAGCTGTTGGTGGGAAGCAAAATACAAACGTTCACTCCCAGACGCGGCGTCATATGAGTAAGTCATTTATGTAGAAATAAGAAAATGTATCAGATTACGTGGCTTCTGACAGTGTAATAACGTCATGTAATAAATTCTATATTCCACTAGTGAATTAAATATGCAAATTGGTTAGATACGCCCCATAACGTTACATGTACGACGTCTTTAACGACGTCTTTAATGACGTCGCGTTTCTAATGGCGGAATATTGACATTTTTTATTTAACAATCGTGTATAAAATGCGTTTTAAATTTCATATGATAAATAGAATCTTGCATTCGTGTTTATGTGTTATTGAATTTATTCAATTCGTTGAAGAAAAGCGATTAAATCCTCGGCAAAGCCTCGCATTTTATCCATTTTCATCAACGAGTTTTATAAATTCAATAATACATGAACACTCATGTAAGATCCTCTATATGTACTTTAACCATCCTCGTTTATACCAAGTTCCGGCGTCACCCACTCACCACTTATCTGAAGTTATGCATTGTGCATAATTATATGCTTACAAAGTGCACATGGTATTTTAGTTACAAATGACTATTAACCACTCATTAATGAATAAATTTGGCATAGTTGTCTGGCATTCAAATCGTTCTCTAATAATTACTAATTAATGTTACCAAACATTCATGAACCGCGGCACTTTAGAATTGCAGATGGCATGCGAGCGGCAAAGGCAGATCAGCCTGTGCATTCGCGGTTTATATCGGGTCCGTGTTTGTCAGAGGAGTAATATATGCAACTGTAGCCATCCACTGAGTTGCATGTACAATCTAAACGGGACTTTTCGCTGATTGCAGATATTAATATCATGCCAGTATGTGTAATGCCCTAGTTCAATTACTGTTCATAATCTTCTATAGTCGCCTACAAGATGTTGATGCGTTTACCATGCAATCAGCGGCTGAGTCAGTCCGGTAGGAATGTCTGCTGACATGTTTCCATTTGATAGAGTTCTGATATACAAAGATAACTAGAAAACTGTTTGTACATATAATTGTGGCGTGTCGCGGAGCAATTCAACGAATGCTTCGGAAGGAATATTCCACATCTCTTAAAACTATATACTATGATTGGAGCGATTTTATTAAGTTCTCTCAATGGCTTTTCTTTGAAACCCTCCCTTTTTGTACACCCTAACTACAGATTCGCCCCACACTTGGTACTTACGTTTCTGTGGCTCAATATTTTGCATTTCTGAAAATATAAAAATAGTTTAAATTTAGAAACATTCCTGACGTATGACACATTGCTAATTTGTTTGCGTTTTTAGCCCATTAACAAGTCATTGATATGACCGCCGCTGGAAAAGCACTATGAAAACGTTGAATAATAAGAGTACATAATAGTTTTCTTATTTTAGCCCCAAATCATATATTAGATTATGGGTACTCCTAAGAACCTCTTCCGCCGCCTCATCAGGGCGATTCTAACGCGCGCCCGCTGCATAAATTTATTTAGTCATACCCGTTTACATTTTAACCAATCAGATTACTTCGCAGATCCTTTTTGCCTCATATTCACTAGCGCCCCTTCCGATGAGGCCTCCCCTCTTTCCTCGGTCCTGTGCAATTTGTTCCCACGACTCTGTAGGTATGTTGAAGTCCTTGAGGGGGGATTTGCGGGTGACATTGTATCTCTTCTTTAGACCACCATGTCTGTTTGTCTGTTTCTAATTCTCCGTAGAGTTGTTTTTTGGCAACCGTTTCTCAGGCAGACTGGTAACATGGCCTGACCATCTTTACTGCGACTGTTTCAGAAGAGATTGTTTTAACGTGCATGCATTATAATAGATTTTATTAGATTTGGTGTGTGTCTGATGGTCTGTCGCTGGACGGGCTCACCTTAGTCCAACCGCTGGTTTTCTTTTCATCGTATTATTTTTTGTTTGTGTGGTTTGAGGTTTAATGTTACCGTCAACACTGTATAGGTCATTTTGGAAACGCTTCTTTCAATTACATGTATGTGGGACTTTTACCCGACAATGAGTTGCAATTATATCTCAAGCCCTGTTGCCCAAAGAAACCAATATGATTTATAAGCATGGAAGGTCAAACTCGCTCCGCTTGGCCTGGGCAGGCTTAGATCCTTAAAGTGGTTTACAAGTTATCGTGTGAAGTCGGTTTCAGTTCTGTGTGGAAGCATCATGCAGCCCATCTATACCTTCAAGCCCAGATAGGCGGGGACCGTTGTCGTCATATGTAAAGTCATTTGAAAAGTAGGCTGTATGAAAATATAGAAGACCAGGACCCTCGAGCACCAACATTTGGCTCTTTACCTCATGCAAAATAGTGTGTGTTTTTTCACAAATCAATATAAAAAAATCCAAATCTGGTCCAGGAAAATTGAAGTTGTTCCAGTTGCAGTAATGCAGTAAAACTTCTAGCTTTCTCATTATCCTTTTCATATTTGCAATTGCCAATAACCACCCTTAAGATCAAAGAATTAAATCTATCAACAAAATCTCCATACGAAGGGCGATCATTTAATTTTGTCATGGAAACAGCGCTGATTTCATGGGGGAATGATTTTCAATAATAGGATGAAATTTCGATCTAATCCGTTCTGTCTTCCAAAAGTTAGCGGAGATTCAAACTGGTTCAGCCACATACACTCAACCCTTACTGTATGCAAAATGAAAAAAAAAAGCTTTGCAATTTATTAGGGCCTGAATGTTTCAGTTTCACAAATATACAGTGAACTGTGCCAGATACAGGGGACAACTGCTGTCTCTAATAAAAATCAAAAATGAGTTCCTTTCCCAGGTGGCATAACATGAAACTGACCTGAAAGATGAGCCTCTTGCCGTCCAGCCAAAAAAATGCTTATGTTGCTGCTGTGGCAGATATGGACAAACAAGATGCAAGATTCTCTGTGAAAGAAATTGCTGATAGTGTTGGTGTTTCATCCGGGACAGTTCGTAAGATTTTGACTCAGGAATTGAAACTTAAAAAGGCTTTTGCACGATGCGTCCAGCATCTGTTGACCAAAGAACAACAGAACACCCGTGTAAAAATGGCGAAAAATCTTTTTGAAAAGAACAAAAAATGACAACGTAGAATTTTGGAGCTGTTTACAGGTGATGGAACCTGGGTCTATTAGTTTAAGCTGCAGAGACCCGTCAATAACAAGCAGTTCCTGCAAAAACACCAAGCAAGGCCGGTCATTGCCAAAAGGTGTTTTTCAATTGCGACAAACCCAGTGGAAGAGGTAGTTCAGCTCTCTCACCCACCTTCTTCGTCAGATCTTAGTCCCTGTGATTTTTTCCTGTTAACTAAATAAAACCCTATCTGGTCGTCGTTATGAATCCCGACATGCACTTGGTAGTGCAATTTGCCAATGCCGCCAGAGTAGACCTAAATAGGCCAACTTCTTTGCTTTTACAGAATCGATTTCGCGACTTGAAAAGTGTGCTTCCGTCAAGGGAGAATACTTCGAAGGGTTAAAGTAAACGGAATGTTAATGGGATTAATATCGCGCCCTGTAGAACTCCAATGACAACATTAATCGGATGCCCCTCTTATGATCATTCGATGAAGTAGTTTAAATCACACAGCGGCCCTGCTACCCCGAAGTTTTACAAGTCTATATATTGTATCGTTACAGCCATCTGAATGGGCGTAAGGAGTGGTTATAACGAGCAGCAAAACCCTATATTTGTAGCAGTGGCACTGCATTAGCACGCCAGTGTGGTGCGTAATAACATTAAGATAGCACATCCGTGTGACATAGTGCATTTTTTTCACATCTGACGAAAATCCGTGATAATTTTTCCTTATTTATGCTGCAAACATAGGTTGTGGGTCCTCGTTAGAACCGCCTCAATCTAAACCTCTGTCTCGGAGCAAAAGAAAAAAAAGAAGAAAAATGTACCTGTATACCCCAGCAAAACGCAGGTTTCTCTATATAAAATGGCGCTTAATTGGGTATTCATTTCACGGACCTGGTCATGTGAGATCGAGGCGAAATATGCAGCCAATGGATGGTTGTTAGCGAATTTGTCATTGACTGTGTATGAAACCTAAAACTTTGGACTGCCCCTATTGGTTGGGGTAATCTATCTGTTTATGTGACCTACACACAAGCGTTTTTTTTTTATATTTACTACTTTATGTGTCGTATTCATTATTTTACGACTTATTTATTTATTTATGACATCCTGAAGACGAGACAAAAAATAACTATGTAGAGAATGTTCTTCATCTGAAACCTACTGTTTATCTCATCACGTTCTGAACTAACATCTTAAAATAATATCAGAAATAAAACTAAAGACAGAGACTCTAAATTTTGCCTGCTACATACGTTGGGCCCCAGCATCTAGTGTTCACGCCAAAAATACAAAAATTGACAGGGTATCCCAAAATATCGTTAATAACCGTAAATGCTCATTTGAAATGTAAAAATGCAAAGTTTAGCATACTCCTTACATTTTTTGAGAACACCATACGCAACAATATTGCAAAATACATGTAATACTCTTTAAAAACACACGCATACTTAAATTTATTGAAAATTTTTTCACCAAAGAAAAAAAAAAACACGAAAATTTTCGGACAAAAATAAATCTGATATTTTTCTTATTTCTGCCCAAAACATAGGTTGTGGGAACTCGTTGGCGGTTCTAACGAGTACCCACAACCTATATTTTTGAGAAGAAAAAAAATTCTTCTGTAAACCGCAGTTTTTGCTATATAAAAGCGGGGTTTGAGGGGATCAAAATTATATGGGTGTGTTTCTGTGAAGTGGTTTCTTATCTGTTTATAAAAGTGTGTTATCACTTTGTTTCTCCAGTACAGTGATTATAATGATAATAAAAGTGATTCAAATAGCTTCTGACAGTACACCTCTGTAATTACTATATGTCAATGCACTGTTGCACAGCCATTGCCAGTGTGAAATCCATGTTGTAAGCACTCCAGCAAGCCAAACTTAAGGGGAATGGGAACACATGGCAGAGTTTTCGGCCATTTTTCAAAGGGAGCCAACTTTCGGGACTTCTTGTTCGCTTTTCTATAAACTCTGTCCATGGAAAAAGGAAAGAATCTGACCCCTATTGATATGGGAGACAAAAGTACTTCTGCAAGTGTTGCCTCCTCTGAAGGTGTACACATGCCCCTTAAAATTTATATAAAAAAAATCTGTATTATGCTGAGCGTTGGTTCTAAAGAGCATCAAGAATGTAACGTGTGGAGCACAACAATCACGAAAACACATGTTCATTTCGAGATAAGAATGTTCGAGACTTGTGCAATATAGTACAGTTTTGTAGCTATTTCTTTTTATGTCTTTGAACACAGCCGATTCAAAGGTATTTTCTGTCTATAAATGCACATAAGGGATTTAGCCTAGTGACATTTAAGCTATATAAAACAGAAATTGACGTAAAGATAAATTTGAAAAAAAATAAATCACCTGTAGATGTAGTCGGCGGAAAAGTAGTAGTTGTCGGTTCGGTAGTAGTTGTGGTGGCAGCGACAGTTGTTGTTGTGGTAGTAGCAGTTGTTGTTGTCGTTGTAGGGGCCACCGTTGTTGTTGTCGTTGTTGATGTAGTTGTAGGAACCGCTGTTGTTGTTTCTATCACTGAAAAATTATAGCATATATATATATATTATTTATTTACATCTAGTATGTCTGACAATTTACGCGTAACCTGTTCCGTTCATCTTGGGGACAACTGTATTCATAATTGTCAGTTGGTGTGTTAAGTCGTGTTTTACTGTCGGAAATTTGCGTTTTACGGCGACGCGCCATCGGATCCGTTACACGGATTTTGCGACCGTAAAACTGACGATCTACCTAACTAAAAGACATTGCATTACAGTTATTTCCATTCCAATACACTTATTTGCTTGTTTTGTTTGAAAAGAAAATTGTACCAGATCTATTTGCACAAAACGGCAAACGCATTTTGCTGTGTAAACCCCAAATGCCAACCAATGAAAATCTAGGTTACATGATAACGTCGGGGCTCAGACAGTATATCGCAGAAGTTTGGAACGTACTAACGCATGTGTATTAGAATCAATCATAGTGAAATCATGGTAACAAGTCCGAGACATGGACATCGTTATAAAACCTACATTATTACAAAACCACGCCTATACAAATGCATTGTATATTTTGCCGCCGACAAAAAAGAAAACTTTAAGATGAAAAATTCTGATATTTTCCTTATTTTTACTGCAAACATAGGTTGTGTGTGCTCGTTACTGAGTAACCACAATCTATGCTTTTGAGCAGAAATAAGAAAATTAATGTGCACCCATGTAAACTCCAGTTTTACTATATAAAAGTCGGGTTCCAGGGGGTCATGATTATATAGGCGTGTCTGCGTTATGTCATATGTTCGAAATTCAGTGACTTGAACATACCTCTAGAAATGAAAATTTGTCGACTGTAGACACAAAAACATTAGAATCATCTAATCAAGGCGATTCTAAGGAGTATACACAACATACATTCTCAAGATACAATCATGTTAAACGTACCCTAAATGTATTACTATCTGCAGTTATGGCGGTTCTAACGAGTATCCACAATCTATATTTAAGAGCAGAAATAAGAAAATATCACAATTTTTCATCTTAAAATTTTCGTTGTTTACAATTTGTATAGGCGTGTTTTCGTAATGACAAAAAACATCAAATCAAACATTTGGAGCAATGTTCATGCTGACTGCTTGAAAATTGTGACCTCCAAAAGTGAGACCTCCAAAGTCTTCTTTTTGCCTGAAGACCAACTTTTGACCCCAAGTGACCCAGTTTCAATTTGATCTAGAAATTGTCAAGACGAACATTTTGACCAATGTCCATAACGATCATAAGATATCAGAAATAAGGCTTCTAGAGCGTTAATAAAGGTTTCCGTTTGATTTGGCCAGGTGACTTAGTCTTAATCCTAAGTGATCTATTTCCAAACTTGACTTAGAAATGACCAAGGCGGACATTTAGAGCAAGAACCATGACATACTTTTTGGCCCCAAGTGACCCAGTTTAAAACTTGACCTAGAAACCATCAAGACAAAGTTCACTATTTTGATGATGTTTCATGATGATTGCTTCAAACATGCGACCTCTAGAGTATTAACAAGGATTTCCTTTGATATATCCTGGTGATCTAGATTTTGGCAACACGTGACCCTGTTTCCAGCTTTGCCAAGAAACCATCAAGACAAACGTTTGGAGCAAGATTCGGGATAGTTGCTTCAAACATGTGACCTCTAGAGCATTAACAAGATTTAACTTTTTGACCTGGTGGCCTAGTTTTTGACCCCTAGTGTCCCAGTTTCGAACTTGACCTAGAAATCACAAAGACAAACATTTTGAGCAATATTCATGCCGATCACATAAAAATGTGACCTCTTGTGTTTTAACAAGTATTTCCTCTGATTTGGCCTAGTGGTCTAGTTTTGATCCAAGTAACCCAGTTTCAAATCTGACTTTGAAATCATCAAGACAAACAATTTGCCCAAAATTCAAGATGATTACTAGAGAGTTAACAAGATCTTCTTTGATTTGACCTGGTGACCTAGTTTTGAGCTCGGCTGTTTTCGAAGAAAACGACGAGGTATTGTCGTAGATCTGGCGTCGTCTGCGTCGTCGACGCCGTGCAACAACTTGAACATTTTGTAATATCTCTGTCATTACTGAACATTTTTACTTGAACCTCGGACTATCTGTTCATTATGAAAAGAGGAACTCATACCAATACGTGAGGTAACACTCAAAATATTTTTGGTACAGTTATGCACCTTTTTCGACTCAGAATTCTGCGTCGTCGTCGTGCAAAACCCTGGACATTTTGTAATATTTCTGTCATTACTGAACATATTTACTTGAGACGCGGACTAGTTGTTCATTATGAAAAGGGGAACTCATACAAATAGGTGAGGTAACCCTCAAAATAGTTTGGCACAGCTATGTCCCTTTTTCGACTTAGATTTTTTGCGTCGTCGTGGTGCAAAAACTTGGACTTTTTGTAATATCGCTGTCATTACTGAACATATTTACTTGAAACTCGGACTAGGTTTTCATTATGAAAAGGGGAACTCATGCAAATAGGTGAGGTAACCCTCAAAATATTTTAGATACAGTTATGTCCCTTTTTCGACTTAGAATTTTTGCAGCCGAGCGTTGACACCCGCATGTGGTGCTCTTGTTTTACACCTAGTTTCGAACTTGACCTAAAAAAATTATAAAGACAAACATTTTGAGCAAGACTCATGGCGATATATACAAAATGTGACATCTAGAGTACTATGCCTGTGTCACACCAATGTTTCCTGCCACGTAAGCGGCGTTTTTACGAAATTTCTTTACGTAGGCCAGACTCCATGACATGAGGCGTAATTTGTGCAAACTAGAAGTTTTGTGGCGTACATGGCATATGCGGGACATTTCCGTGGCATATCTTTGGCGTTTTTGTGGCATATCTGGGGAAGTACTGGCTTCATGGGACGCACAATGTTGCGTAGCGTGGTGTTTTCGTGGCGTAAGCGTGGCGTATAGTGCGTTGCTGCTTCATTAGAACAGCGTTTCATTCTTACCTGCGCACAAATAGCGTTTATAATTTGGAATAATACGTGCGTGTATATGGCGCTGCTACCATACATTCTGTATCAGAGACAACAGGAAACCGTGGGCGAAAATGCCAAAACGATGCTCGACCTCAGCCGAAAGTGAGCCTGTGCGGGATTAAACTGGGAACAAGATCACGTCTTCAGCTCCAACTGAGAGCTCCATTCGAGGCCTGAGGTTATACAATATTTTTTCATGCTAAACTCAGCTGAGCATAAAAAATATAATGCTCATAAATTTTAAAATACAAATGAAAGAGGCAATTTTCATTCTCAGATCAGCGCAGAATGTTATTTGTCCTTTTCATAAATTTTAAAATGCAAACAAATGTTGGCATTTTAAAATTTATAAGCAGGACAAATTTCATACGCAAGTGAGTTGAGCATTAAAAAATGTTTAAGAACCTCGGGACTAGACCTCAAAGCAGGACAGCAACCATTCAGATTCCAAACCAGAATAGGGAAAGCAGGAATAAAAGCAAAATGTTCGCGAAACAAGAGATGTCATCAGGCAGCATAGCTCGCCTGGTAAAGTGTCTTTGAGGCCATAGGAATAGATGGGGTATTGCCTATTGAACCTATGGACCTACAGTAGAACTTCGATGGCTCGAACACCGATGGCTCGTTTACCATGGCTGTGTCGAACCCATTCTTGAGCCCCTAGCGAAATCCTCTCCATAAGAAATAGTGGGGGATAACTTAGGAGATTTTAGACTTTAAGCTTGCAAATGTATGCTGTGTGTACTCATTAGAATCGCCTCGATGAGGCGATTCTAATGAGTACACACAGCATACATTTCCATTACAGAACACCGAAAAAATGTCTAAAAGTATCTCGTTATGCCAGTAGTAGGGGGGCCACTTTGGCGTCATGGACTGCGCATGCGCAGCATTTGTATAACTTCCGGTGAAACGTAAGCGAAACGATTAGATGACGAAACTACCCTAAATATCGGACGAGTGTTCGAATGACGTAACTCGCGGTAATTACGCCGTAAGTATCCTAAATTTTGAGGCGAAAGATGTTCCCGCGGATTGGCGCAGTTCGCCGTCCCCGATCAGGTCGGGGGTGATCGGGGTCTACCCCGTTCGCTCGAGCGATCCTATCCCAATATTTAGGGAGATACTACCCTGTATAGTACTGATGAAATTAAGTCTCTCACCCGCAAAACAATTATCGCCTCGAAAACCGGGAAACAATGGAAGGTGTTGGAAGAGCTCGACTCGATGCGAGAAACTAGTAATGGACCGCGTCCCGGAAAAAAAAAAGTTTGGTTCGTTCGATTTTAGGTTTAACGTCCCCGTCAACGCCGTATAGGTCATTTTGGGGACGTTGCTTCCAGTCGCGCGAGACCTTTACCGTGCATATCTACGACATTTGAATCTCGGAGAATCTTTCTCGGCTACGGAATTTATACGGATATCGCGGGGGCGTAGCCAGTATGCATTATGAGAGTGGAGCGTAAAATGAGAAGCAAATGATGATAGGATTTTTGATCAGCTGTAATTACCCTAAAAATT
The DNA here is from genome assembly GCA_963580285.1 of Lucinisca nassula. NCBI lineage: Eukaryota > Metazoa > Mollusca > Bivalvia > Lucinida > Lucinidae > Lucinisca > Lucinisca nassula. The sequence goes on from OY757022.1 coordinate 106,707,080, forward strand.
GGGGCACCTGAAGGGAGGTCACCGTAAATATCCTAAAGTTTGATCTCAAGCGATGTAGCAAACGTGTTCTGGTGGAATAGTGGAATGACAAACAGTGCAGACCCTGGTTAGAGGGATCCGGATCTACACCGTTTTTTTCTGTCCCAATATTTAGGGTAATACTACCCGGTGCAGTCCTGCGATATTGACAAATCGATTGTCTCCGACACTCAGCGCGAAACGCTTATCGCCTTTAAACTAGAAAACAATGAAACTCGCTGGAAGATAGCGTTTAGAAGGCTGATGTTATCGTTTAAATTTCTAAACACGCTCGCTTCTGAATGGGCTGCGTCCCGGGAAAAGAAAGTTTTGTTTGTTCGATTTGAGGTTTCACGTCCCCGTCAACGCCGTATAGATCATTTTGGGGACGTTGCTTCCAGTCGCGCGAGACCTTTACCGGACATATCTACGACATTTGTATCTCGGAGAATCTTTCTCGGCTACGGAATTTATACGGATATCAGGGGGGCGTAGCCAGAGCAAAAAAAAAAATATATTGATCAATACAGAGCGACATAAATCAAGTTAGGGAAGACTATACCCTGCACTGTAAGCGAATAGTTTACACATTGATCAGATGTTGTGTGGCGTCTGATCCGGATCTACAATGTTTGCGAAACCAAACGGTCTTAGTTTTTATCCGAAGGGGATCGTGTTTGGACTCGTCTAAAGGAGACCTACACGATGAAAACATTCAACTGTGGCCTAATTACCTCCCTTCGTGGTTCAAATTATCTCCCTTTGGGTAATCTTTAAATGGCTCTATTTCCCTTATGACTGAACCGATTTGGGTGATCTGGGTATCAAACGAATTGTCTAAAGGAGACCTACGCGACGCAATCATCGGACCTTGGCGTAATTATCTTCCTTGACGGTTCAAATTATCTCCCTTTGGGTAACCTTTAAATGGCTCTATTTCCCTTATGCCTGAACCGATTTGGGTGATCTGGGTATCAAACGAATCGTCTTAAGGAGATGAAATCATCAAACCGTGGCCAAAATGCGGGAAATCGCTTTTAACTCCCTATAGAATGGCTCGAAATTGAAAGGTATACTAAGTATTGGTGATGAACTCAAAGATCGCATCACGTGAACACCCCCACTAAACCCCACTTTTTACGGAGAAATCTGGGTGTACATTATTGTTCTTATTTCTGCTCCAAGACCACAAAGAGGCGGTTCTAACGAGTACCCACAACCTATGTTTGCAGTATAAAAAAGAAAAATATCATGGATTTTCATAAAAATGTCGCCATATTTGGAGATGTGAAAAATGTCGCACGGGTATGTTATCGTATTGCGAAAAATGAATCAGCATCACACACGCACACTCATACACACACACACAAACACACACACACACACACACACACACACACATACACACACACACACACGCAAGAACACACACACACTTGCACACGCACATACATACATACATACATACATACATGACTCACATAAACAGCAGGCGTTTTAAAATTACGGGAATTAAACAAGGAGCCAGAAAACGCATAAGTTTACATGTTTATTGAACCGCAAGGCATGCTTAAGTACATAAAAAGAATACAAGAGAACGCGACAGTGCAATACAGTGATACATACGTGTTAGATGAGGCAAATATATGCTTTTTTCATACTTTAAATCCATTTATCACATCTACATCGCCATTGTCTATATATATATATATATATATATATATATATATAGAAATTGGTCATGATATGGGGTGGTCGTGTCTAAACCGAGATAAGTGGCGCAAAATTTTAACCGAGGTATGAGGCATATATACTATATATATATAAAGCCCCACATTGCAATTTATATATGTCGCCCCACAAACATAGTGTTCACGAAGAAGTAAATCCTTCGTTTTATGTGTTTGGTTTAGTTCCATTACGCATGCCCGATATCGTTGATCTCGATATCTATATATCTTAAACGTAGTTAAGTGGTAGAAAATGTTAACCCAGATATGAGGCATATATATTAAACATATATAGAGCCCCACAATACCAACCCAGATATGAGGTATATATATATTATACATATATAAAGCCCCACAATACCCTTTATATAATTATGTGGCCCCACAAACATTACGTTCGCGAAAAATACAAAAAAATCCTTGTTTTATTCGCCTTCTCTAGTGCCATACACACGCGAATCTCGTAAACGTGTGTATGCGTCTACATTACGTAGTTCGGGGTAAAGCCCCAGTCTCACTGTCACGTAGTGAGGGCTATGCTTTACTACATGTACATTAATTTTGCGCCGCTTTGTAGGGAAGCGATGCCAAGCAATAACTACAAAACCCACTGAAACGTAATAAAACGTAGAATAAAACGTAGCAAATATATTAAGGCGTAGGAAACCGAAGGTTATGCGTATTAACGCGCTATACTGCTTTTTACGTTTTTAAACGTATTGCCGTTTTAGTGCGTTTCTTTTCGTACAGGTTTTGGCTAGGTATACGCTACGCTAAGAATTTTGAAGCAATCGCAGTTGAGCCACATATTTAGCCGCACCACGCAATTTTGTGGGAAAGTAACTGTCCTGTTGGCTATCCGCTATAGATTTCATGATCAATCTCACCGAAACTTTCGGAATGTTGCCGACCCCGGCAGGTATCAAACCCGCGTCCTCCTGATCACCAGTCAGACGTGCATCCGACTGAGCTATCGAGGCCTGCGAATACTTTTGTATCACAAAAATTAATCCTGCCCGAGCCCACCGGGCCTGACGAAATAGATGGGCTGCATGATGCTTCCACGCAGAGCTGAAACCGACCCGCAAACGAGTACTGGTAAACCGCTTAGAGGATCTAAGCCTGCCCAGGCAAAGCAAAACACGGGTACTGGTAAGCGGCTTAGAGGATCTAAGCCTACCCAGGCGAGTCGGACCGTCCATGCTTAGAAACATTATGGGTTTCATTTCATCTCAATGTCGGGTAAAAGTACCACAAAATTGGACTCAACGTCTCCAAAATGACCTTTACAGTGTTGACGGGGACGTTAAACCTCAAATCAAACAAACAAAATCTCAACAATTAAATTCAATTTTTGGTCGATTGTCTGTCGAACGACCCTAAGTTATAATGGCTAAAGTCCACATGGCTTTCACAAATTTGTAGTAAAATAGCCGCGTTGAGGTCAGAGTATTGCGTCAGAATGTTACGAGTATCTATAGAATTTGAAGAAATATATGGGCTGCACGATGCTTCCACGCAGAGCTGAATCCGGCCCGCACACTAGTACTGGTAAACCGCTTAGAGGATCTAAGCCTGTCCAGGAACCGCGGTGCGAGGCGGACCGTCCATACTAATAAACCTATTGGTTTCATTGGGCGACAGGGCTTGAGATGTCTTTTCATCTCAATGTCAGGTAAAAGTCCCACAAAATTGGAAGCAACGTCTCCAAAATGACCTTTACAGTATTGACGGGGACGTTAAACCTCAAATCTAACAAACAAAACAAAAATCTATAGAATTTGGACTGGAATCAAATGTTGTGTTTGACAAACAGTGTAGACACAGATCAGACGCCGTTGAACACGATGTCTGATCATGGTCTACAGTGTTTGCTTATAGTACGCGATATCGGATCAGGGTCTATACAAATATCTTACAATACAGGTCATGTATAAGTTAGTGTTGACGGGGACCTTAAACTTCAGATCAAACAAGTGAAACAAAGGGAAATGTCAACAGTTTACGCTACTTTTCCAACCTAGACTCAGATACAAGTGCTTCAGGGCTTTGATGTATAAAAACTTGATATTTTTCATTATTTCGGCTGCAAACGTGGATTGCTCGTTAGAATCATCCGCAATCTGTAAAATGTATGGTTCAATTGTAGTTTTTACGAATGTAGGAAAAAAAGTCACAGGAAAAAAAATACGGTTTTGGGTAGGAAAACAGTCACGGAAAAACAAGTCTCAAAATTTGTTTGAATAATGTTTTCATTAGTGTTATGTGAGTAACTAACTGAAAAGCATGATGATTCAAAATAAGTGTTGACAACGACGAACAACGACAAGCAAAGGAGTATTCCATCCTTGTTGATCCCTTAGAGTCTTCACTTTTCTGTAATACGCCCTTGCCACGGCTAAAATGTCATCTTTCATGTCAGATATAACATAAGTGATGGAAACTTTTGACATTCTTTCTTATTTTAGCCTACATATAGACTATGAGTCGTTGTTAGGACAGCCTCAATGGGGTGGTGCAATCTATGTTTTTGAGTGAGTGAGTGTTAGAGTTTTACGTCCCACCAACAGCTAAGGTCATATGGAGACGGGATCTCGGTTTAAAGATGTTGGCTCGGTGGGGGACGCCTATAGGTTCTCTGGTAGGCGTCTCTTGCCTGATGCCTCCAGTTGACCTGTCTCATGAGCTACGTCGGTCGGTGTTTGCTCGGAGGGGGATGTGCTGTGTTTGCCGGGTCTTGTCCAACATCCGTTTCGGTTTCAAAACTTTGGGGTTTAGACACACTGATGAAGATTAAATATCAGAAAGGCCTCTGTGTCACTAAATTTGGTATAGTTACACTTTAATTGCAACCACTGGGTCGGTATCTCTGCTGGTGGATGATTCGTTCGTCCCCGAGGGTATCATCAGCTCAGTATCAGTTCCTGAGTGCTGAGGTTGATCTTTCGGACGGTGTTGACGTCAGTACTCAAGTACTGATTTAAATAACTATACTATATCTTTGATTTTTGCAGTATAAATTTCTAATTTTTCTAAAACTAAGACTCACTTGTCAGGTGGGACATGTATCTTAGCGGATTTGGTTGCCACTTTTTGTAATATTATAAATTTTGCAAGCCTCGCTACTTTGGGCATCTCCTTCCTGAAGCCCGGGACTTCCATGGAGTGTGGGCCATGTTTGCTGATGTTGGCTCGGTGGGGGACGCCTATAGGTTCTCTGGTAGGCGTCTCTTGCCTGATGCCTTCAGTTGACCTGTCTCATGAGCTACGTCGGTCGGTGTGTGCTCGGAGGGGGATGTGCTGTGTTTGCCGGGTCTTGTCCAACATCCGTTTTGGGGTTTAGACACACTGATGAAGATTAAATATCAGAAAGGCCTCTGTGTCACTAAATTTGGTATAGTAACACTTTAATTTAAAGACTCATCCGAAAGTCTGGAGAAGCCCGGGATCGATCCTGCGATCCCTGGTTTTACAAGGCGAGTAGCGTAACCACTACACCACGGAGGCTTCTAATCTATGTTTTTGAACCGAAAATAAGGCAAATATGACTGTTATGTGCTATATGAGGTTCAGATTGATAAGTTCGAATCCAGACAATTGACAATGACTAACGAGGACTGACCACGGAGTTTCCCATCTTTTAAGACCCATAAGAGTCTTCACATATATTTTTTTTCAGTGATTTTTTTCCTGTGACCAGTTTTTACTACCTCATATTAACTTGCCTGTGCATCGAATAACCTTGTAAAAATGATCTTATTTTAATCAAACATTATTTGCCAAATTAAATTTTCTTTTGTAGTTTTATATATTTATAGATATTTATATATTATTATTTTTTGTTTTGTTTTTATTTATTTTTTTTTTTTGTGTGTGTGTGGGGGGGGAGGGGGGGGGGGTATTTATATTAATGTATTCGGAGACAGTATACAAGGGTCCTGTCAAAACATTTTCTACACTTATTACATCCAGCAAAGGCACAGATCAGCCTATACATCTGCGTTGTCTGATCGGAGTCCTCACTAGGTGCACGAAGAAACAATGGGTCCTGCTAAGCCTGCCCAGGCGAAGCGATGTGAGTCAGACCGTCCAGTGCATGTTAGCCTTTTTGGCTTCATTGGGCGGCAGGGCTTGAGCTTTGTTGGGTAAAAGTCCCACAGCGTTGGAAGCAACGTCTCCAAAATGACCCTTATAGAGTTAACGGGGACGTTCAATCTCAGTACAGTAAAAAAAATAAATAATAAAAAATAAAAAAAAAAATATCAATAAGGCGCATAGCGAATGTAGACATTGCTGTGTTCAGGCTGATTAGTGATGATTATCGTCGATAAAGCAGGTGTCAGTTTCATAATCGTGTTTATAACGAGCGTGGCTGAGCTTTTGACACTCTACCACAAACGTGCCACGCGTTAATTATTTCCTATCAATCGACCTTTTGTGCATTTTGAGTTTTACGTCCCACCAACAGCTAAGGTCATGCGGAGACAAGACTCATCCGAACGTCTCGAACACGCGACGCAGACAATGCATTAAACTATATATTACAATGTAAAATGTTTCTTGTTTTGTTTTTTTTGTTTTGTTTTTTTCATAAACCTGATAAATTTGTTTTGGCTAAAGCATTTAGCCAAAGCAAATGCATGAGTGAGCACAAACATACAATCATGTTTTAACTTCCATTCTGTTCTTGTTGCTTTAATTTTCCTGTCTACTCAAGTTTTCTGGTTTTAATCTCCTCGTAAATATCGGGCAGGAAATGTCCCTTCTTGGGGTGGGCGGAAAGAATGGCACAGGAAAAGGCTAATGGAAATAAAGTCACAGGTAAAACTTTAAAAAAAATGTCACAAATAGAAAAAAAAAAGAAATCATCCATTTTATAAATATATAATGAATATATAAAAGTAACGACAACGCCTGCAAATCCGACATTTCCCGGTGTCAAACCCTTTGACCTAAAGATACCAAGAAAACCTAAATTGGAAATTGTTGCCTATTTATTCACTCTGCTGCAGCTTCTTACAAACTTTGTTTAAAAATACATTTTATTTTGGCAAACAGTAAACAGTGCGGACCCAGATCAGATTGCTTCACGAAGAGGAGCAAAAATATAAAAAAATACGAATACCCCCCGTAAGCCCTACTTTTTATGCCCCCGCCTTTCGAAGAATGGTGGGAGGGCATATAGCGTTGCCACTGTCCGTCCGTCCGTTCGTCCGTCCGAAACTTATACGAAGTCAATAACTTTCTTATTTATGGATGGATTTTGAAATCCGATCTTCATCAAACTCGCAGATAACCAGGAAGGGCCTACAGTATACGTCGAGTTCGAATATGGGCTGCACGGGAGAAACAGCTTTGGTGTTACCTGTCCTTGAGCATAAATATAAGTGAAAAATGGTGTCTCCAGCTTTTCTCAGTAGTTTATGATCTGATCTTTTGGCTCACCTGAGCCGAAGGCACACTAGGTGAGGTTATAGTATAGGTAGGCATCCGCCGTCCGTCCATCCATCCGTCGTCCGTCAATCGTCCACACCTTTGAACTTGAATATCTAAGTGACTAGCTGGCCAATCCCAATCAAATTTTATGTGCAGTATCACTGGGTTGGGGGATTGACTGCATTAGGTTTTGGACCAGTTTTGAAAAAATTTCCCATAGACTTTTAATGGGGAAAACGACGTCTCCACTTTTTCTCAGCCATTTCTGATCCGATCGTCATCAAACTTGCAGATAACCAGGAAGGGCTTACAGTTTACGTCGAGTTCATATTTGGGATGCATGGGACAAACAGTTTTGGAGTTACCTGCCCTTTAGCATAAATATAAGTTAAAAATGGTGTCTCCAGCTTTTCTCAGTCGTTTATGATCTGATCTTTTGTAACGTCATACACGAGAACAAGCACAAAATCTTGGACGTGTTCGAATTTGGCACGAATCTGACGAGTGGGTTTTTTTCAGTTACATCCCCTTTTTTCAGTTACATCCCCTTGAGCGTGAAAAAGTTTTCCAATAGACTTAATGGGGAAAACGACGTCTCCACTTTTTCTCCGCCATTTCTAATCCGATCTTCATTGGACTTGCAGATAACCAGGAGGGGTTTACAGTCTACGTTGAGTTAAAATTTAGGCTACACGGGAGAAACAGCTTCTCAGTTACATGCCCTTGAGCATAAATGTAAGTAAAAAATGGTGTCTCCAGCTTTTCTCAGCCGTTTTTGATTGGTTCATTTTGTAACTTTTGGTAAAGAGGACAAGCATAAAATTTCAAGCGAGTTCAAAGTTGACTTGAATCTGACCAGTGGTTTTCCAGTAACATCTTGAGTGGGAAAGAGTTTCCCATAGACTAACAATGGGATAACGACGTCTCCATGCAGATAACCAGGAGGGGCATACAGTCTATGTTGAGTTTGAATTTGGGCCACGCAGGTCAAATGACTTCTGAGTTACCTGCCCTTGGGCATAAATATTAGCGAAAACGGTGTATCCAGCTTTCCGCAACCGTTTTTGATCTCATCTTTTTTGTCACTTTTGGTAAATTGGAATATGAGCTTTTTTCGTGACGTACTTCCGGTTCTAAAAATAGAACGGGAAAAGCCCTGGCCGTCATCTGTCGTATTGCTTCAATGGCAGTGGGACAGATAAAGTGTTAATTACAGGGCAAAACAGTGGAATTCTTTTAAACTTTTTGCGAAATCTAATGTAAGATAATGGGAGAATCACCGAAATGCTGCCAGATGTGAAATTTCGCATTACGAAAACGATATATTGTACATACTACCCAACAGGGTCCTCTCTCTCTCTCTCTCTCTCTCTCTCTCTCTCTCTCTCTCTCTCTTTCTCTCTGCGCACCAACAATTAGCGAGCGCAGGTAAATGTAAATTACAGTGTACCGTTAAAAAACGCCACGTCAAACGACATGTAGAGTGTCAACAACGTCGATCCTACATCAAACATGCTTCAAAGCGATACACTGAAATTGACTTTGCAACGTTGATGAAACGTCAGAACGTTGCGTTGGCGATAATACGGCGTTGCTTAATAAAATGTCATTTGCCAAGTGCTCGGACACATCAAGACTCAGTGGGATTGGAACATTAAATTCAAAACAAACGTAGAACATCCTTTCAGTGCATGAGAACGAAACACTCCTTCGACAGGGCAAGATTTAACAGTAAAATCTGGCAGATTTGCAGATTGGTTCAACCTGTCCCTGGCCTACATTAACCCAATTGGTACCGGAAACCCCAAAAGGGGTAAGTGGCAAACAATGCAGGCCCAGATCAGACGCCGCAAAAAGCGGCGTCCGATCAGGGCCTACACTGTTTGCAGAAAGTTCGGCCATTTCCCAAATAAATTTTGAAGAAAACACAACCTGACAACCCTAAATTTTGAAATGGACTCCTGCTATATATAAGGAGAAAGATTCCATTTGGTACAAAAAGGGTTAAGGGTTTCTTGGATACAGGGATCAGTCAAACCCCTCTCTCATCTCAAAGGACACGTGACACTGAAGTGAGTTGGAGTGGTTGTCGACGGCATGACGTCGGGCCAACGTTGACTTGATGCCCGTCTGTCAGTCCACTCAGTGTTTTTTCGACTGTCAGTATGTTTATTTGTCTGTCTAACTGTAAGTCCATTCGTTTGTTAGTCAGTCATTCAGTCAGTCGGTCTGTATGTCGGTTTGTCAGTCAACCCCCTCTCTCCCTCTCTCTCTCTCTCTCTCTCAATCCAACGGTCATGTGATATTGAAGTGAGTTGGAGTGGGTGTCAACGGCATGACGTCGAACCAACGTTGACTCTACGCCCCTCCGTCAGTCCACCCATTAGTTTATTTAGACTTTCATTATGTTTATTTGTCTGTCCAAATGTTCGTCCGTTTGTCTGTTAGTCAGTCAATTTGTTTGCCCGTCCGTCTGTCTGTCTGTTTGTTCATATCACTCAAATGCAACGTAAAATCGGTTTGTTTTAGGAGATGATATTTATAAGCCTCAGACTTACTGTCAGATCGTATTTGTCAGTTGCAATATATTTAATTTTACATGATTTTTGCTAGAAATAAAATATTGTTTAAACCAAAACAAACGTAGCCTGTCCAAAGGAATCTTCGATTTATTAAAATTGCACATGTAGACAGATCGCTGGACATTTTAACTGCTCTTCTAGACAGATCGTTTGATTCTGCATGTAGACAGACCGTTGGACAGATAGATAGATAGATAGATAGATAGATAGATAGATAGATAGATAGATAGATAGATAGATAGATAGATAGATAGATAGATAGATAGATAGATAGATAGATAGATAGAGATGGATGGATGGATGGATGGATGGATGGATAGATAGATAGATAGATAGATAGATAGATAGATAGATAGATAGATAGATAGATAGATAGATAGATAGATAGATAGATAGATAGATAGATAGATAGATAGATAGATAGATAGATAGATAGATAGATAGAAGTTCTGTCCGTATGTAATAGCTATACTTGGATAGCGAATAAAACGAAAAGTTACGTAAAAACTTATTTTGTAAGTAAGCGTTCGTGAATAATGGTATCTCAAACCGTTGACATGGGTCATTCACAAAGAGATTTTCGTCAATTAAAAACGGATTTAGGATTAATGAATTTTGGTAATAAAAGCAAAATATCATTCTTTACTTCTCGGGGCATTATTTCAATGTAAACGGGTATATCTTCTTTCAAAATGTCTGAATATTGTTAGCATGTTAAGTTCCGCCAATACATTTGAATAGCGATGGCCGTTTCAATTGACAGCCAGTGCTTTGCGCATGCGCAAGAATGATGTCATAAACGGAATTCCTAAAACCTCCTATAAGCATAACATCTCTAATGAGTTCGATTTTGGCTTGAATCTGACCACCGGATTTCCAGTTACATCCCCTTGAGGGTCAAAACTTTTCCCATAGACTTACAATGGGAAAACGATGTCTCCAACTTTGCTTGGCTATTTCTAACATGACCTTCATCAAACTTCCAGATAACCAGAAGGAGCTTACATCCTATGTTTAGTTCAAATTTGGACAGCATGAGACATCGATAAAAACTCGGACGAGTTCGAATTTGGTTTGAATCTGACCAGCGGTTTTCCAGTTACATCCCTACATCCCCTTGAGCGTGACAAATTTTCCCGAAGACTTATAACGGGGAAAAAAACGACGTCTCCACTTTTTCTCAACCATTTCTGATCCGATCGTCATCAATCTTGCAGATAACCAGGAGGGGCTTACAGTTTACGTTGAGTTCATATTTGGGATGCATGGGCACACAATTTGGGAGTTACATGCCCTTGAGCATAAATATTAGTGAAAAATAGTGTCTCCACCTTTTCTCAGCCGTTTCTAATCTGATCTTTTATGAAACTTTCAGTAAACGAGAACAGGCATAAAACCTCAGATGAGTTTTGTTTGATTTGAGGTTTAACGTCCCCGTCAACACTGTAAAGGTCATTTTGGAGACGTTGCTTCCAATTTTGTGGGACTTTTACCCGACATTGAGATGAAATGACATCTCAAGCCCTGTCTCCCAATGAAACCAATAGGGTTTCTTAGCATGGACGGTCCGCCTCGCACCGCGGTTCCTGGACAGGCTTAGATCCTCTCAGCGGTTTACCAGTACTAGTGTGCGGGCCGGATTCAGCTCTGCGTGGAAGCATCATGCAGCCCATATATTTCTTCAAGCCCCTATGGGCGGGGGCTTTCAGATGAGTTTGAATTTGGCTTGAATCTGACATTAGGTTTTGCAGTTACAGCCCTTAAAGTGCGAACAATTTTCCCATAGATTTACAATGGACAAACGACGTTACCAACTTTTCTCCGCCATTTCTGATCTGATCTTCATCAAACTTGCAGATAATCAGGAGAGACATTCAGTCTACATAGAGTTCGATTTTTTTTCGGCTGCACGAGACAACCAATTTTGGAGTTACCTGCCCTTGTTTATTGATTTGAGGTTTAACATCCTTGTCAGCACAGTGTAGGTCATTTTGGAGACGTTGCTTCTAGTTTTGTGGGACATTTGCCCGACATCGAGGTGAAATTATATCTTAAGCCCTTTCCACCCAGTGAAACCAATAGGGTCATTATGCATGGACGGTGTCCAACTGGCACCACTCATCCTGGGCAGGCTTAGAACCTGTTTACCAGTACTCATGTGTGGTTGGTTCCAGCTCTGCATAGAAACACCATGTAGCCCAGTCTATTTCTTCAAGCCCCGATGGGCATTCTTAAAACATCATTATTAGAGTTTCTGGTACACAGGTGAGCAATATAGGGCCATTTGGCCCTCTTGTTTATTCCTGTGACATTTTTTCCTACATTCGTAAAAACTACCATTGAACCATACATTCTACAGATTGCGGATGATTCTAACGAGCACCCGCAATCTACGTTTGCAGCCGAAATAATGAAAAATATCAAGTTTTTATAAATCAAAGCATTGAAGCACTTTGTTTGTTTGATTTGAGGTTTAACGTCCCCGTCAACATTGTAAAGGTCATTTTGGAGACGTTGCTTCCAATTTTGTGGGACCGTTACCCGACATTGAGATGAAATAACATCTCAAGCCCTGTCGCCCAATGAAACCAATAGGGTTTATTAGCATGGACGGTCCGCCTCGCACCGCGGTTCCTGGACAGGCTTAGATCCTCTAAGCGGTTTACCAGTACTAGTGTGCGGGCCAGATTCTGCTCTGCGCGGAAGCATCATGCAGCCCATATATTTCTTCAAGCCCCTATGGGCGGGGGCGGATATCTGAGTCTAGGTTGGAAAATGATCCTGATTGGTTACGTTAACTGTTGACATTTCGCTTAACTTTTACAGTTTTAATTGTTTGATTTGAAGTTTAACGTCCCCGTCAACACTAACTTTTACAGACCTGTAGTGTAAGATATTTGTATAGACCCTGATCCGATATCGCGTACTGTAAGCAAACATTGTAGACCATGATCAGACATCGCGTTCAGCGGCGTCTGATCTGTGTCTACACTGTTTGTCAAACACAACACTTGATTCCAGTCCAAATTCTATAGATAACACTCTGACGCAATACTCTGACCTCAACGCGGCTATTTTCCTACAAATTTGTGAAAGCCACGTGGACTTAAGCAAAGAAAACCTAAAACCCATTTTTAATTTGGGTCGTTTGTCAAACAATCGAACCAAAAATTGAATTTAATTGTTGAGTTTTTGTTTGTTTGATTTGAGATTTAACGTCCCCGTCAACACTGTAAAGGTCATTCTGGAGACGTTGCGTCCAATTTTGTGGAATATTTATCCGACATTGAGATGAAATGACATCTCAAGCCGTGTCGCCCAAAGAAACCCATAAGGTTTCTAAGCATGGACGGTCTGACTCGCTTTGCATTGCCTGGACAGGCTTAGATCCTCTAAGACGCTTACCAGTACTTGTGTTTTGCTTTGGCTGGGCAGGCTTAGAGTCTCTAAGCGGTTTACCAGTATTCGTTTGCGGGTCGGTTTCAGCTCTTCGTGGAAGCATAATGCAGCCCATGTGTTTCGTCCGGCCCGATGGGCGCGGGCAGGATAAACTTTTGTGATACAAATGTATTCGCCGGCCTCGATATCTCAGTCGGATGCAATGTAAATGTAGGGACTTGGACAAGTCTAGTCTGACTGGTGATCAGGAGGACCCGAGTTCGATACATGCCGGGGTCGGCTACATTCTTTCGGTGAGATTGATCATGAAATCTAGCATGTAGCCAACAGGACAGTTACTTTCCCACAAAATTGCTATTTGGAGCGTAGTGCACATGGCTATATATAGCCAAATATGTGACCCAGCTGCGTTTGCTTAAAAATTCTCAGCGTAGCGTATACCTAGCAAAAACCCGTACGAAAAGAAACGCACTAAAACGTCAATACGTATAAAACGTAAAAAGCAGTATAGCGCGTTAATACGCATAACTTTCGGTTTCCGACGCCCTAATATACTTTCTACGTTTTATTACGTTTCAGCGGGTTTTGTAGTTATTGCTTGGTATCGCTTCTCTACAAAACGGCGCAAAATTAATCTACATGTAGTAAAGCATAGCCCTCACTACGTGACAGTGAGACTGGGGCTTTACTCCGAACCATGTAACGTAGAGGCATACACGTTTACGAAATTCGCGTCTGTATGGCACTAGAGAAGACGAATAAAAACAAGGATTTTTTTTTTGTACTTTTCGTGAACGTAATAATTGTGGGGCGACATGCATAAAGGGCATTGTGGGGCTTTATATAAGTATAATATATATATGCCTCATATCTGAGTTGGTATTGTGGGGCTGTATATATGTTTAATATATATATGCCTCATATCTGGGTAAACATTTTTTAGAGAACTGAAAGAGAGCTCTATTTCACACAGATGTGTTATCGTTATGTCTGAACAATTAGCAATGTGCATTCCTACAATAATTACACTTTGAGCGGATATGAGTAAAACTGAATATCGTTTGTTTGTTTGATTTGAGGTTTAACGTCCCCGTCAACACTGTATAGGTCATTTTGAAGACGTTACTTCCAATTATGTGGGATTGAAAAGACATCTCAAGACCTGTCGCCCAATGAAACCAATAGGGTTTATACGCGCTTTGCCTGGGCAGGCTTGGATCCTCTAAGCAGTTTTCCAGTATTAATGTGCAGTCAGTTTCCGCTCTGCGTGGAAGCATCATGCAGTCCATCTATTTCTTCAAGTCCGGATCGGCGGGGGTCGAAATTGAATATCGTGAAAAATAACTAAATAATGCATTTTAACCAATGAAAGTCTTACAGACCCGGTACTCAATTATAAGCATGTTAGTTAAATGACCCTACTGTCCAGCGGAGGATCACTACTGGTGAGATTAGACCATAGATAATTTGACCAGCCAATGCTAGTGTTAGGAAAAGCAGCATAAACTCCTTAGGTTGGAGACGATTTATGATCGGAGAAAAGCAATCGTTAAACGCCTTTATTGAGTGTGCAAATTATATGGCCATTGAAATTGATAATGCTTAAAATTCATTGTAAACAATATATCAGCGGTTATTGTGAACCCATGAGGTTGGAGTGATCCATTTCCAATTATAGGGGTGTCAGGTGCTTTTTTTTGTGTGTGTAGAAAGTTTAACAAAAATGTAAGTACGCTAAGCAAAGAATGTAAACTGAGATCAGACACCGCGTTGTGCGACATCTGATCTGGTTCCACACTGTTTGCCAATGACCCAAAAAAGACCGCTAGTCATACATGCGTTAAAGTTTTAATTTCTTCCAAATTTCTAGTTTAAGTAGAGTAGTTAAATTGTTGCGGAAAGTGTTCATTTGCTTTCCGAAAAGTTCATAAAATCTGAAGAGTCATGGAGTGGTCAAGAATATTCTTACCACTTTTATACCAAGAATGTATATACGGGGGTGTGCATGTCTTTCAGTTTGCAGAAACATAAGTAAGGCGATTCTGACAATATCCGAACAGTTCTACAGGTGATCTTAATAATTAAATTTTGCTACAGAATAGAACAGAATATATTTTATTTGGTACTGTAGGCCTCCGGACCATAATACAACATACACACACAAACCGACCACAGAGTTACTTTGTTGATTTCCAGACACTTCGGCCCCACTACCACCTCGGCCCCTAGACAGGTCGGTCCAAAACCAAGTCGGCCCTAGACACCTCGGCCCTAGTCACCTCGGCCCTAGACACCTCGGCCCCACTGTCACCTCGGCCCCTAGACACCTCGGCCCCAAAGACACCTCGGCCCTACTTTTGATACCTTTTAAGGTATGGGCATGTATATCATGTTAAAATCGGCCCCGCTCATCGGGACTTCAAGAAACCGATAGCCTGTGACATGATTACTGGTAAACCGCTTAGAGGTTCTAAGCCTGGCCAGGAATAGCATTACGAGTCGGACCGTTCACTACTCTGAGTACACTCTTAAGGACAGCTTGAGTCAGCATCACGAAAAGTGGGGTTAAGCTGGTTGTTCTAATTGTGAATATTTGATACTGATAGTCAATGAGACTTTTCTACAAAATATATAGGGCCATGAAGACTTTGCACTCAGTGCATATCCAGATCCATCTGATCTGGATCTACACTGTCATTCAGTCTGCGAATTTTAAATGAATACAATATACATGTATCAAGTAATTTGAGAGTCTGAAATGTGACTAATGAATAAATAAATAAATTATACAGTATAGTTGTTACTGGCCGTCTTTAAATATGAGCTGAAATAACAATCAAATGGGAATTTCAAAATGTGTGAAAAATTATAACAATGGAAACATACTGAGCAATTCCTACAAAAATACGAGTAGAGAAGACTTTGCGCACAGTGCACATCCAGATCTACTCTGTTTGCCACTAATATATACATATAGTACACATGTATCAAGTAATTTGAGCGGCTGATAGTCAGAAATGTGACTAATAAATAAATAAATAAATTATACAATATACTCGTTACTGTCCGCCTTTAATATGAGCTAGAATGACAATCAAATGTGTGAAAATTGATAACAATGATCTGTTTATCATCAAGGATCTCTTTATTGGGGAAAGGGATTAGTAACGCCTGGTTGTATATTAAGCTTCACGCTTTACTAACTTAAATAATTAGTTGTTCTTGTATAACTTTTTGCTAAATAGTGTACTAACCTGAAATTCATTAATTTCCGCTGAACACGATAATTCTTATCTATGCAAACAGTGTAGATCCTGATCATATTGCTTCTGCCATCTGAACCGGATCTGCACCGCTTTACCTGCAGTTTTTGAATTGCAAGCATACATTAAATTAATTAGTTTACTTACGAGAATAGTTCTAGTTCAGCGAACCTGAACACTGATAATTACCTAATAAATAAATAAATAATAAAAAACTGTGTGTTTGTATTGGAGTTTAACGGCCCTGTCAACATTGTTTTAGTTCGTTTTCGAGCCGGGCAGTTTACCTATCCATACTTATCCTGGGCAGGCTTATACGTAAGCGGTTAACCAATACAGTGCACCTGTTTTTCGCCAGAAAGTGACAACTGCCCTTCTTGAAACAGCAGAAGGGAGAGAATGACCGTAAAAAAGATTTCATAATCATTCTCCACGAAAGAAATTTTGCCGACCCCGGTAGGTATCGAACCTGCGTCTTCCTGATCACCAGTCAGACGCGCATCCGACTTAGCTACCGATGCCAAAAAAATAAATTAATATATAAATATGTGAACAAATATAAGATTATCCCCCATCATCACCATGATTGGCAAAACCGAGGAATGATTTTTTTACGGCCCCATCCACCTATCAATCCAGATTTCCATCAAATTAATAAGGATAATTAGGTATCATGTTCTTATTGAAATTAATTTAAAAAGTATTTTAGCGGTGTGGAATTATTTCGGATAATAAAAAAGCCTATAGATGATCAAAAGAGCAGAAATGTAGAAAAAAGAGCCTGCTTGAAAGCATGCTGCAATGCAATTAGAATTATACATTGAAATAAAAGAGGGGACTTTTCAAATGTATCTTCCATTCTTCTTAAATGGACATATAGATTTTCTATTTAGTAACGTTATAACATATAATAAATATATAAATATATATATTATAGGTTCAAATATTCGTGGCTCCCTATCAAAATAATCAATTATAAAAAACTCATCGGGCATCCAACCCGATCTCCAATTTAAGTGGAAGCCCCGTGAAAAGCAAAGTGGGGCCGAAGTGTCTAGGTATATGGGGCCGACGTGTCTAGGGGCCGAGGTGTCCGGGGGCCGGCCCGTCTAGGTAATCGGAAAGAAAGTATCAGGAAAAAAAGTATCGGAAAAAAGTATCAGTTTTGGGTAGGAAAAAAAGTATCCGTAAAAAAAGTATCAGTTTTAACCAGATTCGCTTCTGATGTTTCAATGATAAAATGATTTGGATACTTTTGTATGTTTTGCATTGTTTTTCAGTTTAATAATCAATTTTGCAATCTATCTCTGTGATCCTTACCTTATAAAAGGGCCTGAGATGTCATTTCATCTCAATGTCGGGTAAAATTCCTCCTCACCTCCAGAATGACCTATAGTGTAGATGGGGATGTTAAACCTCCAATTAAAGAAACTACAAGTCAGACCTCCATGCTCATGGACCCTATTTGGTTTCATTGCCATTTCATCTCAATGGCGGGTAAAAGTCCCACAAGTTGGAAGCCACGTCTCCAAAATGACCTATATAGTGTAGACAGGGATGTTAAACCTCCAATTAAACAAGGTAAAGTGTGCAAGTCGGATCTCCATGCTGATAAACCCTATTTGGTTTCATTGGGCAGCAGGGCTTTGGATGTCACTTCATCTCAGTGTAGGGTAAAAGTCCCACAAGTTGGAAGCAATGTCTCCAAAATGACCTATATAGTGTAGACAGGGAGGTTAAACCTCCAATTAAACAAACTAAAGTGTGCAAGTCAGGCCTCCGTGCCCATGAACCATATTTGGTTTCATTGGGCAGCAGGGCTTGAGATGTCATTTCATCTCAATTTCGGGTAAAAGTCCCACAAATTGGTAGCAACGTCTTCAAAATGACCTATATATTTTTTTCCTGATACTTTTTTTCCAGATTCTTTTTGTCCGATACTTTTTTTCCGGATACTTTTTTTTTCCGATACTTTCTTTCCTACATTCACCCGTCTAGGGTTTCAGTTTTATGTGGGGCCGAGGGGGTTTTGGGGCCGAGGTGTCTAGGGGCCGAAGGGTCTAGGGGCCGAGGTGTCCTGTTACGGAAAAGTGACCCACATGAGTTGAAAATGAGGTTCGCCTTAGTTAATTAAGTTTTTTTTTGTGGGGGTGGGGGTGCGTTACGGCCCTTCAAGATTATTTTAAATAATAATAAAAAACAAAAATGACAAGAATTTCACCACAGGCTATGTTCAGTCTGAGATAGTAGTTCTTGAGAAGTGGACTTGAACATTTGGGTTAGCGCAAATGTTGAGGGATTGTCCAACGGACGAACGAACGGACGGAAAACCGGTTTCCTTTGTTGCGCACTGCCAATAGCAGGTGCTTGAGAAAAAAAAAAAAACGAAATAAAAGTTTAAGTTCAATTTCATAGATTTGAACTGCCATCACGAAGATGCCTATATAATTTTGACCCCCTTAACCAATTTTTTATATATCAAAACTGAGGTTTACAGGGGTAGATATTATTTTTCTAATTTCTTAGATTGTGGATACTCTTTATATGAAATACGGGGTGTCCATATATCACCCCTTATTCTGTCTGATATTTAATTGTACGAATTTGAAGTGCGAATAAGGGGTGATATATGGACACCCCGTATTTCATATAAATTGTGGATTTACAGATTAGGGTCTTCAGAAGACACCGTGGTGTAGTGGCCTCACAAACCAAGGGTCGTGGGTTCTCCAGACAATAATAATAACAATATAATCATAATTATAACAAAACAAAAACAGAAGAACCGCCTTGGAACTGTCAGTTAGAAAAAAAAAACTGGGTGGGGGACTTTGGCACGGAACTAGCTGACCAATAAAATTAACTAATGGTCAATTCTGAGTACCTGTGCAATTTTACTTTTGGTCCTTTGAGATCAGCGTGAATATTCTGAGAAATCAGAAATAAATTATTGGTTTAGACTCATATTCTAGACAGGTTTTTAATTATTTGGACCCCATTCTGATTGATATCAGTCTTTGAATCGACTGCCTTTTGAAATTCGCAAAATTGCAGTATGTTTCCTCTGGCTTTCTTTGCCGGATCATTGCAGGGTTACTGATGAGGTTTTATTAGCCGAAACCACGTAGTGTGACCCATCTTCTTTCTTATGAATGTTTTCATTGCTCTTAAAGGAACTCATTTTTGATTTTTATTTGCCTTCACTGCAGCTGGTGTTGTGCCGTGTGGCGGCCGTAAAACGTCTCCCCGTACATCAACCATAGTGCAGATTATATTTTACTTTTGGTCCTTTGCGATCAGCGTGAATATTCTGAGAAATCAGAAATAAATTATTGGTTTAGACTCATATTCTAGACAGGTTTTTAATTATTTGGACCCCATTTTGATTTATATCAGTCTTTGAATCGACTGCCTTTTGAAATTCGCAAAATTGCAGTATGTTTCCTCTGGCTTTCTTTGCCGGATCATTGCAGGGTTACTGATGAGGCTTTATTAGCCGAAACTACGTAGTATGACCCATCTTCTTTCTTATGAATGTTTTCATTGCTCTTAAAGGAACTCATTTTTGATTTTTATTAGGTATACACCCCGTATTTTATATCCTTTGCAAATCCACGAGTTTAGAGAATTTAACGAGCAAAAGTTGTTGGACCGTTATCAAGTCCATCAACAACAACAACGACAATAAAATATGTCAAGATCGTGAGTTTACAGTTATGATCTGAATAGACCTATACATTATTCTAACATTTAAATAATCCACGGAAATTATTAGGGACGATTGTTTTTTTTTTTTTTTTTTTTTCGTAATTAGTGGATTGCATTAAAGGTGAATGATAGCAAAACTGGAATAAAATTGGTCCTTCTATTATATTTAGCAACGGGTTCCATCAAAGAGGTTGCAAGCTCAAAAATGTCAAAGTCAGAAATAAAACTCTTCCCATCAAATTAAAAAAATGAGGAATGCGTCATCGAATATATACATGTATTTACAAGTCATGAGGTGTCGATATACAACCTAGTTAAGTGGTATTTTAACCGAAATATCAGGCGCATATATTGCATATACAAAGCCCCGCAATGTCATTTGTATATGGCATCCGCCGTTTGACACAGCGATTTCTTTTCTATCTCCAAAAATAGTTACATTTCTAACGAAAATGTGTGATATTCTTCTTCTTCTTATATTCCAAACCGGCCCCGATAGCTCAGTTGGTAGAGTGTCCGCTCCGGGGAACGGGAGGTCTCGGGTTCGATCCCGGGCCGCGACATACCAAAGTCGTTAAAAATGGTACTAGCTGCTCCTCGCTTGGCACTCAGATTTACGGGGTAGAGCTAGGACTGGTCGATCCAGTGTCAGGATAATGTGACTGGGTGTGGTATAATGTAATGTGTCTGGGCCATGATACTTCAGTGAGGCAGCACTATAAACGTGAGCATTGAGCTCCCTGTCGCAACCAGACACCGTCGTGATATGACTGAAAAATTGTTGAAATCGACGTTAAACCATTCACACACACACTTATATTCCAAACATATGTTGTGGTTGCTCGTACGGCGATTATAACGAGTTTTTGTTTGTCTGATTTGAGGTTTAACGTCCCCGTCAACACTGTACACGTCATTTTTGAGACGTTCATTACTTGATCAAGTCCGTGATATAAAGACCCCCCTAAACCCCACTTCATATAGAGAAAACGGGGGTTACGGGGGTAAACATTATTTTCCTTATTTCTGCTCCAAGACATAGGTTGTGGGTACTCGTTAGAACCGGCTCGATGAGGCGGTTCTAACAAGCACCCAAAACCTATGTTTGGAGTATAAATAAGAAAAATGTCACAAATTTTCATCAGAAAAATTGCCTTTTTAAGGTTTGAAAATGCACTATAGCACACGGATGTGTTATCGTTTTGTGGGACTTTTACCCGACATTGAGATGAAATTACATCTCAAGCCCTGTCGCACAATGAAACCAATAGAGTTTAAAAGCATGGACGGTCCGACTCGCACCGCTTTGCCTTGGCAGGCTTAGATCCTCTAGGCTGTTTACCAGTACTCATGTGCGGCCGGTTTCAGCTCTGCGTGGAAGCATCATGCAGCCAATCTATTTCTTCAAGCCCCGATAAACGGGGTCAGGATTATAACGAGTATACACAACTTATGATAAAGAAACATAATGTATATACCTATAAACCCCTTAATTTTCACTACAGAGTGAGATTTAAAGGGGTGTCCATTACATGGTCCTGTTATCTTGCTGAGCTTTTGGTTCATAAAAACTACAATTTCTGCGTTTTCTATGTATTTCCTTTAATTCTGCACACAAGACCTACGTCGGTGAACGTACAGCTACTTCGGATTGCTACAACTTATGCAAAATATATACTGATTTTTTTTTTTTTTTTTTTTTTTTTTTTTTTTATTATTATTATTATTATAACTGGTTCAAAATTTGCCAAAAACAAAGCGATTTGGTCCCCATTTATCACTATCAGTGGCGTTTTTTTATTTGTTTTTGTTTAATATTATTGTTGTTTTTGTTTTACGGCCCTTTCAAGATAATTTAACTTACATCGAGCCGATCGTTACTCAGAGGTGGGCGAAAAACGGAGTTCCAGGAGAAAAAAAACTCCACATTACCTTCGGTTGCAGAACTTGGCGTCTAATATGTGACCCGAGCCAGGCTCGAACCACAGGGGTGAGAGACCTAATGATTAAGAGTCAGCGCTCTTATCCACTGTGACGTTATGACAGATGTCGGCCCCCGCCCTTAGGGGCTTGAAGAAATATATGGGCTGCATGATGCTTCCACGCAGAGCTGAATCGATCCGGCCCGCACACTAGTACTGGTAAACCGCTTAGAGGATCTAAGCCTGTCAAGGAACCGCGGTGCGAGGCGGACCGTCCATGCTAATAAACCCTATTGGTTTCATTGGGCGACAGGGCTTGAGATGTCATTTCATCTCAATGTCGGGTATAAGTCCCTAAAAATTGGAAGCAACGTCTACAAAATGACCTTTACAGTGTTGACGGGGAGTTAAACCTCAAATCAAACAAACGTTATGGCAGATGTGTGCCTTGCGTTGAGGTTTACAAGTACATTGGGTAGTTTCATTATATTTTCGTAAGTATGTCATTTATGTAATAAAGGACGCATACAAATTATTATATGTAGACATGACAATCTATATCCACAAAACTGATGGTGCAAAAGAACATGCATTTACATCTTTGAATACGCCTTCGCCTTAAACCGGAAAGGTGGGGCGTACAAACCGCCACTGAAGATAAAACAAATTCGGTGGCTCTTACATGATGAAAAAATAAAAATAAATAATTCACACCAAACTCAGTGAGTAAAATGTAACAAGTATATGGGTGCTCGTTTGAAATATCCATATCTTAATTGGCCTATTTGTTAAGAGCGCTGACTCTTAATCATTAAGTCTCTCGCCGCTGTGGTTCGAGCCTACTCGGGTCACATGTGAAATGCGAAGTTCTGCAACGGAAGGTCAGGTGGTGTTTCTCCGGGTACTACTGTTTTCACCCACTTCTGATTAACAATCAGCTCGAAATAAGTGAAAATATCTTGAACGGGCCGTAAAACCAACGCAAAAAGTGGGGATTACAAGACCGTTCATAACAGGCGATTCTAACGAATAATAACCATTATACAGGGAATAGCGTTGCTTACAAAGATCTACAGTGTTGATTGTGCTTCTGCTCCGAGTCACAGACTGTGGGTAAAGCAAGTAAACCTCACTTTCAACAGAAAAGGTTGTGTTTACCAGGTATTTCCACATTTCTGCTCAAAATAGTAATGTCAGTTAATTAAACTAAGACACTATCACAATTTTTCGCTAGATCTGGGACCAAGTAAATGTAAATTAGGTCAGTGGCTAGATGTGTGTCTTTTTCAGAGCCTTAAAAGGGTAGCAGTGTCTGAAATTAATGATATGCTCTTAACCCTCAGAAACATTAAAACGTCACGACTTTTCGCCTGAAAAAAATGACATTCATCCCAAACAAGCCTATATAATGTAGAGCCCCTTAAACCCCACTTTTTTGTAGTGTACATTATTTTTCTTAAACAGCGCTCAAAACATAGAATATTGGTACTCATTGGAACCGCCTTGGCACGGCAGTTCTAAAGAGTACCCACAATGTCTGTTTTAGCACAAATGTGAAAAATATCAGAATTTTGTATTTGGAAATTTTAAGATTTGGTATTAAAATCTAAATATATTTGAAGGCCCCCGCCCATCGGGGCTTGACGAAATAGAAAGGTGCCATGATGCTTCCACGCAGAGCTGAAACCGACAGCACACGAGTACTGGTAAACCGCTTTGACGATCTAAGCCTGCCCAGTCAAAGCGGTGTGAGTCGGTCTGTCCATGCATATAAACCCTACTGGTTTCATTGGGCGACAGTGAGTGAGTGAGTTTTAATTTTATGTCCCACCAACAGCTAAGGTCATACGGAGACGGGACCTCGGTTTAAAGACTCATCCGAAAGTCTGGAGAAGCCCGGGATCGATCCTGCGATCCCTGGTTTACAAGGCGAGTAGCGTAACCACTGTACCACGGAGGCTTCTCATTGGGCGACAGGACTTGAGATATTATTTCATCTCAATGTCGGATAAATGAAGCACAAAATTGGAAGCAACGTCTCCAAAATGACCTATACTGTGTTGACGGGGACGTTAAACCTCAAATAAAACAAACAACCAAACAATATTTTTGAATAGGCGTGTTTTGAAGACCAGAACTTTCATCATGTTTACAAGTCCATACAATGAGCATTCTTGTAAGCCCACCTTATATAGGGAAATGTCTGTTTTAATGGGTACAATGGTTTCCGTCTTAATATTTAGTGCGCGGGTAGTCATTAGAACCGCCTCAACGAGGCGGTACATGTACATGAACAAAGGCACACCTAAAGTCTATATCTAGAAAAGAAAAAAAAAAAAAAAAAGAAAATGAAACAAATTATTTGAAGAGATATGAAATACAATAATACAGTAGTGGTTTGCATCTGTAAATTTGCTTCTTTTCAGTTTTTATTAGACATCTGATAATGGTCGGTTATGTAGTTTTCACGCAGCGATAACGTCTCCCAAATGGCAATTAAGCCATGTTTACCGTAATCTGACCCCCTTCCAACCTGCAAATATGTTATATGTATAAATAGTAATGATCTGAGAGTAGCATTCCGAACTTTGTCAAAAATACCGCAAAATTCGAGAAGTACATGTATGTTTGTGAGACAACAAAAATATTTATGATAGACTGCATCGTAATTCTACGGTTATTTTTCTTCAGTCCATTTGATTTGTTTTGTTTGATTAGAGGTTTAACGCCCCGGTCAACACTGTAAAGGTCATTTTGGAGACGTTGCTCCCCATTTTGTGGGATTTTTACCTGACATTGAGATGAAATGACATCTCATGCCCTGCCGCCCAATGAAACAAATAGGGTTTATAAGCATGGGCGGGCAGATTCGCACCGCTTTGCCTGGGCAGGCTTAGATCCTCAAAGCGGTTTACCACAACTCGTGTGCGGGTCGGTTTCAGCACTAGGTTGAAGCATCATGCAGCCCATATACTTGTTCGCGCCCCTATGAGCGGGGGCCGATTCCTCAGTCCATATTCTCGACGTTTATAAGCATTAGGCTTAAAATTGAGTGCACAACGTGCTTCTTCTTCTTCTTCTTCTTCTTACCGGCCCCGATAGCTCAGTTGGTAGAGTGTCCGCTCCGGGGAACGGGAGGTCACGGGTTCGATCCCGGCCCGCGACATACCAAAGTCGTTAAAAATGGTACTAGCTGCTCCTCGCTTGGCACCCAGATTTACTGGGTAGGGCTAGGACTGGTTGACCCAGTGTCAGAATAATGTGACTGGGTGTGGTATCATGTAATGTGTCTGGGACATGATACTTCAGTGAGGCAGCACTATAAAAGTGAGCATTGAGCTCCCTGTCGCAACCAGACACCGTCGTGATATGGCTGAAAAATTGTTGAAAGCGACATAAAACCCGAATTCACACACACAATTCTTCTTCTTCACCCGCTTTTGAAGTCAAATTACTAAACTGGATGGTCGATTGTCCCTGCGTTTAGGCTGGAAAAGGGATCCTAAGCTTGAACCCATTTCGCTGAACCCTTAATTAAATCAGAGGAGATTCTGATGAACCGCCGTATTCGATTGCGACTGATCCCAGCTTTTATGAGAATGGTTCCCACCCTGGTCTTAAAATGTTTCTAGCTTAAGGTTTAAGAGAATTAAATTTTATGTTATGCTTGTTGGTGCCTGATGCTCTGTCTCTGGTCGGGCCCATTGGAGTCTAACTGTAGTTTTTCTTTTGCTCCATCATTTCAGTTTCTTCTTGCTGTCGAGTACTCACCGTGGTTGTTCTCGGAGATGTTGCACTGTTGCGTTAGGAGGCATTCATGCGGATTGTTTAAATCGCATTGCGGGCGCGTAAAATCGATTTAAGCCCCACCCCCCACCCACCCCCCTCGTAAGAGAAATTGCCCAGACCGTTTCAACGCGGTGCGTCTGTTTTGTTCTTAAACTTCATCGGCATGTGTATGTCGCTGGTGTCGTTTTGGTTTTGGATAGCTGATTGCCCTTGTTCACAGCCGGCCAACCGGAGTTCGCCCGTTGGTTAATATTTCAGTTGTTCTGTGCTGCATTTGACTAATGCTATGGTCACAAAGATCGGTCGATCCAGTGTCAGGATAATGTGACTGGGTGTGGTATCATGTAATGTTTCTGGGACATGATACTTCAGTGAGGCAGCACTATAAACGTGAGCATTGAGCTCCCTGTCGCAACCCCAGACACCGTCGTGATATGACTGAAAAATTGTTGAAAGCGACGTTAAACCCGAATTCACACACACACACACACACACACACACACACACACACACACACACACACACACACACACACACACACACACACACACACACACAAAGATCGGCCGGTATCCGGGGATAGGGGGTAATCGTGCGTACACCGCTGGTTTTGGCCTTTTTTCCGACATCGGACAACACCGGTCAAAACATTTGTCACACATCATTTACATAAATGGCACCGTCCGGAGGCCGTGCGGAGGCCGTCCGAAAACCGCCTGGTAATCGTACGGCGTCTGTTTCCAAAGAGAAATCTTTTGGGGCCCGGCGAGGCAGTGAATACCGACCGAACATCTAATACTAATCGGCAGAGTATCCTATGATGTCCGAGTGATAACCGGCCTATTCACCAGACATCGTACGAATATCGCCCGAGTATCCTACGGACAACGAACGATGCTTGTACCAGGCCTGGCCGAATGTCGGGCGATTGTCGGGCGGTGTGATGGAAACGCGCTATAATTTTGTACATAGCGACTGATGGGGGTTTATATATTCCGGCCGGTGACCGGACGTTGTCTGTAACATATCTGGTCCACACCGTTCAAGCCGATCGGACATCGATGGTTTACTTTTCAATGTGTAAACAGACATCGGCCGGATATCGACCCATGTCCGGTCCCAAAAAATTCTCCTCTGAGGCTACATACACCGGCCGATTACCCCTCGATTCCTGACCGGATATCAGACGATACTTAAACGATGTGTGAAGAATATGTGGCCAATTATGAAAGTTAACGGGACACCGGAGAAATTTTAACTTCGAGTTAAAACTCTTCGGGCACCTCTCCGATGCTGCCTGAGAGCCCCGCCACCGGCCGGCCATGTCTGGAGTCCGGCCGGGGACCAGGCCAAAATGGCTAAAAATCATACCGGGTGTACACCCTAAGCCTAATCGGAAGAGATTGTGACCAAAGCATAAACCGTGACAGAAGTAAGGGCGAGGATTGCGGCATTTAAGCCCCGCAGTGGCATTCTGTTCACTGACCGTTCCCATGCGGTTCTTCTGTCGCGGTTTATTTTTTGTTATGGTTTGTCTTTGAGTGTGTGTTTCGCTTGTATTTTTTTTTTTTTTTAGTTAGCCAATTGACCATTTTGTGGGAAAGTGACTGTCCTTTTGGCTTTCCGCTATTGGTGTTTCCATTAGGGTCTAATTATTTCATGTTTTTTTTTGTGTTATTTTTCATGGGATCTGTTTGTTAATTGTATCGATTCCTGACCACTGCCTTCACTTCTATTTAATAGAAGCCTCCGTTGTGCAGTGGTTACGCTACTCGCCTTGTAAACCAGGGATCGCAGGATCGACCCCGGGCTTCTCCAAACTCTCGAATGAGTCTTTAAAACCGAGGTCCCGTCTCCGTATGACCTTAGCTGTTGGTGGGACGTAAAACTCAAACACTCACTCACTTCTATTTATTAATGATTATTTTGATTGCAGTTAGTACAGTCCTGGTATTTCATTTTGGAATGGTCTAAAAATTAAAATTCAGTTTTTGAAATAGATGACGGTATGTCTATGGTTGTTTGAAATCGATGACAATATTCCTACACAGAATGTACAATCTTCCGTTTTAAATTATCCCTTTTGATTCCAGTCCATGTTACATCTTGCCTCTCGGAACAGCAAGAAAGGTAATCCCTTACAACCCTGAAACCCGGTACAGATACTTCTGCAAACAGTGTAAATTCTGACTTGATGGCTCTGAGCATTCTAATCAGGATATATATTGCGTACCATAAAATTGGCGTACCAAACCAACTTCACTGATGGAAGAGTGCACTCGAGAATCTCACGGGTGGGCGGATTCGAGGGTAAAGAAATCAAAGCATTGGTAGCACTGTTAGGCCGATTGACTCAGAGCGCAGGTTGTGTTAAATGGCCGTGAACTTGGACTTTTTCGGTATACCCTTCGATTCTTGTTCCTAATGCAGACAGTGTAGACCCTGATCAGACGCCACATTATGTGACGTCTGATCTGGTCTACACTGTTTGCCAAACCAAACACATGATTCGAGTCCAGATTTTAAAAATAACTCACTTACATGTACGCAGCCATCTGACGTCATAGTGGAACAAATAACACGGCTTGTTTTAGGTCGATTGGATTGTCAATCGACCCTAAGTTGCTAAGCCGAAAACCTTTTCCGTGCTAAAGTACATGTGGTTATCACAGTCTTGTCGGAATAACTACTTTATCGAAAATATGCGCAGTGAGATCAGAGTGTTGCGTAAGATAGTTATATTGGAATCAAAGGTTTGGCTTGGCAAACAATGTAGACCAAACCCAGACGCCACAGAACGCGGCATCTGATCAAGATCTACACTAATTGTTTAAAGCCACATAATTTTAAGGTTAAAATAAACATTGACCCAAAATTATTATAAGCTTAGACCAAGTTACTATTACTGATTTGAAAGAAATCCAATTAACCTATTTATAGACCATAGCAGCTTTATTTTATCGCTGTAAGGTATTACTAATTAAATGCATAAGAATACAGAAAACATGTTTTTTCTTTTCATGGTTTAACTGCAGTTCTGTTCCGAAGTTAGCAGACATATGTGCGAGGTTTTACGTCTCTTACCAGACTGAAATATCATGCGGGTAGATGTTGTATGGATACTAATGCCTAGAAGGGACATGCAATGTGCGAACAAGATAATATCTTCTGCGCACAACTTAATATCTCGAGCGCGCAAGATATTATCTTGTTTGCAGAACATAGATCTTGTGCGGACAGCATTATATTTTGTGCACACAACTTATTAGCTTGTTTGTACAAGATAATATCTTTAATCATGGTCTTTGGTTCCTCATGGCTTTTTTAAACAATAAACATTGAAAATCGGTGTTTTCTCGGGGTTTAAGTATGGATTTCTTCGTTCATACGCATTATAGGGTTGAAATATCGCTTTATGGTCGAATATCAAAATTGTAATGTGTCCGAATCATTTTGTCCCCTAAAGGGTTTCCTGGGAAGATATTAATCTACGTAAAAAAGGGAGAAGGCAGTCAACTCTTATTTTTCTTTTCACTGAAAATATGTGTATTGAATTGATACGGGATGACTAAAATCAACCCTTACATAACGATGCATGTGAATATAAAATGTGAGGTGTGAAGAATTGGATATTTTAGTTAAAGTCTTAAAACAGTCAACTACTTTTGCTTTATATCATCCTGAAACGGTGGATCTACAATTTATATAAGATACGGGGTGTCTCAATTTCACCATTTTTATACCCCAATCACAAGTGGGGAGGGGCATATAGTTATGCCTTTGTCCGTATTATATACGTACGTACGTACGTCAGTACGTCACATTTTGTAGTACTATTCCTGCCTCCGCAACTCCTCCTACAGTATTTGATGCAGGGCATTGAAACTTGCAACACTTTTAAGACCCATTGGACATGTGCATAAAGGAAACAGGATCCAGATCCAGCCCCTTATTTCAGAATTATGTCCCCTTGAAAAACTTAATCATTTTGGCCATATGTGTAGACTGGGAGTTGGCATTTTAAAATTTGTGAGCAGGACAAATATCATTCTCTGCTATCTGAGAAAGGACAATCGCTCAACTTCTTAGTATTTTAATTTTTATGCGCACCACAAGATTCATGCTCAGCTGAGTTGAGCATAAAAAAGTTTTATAACCTAGGGACCAGGTCACCTTCTTCCTGAGCAGGCTTTTGTCATACTGTACATATATTATATATTTCATAGTCGTTTAGGTGTGCTGATGAAGCGTAAAGTAGCTAGTCTATCCCTTCCCCCGCCCTCACACACCAACAAAAAAAAAACAATAATCATAAAATGAAATAAAATAAAAATGAAAACTTCACATATTTCAGTTCTATGGTGTTTTGTTTGTTTCAGATGAGCTTTATCCTCCAAACACTAGTTAGGCCTTTTTGAGACGCTCTTCCAATTTCGTAGGACTCACCGGATAGTGGGATGAAATGACTTCTCTAGCCCTGCTGCCCAAACAGACTGTTCACATGCAACGTCAAAACTTATTTTCTCTGAGAAATAGTAATAAAAAGAAAGAAAAGAAAATATATTTGAAACTGACGCCGGCAAACGTCCTGATTGGCAGTTAAAGGGGATAAACCAACATTTGAAACCTCACATTTCTTTCCCGTAAATTCGTACAGTAAAGGGCAGATGAATTAGCATGCCTTTTGAAATCATACCCTTTAATATTAGAGAGGAAGACAGCATTTGAAAAATCTTGCCCGCCCGCTAAGGTGTAGTCAACCACATCCTATGTTTGAGACCAAAAATAAGGAAAATAAGGTATTGGTATTCCCATGCAAACTCTCCTTGTACTTAAAATGGGGTTTACAACGGGTCCCATAGTCTTTGGGGGAAAATCGATAACTCCTAATGTCAGAGTCTCATAACTATGCGGTTCGAGCCTAACTCGGGTCACGTGAAATGCCAACGGAAGGTCAGGTGGTGTTTCTACGGGTAGTCCGGTTTTTGCCCACTTCTGATAAACGATGGCTTCGCAATAAATGAAATTATATTGAAAGGGCCATAAAACCAAATCAAACACAAGTGGGATTTATAAGGTCGTTCCCAACTGAGGCGATTCATACGCGTACCTACAACCATTATATAGGGAATATCGGGGTTTACGAAGATCTACAGTATTGCTCGTATTTCTGTGGATAAACCCACTCATGTAGATAAAGTTGGATTTACCAGGGCTTTATAAAGGCCTCAAAGGACAGCAGTGTCTCAAATGGATCATATATACCTTACCCTAGACAAATGTGAAACATATCAGAAAATTTGTATCTGAAAATTTTTATTTTGCGTGGAAAAATATTTGAACAAGCCTGTTTTCGTTATGGTAGAAAAAATGAAGCTTTACTTTCTTGAAGAAGCCCAAAGCTCTCATCGTCTTTACAAGCCCATATGATGAACTATCTTATAAACGCCACTTTATATAGGTAAATCTTTCGATAAAATGGGTATCAATAGTATCCGTTTTGTTCTAAAAATATTGAGCGTGGGTAGTTGTTAGAACCGCCTGATTGAGGCAAACGCGCCTAACGTCTATATCCAGAAAAGAAAAATAAAACTAAAGCAATTCGTTTGAAGAGATATGAAATACAACATCATAGCTACGAATGTCGTTATGGATTGCATTGGTATCCAAAACAGGTTTCCTTTATACGGATGTGCGATAGAGATTAATGGATTAGTTGTCTTATACTTAGGTTCTTTTCTGATATCGGTCGGCAGTGCAGTTCTCGGCTACATGTAATGATCAGGTGCAGCGATAACGTCTCCCAAATGGCAATTATGCCATCAGTTACCTACAAATAAGTTACAATGACATGATCTGAGATTACCATGAAATCCGAGAAGTGCATATGTTTGCGATGCTACAAAAATGCTGTGTTTTCTTCTTCTTCTTCTTCTTCTTCATTTGAAGTCAAATTACTTAACGCACTGGTGGGTCGATTGTCCCCGAGCTTAGCACGAGCTTGAACCCATTTCGTTGAACCCTTCTTAAGCTACACTTTATGCGAACATAGTAGAACATGATCAACCGCCGCATTCGACTGATCCCGAGCATTTACACCCGGTCGTTCAGTGTTTCTAGCTTAGACATTCTCGCAGAGAGAGAGAGAGAGAGAGAGAGAGAGAGAGAGAGAGAGAGAGAGAGAGAGAGAGAGAGAGAACGTAAACAAGTGCGTATAAATGGCCTTGTTTATCCCACTGTATACTGAGTATTGTGAGTACTCAATGAGATGGTTCCAACTTGGCGAGCACCCACAATATATGCTTGGAACATAAATAAGTATTATCCCACTGTATACGGAGTACAAGAGGATATATATTCTATTTCTATGAATTGTAAATTGTGAGTACTCAGCAAGGCGGCTCATACAAGCAGGTCCAGCACCTACAACTTTTGTTAGAGTAAAAGGAAAGTATCTCAATATTTCACCCGAAAAATGTTTTTGAACTATGCAAGGGTTTGTTATCGTTACAAGAGAGAGAGAGAGAGAGAGAGAGAGAGAGAGAGAGAGAGAGAGAGAGAGAGAGAGAGAGAGAGAGAGAGAGAGAGAGAGAGAGAGAGAGAATGTTTTTGAACTATGCAAGGGTTTGTTATCGTTACAAGAGAGAGAGAGAGAGAGAGAGAGAGAGAGAGAGAGAGAGAGAGAGAGAGAGAGAGCATCAGAGAGAACATGTCCGTGTAGTAAGCACCTCTCTAAACACCCCTTCATATAGAGAAAACTGGGGTATACAAGGATATGCATCATTATGACGCGATTATAACGAGTATATAATCTATGTTTGGAGAAAAAAAAATAAGAAAAAATATCACGCTTTTTATCAGAAAAGTCACTATTTTCGAGTCATTAAAGAATGCACTACGTCGCACGGATGTATTATCGTAAGAGAGAGAGAGAGAGAGAGAGAGAGAGAGAGAGAGAGAGAGAGAGAGAGAGAGAGAGAGAGAGAGAGAGAGAGAGAGAGAGAGAGAGAGAGTTTGCTTCATATCCCTTAGTCATGTGTTAGGAATGTCAATACTAGAACTAGAAGCATCAGCTAAAATGAAAGGTGGAATTTACAAGTGAAAATGTTATTTCCCTTCTTTGTTCCAAGCGATGATCTCAACCGGGAGGCGTCACTTTTGCAGATACTAAGAGCAAAATTTCAGAAATGTAACAATTATGTTCAAATTTTGACAATTTTGTCAGTTCACCCGACAGTTCTGTGAGTGCTTTGATTGTGCGGGGAATGTGCTCTCCCACCTAAGGTAAGTTACATTACGCTAATAGTTCGGTCTTCGAGACCGCTTATATATATGGGTCTGATAAAAGTGTATATATGTGGGTCTGATATAACTGTACATGTTTTGATTTGTTTGTTTGTTGATTTGAGGTTTAACTTCCCCGCCAACACCGTAAAGGTCATTTTGGAGACGTTGCTTCCAATTTAGTGGGACTTTTACCGACATTGAAATGAAATGACATCTCAAGCCCTGTCGCCCAATGAAACCAATAGGGTTTATAAGCATGGACGGTCCGACTCGTGCGCAACGCTTTGCCCGGGCAGGTTTAGACCCCAAAGCTGTTCACCAGTTCTCGTGCGCGGGTCGGAATCAGCTCTGCGTGGAAGCATCATGCAGCCCATATATTCCTTCAAGCCCCGAGGGGCGGGGGCCGAAGTGCACATGTCAATTTACAATTTAAACTAAGTTGAAAGCGAATGTGGTTGACATGTCTCGCCGACTGCCCATCATGCAAACACGCCTATAAAAGTTTGACCCCATTAAACCCCAATTTTATATATTCAAACTGAGTTTACAGTGGTATACATTATTTTACACGGCCCCCGCCCATCGGGGCTTGAGGAAATAGATGGGCAGCACGATGCTTCCACGCAGAGCTGAAACTGACCCGCACATGAGTAGTGGTAAACCGCTTAGAGGATCGAAGCCTGCCCAGGTAAAGTGGTGCGAGTCGGACCGTCCATGCTTATAAACCCTATTGGTTTCATTGGGCGACAGGGCTTGAGATGTCATTTTATCTCAATGTCGGGTAAAAGTCTCACAAAATTGGAAGCAACGTCTCCAAAATGACCTATACAGTGTTGACGGGGACGTTTAACCACAAATCAAACAAAACAAACATTATTTTACACTTTGTGGGGACTCGCAGGATTTTATCAGAAACAAAATGGTGGTAAATTTTGCCAATGTATTTAAATATTAGGCGTGTGTTCGTTGTGTATATTTTTATAATTCCCCTTAATTGTTAGTAAAGTTCGAATGAGCCTGCACATAAATTGAGCATTTCGATTAAAAAAATAAAACGTTTACTTCATTATTTTTATCTTTAGCCTTGCTTTTACGGTCCTTTCAAGACTATTTCACTTTGTCTACCCAAATCTTCATCAAAGGTTGGCGAAAACCGGATGTTTGGAGAAAAACAACCTAAACTTCCGATACAGAACTTGCCCCCCCCCCCTTCTCACCTGCCCCTGTCATGGACTACAATGATACCGTTCATACCTGTACAACCACCATTTTCAGATCATTCAGACGATTCATTATGTATTTCCTTATTTCAAATGTGTATCCTCGTTATAACCGCCTCAGTTAGTACCCATAAACCTACGCTTCAGAGCACAAACAAGGAAACTCACAGGCCATGTAAAGATTTAAGTGGTTTTAGAATTGAAGAAAGATATTAATTAGATATGAAATCGAAATAAACGCAGGGTACATGTAATTATTTTGAATAAAATTTAACCCATTTGTACCAGAAACCCCAAAACGGTTATCCTGGCAAACAGTGTAGGCCCAGATCAGACATCACAGAACGCGGCGTCTGATCAGGGCATCCGCAGTTTGCTTAAAGTTCAGTTATTTTCAAAATAAATTTTGAAGGAAACACAACCTGTCACCCCTAAATTTTGAAATGGACGCCAGCTTTTTATAAGGAGGAAGATTCCATTTGGTACTAAAAGGGGTTAAAGCAAATAATAATTATGATCGATGTAACGGTCAATTTCCCTGTTCTTGTTTTCATTTTTCGGAGACACTGTAATATTTTGAGGTAGGATAACAAGTTCTGCAACGGATTGGCAAGTATTTTTTTCTCCAAATACTCCGGTTTGCGGCCAACTCCAATTAATGATGAGCTCAAACAAGTCAAATAGTATAAAAATGCCGAAAATCCAAAACCACCACAAAAGTTGTAAACGCACTGCATAATTACGTTTCGAAGGAGAACATTTTCCAAATTGTTATCTTTTGCTGCGTCAGAACAAGAAATCGATACCACCCACAGCTAAATGAGTTTTGTTGTCGGGTGTTATATATACTGCAGGTACGTTTACGAGGCGATATATATTCTTATCTTGAAGTTAAATACGCTCTTGTGCTAACCGATACAAGGGAGACTACCGTGAAACCCCATATATATATAATCGCTACAAAACCGTGTTGCTAGCCAACAACCTAGGGAAAGTAAACTCGATGCCCTGAATCCACTGCAGGGCATGAAAAAATGCGGGGTGGTATGAACACCCCGCAATTTTTTCACACCCCACAGAAAAGGTTTTATATAGAAAAACACCCCGTATCTGGCAACTTTCTTAGTATATATATATATATATATATATATATATATATATATATATATATATATATATATATATATATATATATATATATATATATATACACTGACTTTTTACGATCGCAATGTAATTACAACTGATCTTTCAGCATCGGGAATGTATATGTTAACCAGTCTTTATATACACGGTACATCTTTGTCATTTGTGCACTGGAATCCTTTAAAAGAACGGGAAGATAGTAGGCGTCCGTGTCCATTTTATATATCCTCCATACATTCCATCCAAATGGTAGGTTTCCAACGGTTTCCGTTTCTCGAAACAAGTGGTCCACTTTCGCCCATTGACTATTGCTTAGATAAACGACGATTGGACCTTTCCTTTGATCATTCTGGAGTACACTAGCGTCCAAATCACTTTCAATGTCTTGATCCGAAGAACATGGGCCACTGGTCCGAGGCTCTATTGAAATACGATCACCTGCTATCCGATGTTTTGTTCCTGAAAGAGCGTACGAGACACAAACGCCAAACACATCACTGACGACTTGTCTGTCTGACGAGGTATCGGCTTTGTTGTCGACTAGGACGTACGAATACGGTTTTGACGTAATGTCATTGTAAATCTTCATGAACGTGGGTTTGCTTTTATCAAATATCCTGTCCGCCATTATTCCTATCTGTCGTCTGTCGGCTGGACTTCGATATAAAGCCATATACTGGGCATTTCTACTGATACTAGTGTTATGTTTACCCTTAGGGAAAGCGTTTTGTAACAACAAGATAACGCTGGCGTTCCTATGTCTGCCTTGAGTAAATAATTTGGAAATGATCGGACTGTCTACGGCGAGATCCATTAAGTCGTCCAAGACAACGATGTTATTATATCTCGTGTCTAAATCACTCAGGTTGTTTTGAAATTCTGGAAGGCCTTCTCGAAAGGTAATTTCCTGTTTCAATGTTCGTTTCATTTCTTTGAACATATCTTGATACTGACCATAAAACCACTGTATTTTACGAGGTGTGTTGCCCACTTCGTATTCAATATAATCCCTTTCTAGAAGTTGTTTGACGAAATAGCTTTTTCCCGACATACTTGGCCCCACCACCATAAGAGAGAATTTGTGACGGAATCGAAACATCGGGTATGGCTCTGGTAAAATGTCGAGTCTTCTCTCTGTGGACTTGTGAGATTATTCTAGTATCTGACGGTCATGCTTACGCCTGATTTTGTTCGCTTTGTTTTTTACTGCTAAGCTTGGCAACCTTGTTTGTAGCGTAGGAGCGGGAGGACATAATACTGCACACTTGAGATAAACAGCGCGTTCTCTCGCATCGTTGAGCTGATATACCATTTGCAGATGACTGCTTAAATTAATAACACCTGGCCTTTGACACACTGGACACACGCGTGTATATTTGTACGGCATGATTAACTTTTTATTCACTCGTTCCATTCTTACGTCCTTGGTCTCTGAGCATTCAATAAGTCAGGGTATAGTGGGATACAGTGAGGATACAGCGGGGGGTACAGTCAGGATACAATGGGGATACAGTCAGGATACAGTCAGGATACAGTGGGGGTATAGTCAGGATACAGTCAGGATACGAAGGAGATACAGTCAGGATACAGTCAGGTATTTTTTCGAATGGACTTGAATGGCTGCTTAGTTGATATATTAACAACCACTGAATCAAAATTCGTTAGCCGAATAGGTCGATGATAAAAAATGGGTTAATGACATGTCCGAATTCGCTTCTTGGGTGAATCTTTCTAAAATTAATCCATTCTTTTCCCCCGCTACCTGTCATTCGCATCTCGACTTGCTTTTTCGATAGCTCGATTCACGCCGGGCAAGCTTTTCTCTAGAGTCCTCCACTGTCTCAAGTTCAAAGGAATACCGCGAATGGTAGCCGTTCGGTTTAAGAAGAGACGAATGTCGAGAACGATGTCGTCGTCTCTGTTGCACACCGAGATTATGACATTGTCCGTTAGATAAAATTGTTCCAAATATGAGCAAGTCGTCTGGTTAGGTTCCACTTTGACATGGTAATCCAAGGGAGGGTCTTGACTCCAGTCGATACTAGCCAAGACAAATATAGGAGAGGAAAGCGTGATAACGATAATACCAATAACGCTTATCCATTTGACGGTTCTTATAGGACGCCACAGCTGTTCTTGTTGGACTTTATAAGTTTGTTCTTGATTGCTCGTCATGTTCGTCAAGTTCCTCTTTCCAACAGTAGATAAACCAGTTTGCGCCTTCTCTAGCTTCGAATCGCAACTTGTAATTGGGTATCAGAGGTTTGGCTATGTATTCGTGACAGAGGCACAACAAAGTCAGAATCATAATGAAAACGTCAACTCGTCTTCTTACGTCCCATACTTCTTTCTGATTGGTTTTTTATTTTAGAACTCAAATAGCTTTTGAAAGTCACGTTTGATTATAGATTATACGTTCTATTGGAAAGGTCAACTATTAACACTACCTACAATAATTACACGTTTTCTTTTTACTTTCTCCAACCAGTCTTCTACAGTCACACGGTGTACTTTTCTCAAATGAGAAACAATATACAACACATTCTTTCTATGACATATAGGACATTCATATACGTATCTGTGAGGCATATTTTCGCAACAGCTACATAATGCATTGTTCATTTTGTCGTTTTACGCATTCAAAGCTCCTCCTCCATCTCAAAGATCCCCACTGACTGTTTACAGCATAAGTATTATAAGTCGGTTATTAATAGCAACCAATCAAAATATGTCGTAGCCATATTAAAACATAGGCCTTTAGCCATTAGAAGCTATTGTCTGTTAGAATGGCGTAGAGCTTTGATCGGGTATGTCGTTTTAAGCTTTTTATTAGGGTTTGAAGCAGTTTGTTTGCGTTGTGCATATGTATGTATGTATGTATGTATGTATGTATGTATGTATGTATGTATGTATGTATGTATGTATGTATGTATGTATGTATGTATGTGCGTGTGCATGAGTGTGTGTGTGTATGTATGTATGTGCGTATGTACATGTGTGTGTGTGTGTGTTTATGTATGAATGATTGTATGTATGTATGTACATGAGTGTGAGTCATGTATGTATGTATGTATGTATGTATGTATGTATGTATGTATGTATGTATGTATGTATGTATGTATGTATGTATGTATGTACATGAGTGTGAGTCATGTATGTATGTATGTATGTATGTATGTATGTATGTATGTATGTATGTGCGTGTGCAAGTGTGTGTGTGTTCTTGCGTGTGTGTGTGTGTGTGTGTGTGTGTTTGTGTGTGTGTGTGTGTGTGTGTGTGTGTGTGTGTGTGTGTATGAGTGTGCGTGTGTGATGCTGATTCATTTTTCGCAATACGATAACATACCCGTGCGACATTTTTCACATCTCCAAATATGGCGACATTTTTATGAAAATCCATGATATTTTTCTTTTTTATACTGCAAACATAGGTTGTGGGTACTCGTTAGAACCGCCTCTTTGTGGTCTTGGAGCAGAAATAAGAACAATAATGTACACCCAGATTTCTCCGTAAAAAGTGGGGTTTAGTGGGGGTGTTCACGTGATGCGATCTTTGAGTTCATCACCAATACTTAGTATACCTTTCAATTTCGAGCCATTCTATAGGGAGTTAAAAGCGATTTCCCGCATTTTGGCCACGGTTTGATGATTTCATCTCCTTAAGACGATTCGTTTGATACCCAGATCACCCAAATCGGTTCAGGCATAAGGGAAATAGAGCCATTTAAAGGTTACCCAAAGGGAGATAATTTGAACCGTCAAGGAAGATAATTACGCCAAGGTCCGATGATTGCGTCGCGTAGGTCTCCTTTAGACAATTCGTTTGATACCCAGATCACCCAAATCGGTTCAGTCATAAGGGAAATAGAGCCATTTAAAGATTACCCAAAGGGAGATAATTTGAACCACGAAGGGAGGTAATTAGGCCACAGTTGAATGTTTTCATCGTGTAGGTCTCCTTTAGACGAGTCCAAACACGATCCCCTTCGGATAAAAACTAAGACCGTTTGGTTTCGCAAACATTGTAGATCCGGATCAGACGCCACACAACATCTGATCAATGTGTAAACTATTCGCTTACAGTGCAGGGTATAGTCTTCCCTAACTTGATTTATGTCGCTCTGTATTGATCAATATATTTTTTTTTTTTGCTCTGGCTACGCCCCCCCTGATATCCGTATAAATTCCGTAGCCGAGAAAGATTCTCCGAGATACAAATGTCGTAGATATGTCCGGTAAAGGTCTCGCGCGACTGGAAGCAACGTCCCCAAAATGATCTATACGGCGTTGACGGGGACGTGAAACCTCAAATCGAACGAACCAAACTTTCTTTTCCCGGGACGCAGCCCATTCAGAAGCGAGCGTGTTTAGAAATTTAAACGATAACATCAGCCTTCTAAACGCTATCTTCCAGCGAGTTTCATTGTTTTCTAGTTTAAAGGCGATAAGCGTTTCGCACTGAGTGTCGGAGACAATCGATTTGTCAATATCGCAGGACTGCACCGGGTAGTATTACCCTAAATATTGGGACAGAAAAAAACGGTGTAGATCCCGATCACCCTGACCAGGGTCTGCACTGTTTGTCATTCCACTATTCCACCAGAACACGTTTGCTACATCGCTTGAGATCAAACTTTAGGATATTTACGGTGACCTCCCTTCAGGTGCCCCAATTTTTAGGGTAATTACAGCTGATCAAAAATCCTATCATCATTTGCTTCTCATTTTACGCTCCACTCTCATAATGCATACTGGCTACGCCCCCGCGATATCCGTATAAATTCCGTAGCCGAGAAAGATTCTCCGAGATTCAAATGACGTAGATATGCACGGTAAAGGTCTCGCGCGACTGGAAGCAACGTCCCCAAAATGACCTATACGGCGTTGACGGGGACGTTAAACCTAAAATCGAACGAACCAAACTTTTTTTTTTCCGGGACGCGGTCCATTACTAGTTTCTCGCATCGAGTCGAGCTCTTCCAACACCTTCCATTGTTTCCCGGTTTTCGAGGCGATAATTGTTTTGCGGGTGAGAGACTTAATTTCATCAGTACTATACAGGGTAGTATCTCCCTAAATATTGGGATAGGATCGCTCGAGCGAACGGGGTAGACCCCGATCACCCCCGACCTGATCGGGGACGGCGAACTGCGCCAATCCGCGGGAACATCTTTCGCCTCAAAATTTAGGATACTTACGGCGTAATTACCGCGAGTTACGTCATTCGAACACTCGTCCGATATTTAGGGTAGTTTCGTCATCTAATCGTTTCGCTTACGTTTCACCGGAAGTTATACAAATGCTGCGCATGCGCAGTCCATGACGCCAAAGTGGCCCCCCTACTACTTATGCCTCCTGACAGTAACCTCAGTGGCTCGAACTACCCCTGTCTCGAACAGATTTTCGAGGTCCCAAAGGTGTTCGAGCCATTGAAGTTCGACTGTATATATATTACAATACCAAATTCATCGCGTAGTTAGGGAAATATGAGCTCAAAATAACTTTAACATGAAATTTCTTAGTCCATAACCTTGACCTTGAGGTCATGGACAAGGGCCGGGAATTCCTGAATAAAACTTTACACGTTATCTAATCACCATACCAAATATAAACCAAAATCGTCATACGGTTTAGAAAATATACGGTCCTAAAAACTTTAACGTAAAAAGATTGTGACCTTGTCCTAGA
Organism: Lucinisca nassula; assembly: GCA_963580285.1. Taxonomy (NCBI): domain Eukaryota; kingdom Metazoa; phylum Mollusca; class Bivalvia; order Lucinida; family Lucinidae; genus Lucinisca; species Lucinisca nassula. Next base: position 106,748,268 of record OY757022.1, read on the forward strand.
GGTCAAGGGTGAAGGTATTGCTAAAGTAAATTTTGGGCCGTTATCTGTCAACATTCCAAATAAGATCCAAATCTACCGTATGGTTGGGAAATATGACATGTTAAAAAGCTGTTGCATGAAAGAATTCGAAGTTCATGACCTTGACCTTCAGGCCATGGCTTTCGGTGTGATATAGCTGAACAAAACATTGGACCTAGATCTATCATCCTATAAAATATGAACCAATACCACCTTATGGTTTGGAAAATATGAGATGTTAAAAACTTTAAAATAAAAAAAATCAAAGTCTGTGGTCTTGATCTTGAAGTCATTGGCATAGGCGAGCAAACTTTGCACCTACATTGGATATCTATCGTCACACAGAGTATGAACCATTTTCTTCGAAAATTGTTAAGACTATAAAAACTGTAAATATTAACTTCAAGCACCTGTGCTCTTACGTAGGCAGCGCATGGCGTAGGAAGCGTTCGAGCTACAGTACTGCTGCGTTAACAAGGTTTTCTAATGATTTGGCCTGGTGACATAGTTTCTGAACCTGAGTGACCTAGTTTCAAAGTTAACCTAGAAATCATCAAGACAAACATTTTGAGCAAGATTCGTGACAGTTCTTTAAAAAATGTGACTTCTAGAGCATTGACAAGATTTCCTTTGATGTGTGTGTGTGTGTGTGTGTGAACTCGGGTTTAACGTCGCTTTCAACAATTTTTCAGTCATATCACGACGGTGTCTGGTTGCGACAGGGAGCTCAATGCTCACATTTATAGTGCTGCCTCACTGAAGTATCATGTCCCAGACACATTACATGATACCACACCCAGTCACATTATCCTGACACTGGATCGACCAGTCCTAGCTCTACCCCGTAAATCTGAGTGCCAAACGAGGAGCAGCTAGTACCATTTTTAACGACTTTGGTATGTCGCGGCCCGGGGTCGAACCCCAGACCTCCCGTTCCCCGGAGCGGACACTCTACCAACTGAGCTATCGGGGCCGGTTTCCTTTGATGTGACAAGGTGACCAAATGACCCAGTATCGAACTTCACCTAGATGCTATACGGGCAAACAGTCTGGTCAAGTTTTATTAAAATTGGGTCAAAACTGTGACCTCTAGAATGTTAACCCTTCTCTTGCTGAATATTCAGATAAGCCACAACCATTTCTGACTTTGAACCAATCAGATTACTTGACTGAATTGAATGTCACACAGTGAAGAGTCTGATCAGATGGCTTCTTTAGATCTTCAGAAGCCATCTGATCTGAATCTACACTGTTTTCAAAGATAGGTGGTGTCGTGAACAGCAGGATAGGGGTTAAGAAAGTAATTGTTGACGACGGACTGCGGGTGATCACAATAGCTCACCACGAGCTTACTCCCAGGTGAGCTGATAAAATTAATGCGTGATAAAATACAATTATTAATTGATTATCCTATATTACACAAGGTCAACCAATATTCAAAAATCATAATTCATGTTTTTAATGGTGTCAATTAATAAAATTGTCAGTTACAGGTCCTCGGTCAGCTGTATTGGCCTCGGCCTTCGGCCTCGTGCCAATACAGCAGACCTCGTACCTGTACCTGGGCCAATACGAAATTACTTGATTAATAACATTATATAATAAAGGATTCACCTGAGTCAGATTCAATAATTATTTTATTAGGTGTAAATGGGATAGTAGCTGAGGAGTATACTGCTCCGTCGCCGATGTCATAACTTACGAGTATACTTAACCCTTCTCTTGCTGAATATTCATTTAAGCCACACCCATTTCTGTCTATCAACCAATCGAATTACTTGATGTAATTTATTGCTACAAACTCATAAATTGAATGCCAAACAGTGTAGATCCTGATCAGATGGCTTCTTCAGAAGCCATCTGATCTGGATCTACACTGTTTGCAAAGATAGGGGTTGTCGCGAACAGCAAGATAAGGGTTAATACATTATAACACGGTTCTTTATAACACGGTTTTGGATATAACACGGATTGAAGATGGATCCAATATGTATCCAATCTGTAAAGATTACATAGAAATATAACATAAACATAAATGATCATTTTTCTATATTATATATACATTTTTGTGCGGATGTAGCAGGGTGGTTTAACTAACACGGTCTCTGCTTTGGACTTCACTAATAGTGTTATAAAGAGGTTGTGGTATACATAAAACCATATATGCCTGGCGTCCCCTTACGTAAATGGCGAAGAACCAGAACAGACGTCGTAGAATGTATCTCTTCAAGATTTGCTGCAAAACTAATGAATATAATCTGACATCCCTTCAGTCGGAAATTAGCCCAAGGTTTCAATTGCCATAAGTGAGTTAATCCCTGGGAGTTTCCCAGCAGATATATGACGTTTATGCAGCGTCACATCAACGTCGCTACAACGTCATGACGTTTATGCAACGTCACATCTTCCACGGTGCAACGTCATGACGTTGCACCGACGTTGATTTGACGTTGCCCTAGCGATGTGTGCCTGCTGGGTTGTGAGGGACCACATAGCTTATAAGATTAATTTTTCAGACATACATTGACAAGCCCGGTATCCGACTAGTGACTGAAATCTGGTCGACTCCAAATCCTCGAAGGTATCTTTCACAAACAAATTTTCCTCGGCCGGAGCAGTCACGACACTCTCCAACTCCTTTTTGTCAATCTACAAAATTTTAAGAACAAATACAACGCAAATTCGATGGCTCGAACACCGATGGGTCGTTTACAACGCTTGTTTAGAACATGTTCTTGTGTTCGTAGGAAAATGTCTCATAATTACTACTGACATACATGTATTTCCGCCGTGTTTGTAATGGCGCATGGTGCTTCCATCCAGAGCTGAAACCGACCTAGCTAGAGTACTGGTAAACCGCTTAGTTCTTAGTCTGCACAGGAAGGTGGTGCGAGTCGAACCGCTCCTTTAACCCTAGCGGTTTTCTGTTGGCGGTAGGGTCTGCTATGTCTCGGGTAAAAGTCCCACAGAATTGGAAGTGCCGTCTCCGAAATAAAATTGTGTTGATAGGGACCAAAAACCTCAAGAAAAACTATGTTTGTCAGGGAGACAACGTTCATAACAGACTTCACGTAGGCATAACCCTGCGTGCGTGTGTGTGTTAGTTCGTCCCAACAACAGAGGTCATATCGGGACGGGACGTCAGATTAAAGACTCTTCCGAAAATCTGGAAGAACCCAGTATCAAACCCACGTTCCCTGATTGACGAGGCAAGTACCGTGTTTACTGGCTGTATTCGGACATGCAGGCATCAGTAAACAGTGTAAATCCAGATGAGACGCCGCTAAACGGCGTCTCATTAGGGGTACACACTGTTTTGACACTCATCCGGCTGTTTTAGACACAACATCAATAAATTGTACTTGTTCTTTACGGTTTCAAGCGGACCAAATGGCCATATGCGCCACAGCTTTGTTTGTTATACAGCTGATTTGTTTGTATTGGAGTTTACCGGCCCAGTCAAAACTGTTTAGGTCATTTTTGAGCCGGTCAGTTTACCTAGCCACACTTTCCGTGGCAGGCTTATACGTAAGCGGTTAACCAGTACAGCGCATAGTCTTTCGCCAGAAGCTGATAACTGGCCTTCTTGAATCAGCGAAAGGGAGAGAATGACCGTAGAAAATATTTCATGATCAATCTCCACGAAAGAATGTTACCGACCCCGGAAGGTATCGAACCCGCGTCCTCCTGATCACCAGTCAGACACGCATCTGTATGAGCTACCGAGGCCGGCGTGTTACAGCTGAATCGGGTGACTTGGTTTATCTTTCTGGGTCGATTGTTTTGCAATCGACCCAAAGACACTAAATGACAAATAAACAAATATGTTGTTGTCCACGTTACTATTACTGATTTGGGGAAACCAATAGTATGGTTATTAATAGAAAACATTGCACTATTTTAATCAATGTTACATGCAGGTCAGAGCTATGTATAGAGTCTAGACAGGATTCGTGTGCTGGGTTTGGCAAACACCGAATACTATCATGATGTATCATCAGAATGTGGCGTGGAATATGGCATCTACTCAGTCGGCTGCTTAGGGACTATACTCTTTGCTCAAATACTGGTATTTAAGGGTAAACGAAATAGTCCAGGCCAATGCCAGGCTGCCTACGTCATGAAAGGAAAACAAAAACAATATCTTGATATAGCTCGCGCTGTCACGTGACAGAACATTGCATTCATAAAACTGTTAGAAATGAACGTTTACGCATATGTATGCCAAGTAATCTAATTTCTGACGATATAGCATTACTTTTCGCACTTCAGAGAAAGAGAGAGGGGTGAGGGTGCGTTTGCACCCTGTCCACTCTGTGTACAGGTAGAATAAACTATTTTGGGCCCCGTCAAGCGATTTTGGTACTTATCGCCTATGCGAGCAGCGAAGGTTCAGGCGAGCAGTCTCGCCAGAACCTTCGCTGCTCGCTCATACAAGCAGTGAATCAAGAGGAACCTTCAGACAGAAAGCCATATCCCTGGCCCCTCTGAATGGCTGGGCCTGCGCAGTTTAAATTTGCCATGACGGAATGCTCGAAGACACAGATTCGCTTGGCGGGGCTCATTTTGTTTAAACATTGCGCTGAATGGGCCCTGAATGAATCAGATCACTGTTATTGCATTGGTGGGACTGAGCGAGGAAGAGAGAGAGAGAGAGAGAGAGAGAAGAAACTATGACAGTGTAGATCCTGATCAGCAGAAACCATCTATGGATCTACACTGTTTGCAAAATAGGAGTAGGATAAAATGTTATTTTTGTAATAACATTTCCAGCATATATTGTCTTGAATATGACGTTAAGCATTATCAATAATTTTGAAAACCTTGAAGGAAAATGCTACCAGGGCAACAACAAGAACGTATTTTTTTCAGACAAAATAATTATTGTGCTGAATACTTTTCTTATAATGAAGCGTTTTAACGAGTACCCACAATCCACGTCATAAAGCAGTGTCCATGTTGTTTACTATTGTCCACGTGACTATCACTGACTATGTACAAAAATCAGATACGGGTTATTTATAGCAGTGTTTAGTCTTCTCCCTGTGAAACCAGAGCGCTGTGTAAGAGATAAACTCTAGACTGGGCTCTTGTACGAGGTATTGAATTATAAATTGACCCAAAGAAAATCTGGACTTGGCTCGTGTACGAGGTATTCGCTTATCAATCTACCCGCAGACTCTTCTCGTCTGCTATTTACCAATTGACCGTCGGTGACCCTTAACAAAATCCAGGTACCGGTTGTTTATAGCATCGGTAGTCGCCTCAGATGGCAGTGTAAAAACCAAATTCTGGACTGTGCTCGTGCACGTGGGCATTAGCAAACAGTGTATGCCTAATCAGACGCCACATAACGCGGTGTCTGATCAGGTCTACCCTTATTGCTTAGAATACTGAAATTTAAGGCTTCAATGAACAGTTCAATTCTCAGTTCAGCACTATTTTCCAAACCTACACTCAGAGACAATCGACCCACTCGTACTCTCAGTGCTTTGATTGTTACTAGAACATTCTACGGGCAGGTGCTAACGATAGCTCCGCCTAGTCAACCTTAACTGCGACTACTTATACTGTGATATGAGCTCTTTCACTGCGTTAACAAATCAGTGTAAAGAACACCCCTGTAACTCCCTCTTTATATGGGGTTTACATTATCTTCATTCTTTCTTATCTATGGCTAGGTTATGTGTACTCGTTAGAACCGCCTCGTTGAGGCGGTTCTAACGAGTACACAGAACATATGTTTGGAGTATAGATGAGAAATAAATTATATACAGTCGAACTTCAATGGCTCGAACACCTTTTGGACCTCGAAAATCTGTTCGAGACAGGGGTGGTTCGAGCCACTGAGGTGACTGCCAGGAGGCATAACGAGATACTTTATACATCTTTTCGGTGTTCTATATTGAAATGTATGCTGTGTGTACTCATTAGAATCGCCTCATCGAGGCGATTCTAATGAGTACACACAGCATACTTTTGCAAGATAAAAGACTAAAATCTCCTTAATCATCCCCCACTATTTCTAATGTAGAGGATTTCGCTGGGGGCTCAAGAATTGGTTCGACACATCCATGGTAAACGAGCCAACGGTGTTCGAGCCATCGAAGTTCTACTGTATTTGCATAAAAATAAAAGATTTGGAGATATGAAAGAATGCACTATACGCCACACGGATATGTTTAATGGAATCCTACAGGTGATATGCGCTAAAATAGAAAAGTACCTCTCCTATACCGATCCCTATTATTGTAATACCATCAGCCTTAGCCTCCTCTGCTTCTTTTAAAGTCCTGTCTCTGTCGGCTGAGAAACCATCTGTTAACAGTATACAGATTTTGGGAACTCCATCTCTCGCCCCGTTCTCTGGAGAAAATAGTTCAGCACGCATTGATTCAATGGCATCGAACGTAAATGTTTGTTCACCCTTGGCATGAGGGATTTCTCTAATCTGAAAGTAAAGTGGACGGGCTATTATGCTCATATTTAAGCATTACACACAGCCCCAGATAAGAGAGAGTATCCACAGATTCATTTTCTTGTTTCTGCAGGACATTATATGGACTCGCATTTATTACCAATATATTTTTTGAGTAACGCTGAAAAGAGGGAGTATTTACATATTGATTTTCTTATTTCTGCAGGACATTATATGTATAGTAGTCGCAGATAAGATTGACTAGGCGGAGCTATCGTTTTGTACCTGCCTTCGAAATGTTCTAATAACAAAAAGGCAAACCAAGTCACCCGATTGTGTGAATTCAACTGTAACAGTGGCGTATATGGCCATTTGGTTCGCTTGCAGAAAGCATGCGAAAGGCACTCTACCGAATCTTCTGGTGGACTCAGCGAATTTGACATATACTGACAACACCTAAATAGCTCCGCCTAGTCAATCTTATCTGCAACTACTATCCCTGTATGTAACACTGATAAGAGGTAGTGTTTACATACTGATTTTCTAATTTCTGCAGGACATTATATGTACCTGTTTTAACCTGGTAAGAGGGTGTATCCACATAATGATTTTCTTCTTTCTGCAGGCCATCGTATGTACTCGTATTTAAACACTTACACATAGCCCCAGATAAGAGGACCGAGTTTGTTGGCTGGTTGAATTGTGGTTTAACGTCTCCGTCATTACTATTTAGGTCATTTTGGAGATGTTGCTTCCGATTTTGTGGGACTCTTACCCGACATTGAGATGAAATGAAATCTTAAGCCCTGCCACCCAATAAAACCAAAAGGCTTATATACATTGGACGGTCTGACTCACATCACTTTGCCTGGGCAGGTTTAGTCCTTCTAAGCGGTTTACCAGTACCCATGTGTGGTCAGGTTCAGCTCTAAGTGGAAGCACCATGCAGCCCAATCTATTTCTCCAAGCCCCGTTAGGCGGGGGCGAAAGAGGGCCGAATATCCACATATTGATTTGGCATTATAATTATGTTGTGGGTATTCATTAGAAGCGCCTCGGTGAGGCGTTTCTAATGAGCACTATCAACACATATTTTCGTGCAGAAATAAGAAAAAATATCAGTACTTTTCGGATGAAGAAATAGCCTTATCTTTTGACAATATGAAACATCTATCGCAAACTGGCAAAATCTTTCTTTAATTGAATTCTTTGTGCAAAGCCGTAATCTCTTTTTGAAGAAAAGGCATTATTAACTTGACCCATACATGACAATTTAGAATCTTTCATTTCATAACCTTGAACAGGCCCATTTCCAATGTAAGAGTTGTCTTGTTTGTTTTATTTGTTGAAAGTTTTATTTAAACATACGTTGGCAAGTACTAGGGGGTGATCATTTACTTCGAAGCTTTTTGATACTGAAAATTTATTTCATATGGATGTACGTTCAACAAACAGTGTAAACCCTACGTTCCGTTGTGTCTGGTCAGAATCAGTTCTGTTTGCATCAGGAAAACACGCCTATATAATTCTGACGCCCTTGAACTGAACTTTTATATAGGAAAACTGGGGTTTACAGGGGTATACAGGGTCGCAGGGTCGATCCCGGGCTTCTCCAGACTTTCGGGTGAGTCTTTAAACCGTGGTCCCGTCTCTGTATGACCTTAGCTGTTGGTGGGACGTAAAACTCAAACACTCCCTCCTCTAAAATATAGATTGTGGGTACTCGTTAGAACCGCCTCGTTGAGGCGCCACAAGTACCCACGAGTACCCACAATCTATATTTTGAACAGGAATAATTGTGGGTACTCGTTAGAACCGCCTCAAGAGTACCCACAATCTATATTTTGAACAGACATAAGAAAAATATCACAATTTTTCATCTTAAAATTTCCATTTTTCCGGCGATAACTGTTACAATGTATTTGTATAGGCGTGTTTTCATAATGTAATGAAAGATTACCCACCTGGTGAACATTGTATATTATAGGGAAAAAGTTTCCTTTCTCTGTTCACCCTCCATTGCATCCAAAATACTCTTTCTTAAAAAACACAGGAACAAAATCTGACCTTTTGAATGATAGACTCAGCATTCTGTTCACGGCTAAATTTAACTTCATGTTTCACATAGTGGCCAAATGTAAGGGCAGCAACGTGTGTCCTGTCCGGTCCGACGTCAAATGACTCCACAAGGCGTTGGACAAATTTCAACTGCCTCTCGAAGTCGTAGATCCAGATGCTACGTGAACTGTCTATGATAAAGGCGATGTCCGCAATCTGACCACAATGTTCCTGGCCTGTTAAGAAGAATTACAGTTAGAACTTCGATGGGTCGAACACGGATGGCTCGTTTACCATGGCTGAGTCGAACACGTTCTTGAGTCCCTAGGGAATTTCCCTACGTAAGAAATAGGGAGGGTAAAATTTAGGATATATTATCTTTTATCTTGCAAATGTATGCTGTGTGTACTCATTAGAATCGCCTCAATGAGGCGATTCTAATGAGTACACACAGCATACATTTATATCATAGATCACCGAACCGAAGTCCCAAAATTATCCCAGTTTTAGCTCCTGGAAGAAGCCATCTGTGTCTCGAACTACCAGTAGTATAGTATGGTGCTTTATAAGGTCCGTTTCCCGTCAGCAGCAAGCAGCAAAAATTTTAAAATGTTGGATTAGAGCGGAAAAGCCCGAGAAAAGGGTATGTGCGACAGAAAATGTTACGGGCGCGCAGTTATTTTTTTTTTTCGCGGTCGACCTTCCGCGAGGCGGTCCCTTTCTCTTTCTCTCTACTCACACCACCCCCGTCCACACACCCACCCACGCACACACACACACGCACACACACGGTTATTAGTATATATAGGACGCTATTCGCCTTACTATGATCGGCGATCGGCTCTCTTTCATCGATAATATTTTATTGACCTATTGTTAAGCGGAGACATCATTTCTAAAGATTTTACATACCCTTGTAACCAAATATCTCATTTCCATAACTTTTTAGTTTAAAGTGAAATTGTATATGCTCGGCTTTTGAATTTGTATAAACGTATTTTACCGAAATCATTTACTACAATGGAATGGCGGAACAAAAGAACATGTCTGATCTGGGTCTACACTGTTTGCCGACATATTAAGGGCGATATAGCGGTCTCTAATTTGAATCTTCTTTCTGCATCATGCGGAATTGATCATTTCTCTGTGGTGTGGTAAACCAAGAAAAAAAAATCTAATCGGATGCAACGGTCTCTGATCTGGATCTACACTGTGTACGCATAGGCTCCCCTTTTCTGAAACGGTTGTCATACGGAATTGATCACTTCGCTGTTGGCAGAAGCTTCAGCTCATTTTCTAAAAACCTAACTTTCCAAATGTTTTCGGTTTAGTATGGCATTTAACGGCCTAGTCAACGCCTTTAAGGTCATGTTTGGTCTTGCATATTTGTAACGGCGTACTGGTGGCTACAAGCTGCGTCTAATCTTTGTTGTTTGGATATCGGAGACGTAAAGCTTATGCGCTTAGTAACATGTTGGGTCGGTTCCTTCGATAACCCGATATATATAACGCATAGGAAATAGGTAGAGCAGGACCTTCACTGTTTGCTCATTATATTTTCGTTTGTTCCCGCATTCTGGGTTTACCATATGTTTAGTACATAAAATGGATTGTGATAAACGAAGAATATGTTCGGATGTAGCGGCCTCTGATCTGAATCTGCACTGAACATAAAGACGGAATGTTGTAACAAAAAAAGAAAAGGGGTTGAATTACGCTCAAATTAAATGATTGTCTATTGTCAACGGGGACAGATACACAAAAGAAATCTAATTACTTCCATTTATCAACCCAGCAGTCTTCTATTCCATATTACTAAGGAATTTAATAACTTTGAAAGTGTTATTAACGCAGAAAAATCTGATCAGATGTAGCGGTTTGTCGTCTCTGATCTGAATCTACACTTACATAGATTATGGATTTCAGCTTTGTGCGAATACCGCACAAATCACAGCGTTATGTTTATAAAACCTTTTTATTTTATTATAAACGATGAGGGTACTGCTGTTATACAAGTTATGCGCAGTAAAGACACAGATCAGAGGCCGTATCTACAATGCGACATAATAAGACACGGAGCGTGTCAAGATACTCAGGTATCCGGTTACCCGATACGCAAACGGACTATACGAGACGATAGGTATAGGTTTTTTTTTAATATACATGTTATACGCAGTGAAGACACAGATCAGAGGCCATATCCTCAATGCGACATAATAAGAGACGGCGTGTGCCAAAAAAAAAAAAAAAAACACAGGTCACGTTTACCGCTAGTTCTGCATATTTGTAATGCTGATTTAATAGTTTAGTAACAGGGTGGCTATAAGCTGCGTCTAATCTGGGTCTGCATTCTTATTTGCCAAGTCTTCGGTCCACACTCTTTAAGCAATAAGCTCATAACGATAAGCATAGCGCGACTTTATCAAATTGGAGTCACGCGGATATCGGATTCTGTGTCTAATCTGGGAGTGCATTGTTGTGCCAAACCTGAATTCAGTCCACCCTCTTTACGCAATAATCTCATAACGATACGCATAGCGCGGCCATACTAAACTGTTTACTGGAGTCACGTGGATATCGGGCTTAAGGGGGAAGGTCGGAGGAGTTATTGCAAGGAAACAAAAAAAAATCAATGCAAACCAAACATATATCGCTTTAACGAAAGAAATTTATAAAGTAAAATTTAATTGTGCAGGGTAAGTGAAAAGTCATGTAACGAGCTTTCTAATTGGTCACCTTCTGAATGCGTCGCCTTTTAACAGTATCCAAGCATCATAAACCTTCCTAGTTCACAATATGACTCAAAAGCAGTTAGACGTGGCATCTATAGAAGATTTTACCGCTGTTCAGTGGGAAAGAAATCAAGTCACTTGTCAGTTGCACGAGCGATTTTCTCTCGTAGTGAAACGATACAACCATGAGATCTACATTCTACTACGAAGCGGTAGTAAAGTCATCAAACTACCCTGCGTTATTTTCGACGCTATATGTAACTCGCAACTCAGTGTCGCTTACTTAGCGCGACGTTTAGAGGAATTCACCGGAGAACTAGAAGCTGAAGAAGTGTGGCTTTGTAGTTATTGCGGAGCCTCATATATGTCTGAAGCAGACGGTATACTGCACGAGGTGAGGGAACACATCACCGAAAAGAGTGATTACTGCTTTCACGCTAATCTAATGGATTGTAACAAGGGTGTTCCAGAGTTTGCAGTTGACGTAAATGACTGTTAAAAAACGCTGACATCAAAGTATATCCATCAGTTATCGTTCAGACTATCAGCCAGTGTCAAACTTTCAGACATGTCTTCGTCGCTGTTGGAGTCCTACCTGGATTTTTTCTACGCTCAAGAAATACTCTATCGGTTGCCTATTGTTGTGAAACGGACGTGCCAAGGTTGTCTTTGGGACTCTTTATCGCAGACAGATCATACCTGTCTAAACCTGACCAAGCGTCAACAGTTGTCTCTTTATTTCGAAGACGTGTTGTCAGAGGTCGACGAACAATATATCATGCTGAAGTGGAAAGAAGCCGTGTACCCCCTAGAGGATGTGTCGCCAACATTCCTCGAGGCTTACGAACTGAAACTGAATTGCGTGGATTGGCGAGAAACCATGAAAACCCCGGACTGGCGGTACCGCATGATTAAACTGTCTGCGCAGCTGTTACGTTTAGACAAGTATCTCTAAACAGACCTTACCTCAAGTGCGTCACTGCAGTTGTTTTCATTTTTAAGATAGACTTCGTATTGACAACATGGACAACCTGGCCCGTCCGGAATATTTGTTGTTTAAACATAGACTGAAGAGCTTTACTTCGTGGCCACCTCAGTTGAGTCAAAACAAGACGGATCTCGCGCAAGCCGGACTATTCTATAATAATGTGAGTGACAGAGTCGTGTGTTTCGCGTGCGGTGTGATGCTTTATGAATGGAAACCGCACGACGACCCATGGATAGAACATTATAAACACGCCAGACACTGCGCGTATCTGAATATGGTGGGAGGTGTGAGTCTTTTCTTACCCCAGCATGAAGGTTCCAACACTCGAGGTGCGCCTGCCACATCCAAAGAGACGCCAAATCAGCAACGGCTTACTTCATTCAGCTTATGGAGTACGACCTAGGACTGCGGGGCTACTGCACCGATTTGAATATTGAAGCGGATGCTCAACACCACTGGTTTCCAAGTACCTGCTGCGCTAAACATGCAAAGTACGACAAGCGTACACCAGGACTGTTTAAACTTGAGTACCAGGGGGACGAAATGATCGGACTCTGCAGCAAGACCTACATCGTACGCAAAGCCAAGATAGTCCAACCTTCAAGCTGTCGCATTACCGCCTCTCGATTTTTGAATAAGGCCAAGGGATGGGGTCTGAAAAGGAAAGGACGGCGGGCACACCATACACAGGAATACAAATTCAGTTCAAAAGGAGTGAGCAAACGGCACTTGACAACCCCCATGACAAAATTTCGTCGAGTACTGAAAACCCATCGTGCTCAGAGTGGATGCAATCGTGGCTTTCGAGTGAGAAACAACACTGTGTTTACATACACGCAAGAACGACGTGGATTCTCTTACTTATATTGTAAGAGAAAAGTGCTGGATGACGGGATTCATACTGACCCTCTGGACATCACGTTGTGCCCACTTCCACCGCATGAACTAGAAGTGGACGATCAAGAGCTATCGACATGCTGGCTAGCAATTTCGGGGATGACAATATATAAACTTTGCCATACTTATCTTATAACATTGGACCATAAATGAAAATAAATTCGATTAAATGGTGCACCGGGATTCAAATCATTTAACTAAGGGTATAAATGTCAGTGTCTCCCAGTCACCACCGTTAAATTCAAGATGTATCCATTTCCGGAATGTACATCAATTGCCGTATCGGGAGCCACCATGAGCGGCAAGAGCTTTTGGACCTATCGCCTCTTGCGAGAGAAAGACGGCATGTTTTCTTCACCACCAAAGAAAGTGTTGTATTGCTACGGCATCTACCAGCCTCTATTCGATACCATGGAAAAAGAGTTGCCTTTCGTCACTTTCCATCAAGGCTTACCGAGTGAAGACACCCTGAAAGCCTTTTCCAGTCCCAGCAGCTGTAACTTGGTGATTCTGGACGATTTGATGACCAACGTAACAACATCATCGGAGATGGAAAGCTTGTTTGTGAAGGGGGTACACCATTTACACCTGAGTGTACTCTACATCAACCAAAACCTTTACTGCAAAGGAAAGCACAGTCGCACGATCAACCTCAACACTCACGTTTACGTACTCATGAAAAATCCCAGAGACGTGTCTCAGCTCCAGTGCTTGGCTCGGCAGGCGTTCTTGGGTAAAAACGCCTTTCTCATGGACGCCTATAAAGACGCGACCTCGAAGCCCTACGGGTATTTGGTGCTGGACTTTTCGCCGGGTGCTGTGGAAGCCTATCGCGTGCGTACCAAAGTCTTTACCGGAGAAGATACAGTTGTATACCAGCAGGCATGAAGAAAATGGTGTTATTGCCTTACGATCGCTATCAACGTTTACTATCGAAGGACGAGCCTCTTACGACGGAACAAGTCCCTGTGACGTCGCTACACGCAGAGGAGGTCTTAGATACAAACGAGAGTGCTACAAACAGTAACTTTGGGACACCGAAGTATGAGGAGGCGCTCATTTTACGATTTCCAAAGTCCATGCAAAACAGAGTGCGAAGCGTCTTGGATTATATTCAACCCCTTGTTACTTGGAACGACAAAGGAGAAGTATCTATACAGGGTCGGAACATCCCAGGGTCAAATATAGTCGATCTCCTGAAAGTGCATTTGAAAGACTATAAAGAGTTTTATCCAGTCGGGAGAGACGCATTTCGAACGGTGTTGTATGAGCTCAATGTACCCATGAGCTTGTTGGCACCGAGCGCTAGACAACAGTCAGGAAGGGGTAACCTACCTCCACCCCCGGGCATTCCGTTAAAGGGACAAGAAGATCCAGATCAGAAAAAAGTCAAATGGCTTCGCCTATGAAGTACGAAGATTATTTGGCCAGTATCTATTACGATCCCAACCATGCTGGAGCCTACGGAGGAGTGGAAAAATTATACAGAGCCGTGCGCAAGGACGGTAAATTTGTTCTCGGTAGAACCAAAATTCGTAACTGGTTGCTAAAACAAGAAGACTATGCCGTGCATCGAGAAACGCGTTCCAAGTTTAAACGGAGACGCGTCATAGCACCTTTTGTGGATTATCAGTGGGATGTGGATACTGCCAACATGGCGCACTACAAAAAAGACAATGACGGCTACGCTTATTTCGTATTGGCGATCGACATCTTATCTAAATTCGTGTGGACGATGCCCTTGCGGACAACCACGGGTCAAGAAATGGTGGATGCTTTGACTCAGGTCTTCACTTCGGGACGGAAGCCTACCCACCTCCGAAGTGACCCTGGTACAGAAATGGCGAATAAGAAGGTTAAAGCCTTGCTCAAGAAAGAAGGAGTAGAGTTCTTTGTGACGCATAACGTGGTGAAAGCCTCTTACGCCGAAAGGGCCATCAAAACTATTAAATCGCGACTGATCCGATATATGACCTATAAGCAAACGAGACGCTGGGTCGACATCCTTCCAGACATCACGGCGAGCTACAATGCGACCTATCATCGATCCATCAAAAGATCGCCGGGAAGTGTCAAACCACAAGACTCCGTGGACTTATGGAAACTGCAGTACACCAGTCAGCCTAGCTCGACCGCGAAAAAGACAGACTCGTCGCGTGTCAGGGACTATAAATACAAAGTAGGGGATCTCGTGCGTGTGTCTTTTCTGAGGCGCGCCTTTCAACGCGAGTATGACGAGCGATGGTCGAGGGAGCTGTTTGTCGTAAACGAACGCTTTATGAGCGATGGACTCCCGCAATATCGACTGAAAGATTACGCCGGAGAGGTCGTCAGTGGCACGTTTTACGAAAATCAACTGAAAAAAGCTTACGAACAATACCGTTATTTGGTGGAGACGGTACTCAGGACCAGAAAACGAAGGGGTCGAAAGCAGCTGCTCGTAAGGTGGAGAGGATGGCCATCCAAGTATGACTCCTGGATAGACGAAACAGATATCAGTTCTTTAAATAACGGGACACCGACCACAAGTTCCTCATAAAGCATGGCGCAGCGGGTCGAGAAGCATCTAGACTTATTCCGCCTTTTGGTAGACACGACGGAAGCTCAGCGTCTGGCAATTCTGAAAACGTGCACCCCGAGTCAAATACGAAGTCTGTTAGAAGCTATTTACAACGTGCTGAAAGGTACCTGTCCCATCAGCGATAAAGCGAAGAAGAAATTGTATCCTCAAAGAATGACCATTCGACGCCTCGTGTCCAAAGATCTCACTCTTCAGCAGCGGCAGCGCCTGCTAGTGAGACACGCGACGCTTGTGCCACTTCTGCTCAAACCCGTAGTGGAGATTTTAGCGAAGAAGGAATAGACAGGAGAAAGTGGTACGATTCTACCAGTCTTTATGAGATGGAGAGATATCTTTACGTGCAAAGCGACGAAAGTAACGCCTATTTCGACGACAATACTAGCACGAGATTCAGAGTACAACTGAAGTTCCCCTTAAATTTACCCGGCATATGGAAAGTAGCGTTGGTGGAGTTTCACGCCAAGGAAAATTCAAAGTTGACCAAAAAAGCGGAGGAAGGACTTTACATTTATGCCGATATATGCAAAGAAAGCATCGTCTTTGGCGGGGAAAGACCTTTGTTGAGGCGTCTGGAAAGGAGCAGTAAAGGCAAATGGGATTACCTGCTGGACTCCCCTTTTTACCTGCCAGTGTCGAAAACTGAAGTGAGAGACGTCGAGGTGTATATAAAGGGAGAGCGCGACGAAGACGTGACATATTTATTGAAGCCCGTGCGCTTGACGCTTCATTTCAAGCATTATCCATTTTGGTGAGACACCATGAAACTGTACGTGCCTGATCCGCAGGTCTGGGTGGATTACTTTGAGGGTGTGACTCAAGGCTCTTCGAATCAAAGGGGTGGTGGACGAAAGCCTGGCATTATAACGGTTAAACCGGCGAAAAAGAAAGAGGAACAAGACGTCACTATAAAAGCCGTATTGCCGACTGAACAGACGGCGGCTCAGGCCAAATCTGAATTGGAAAGAGAGGCTATAAATCCGAAGGAAGTAGAGAAAGCGTTTCAGAATATGACCAAACGCCGACGGGAGAGCACGAAAAGAAAAGTGCTAGAATCAATCGCTTCGACTGCAAAACGACAGAAAAGGAGAGACAAAAAGCGTCGTGAGGGAAGAGTCTCTAAGACACATCGAGGTTACCCTCAGAAGAAGCCTGACATTTTTGTCATTGCATAAACGATGTCCGTCTTCAACGAAGAAGAATTTAAAGAGCGGCTCGTGCCAGAACTGTTGTTATTCGATTTACCGGGTACGCAGACGAGCGTCAATGAGATCTACAACGAAGAAATCCGACCTCTCGCCGCTGTATCGGGCGACGGACCGTACGAATTTCGCATTAACGGGCAACATTCCACAGATTATTTGGACTTGAAGAATTCTCAACTCTACGTCAGGTTGAAAGTCCAGAAAGCTGACGGTAGCGATTTGACAACAGAACCGGTTGGCCCGGCGAACTTGATTTTGCAAAGTCTATTTTCGGCCACTGAGGTGACGTTGCAGAACAAAGCCAGTATCAGCAACAACTACAATCCTTACAGAGCCTACATTCACACGTTGCTGCGTTACGGTCAGGATGCCTTATCCTCTCAGGTGCAAACCCAGGGTTGGTACATAGATGACAACGATTCTCCGGGGGTGACAGATCCGGCTGGCGCTAACAACGGGTTGTATGAAAGAGCAAAGCTTATCATCACCTCTAAGACACTGGACTTACAGGGACCTATCTTTCACGACTTGTTTTCCATGGAACGGTACCTGCTCAATCAAGTGGACGTAAAACTTAAAGTCTACCGAAGTCCAGCCAGCTTCGCCTTGCTCGCCAAAGATGCCAACACCCACTTCAAGATCAACATCGAGGACATTTACGTGTTGGCCAGGAAAATCAGAGTAAGCCCGGCCGTTCTTTACGGACATTCGACAATTTTGGAGAAACGGAACGCCTTATACCCTTACACGAAAGTAGAGTGTCGTTCACAGAGCGTAGCCACGGGCAGTACTTCCTTCAACTGGGACAACTTGTTTCAAGGTCGAAAACCTGAGAAAGTGATCGTTGGTTTCGTCAAGAGCAAGGCGTTGAACGGGGATTACACCACCAATCCCTACAACTTCGAGAACTGCGGCATCAATCATATCGCCTTGTACGCCGATGGGCTTCCAGTGGGTGGAAACCCTCTAAAGATGGACTTCACCGTGGCCGACGGGACAGCCATCATGAGAGCTTATACCAACCTCTTGATGAGTTCGGGAAAGTGGCGACAGGACGAAGGGAACGCTTTGAACATACAACACTTTATAAGCGGCAGTACCCTCTTCACCTTCCAGCTGGAACCCGACTTCTCACATCACGGCGAGTACATGTCCCTGGTGAAGAACGGCAACGTGCGCTTGGAGGTCCAGTTCAGCTCTGGACTCTCAGGTACGTCTTTGTTTTGGTTGTTTTGATTTGGGGCTTTAACGTCCCCGTCAACACTGTATAGAACATTTTGGAGACGTTGCTTACAATTTCGTGGGACGTTTACCCGACACTGAGATGAAATGACATCTCAAGCCCTGTCGCCCGATGAAAACCAATAGGGTTTATAAGCATGAACGGTCCGACTCGCGCTTCTTTGCCTGGGCAGGTTTATATACTCTAAGCGGTTTACCAGTACTGGTGTGCGGGTCGGATTCATCTCTGCGTGGAAGCATCGTGCAACCCATCTATAGGGTACGTCATTGATACCTTACATCTAAAATTCAAAAAAGCGAAACTGTAAACATCTCTATTTTCATGAAATGTAGATGGATTAGAACGCCCCTCGTTTACATTTTTTTTCTGATTATACGTGAACACTAGGCGAACGTGTAAAACTTAGCGGGCCTTTTATTCTTTCATATTTTATAAACTTTGTTAAATTTTATAGCGACTAAGCATTTTTTTTGGCATTAAAAACATGACCTAAAAAACGTTTTTTCCTATCAATACGCCTTTCATTTAAAATGAGAATTCAATGAGTAATGCCTTCTCTTTTTTTATTACAGAACCTATGAGTTGTATTGTGTACAGCGAAGGACCGGGCTACTTCGAAATCAACCGGTCGAGAGACATAATCGTACAAACATGAACACGTCGCAGCTTCGATGCGTCATCTCCTGTGACCCGGTATTAAGGGAACGTGTACTGGGCGTGTTTGCCGCGGATCAACTACCCGCAGTTCTACCCTACAACCCGTGCGGAGTCATCGTAAATACGGACGTCAGCAGTCAGCCAGGCACGCACTGGCTGGCCTTTTTCGTGTGGAACAATACAATAGAGAGCTTCGATAGCTACGGGCAAGATCCAGTTGTCTATAACACCCTGTTTTCTGAATGGATACAGCGTCATGGTCGTACTGTACGAGTGAATCGAACACGTCTTCAGAGCGACACATCAAACGTCTGCGGACTTTACTGCGTGTACTTTCTTCGACAAAGACTGTTGGGACTTTCCATGAAGCGAATTGTACTACGCTTTAGTGCCACCGATCTGGAAGCAAACGATCGCCATATATTGGACATGCTGGCGGGAATTTATTCTCATTGTGTACAGAATGACTGTGTGTATAATCAAACGTGTAAGCCGTTAATACAGACTGTAATATAGGTCCAAAGAAGAACGTTGTTTCCATACTCTAATTTCACGAACGTTGTGTTTAATGAAAAAAAAATATAAATAACTGTTTAAATTCTACCTTATAAAGGTGTGTACATTATGTTGAATGCTATACCTGTATGTATGTCGGTCTCGGCAACTTGAAACGCTTTTCAACGGTCATTTCTCTGTCCTCTTTCTTCCGAATCAAGAAGGACAGTTGTTATGTTTCTGGCGAAAAGAATGAAACAGAATACTGTTTAATCCGCTTAACGTAAAACAACTTCTTGGGAACAAAAAATGTGGATCAGTGGACTGTTCGGCTGAACAATGACCTACATAGTGTTGACGGGGGCCCGTTAAAATTCAATACACATATATGACATAAGATTATACACGTGTTTTGAGTTTTACGTTCCCCAAACAACAGCTCAGGGTCGAATAGAGACGAGAGAAATGAGGCAAAAGTCTGAAGAAACCCGGGATCGAGCGTTTGACTCCCTGATTGACAAAGGCGAGTAGCTGTACCGAGACGTTTCTCCATTTTGTTTTACATCAACACATTTTTGCTTTTCTCTAAGAAGTTGGTATTAATTCTGATGTGACATGATCCTCTTGTTCTCATAAATTAAACAAGGACATTTAGTCATTTGGTTTTGATTCGTGATCTTCCAAAAAGTTTTGTTTCAGACGAAAAGAATCGATGTACGATACGTTGTTCAACGGTTCTTTTTTTTTTTTTTAAAAAGTCAATATAGGGGCATGTCACATATAGAATGGTTCTTTCCATCGGTTGGGTTTGTTCACAAATGTTGTTTGTAAACTACGGGCTACGAGAAAAATAAAAGTCACGGGAAGCGCCACAATCATAAAGAAAGCAGCATGGGCTGTGTGGGGGATTTAAAAGATCTTTTTTACTCGGGGGGAAATACAGCCATTATTTAAATTTTACAATAACGTTTGTGAACAGCGCCATCCGATTAAAGCAACCCTGTACTGTACACACACACACACACACACACACACACACACACACACACACACATATATATATATATACTATCTATCTATGTAATAAAGCGAATATATAACCGAAGGTGTTTTGTCATCTTTTTTAATTACCTCTTCCGCTGATCCAAGAAGGGCAGTTGTCAGTTTTTTCTGGCGAAAGAATGTGCACTGTACTGGTTAACCGCATACGGATCAAAATGTAGAAGTAAAAAAGCAATGATCAGCAATCGATAAGCCTGCCCAGGCAAAGTGTGGTTAGGTAAACTGACCGGCTAAAAAATGACATGAATAGTGTTGCCTGGGGGCCATTAAACCCCAATTCAGACAAACCAATTTACATTCACCGGGTATGCCTGCTTTTCGCCTACGTCTGTCGAACGTTGGGCTCGATATGAGTAAAATAATGTTTGAAAGGAGCGTAAAACCAAAAGATAAAAAAACGACACAAAGTCCATGTCTATATATATATATAACGCTTTATTTTATTTTATTGTATACAAGACAGACATTCCGATACCATGTAATGACCGAACTAATAAAAACATTTTTTTTCAACCGTTATACGCATCAAAACTGTAAAGATATGTCTATATGGTTCAGGAATCACACTTTGTTTATACAAAAGATATGTATATTTGTGGTTCAGGAATCACTCTTTGTCCGTACAATCCGCACTGTCGTCGTCAAATGTCCTTCTGGTATTTCCCACATCAGGACTGTCTAGTCCCGCTGCATTGTCACGAGTCCATAAGCTGAATGAAGTAATCCGTTGCTGATCTGGCGTCTCTTTGGATGTGGCAGGCGCACCTCGAGTGTTGGAACCTTCATGCTGGGGTAAGAAAAGACTCACACCTCCCACCATATTCAGATACGCGCAGTGTCTGGCGTGTTTATAATGTTCTATCCATGGGTCGTCGTGCGGTTTCCATTCATAAAGCATCACACCGCACGCGAAACACACGACTCTGTCACTCACATTATTATAGAATAGTCCGGCTTGCGCGAGATCCGTCTTGTTTTGACTCAACTGAGGTGGCCACGAAGTAAAGCTCTTCAGTCTATGTTTAAACAACAAATATTCCGGACGGGCCAGGTTGTCCATGTTGTCAATACGAAGTCTATCTTAAAAATGAAAACAACTGCAGTGACGCACTTGAGGTAAGGTCTGTTTAGAGATACTTGTCTAAACGTAACAGCTGCGCAGACAGTTTAATCATGCGGTACCGCCAGTCCGGGGTTTTCATGGTTTCTCGCCAATCCACGCAATTCAGTTTCAGTTCGTAAGCCTCGAGGAATGTTGGCGACACATCCTCTAGGGGGTACACGGCTTCTTTCCACTTCAGCATGATATATTGTTCGTCGACCTCTGACAACACGTCTTCGAAATAAAGAGACAACTGTTGACGCTTGGTCAGGTTTAGACAGGTATGATCTGTCTGCGATAAAGAGTCCCAAAGACAACCTTGGCACGTCCGTTTCACAACAATAGGCAACCGATAGAGTATTTCTTGAGCGTAGAAAAAATCCAGGTAGGACTCCAACAGCGACGAAGACATGTCTGAAAGTTTGACACTGGCTGATAGTCTGAACGATAACTGATGGATATACTTTGATGTCAGCGTTTTTTAACAGTCATTTACGTCAACTGCAAACTCTGGAACACCCTTGTTACAATCCATTAGATTAGCGTGAAAGCAGTAATCACTCTTTTCGGTGATGTGTTCCCTCACCTCGTGCAGTATACCGTCTGCTTCAGACATATATGAGGCTCCGCAATAACTACAAAGCCACACTTCTTCAGCTTCTAGTTCTCCGGTGAATTCCTCTAAACGTCGCGCTAAGTAAGCGACACTGAGTTGCGAGTTACATATAGCGTCGAAAATAACGCAGGGTAGTTTGATGACTTTACTACCGCTTCGTAGTAGAATGTAGATCTCATGGTTGTATCGTTTCACTACGAGAGAAAATCGCTCGTGCAACTGACAAGTGACTTGATTTCTTTCCCACTGAACAGCGGTAAAATCTTCTATAGATGCCACGTCTAACTGCTTTTGAGTCATATTGTGAACTAGGAAGGTTTATGATGCTTGGATACTGTTAAAAGGCGACGCATTCAGAAGGTGACCAATTAGAAAGCTCGTTACATGACTTTTCACTTACCCTGCACAATTAAATTTTACTTTATAAATTTCTTTCGTTAAAGCGATATATGTTTGGTTTGCATTGATTTTTTTTTTGTTTCCTTGCAATAACTCCTCCGACCTTCCCCCTTAAGCCCGATATCCACGTGACTCCAGTAAACAGTTTAGTATGGCCGCGCTATGCGTATCGTTATGAGATTATTGCGTAAAGAGGGTGGACTGAATTCAGGTTTGGCACAACAATGCACTCCCAGATTAGACACAGAATCCGATATCCGCGTGACTCCAATTTGATAAAGTCGCGCTATGCTTATCGTTATGAGCTTATTGCTTAAAGAGTGTGGACCGAAGACTTGGCAAATAAGAATGCAGACCCAGATTAGACGCAGCTTATAGCCACCCTGTTACTAAACTATTAAATCAGCATTACAAATATGCAGAACTAGCGGTAAACGTGACCTGTGTTTTTTTTTTTTTTTTTGGCACACGCCGTCTCTTATTATGTCGCATTGAGGATATGGCCTCTGATCTGTGTCTTCACTGCGTATAACATGTATATAAAAAAAAAAACCTATACCTATCGTCTCGTATAGTCCGTTTGCGTATCGGGTAACCGGATACCTGAGTATCTTGACACGCTCCGTGTCTTATTATGTCGCATTGTAGATACGGCCTCTGATCTGTGTCTTTACTGCGCATAACTTGTATAACAGCAGTACCCTCATCGTTTATAATAAAATAAAAAGGTTTTATAAACATAACGCTGTGATTTGTGCGGTATTCGCACAAAGCTGAAATCCATAATCTATGTAAGTGTAGATTCAGATCAGAGACGACAAACCGCTACATCTGATCAGATTTTTCTGCGTTAATAACACTTTCAAAGTTATTAAATTCCTTAGTAATATGGAATAGAAGACTGCTGGGTTGATAAATGGAAGTAATTAGATTTCTTTTGTGTATCTGTCCCCGTTGACAATAGACAATCATTTAATTTGAGCGTAATTCAACCCCTTTTCTTTTTTTGTTACAACATTCCGTCTTTATGTTCAGTGCAGATTCAGATCAGAGGCCGCTACATCCGAACATATTCTTCGTTTATCACAATCCATTTTATGTACTAAACATATGGTAAACCCAGAATGCGGGAACAAACGAAAATATAATGAGCAAACAGTGAAGGTCCTGCTCTACCTATTTCCTATGCGTTATATATATCGGGTTATCGAAGGAACCGACCCAACATGTTACTAAGCGCATAAGCTTTACGTCTCCGATATCCAAACAACAAAGATTAGACGCAGCTTGTAGCCACCAGTACGCCGTTACAAATATGCAAGACCAAACATGACCTTAAAGGCGTTGACTAGGCCGTTAAATGCCATACTAAACCGAAAACATTTGGAAAGTTAGGTTTTTAGAAAATGAGCTGAAGCTTCTGCCAACAGCGAAGTGATCAATTCCGTATGACAACCGTTTCAGAAAAGGGGAGCCTATGCGTACACAGTGTAGATCCAGATCAGAGACCGTTGCATCCGATTAGATTTTTTTTTCTTGGTTTACCACACCACAGAGAAATTATCAATTCCGCATGATGCAGAAAGAAGATTCAAATTAGAGACCGCTATATCGCCCTTAATATGTCGGCAAACAGTGTAGACCCAGATCAGACATGTTCTTTTGTTCCGCCATTCCATTGTAGTAAATGATTTCGGTAAAATACGTTTATACAAATTCAAAAGCCGAGCATATACAATTTCACTTTAAACTAAAAAGTTATGGAAATGAGATATTTGGTTACAAGGGTATGTAAAATCTTTAGAAATGATGTCTCCGCTTAACAATAGGTCAATAAAATATTATCGATGAAAGAGAGCCGATCGCCGATCATAGTAAGGCGAATAGCGTCCTATATATACTAATAACCGTGTGTGTGCGTGTGTGTGTGTGCGTGGGTGGGTGTGTGGACGGGGGTGGTGTGAGTAGAGAGAAAGAGAAAGGGACCGCCTCGCGGAAGGTCGACCGCGAAAAAAAAAATAACTGCGCGCCCGTAACATTTTCTGTCGCACATACCCTTTTCTCGGGCTTTTCCGCTCTAATCCAACATTTTAAAATTTTTGCTGCTTGCTGCTGACGGGAAACGGACCTTATAAAGCACCATACTATACTACTACTACCCCTGTCTCGAACAGATTTTCGTGGTCCCAAAAGTGTTCGAGCCTTTGAAGTTCGACTGTAATTAATTTTCTTACATGCTTGTCAATGGAAATCAATATTGTCACTGTTTCAGACAGTGAAAATACGATTTTTATTTTCACAGTTTGTGAACACAAAGTATCATCGAAAAATAACATATTTTTTGTTTGTTAAATGTCAATTAGCTAAACCTACCATTACGTCGCGCACGATTTCACGTCATTCGGACGTTGATGACGTACTCTTTACCACCTACGCAACGTAAATAATGCACGCGATGCCGGACGACATTAGTAAATGCGGACATTATTTGAATGCAAATTCCAAGTGAACGATTTGATAAAGCAACACACCAAGCTGTTTTCAAGGTACACCCAATATTATACCTATTTAACAAGCTGAACATCCCTAAATCGACACGAAATCACCATGGAAATAAATTGTTCGCAAGTGGTGACGGCTGACGCTTTAATTACAGTTTAAAGCATATAAGAAACAGATTTGATTTGTTTTTCAGTGTAAGACCATTTTTCTTTCACTCATGAACCAAAGGAAGTATTTTCACTCGTGGCTTCACCACGCGTGAAATTATATATATATTTTTTTTTGTGGTCATTCGGTGAAATAAAAATCGATCTTACAAAGAAACAAGAGGGCCCTATTTCGCTCACCAGGGTGTCACTGTCTCTAGTGCATTCTATTTTTAGCTCTGGCGGCTATCTTGTCCACAAGAGTGGAATTATTTTAGCTATTTTGGGAGGGAGTCGACAAGGCAACATTCTTGTGAAGTTTGGATTGGTTAAATGACTTAGGATGAATTCACGTATGAAGCAAATTTCCCTTTTTTCTATTTCTAGCTCTGGCAGCAAACTTGTTCATCAGAGCAGAAAGATTTAAGCTATATTGGTAGGGAGTCACCTAGGTGACATTCCTGTGAAGTCTGAATCAAATTTGCTCAAAGGTTTAGTTGGATTTCGCATTTGCAGCAACTTTACTCATGTTTTCTTTATCTATTTTTAGCTCTAGCGGCCATTTTGCTCATCGGATCAAAACCGTTTTAGCCACTTTGGTAGAGGGTCACATAAGCAACATTCATATGAAGTTTAAATGAAACTGGATCAATGATACAACAGGAGTTGTCGTTTAATGATTTTTTCTCCTCTATTTTTTATCTCTAGCGGCCACCTTGTTCATCAAAGCAGAACGTTTTTAGCCATTTTGGTAGGGGGTCACCTAGGCAACATTCCTGTAAAGCTTAAATTAAATTGGCCCAAGGGTTAAGGAGGAGTTCGCGTTTGAAGCAAATTTACGACGTTTTTAGTGGCCATTTTGCCCATTGGAGCGAAACCATTTTAGCTATCTGGTAGAGGGTCACCTAAACATTATTTCTATGAAGTCAAGGGTACAGGAGGAGTTGTCGTTTATTTTTTTCTATATTTAGCTCTTGTGGCCATCTTGTTTATTGGAGCTAAAAAAATTTAGCTATTTTGATAGGGAGCCCTCAGGCAACATTTCTGTAAGGTTTGAATCAAATTGGGCCAAGGGTTTAGGAGGAGCAAATTTGAAGCAAAATTTTTCATTTTTAGCTCTGGCAGCCATTGTGACCATCTTGTTCATCGGAGCGGAACGATATTAGAAATGTTGGTAGATGGCCACCCTCGTGTCTAAAGCAAATTGTTGACGACGGACGCCGCACGACCCACGACGCACGACGGACATTGAGTGATCACAATAGCTCACCATGAGCACTTTTACGTGCTCAGGTGAGCTAAAAATCAAGTATCCTCTATATAACCACGATAACTTGTGACAAGTCCGTGTAACGAATACCCCTCTACACCCCGATTTATATAGAGAAAATTTGGGCTTAAAGGGATATACGTTATTTTTATTTCTGCTCATAGTCAAATACATAGGTTTGGGGTACTCGTTAGAACCGCCTAAATTAGCCGGTTCTAATGAGCGCAAACAACCTATGTTTAGAGTATAAATAAGACAAATATCAAATCATTTCATCCGAAACATAACTCTTTTGTAGTTATGAATGAAAGAATGCACTATTGCCTCGGTCACAAATCCTGCGTACCCCGGCCAAGCTATACTAGTCGTAGTAGTCGGCCAAGCTGTCCAAGTCGAGAAGAGGTCGGAAACCTGTGTCTGGCTAGGTTTTGACAAAAAGTATGCCGTGCTGGGCTGGAGGGACATCCGCCGGGAATCGGGCGGTGTCTGCCAGATTTTTGCGGGGAAGCATCGGCATATACGCCGGACGGAAATCGGCCGGTGCACTGCAGGTTATCGGCCTTACGCCGGCCGTATACCTGGCGATTGTTACTAGCCGGTCGAGCATCGGTCGATGTTCCGCAGATGTCCGCCCAGTTCCCCGCCGCGCATGGCCGGGCTAGGGACGGGTTTACACCCGCCGTGAATGGTCTAGTTGCCCAGGGCTATATAAACTGTATCTACTTCTGTCTGTACAACAAATGCGTCAGCTCGGTTGGTGGGTGAACAACCCTCAATTTGTTGACGTTGAAGAAAACTTTCTTGAAGAAAAGCGATACAAGATGCCCCTTATCCCTACTGGTCTGCTAAAAACTGGCACGCATAGGAGATCGGGCCCTTACATAGTCGATCGTCAATCATAGGGACGCCGGCAGGAAACCGGTCGGCGATCGAGCGGCGATAGCCGAAAGAGGATTCGTCGAGCGGATTCCGCTTGATAACCTGTCGGGCGTCGGCCGGGCGTCGGACAGTTACTGCCCGATTATCTGATTGGTCGGGGTCCGCTCTATACGACCACCGGATGCCAGCCGATGCCATCGACATCGTCCCGACGACGCTACGAGATCTGCTCGACTTTAATTCGACCTAGAAGTCGGTGAGAACTCTGTGAGAATTTTAAGTGCGAGTTAAAATTTCACCGGGCCCTCCCGACCACCACCGATGCCTAAACATCCGGCGGGACGCCGGACGGACTCCAGCCCGATTTCACCCCAAATCAGTCGCCAACTAGTCGGGCGGGGCTCGAATCGTGATTTGTGACCGTGGCATATGTCGCGTAATAATACGCCAGTTCACGAGAAAAGGTCACTTATCGTATAGGTGAGCAGCGAAGGCTTGTGCATACGCGCAGACTCGCCAGAGCATGTGCTGTTCGTAGACATGTAGGGAAGACCCTGAAGAAGTTTCATTCAAAAACTCATGTCTCTAACAACCCCGGTGTCCGTAAGGTCTTGAACAAACTTTTTGAGGTATTCCGATTTCTTCAGACTATTCAAAATGGAAAATACAAATGTAACAAGGAAAACTGCACCAAATGGATAAGTGTCCGGCATTTCATACGTCTAGCCCTACCAGCTAGCTGCACACCACACGCACATGCGCCCGCGCCCACCTAGGCCTGGAGGAATAGATTGAGCTGCATGATGCTTCCGCGCAGGGCTGAAACTGACCGAACTTGACTACTACCGCTTAGGCCTTAGCCGTCTGCGAGTCGAACCGTGCCAAGTTATAAACCCCAGTGGCCTCTCTGAGCAGTAGTGTTTGCGATGTCATTTGATCTCAATGTCGGGTAAAAGTCCTACAAAGTAGGAAGGAATGTCTTCATAATGACCTAAACAGTGTTGTCAGGTACGCAAAACCTCAATTCAAACAAAACAAATAGAATATTATGTATAATCTGGATTAAGAACAAGCCGCCATGGCTCTTCGGAAATAGAGTTACATGTACCATAAAGCATGTAGAGAGAGAGTTTGTGATTCTGTTGATCATTATTAAGTTTTACTGCAAATCTTTGACTTATTTTTTGTCGTTTGGTTTTTAAACTTATTGAAAATAAACATACATACCTCTTGAATACACAGCGACCTAAAATGAAAACCAAAAGACATATGAGCTAGCGCATGGCAAAACTTACAAGTGCGCTAACACTTGGGCGAGCTACGAAGACTCAGATCAGCCTTCGCATCCGCACAGTCTGATCCGTGTCTTCGCTGCTCTCACGAGCCTCCTTTAGCCTCTGGGCTACCCAACCTGAATAGCTAGATCCTTTGGAAGCAAAGAATACACCAAATAAACGAAAATAGCAGACTAGGTTTTATTGAGTCTGTTCATGTCTTCATGACCAGTAATGAAATGTGCAATACCACTCACGCCCTCTCCCGCCGGCTTAAAGTGAATGACCACCTTTAAAATATAATTACTTCATTTGCAAGAAAAAGTTACTGTAATGATTAATCTCTGACTTTTATTACCAATTGAAATCTGCTAAGGTAATTAAATCAACATTCAATGGTTTCAGTGAAGCCTTCTGGCAGCGGCCATATTTTCCCCAAAGTAATCCAAATGTATCCCAGCATCCATTCCTGACCTAAATGAGACCATTGAAGCTCTATCTCTCTCTCCCTATGTAGCTACTAAAGTAGAAGTAATAAGGCTCTCTAATCAGCCTACGGTTGCATTCTCAAAAATCCTTAAATAGGCTGTCAGTTCAGGATCTTACATACTGGCTTAATTATGTTTTTGGATGAAAATAAAGACTTTGAAGACAGTTTTCCTGCGTTTGGTGCCATTGGTTTCATTGGGTGGCATTCATCTCAGTGCCGGGTAAACGTCCCACAAAATTGGAAGCAGCATCTCTAAAATGCCCTGAATAGTGGTGATGGGAATGTTAAACATCAATTCAAACAAACAAAATCTGTTCTTTCCTACAAAACAATTGTTTTCTGTAATCCTTGTCTGATCTACAGTTAATCACGTACACCTGTACACTGTTTGCATAAAATCCAGGACTTTATCCAAAAATGAAAACATAAATTATGGGTACTCAAAGGAATCACCTCATTGAGTACCCACAATCTATGCTTTAATCTGGATTAACCCATTTAGTACCAGATACCCCAAAAGAGGTACCCTGGCAAACAGTGCAGGCCCAGATCAGACGCCGCAGCACACGGCGCCTGATCAGGGCTTACACTGTTTGCAAAATGTTAAACCATTTTCCTAATAAATTTTGAGGAAAACAACCTGACAGCCCTTAATTTTGAAAAGGACTCCTGGTATATATAAGGAGGAAGATTTCATTTTGTACAAAAAAGGTTAAGAAAAATATTACAAAAGACCATATGAAGTGCCATAAAATATTACCTAAAATTGTCAAGGCGTGCTAAGTAAATGATTGGTTAAATGATACTGATAGGCATTAAATGTTATGCTTTGCATAAACAAATGTCTTGATGTTAAGATTCTCTGTTCCAAGATTATGAATCCATTTTTTTTTACATAACTCTCTATTTTTCTAAGGGTCAGGGATAGAAAAACAGCTAATTCCTTGTCCAGTATTTGCCCTTACAAGAAGGCATTTTTATTATTTTAAAGTTCACTTTCTCCTCTAAAATCCTCAGCTGCTAAAGATAGCTGTCGGAACATGGGCTTAACAGTTTCCTTGAGATCACTGCAGGAGATATAATCTGTAAAAATGTCTGACACCCTATAAACAACTTTAATGAGCCATTACAGTTAGTTAGAGCAGCAGTTTAGGAGGAGAATATGATTTTATCATTCCTCAATGTGTTATTGTAAAATGGATCTGAGAAAAAAAAAATGGTGGTCATTCACTTTAAGCAGAACTGTATTTTTCAAAATGATTAAAAATGAACTCAATGATCCCAAAGCAATGTACACTATGACTATGTACAGGCAGACGTTTTACGACCGCCACACGGCACAACACCAGCTGCAGTGAAGATAAATAAGTTCTGAATAGTTATATCATTTGGCAGCACGGCCCCCGCCCATCGGGGCTTGAAGAAATATATGGGCTGCATGATGCTTCCACGCAGAGCTGAAACCGACCCGCACACGAGTACTGGTAAACCGCTCAGAGGATCTAAGCCTGCCCAGGAAAAGCGGTGCGAGTGTCGGCCCGTCCATGCTTATAAGCCCCATTGGTTTCCTTGGGCGGCTAGGCTTCAGATGTCATTTCATTACAATGTCGGGTAAAAGTCCAACAAAATTGGAAGCAACGTCTCCAAAATGGTATTTACAGTGCTGACGGGGACGTTAAACCTCAAATCAAACAAACAAACAAACCCTTTGGCAGCAAAGAAATCACCAAATAAACGAAAATAGCAGACTCGGTTTTATCGAGTCTGTTCATGGCCGGTACTCGGCCACGCACTCTAGCACCCGCTTAAGCCATTTAGGCCTCATCTGTGACCCCCAGATATTTCAAGGTTCCACAATGGAATCAATGATCCCAAATTACAAAAAAAATAAATAAATAAACCACGTTATGATGAAGAGCAGTGAGACTTTTTACGGCCGCCACATGTTCTCTTAACATCAGCTGTAGTGACTTTAAATACAGTCGAACTTCCATGGCTCGAACCCCTTTGGGACTATGAAAATTTATTCGAGACAGCGGTAGTTCGAGCCACTGAAGGTTACTGCCAGGAGGCATAGCGAGATACTTTTGGACGTCTTTTCTGTGCTCTATAGTGAAATGTATGCTGTGTGTATTTATTAGAATCGCCTCAATGAGGCGATTCTAATGAGTACACACAGCATACATTTGCAAGATAAACGACGAAAATCTCCTAAATTATCTCCCACTGTTTCTTATGTAGAGGAATTTCCTAGGGACTCAAAAACGGGTTCGACTCCGCCATGGTATTAGAGCCATTGGTGTTCGAGCCATCGAAGTTCTACTGTATGTCCAATGAAATGGTTATCCTTTGGAAGCAAGGAATATACCACAGAACCAAATGGTATAAAAAGTACATTTTTTTCTTTTTTTAACCCTTATCCCGATGATCACGACGACCCCTACTTTTCCAAACAGTGTAGATCCAGATCAGGTGTCATCTTCCTTCTGGAAAAGCCATCTGATCAGGATCTACGCTGTTTTGACATTCAGTTTTGAATTTGTAGGGATAAAATACACCAAGTAATCTGATTGGTTCAGAGTCAGAAATGGTTGTGGCTAAATTATTGTTTCAGTGGGATAAGGGTTAAATTATCGTTATAACTACTTTTGTCGTTACAACGAATGTCAGTATAAAGAAGGTTAACTGTAAAGTCAGAGAAATAACTTAAAAATACTTACCAGAGATAAAACAACTACTGCAAAATAGATCGGTTTCATTTTCTTCTAAAACAAGCAGCTCTAGTCAGAACCAGTGCTCAGAGTTGGAATAACAGGAATCCGAGACGTGAAGCAATTTTATGAGTCAATAGGCCAATAAAAAAAAGGTTGAAAAAGTACAATACAGTGCAGCGGCAATCAAAGCATAATTTCGTCGCCTAATTACTCGTGGCGGCGTTTTCTTGTTGGTGTCGCAAATGTCAATCGCACATTACAGAAATTATCAGTAATTAATTACATCAAAAATATGTTTGAAAAAATCTGTTTATGTGACAAACTCCTCGTTACATGTTAAGAGTATGAGCGAAAACTCAGATCAGACTGGGCACTGACTGCGAGCTATAAGTGTAGCCCGTTGACTGCATGGGTCATCACCCATTACGCAAACACGCCTATACAAATACATTGCCACCTTTATCGCCGAAAAAAATGAAAGATTTTAGATGAAAAATTGTGATATTTTTCTTATTGTGGCACTCGTTAGAACCGCCTCATCGAGGCGGTTCTAACGAGTACCCGTAATCTTTATTTCAGAGCAGAAATAAGAAAAATACGGGAAACCCCAGTTTTACTATATAAAAGTGGGGTTCAAGGGGGGTCAAAATTATATAGACGTGTTTTCGTGATGATACACCAAAAATATGTTTGAAAAAAACTGTTTATGTGACAAACTCCTCGTTACTTGTTAGTGTATGAACGAAAACTCAGATCAGACTGCGTACTGACTGTGGGCTATAAGTGTAGCCCGTTGACTGCATGGGTCTTCATTTGTTTGTTTGAACTGAAGTTTAACGTCCCCGTCAACACTGTCAATGTCATTTTGGAGACGTTGCTTCCAATTTTGTGGGACTTTTACCCGACATTGAGATGAAATGACTTCTCAAGCCCTGCCGCCTATTGAAACCAATAGGGCTTATATGCATGGACGGTCCGACTCGCACCGCTTTGCCTGGGCAGGCTTAGATCCTCTAAGCGGCTTACCAGTACTCGTGTGCGGGCCGGTTTCAGCTCTGCGTGGAAGCATCATGCAGCCCATATATTTCTTCAAGCCCCGATGGGAGGGGGCCGCATGGGTCTTCATACAGTCACGGATGGACCATTACCATTATGATAAAAGTGCATTTATTCACCTCTTCAAAATGGCTAATTTTCTGATCATTACGAAAGCATGCCTATTCAAATGCATTGTAAACTTTACCGCTGACAAATTGTAATTTTTTTATTATTTCTGCTCGAAATATAGATTGTGGGTTCTCGTTAGAACCGCCTCATCGAGGCGATTCTAACGAGTACCCAAAATCTATATTTTAGAGGATGAGGCGGTTCTAACGAGTACCCACAATCTATATTTTGAGCAGAAATAAGACTTGAAAAATAAGGTTTACCCCTTTAAATCCCAGTTTTACTATATAAAAGTAGGGTTCATGGGGATAAAAATTATATAGGCGTGTTTTCGTGATAAAAATTCGTGATATTTTTCATAATTATACTGCAAACATAGGTTGTGGGTGCTCGAGTTAGGCGGTTCTAACGAGTACCCACAAGCTATGTCTTGGAGCAGAAATGAGAAAAATAATGTACACCCCCGTAAACCCCAGTTTTCTCTATATAAAGTGGGGTTTAGGGGTGTTCATTTCGCGGACTTGTTCACGTGATGCGATAACATATCCAGGCACTGCCCATCGGGGCTTAGATAAACAGACTGGGTTGAGTGCTGCTTCCACGCACGCACATGAGTACTGGTAAACCGCTTAGAAGGGCTAAGCCTGCCAAGGCAAAGGGGGTGCCCGTCCCTGAATATATACATTATTGGTTTGTTTGGCTAATCGGGCTTGAAATGTCATTTCATCTCAGTTTGGTGGTTAAAGTCCCACAAAAGTGGAAGAAACATCTCCAAACTGATCTAAATATTGTTGACGGGGACGTTAAACCCCAATTCAAACGAACAAAAACGATAACATATGGCTTCTTTCTTAGCTCTGGAATTAGCATTTGATATTTTGTCTAATTAGCAGCCGAAATATAGATTGTTGCTACTCGTTAGAACCGCCTCAGTGAGGCGATTCTAACAAATACCAACAATCTATGTTTTGGTCGCAAGTCAAATAATGAATATTCCGTAAACCCCCACCTTCTGTATATAATGTGGAGTTTAAAGGGGGGTTCGTTATACGGGCTTGTTAACATGATGCGAATTCTGGCTGAGCGGATATGAAGGCTGATCTGAGTCTTCGATATGTGCACATATTTGAAACACATTTCTGTTTGACACAACCCCTATGATATATTCTTCTTCTTCTTCTATTTTTGTCATCATCATCATCATCATCATCATCATCATCATCATCATCATCATCATCATCATCATCATCATCATCATCATCATTTTATTGCTATATTATTATTTGGTATTATTATCATTTTTATTATTATTGTAAATCTCTGTTTGGTTTCATTCTGCTCTGACGCTATTTTAATTGTTACTTGTACGTCATGATTGTTACAATCCAGGCAAGGTCCTTCTTGGTCCTGAACTGTACCCCTCCCACACGGCTCCTCCCCCATCTTCCTTGAAGAACCCAACACAGATATTTCTTGGCAGTTTTATGTGTGTTTTGTGGCTTTGTGTTTTTTCACCAAATATGCACACAACTTTATAATTATCATGATTATGGTGCTTGATAATGCGCTAAAGTGTATTTTTTTTTTTTTGGGGGGGGGGGGGGGGGGGTGGGGGGTGGGGGGTGGGTGGGGGGGGGAAGGTATAATTAACGGCTATTTATTTCGAGCCTATCGTTCATTAGGGATGGGTGAAAACCCGGAAAACCAGGAGGAAAACCACCTGACCTTCCGTTGCAGAACAGGGCTCCTCTCATGCTCGAACCACAGACCTTATGATTAAGTGTCAGCGTTCTTACCCACTAAGCCACGGAGGCCAGTTAACTATGTGGACGTGCCACCACACTATAAAAATTGGTAGGAACTGGTGGCAAATGGGATGTCACCACTTTCAGTTAAAGTTATCTCCGTTGTATGCTCGGTAAATTTTCACTGAATACCAGGCTATTAATCCAGTTATATGGTGTAATTAAGCACCCGAAGATAGAAAGAAAGTTTCACCATGGTGTAAATGGTCTTCATTACTGGTGTAAATGTTCCACAACTTTTAAGGAAACGTTTATGTTGCATCCCTGGAGGCCAGTCGGGAGCAGTCCTCCTTAACCTTCTTTTATGAAATTCAAAAAGTTTACAGTCTCTTAATAAAGGTAAATGCTGGTTTAAATAATAATAATAATAATAATAATAATAATAAAAAAAAAAAAAAAAACACCAAACAATACCGTAGGTATCAAGCATGTAGTGAGACTTCTTTTTTTTTCCTAGAACTATTCCTCAGAGGAATAATCTTTCTTCTTTGGTGGTAGATGCAAAATTGTAAAAGTATTGTATAGATTGGAACTCAGAATCAGATTTTTACTTGTGACAAACCAAGTGACATTCATTCACCTGGACCTGTGAAATGGGAAGTTAGTCCCAATACTTTATACTTTGAACCTACAGCGAATGAAATTACCGAATTTGGAATGGCATTCCAATATCTAATGGTCTGGTGGAAGGAGGATCCTTTGTAGATCTCTACCAGTTTTTGCTTTTGCCGATGTACTGGTATGCCCTCTACTTTGAGGCTTATTACCCGTGGAGTGCAAGAAGGGAATAATTACAAAAGAGAAGAATAAAAAATGAGTCAGAGCGGTAAGGAATTGGAAAGACAGAATGAAGTAAAGAGGAGAAAGACAAAGAGACAGAAGAAAAGAGACTGGAGTGCACGATCTTCGTTACCCGAGTCTTGAAGATATCGAGCGACTTTGCCAGGCAGGTTTAACTTGGACCCGCGTGGTTCCACTGCATTAGTGTCCTGGGAAAGAAGGAAAAGCGTATGTAGGCGTTGTCAGCTCTCAGCTGTTCTTGCAGCGGGGATCTAAAATGCCAACGGGTGATGCTTTCTGCAGCTCCTAATAGACCTTATCTGTTGGAATGCTGGCAGCAGCCTTTAGACTTTAGTACAAGGGTATAAGCCTACTGCCCAACCCCCTTTTCTTGAGAGATATAAAGATAAAGAAGCTTTATTTAAAGGTGCATTTCAGAAACAAGTAACATAAGGCTCTACAGAGCTTTTATCGCGACATACAAAGTATCCTTAAACAAATACTTACCTGCCTTCATTAGTCTTCCCAAGACTAACCATGATAATCCGAGCGTAAGCCAAGGGAGCGCCTATTACAATTTCTCACGCCTTAAGTATGGCGCGGCGGGGGATCGAACCCACGACCTGCCGACCCTAGACGGTGGAATCTTTACCTCTGTCGGGGCCGGGGATTCCAGTCTTAAGTTTTTTTCACTATTCAAGTCATACTTCCAGTTTCAAAGCAGTAATCTAGCTACAATGTTCTGAACTTTTTTCAATTTCTTCCTGTGGGTCCCGGACACAAATATCATATTCAAAGACCGGTCGAACAAGCCCTTTGTATTTGTTTCTTTTACATCCTGATGTCACTGATAAAGATTTTGCCCTATGAAATCGAGTTGTTCTCTATTTGCCTTTGTATAAATTTTGCTAGATTCTAAATTTACAACCCCACAACCCCCCCCCCCCCCCCCCCCCCCCCCCCCCCCCCCCCCCTCGCACGGCCATCGGGGCTTAGTGAATTAATGGATCAAATGTATGTATTAATAAGCCCTATTGGTTCAAAGTTCATTGGGTGGCAGGGCTTGAGATGTCATTTCATCTCATTGTCGGGTAAAGTCCAAAAAAAAAATTGAAGCAACGTTTCTAAAATGACCTAAAAAGTGTTGACAGGGACTTTAGAAAGCCCATTTTTGAAAAGCCTTTTCTTGTCATTAATAAATTACGAAAACCTCGAATTATCACGTTCATTGTATCATAATATTCAGTCAGCTATATATTTTTATAGACAAAATAAAATTAAGAAATATATTGTTAGAAATGTATATACTGTTTATTTATTTATTTATTTATTTATTTATCTATTTATTTATTTATTTATTGTTTATACGAACCGGTGGCTAAGTCGATTTGTTTACGCATTCCTAAGAACATGGCGGACGAAGCTCTCTCGCGAGCTGGTTTACATTTTGATGAGCTAAATAAAATAAGAGTTCTTGAGCCAGAAGTTCAACAGCAGACATCTGAACTAAAAGAAGAATGTAAAGAATTCGTTGATAGTAAGGAATTCCCATTTAGTCGGCCAGTTTCTGATGTAACTCGGTTTTATTAATGTTGTAATCAATTTTCGCGAGCAAAGAAAAATCTCCCGGAATGAGAATTGTTACAGGTGATACGTCAAATGACATTCATACACCAGGACCTGTGATATGGGAAATTTTCTTCTAGCTTTCACCAAAGAAGTAAAATTAGCAACAATATCCTCAGCACCTTCAGCTGTGAAAGTTATTGAATTGGGAAGGGCATTCTTTTGATTCCTGGACATTTCGCCCCCAAACCATTTCCTCCCCTAGTCGTTTCGCCCCCCAAGACGTTTCCTCCCTGGTCGTTTCCCCCCTAGTCGTTTCGCCCCCCCCCCCCTAGTCGTTTCGCCCATTTTTCACTGTAAGGCTAATTTTCAGTGTTGAACTTTTTTTTTTTAATATGCATCACCCATTTGGCATCCCTATGTTAAAACTCAGACTCAGCAGGTGGAGAAGGTGCAGAGGACAGCTGCTCGATGGATCTGTAGGCGATGGCGAAATAGAAGTAGCGTCGGTGACATGCTTAATGAGCTAGAGTGGCCGTCCCTGGAGGCCCGTCGTGAGCAGTCCTCTTTAACCTTCTTCTACAAGATACACTCTGATTCAGTGTCTATTGATAAAGATAGGTACTTGACCCCTGTAACAGTGTCGACCCAAACAAGGGCATCAAAAGTAAACGACTCACAATATCGTAGATACCAGTCCTATAGTGATGCCCTGAAGAACTCGTTCTTTCCCAGAACTATTCCCCAATGGAATAGTCTTCCCTCCTCTGCGGTGAATGCCAAGTCCGCAGAAGAGTTCAAAGCCCGCACAGTGTAAGATTGGGACTCAGAGGTATGCGTTTTAGGATACCTCTGTTATGCAGATTGTAAATAGGTTTAAGGACGCATCCAGTGCCTCTCTTTTTTTTTTTTTTTTTTTCAGCTAAATTCTAAATTTAGCCACCCAATCAACTGAGGTAATGGCCAGATATGACCGACTCAGTATAAGAAGATAGATAGATAGATAAGAGATGAAAAGAGGCAAATATTTAAGAAGCATCATTGCCCTGTCACGTCAGCCTAAGTATCTGTATCTGTTCGTTAAGAGACTTCATTCATACTTGAATATTATGTCTCTGATGGCGGGTGAAAAAGAGAAAGTGGGAAATATAGGAGAGAAAGAGAAATAGTGGATAGACAAGAAAGAAAAGAAAGGAAAGATTCCTGCCTACTTTTTCAAATCATCATTGGAAACCAGGCCTCTCCGGCTATAGTAGCGAATCCGGGACGTTTCCTCCCTGGTCGTTCCCCCTAGTCGTTTCGCCCCCATAGTCGTTTCGTCCCCCTTGTGGTTTCGCCCACTTTTTACTGTACATAAGGCTACTTTTCAATGTTGAACTTTTATTAGAGGTGAGAAGAGGCAAATATTTAAGTAGCATCACCGCCCTGTCACGTCAGCCTAAGTATCTGTATCTGTTCGTTAAGGGACATCATTCATACTGAACAGTATGTCTCTGATGGCGCGTGAAAAAGAGAAAGTTGGAAATATTGGAAAGAAACACCTAGCTGTGGATAGACAAGAAAGAAAAGAAAGGAAAGATTCCTGCCGACTTTTTCAAATCATCATTGGAAACCAGACCTCTCCGGCTACAGTAGTGTCGCCCAACCGGCACAGGTTCAAAAATCCCTCAGACTTTACTTACAGACCGCCCCCTACCTAACTGTTAAAACGAGAGAGTAGACGGTCCCTGCTTGAAGGATACCAAGTCAGAGGCCTCAGAAACAGATGCTGGTAAAGAATTCCAATCGGGTATAGTCCTAGGGAAGAAGCTGTACTTGAATGTATCAAGCTAACCGCGTTGCCTGGGTCTGCACTATTTGCTTACAGTTCAGGAATTACTAGGTCGGACGCCGCAAATCTGATCAGAGTATACACAAATTGCTGACAGAACATTGATGAAAGGAATCGACTTGATCATTGCTTCCACTTCTATTTATTACGTTGCATCTGCGTTGACGCGTCGTTGCGTAGACGACATTTGCGGCAATACTCAATCATGTATTACCTAGTGGGCACACAATGTGTATGCAACGTCGTATCAACGTCGTTGCAACTTTATTATGTTGCATCGGCGTTGACGGGATGTTGCGTAGACGGCATTTGCGGCAATCTTCAACAATGTACTTCTGGCCGACTCTGTTAACAAACGAAGCGACCAATTTAAAACAAAACTGGTAAAGGTGCTTAAGCGATAATTAAAGACGTTTAACTTTGCAAAGAGCACACGTTTTCACACCTTATCATTAAGAGCACTAATTGCGTGATTAATGTGTCAAATCAAATAAACAATGTGATTAACGGTATTAATCAAAACAGGTAATAATTCCTAATTTACCTTTTTAATTCAAAGAACAGGTTGTTCTCTCTCTCTCTTTCCCTCTGTCTCATATATGAATCTTTTTATATAAAAAAATGGTAAAATAGTTTGGGGGCGAAACGACTAGGGTTTGGGGGCGAAACGACTAGGGTTCTCCTCTCTCTCTCTCTCTCTCTCTCTCATATATGAATCTTTTATATATAAAATATAGGAAAATATTTTGGGGGCGAAACAACTAGGGTTTGGGGGCGAAACGACTAGGGACCAAAAAAGGGGCGAAACGACTAGGGGGGGAAACGTCTTGGGGGCTAAACGTCTTGTTACCATTCTTTTTGTTCTTCCACTTCTGTCTTTTTTTTTTTTATTATTTTTTTTTCTCCTATTACTGCTACTCGCTCACATCTGAGCATTATGAGCAGGATTTCCTGGATGGTAACCAGTCCTTTTTTTATTTAAGCATTGTGGATGAAAGTGCCTTGCTCAAGGGCACAAAACTTTGGTCGGCATGAGGCTTGAACCCGCAACCTCTTGATTACTAATCCGATGTGCTACCACTGCACCAAAGCGCTACACACCAAAGCAGTCTTAACTGAACTGAGGAGAGGGCACAGACAGGATGAAACCATACACATTAATCATGTAATTACAGTACGGGTCTTTAACATGCACAGGAGACTCTCTGCACAGGCAGCCTCCAGTTAACATCCCGATCCGAAGGATGGTGCACTTTATGATATTCATCCCCCCAAATTATGCCAACTGAGTGTGTTCGGTCGCCAAAATTTTTTCACCAATGCCTGGGATCAAACCAGGGGCCTTTAGCATCAGAGACATATGCACAATCCGCTGAGTTATCACACTCCACTTCCAATCTTTAATGGTCAAATAATCTTTGTAAAAGACAGTTCTTGTGGTGAGGGTCTGGAATGCCAATGAATGGTAATTTTTACAGAATCAGAATTGTTACTGGTGACACGTCAAAAGACATTCATACACCAGGACCTGTGATGTGGGAAGTTAGTCCCTAGCTCTAACCAAAGAGGTAAATTTAGCTACACAATCATCAGCACCTTCAGCTGTCGAAATAATCGAATCGGGAAGGGCATTTCAATCTCTATTGGTTCTGGGGAAGAACAACCCTTTATAAATGTCAGTTCTTGTAGTAAGGGTCTGAAGCGCCAACGAAATGGTGATTTCTACAGTGTCTAGCTGGGGGAACAAGGTCATCTGTTCAGATGTTGGCATCCTGTAGACCTACATTGTATGTTTTTATATATAATAGTAATTAGTATGAGCCTACTGTCTTCTGCTTTTCTTGAGAGACTCCCATTTTAATTTTCCTAGTTTTCCATTTAAATGAACCGTGTTATAATGAGGTTGTGGTGTATTAAGCAATGTGGTTAAAATGTCTTGCTAAAGGACACAATGCTTGGTGATCTCTATTAAAAGATAAGTTGTGGGCTAACTTAGGTGGTCTACCTGTGGTAATGGCCAAATGTAACCAAATCAGTATATGAAGCTAGAGAGGGCACTATTACTTTCTGTAATCACCTTAAAGATGAGGCCATTCTAGCAAGAACCTGCACTATGGCATTCTCACAAGAAATAAATACAAATAATAACTTCAGGAACTTGGTCTGCCACATTGTATCACGTTGAATTGATGTCTCCAGGTCAAAGCATCACATGAGCCCCGCCAAGCGAATTTGTGTCTTCGAGCATTCCGTCATGACAAATTTTAACTGCGCATGCCCAGCCATTCAGAGGGGCCAGGGATTTGGCTTTCTGTCTGAAGGTTCCTCTTGATTCACTGCTTGTATGAGCGAGCAGCGAAGGTTCTGGCGAGACTGCGCGGATGCGCAGGCTCGCCTGAACCTTTGCTGCTCGCATAGGCGATAAGTACCAAAATCGCTTGACAGGGCCCACATGATCCAGAGTCAGAGTGTTGAGTGTGATGCGTAAGATCTGGAAACAGCAAGGGCTGGCTAATCGGAACTAAGAAGATAATCCGTTATCATTCCTATCATTGTGATCAATAATCGATTAGTAATCACTGAAGGTTTGGTCATAATTTTACCTGCCTTTCTTTCTTTCTGAGCATGCATGACTCCTACCATGTGCTGTACTTTGCCATATGTACATGTATTTGAACAGACAGGCCTGAGCAAACAGTGTATACCCAGATGAGACGCCGCAGAACATGGCATCTCATCTTGGTGGGCAGCACTGTTTGCCACTCGAACAGCTATTTTAGGCGCAACTTTGGGTAGTAAATTGATAGCAAGCAAATCAGTAATGATTATCATTTTTGTGGCATTTATCGATCAAATAATCCATTATCCGATTAATGGTGCCAGCCTTAGAAACAGCCATGAGACTTGATACTCTTCAGATCAAGTTACTATAGTGATAATATGTTTATAATATCCATATCATGTACATACATGTACATGTATACAGTACCTTTCAAGTGTAATAAAGCAAGAAAAGACTTAACACTACATGTAAGTGCTGTCTTCATTTCACACGTCTGGTTCAGCATATCACATGGTCACACTAATGTCTAATCCTCTTATGTCACTCCAAATGCCAGAGCTCAGAGCTAGCAAGAATGGTAATATGAAATTGAAACACTTGAGTGGCGTGATATGGGATTTTGTATTTTTGTTCGAAAATTGGTCGTACACAGTGTTTTTTGTTTGCAGGTAAATTATCACTCAGTTACAAAAGTTACTCTTCCTTTTCTGGATCTGCATGTACATCTTAAGTCTTTTAGCTCACCAGAGCCGAAGGCTCCGGGGGAGCTTATAGGATAGGCAGTTGTTAATCGTCTTCGTATTTCGTTGTCTGTCTAGCATCAAAACTTTCATACAACATCTGCTCTGAAGCAGCTGGGTGCTTTGGGTCCAAACTTCATCTGTACCATCCTTGGGCTTCTGTATTGAAAGTTTGTGGTATATTTTTTTATGAAAATAGGCTCTTTAAACTGGTTGCTATGGCAATTGAACTAAGAGTTTCTATAGACAATTGAAAAATGTCATTTAATACTGCTAAAGTGCTAAGCCTTTGCGGATGTTTCGATAAAACATTATGAATAGAAATGTTTCTTCGGCAATCTTCTGTGATCTATCTGCAGCATGATTTTTGACCTACTGCTCATATTTATTGGTTGCCATGGAAACCAAAATGCCAAAAGATAGAAAAAAGAAAAGAAAAGAAAATCATTTCAGAAACTACATGCTCTATGAGGCTGAGACTTAATGGAAATATTCAAATATTCTTCATATTAGCCTTTACAGGTTTTTGTGTTTTTTTTTTTTTATGAAATTGGGCTCTTTAGTTTGGTTGCTATCATTTCCGTAGACTTGTAGTGGGGAAAATTGAAAAAAAATAGCATTTAGTACCAACACATTGCAGATATTTTGACATAACTTTCTTAGAAATGTTCCTTAAGTAATCTACTGTCAGCCAATACATGTATGCCTTTATGCCCACTGCTCCTTATGCCCACTGCTCGTTGTGTTTCAAAATTTCGGCCAAAAGGTCCCGTGGGGGCTTGGAAAAATCTGCCCAAGTTTTGTCTGACTCTGATTAGTTCTCAATAATCGCTCTATGGCTTTGCTGAAATTTGGTGGATATGATAGATATCAAAATGGTGGTTTGCAAGAGAGTTTCAGAGCACCCCCTGGGTGTGACGGGTCTTGTCACACCTCCTCTACTTCATAAAAGGCCTTTTATCTCAGACACCTTTCAGATCCCCCCCCCCCCCCCCCCCCCTAACTATATACATATTCTTTTACCTTATGATAAGACGCATTCAGAAACACCAACCTGGGGGTCCCCCAGCATGCGCCTGGCCCATGCCCCACTCCCTCCACTTCATAAAAGGTCATATATATATCTCAGAAACCACTTAGATCCTCACCACTAAACCATATACATTCAGTGACACAAGCGGATGCCTCTTGGCCCATGGCCCACCCCATCGGCTCCATTCAAAGCCTAATGTCTCAGAAACCTTTCAGATCCCCACCCTAAACTATATATATTCTTGTTCCTTATGATAAGACACATTCAGTGATACCAACCTGGGGGATCTTTCAGGGTTCTTCGGAGCCATGCCCACCCCTATACTTCGTAAAAGGCCATCTTTTCCACTTCATTAAAGGCCTAATATCTCAGAAACCTTTCATATCCCTACCCCTAAACCACATATATTCTTGTTCCTTATGATAAGACACATTCAGTGATACCAACCTGTGGATCTTTCGGGGTTCGCCGGAGCCATGCCCACCCGTTTACTTTGTAAAAGGCCATCTTAGAAACTGGCCAGACCCCCACCCCTAAACCATATATATTCATGTTCCTTATGATAAGACACATTCAGTGATACCAATCTGTGGATCTTTCGGGGTTCGCCGGAGCCATGCCCACCCGTTTACTTTGTAAAAGGCCATCTTAGAAACTGGCCAGACCCCCACCCTTAAACCATATATATTCATGTTCCTTATGATAAGATGCATCCAGTGACACCAATCTTGGGCTCCCTTAGGGGGCACCTAGACCATGCCCCACCCCTCCACTATATAAAAAGCCATGCATCTCAGAAAATGTTCAGATCTCCACCC
Organism: Lucinisca nassula; assembly: GCA_963580285.1. NCBI lineage: Eukaryota > Metazoa > Mollusca > Bivalvia > Lucinida > Lucinidae > Lucinisca > Lucinisca nassula. The sequence continues at coordinate 106,792,314 of OY757022.1, forward strand.
CCAAACCATATATATTCTTGTTCCCTGTGATAAGACATATTCAGTTATACCAATTTTCCTTGGTGTATCCTGGGTTTGCTGGGGCCATGCCCCACCCCACCCCTCCATGTCACAATAGTCCATATATCTCAGAATCCATTCAGATCCCCACCCATAAATCATAAATATTGTTGTTCCTTATGATAAGATGCATTGTCACACCAACTTGGGGGTCACTGCAGGAATGCAGGGGCCTTTTCTCGTCCCTCCACTTCATAAAAAGGCCTTACATCTGAGAAACCATCCCTAAACCGTATATATTCTTGGTCCTTATGATGACACATTTAGTGACAACAATCTTGGGCTTTCCTGGGATCTACAGGCGCTATGCCAAAACCCCTCCACTGCTTGAAAGACCTTGTATCTCGGAAACCACATACAGATCTTCACCCATAAACCGTATATATTTTTTTGTTCTTATGATAAGACGCATTCAGTGATACCGTCAAGGGCTCCGTTGTGTCCGTACCATGACCCCCTCCACTTGATAAAAAAGGCCTATGAGTGCTTATTTGAATATGGGGGTTTGTTGTGGAGATTTTATAAACAGTAGATACAATGTAGATTAACCCTTTTTGTACCAAATGGAATCTTCCTCCTTATATATAGCAGGAGTTCATTTCAAAATTTAGGGCTGTCAGGCTGTGTTTTCTGCAAAATTTATTTGGAAAATGACTGAACTTTTAGCAAACAGTGAAGGCCCTCATCAGACGCAGTGTTCTGCGGCATCTGATCTTGGCCTGTGCTGTTTGCAAGGGGTACCCGTTTTGGTGTTTCTGGTACTAAATGGGTTAAATTCATATATTGTTAAAATAAATGGCTGCCCGTGGGCAGTGTCCACCTGAGATCTGGTGAGCATAGTGGTCCATGTGCCTCTTGTTTTCTTTTTTACAGAAATTGCTGATTTCCAGAAGATTGTTGGTACATTTATTGAAGTTGTTGACAATGTTTCAAAGGAAGTTGAAAAGGAGAAAATGAAGGTAATGTGCATTTGTTCTCTTTTCTTTTAACCTTTTGCATGCTAGAAACCCCATAAAAAGGGTACCTTGGCAAATAGTGCAGGCCCAGATCAGACGCCGCAAAACGCGGCGTCTGATCAGGGCCTGCACTATTTGCTAACAGAATTTTCCGTCAAAAATAGAACAAAAAAATAAAAATAGGCCTGAGAGCACTTATACGACAAATGGACTTGTCCAACATGTAGCAGTGGAAGAGTCCACTAGCATACAATGGGTTAAATCAGGCTGCCGGATTTCCGAAGAATTAGACTGTCCTAGATCATAGTGTATTTATAGTTATATTTTCTTGTCCTTTGGAATCATTGATTCCATTTGTGGAATTTTGAAAATATTTGAGGGTCACTGATGAGGCCTTATTGGCCGAAACTAGCTAGTCTGATCCAGAAAACATGTACACTTCATATTTTCCGGTTCTGTGGTGTATTCCTTGCTTCCAAAGGATAACCCTATTATGGAACATATTTAACGTCACTACAGCTGGTGTCTGGGAATGTGTGGTGGCCGTAAAAAGGCTCCCTGCCCTACATCATAGTGTAGTTTATATTTTCTTGTTCTTTGAGATCATGGATTCCATTGTGGAATTTTTAAAATACATGTATCTAACTATCAGCCAATCAAATCTTTTGATATAATGTATGCATTTGATTCACAAACTGAATAACACACAAGGGAGATCCTGATCAGATGGCTTCTTTAGACAAGGGACAGGGTTTCATTAAATTAATCACGAAAACATGCCTATAAAATTTTAAATACCCTGAAACCCCACTTTTACATAGTAAAACCGGGGTATACAGGGGTATAAACATGTATTCATTTTCTTATTTCTGCTCAAAAACGGATTGTGGGTACTTGTTAGAACCACCTCATTGAGGCGGTTCTAACGAGCACCCACAATCTATGTTGAAAGCAGAAATAAGAAAGACGTGGCAATTTTTACCCTAATCTTTGACATTTTTGACACCATGTTGACACCATTATTTCACACCATTATTTGACACCATTATTTCACATGGACATGTTTTCCTAATGTACTGTAGTGTTTTGTGTCTCCAGGCAATAGGATCTCGTAATCTCCTCAAGTCAATAGCTAAACAGAGGGAGGCTCAACAACAACAGTTACAAGCTCTTATAGCAGAGAAGAAAATGCAGCTAGAAAGGTAATCATTTGTACCAAATTGAATCTACCTCCTTATATTTTGCAGGTGTCCATTTCAAAATTTAGGGGTGTCAGGTTGGGTATTTTTTCAAAATTTATTTGGAAAATAGCTGAACTTTTTTGCGAACAGTGTAGGCCCTGATCAGACACCACATTTTGCTTTGATTCTGTCATGCATGATACTGGTATGCCCATGCAAACTCAGCTTTTTAAGGTGTTAAAATGGTGATTTCCATAAGGAATTTACCACCCAGTTGTTACCACCCCAGCACCTTACTGTAATTATCAGAAAACTGGAGCAAGATGAAAAACAGCATGAAATGTTTTTTCAGGACACAGCCGGTTTAAGCTTCTAAGCCACCAGCCCCACCCCGCCCCCACAATCATGCAGACAATGCACACACAGCAAGAAGAAATGTAAACAAAAACAAACAATGGCACAAGCAAATTAACCAACTGCATGGGGGAAAGCCCTAAAGGGGTACCTTGGCAAACAGTGCAGGCCCAGAATGCGGCGTCTGATAAGGGCCTGCAGTGCACTATTTCCTAACCAATTCTTTCTTTCTTTCTTTCTTTCTTTCTTTCTTTCTTTCTTTCTTATACTGCGATCTGTCACATTTGACCATTACTCGCATGTGTACATTACATACACTCCGGGTTTGCAGGGTTGAAAGCCTACACAGTAATCATGTAATTACGGTAGGGGTCTAACCTGCACAGTAGATGACTCTTCATGCACAGGGAGCCTCCAGTTAATGTCGCGATCCGAAGGACGGTGCACTTTATGACATTCATCCCTGCAAATGATGCCAATGGAGCGTGTTCGGACACCAAAATAATCACCACCTCTGGGGATCAAACCAGGGGCCTCTTGCATCAGAGGCAAGTGTAGTAACCAGTGAGCTATCATGCTCCTGTCAAAAATTGAATGAAAATGAAAAAAAAATAGGCCTGATACCCCTTATATGACAAATGGACTTGTCCAACTTATAGCAGTGGAAGAGTCCACCAGTATACATGTACAATGAGTTTATCATAGCACTGGTAGGTCAATTGTCTCTAAGTCGGGGCTGGAAAAATAGTTCTGAACATGGACTTAAGACTTCCATTTTACCCTTAGCCTATTGTAAGCAAACAGTGTAAACCCTGATAATATGTGACATTCTGCAACATCTGATCTGGATCTATACTGTTTGCCAAATCCAACAAAAGTTCTGTAGAACACTCTTACAGCAATAAAAACCTTGACTATTTCCTATAAATACTGTCACCTGGATTTTCAACAAATCAGTGAGAGTCACATGGACATAAAAATGAAAAGCTACTGTGCTTAGTAACTTTTGGTCAGTTGATAATATAATGTTATTAATCAAATAATTTCACCGAGGCCAATACAGCTGACCGAGGACCTGTAACTGGGCCAATACGAAATTATTTGATTAATGATAATTTTATTAATTGGTGCAATTAAAAACATGATTTATGATTTTTGAATATTGGTTGACCTTGTGTAATATAGGATAATCAATTAATAAATAATTGATTAACAAGGTATACTGGGTTGTGGAAGTATCCAGTATACATGTAATCAGGACAAGTGAAAGTGTTTTTTTAACCCATAAAATGACAATCACGACAATTGTCATCTGCTTTGACGTCTGTTGGTTACTTTAAAAGTCATTTTTGCAAACAGTGCTCCTAGAAAAGCAGTCTGGTTTGGGTCCACACTATTTGCCTGTATGCCAAAAATATTTTTAAAAAGTTTGCAAGAAGATTCAGCAGACTACACCAGTGGAGGACATTTTCAGATGTTGTTTTTCTCGCCAGCTTAAGGGTTGGTTTACTTGTATAGAAGACAAATATATACCGTAAAAATCTTTTAAGTTTTGGACACCTTGAGGACTTGTTGTAATTCTCCTAAAATTTTGTCAAATTTGTTTCGTGATCCAGCAAGGAGCCCAAAAAGTGCAGACAGAATGGCAAACAGTGTAGACACTGATTCAACTGCTCATCCTGGCCTGCACTGTTTGAATTGGCCTGTCTGTCTCAATGCTTTGGATTATTTTGGCACAATGTTTATGGTCAGCTTTGCTTGAATTGTATTCATAAGTTGAATGGCTACTTGTGAAAGGAACACTTTTTCTTAAAAAAAAAACAACAACAACAACAAACTTATTTGTTCCCTTTTCACAGGGTGGCTACTCTCAGAACATGACATCTTATCAGGGCCTACACCATTTGCCTTTTTCTAATTGAATTTGAAAAAAAAAATAGAAATATTACTCAACCTGGGCTCAGAATGTGAGTACCTACTCACATTTTTTTCAGCACATGTATATGCAATGCAATATTAAATGATAAAACTTTTAACAATTGTCACCTAACATTGGTCATTAGTTTTGAACAACTGGCCCCAGCTATTAATAGCGTGGATGAGTCAAGTGAGAAAAGGGTTATATTATAGTCAACCCTCTTTTTACCGACATTCGTTAAAATGGCAGATTGAATGGAATGACTACCTAGCTAAAGGCCTAGCTCGGTTCCAAGCGGCATGGGTTTCCCTCGGGTTGGAAATGCACAAATCGAGCCCATAGCCATGAAAGGGTCTTGTAATGTAATACTACAAGAAACAAATGTTATTGATATTTGATAGAATCAAATATTTGATAGAATTGCCTCAGTGAGGCGATTCCAACAAATGTCTATAACATTTGTTTCTTTGAGTAATGATGAGGGAAAAGGCCTTTTATTACCTATCATGAGCCTACATGTAACTGGGATTCTTTATAAGGGCACAAAAAATGGGGAACAATATACTGTCATTAAAACAAGGGTCCTTATTTATATGGGAACAAGAGTTGTTGTCACATTTGCCATTTAGACATAAGGGGAACACCATTATTTTTGTCTCAAGTCTTGGGTTAGAATGGCAAAGGGTAAGGTCAGCAACTGTCGTTGAGACTGATGGTGAATTAATTTCTAGAGTTTCCCCTCTGCTGATTCAAGATAGGCAGTTGTCAATATCTGGTGAAAAAAATAAGCTGTGTGCTGATCAGCTCAACATTACCTAAACAGTGGTGACTGGGCTGTTTCAATTAAAAAGAAATTCTGATTAAGGGAATGGGAACACCTGGTATTTGTCTGCCATTTTTCAAAGGGAGACAACTTTTGGGACTTCCTGTTTGCTTTTCTACAAGCCTTGTCCCACTGAAAAAGGGGTCTACTCTTAAAGGAAAGAATTTGTCCCTCAGGAGCAAATTCTTTCCTTTATGAGTTCACCACTTTTGACATGGGAGACAAAAATACTTTTGCAGGAGTTGCCTCTGCAGAAGGTTTACCCATTCCCCTTAAACAGTGGTGACTGGGCTGTTTCTATCAAAAAAATTGCTGCAGGCCTTGAGATGTTATTTCATCTCAATGTCTGGTAAAAGTCCCACAAAATTGGAAGCACTGTATCCAAAATGACCTAAAAAGTGTTGACGGGGACATTTAACATCAATTTTAAACAAACCAAATAAATTAAAGAGATTCTGATTAACAGCAGTGGGATTGGATTAATAAATGTATTCAGCAGGATAAAGGTTGACATTGTTAGTTCCCTGTTTCATTTCAGATTAAGAATACAGTATGATGGCTTACTAAAAGAAGAAGGCGAACAAAATGAATTTATAGAACAGTTTGTGCTCCAGAAATAGCATTTAAGGAATAGTCTACTATGGGAAAAATTGTGGGATAACACAAAATGTCAGTTTCATTTGGACTGTGCGAAAGCTGACTGTGAACCATAATTAACCCTTTCACCACTGTATTCTGGTACAGATACTTATGCAAACAGTGTAAACCCAGATGAGGCAGCTCATAGTAAGCCATTCGGGATCAACACTTGTTTGTTTGAAGTTTAACATTCCCGTCAACACTGTAAAGGTCATTTTGGAGACGTTGTTTCCAATTTTGTGGGACTTTTACCCGACATTGAGATGAAATGACATGTCAAGCTCTGCCGCCCAATGAAACCAATAGGGTTAATAAGCATGGACGGGTCGACTCGCACCGCTTTGCCTGGGCAGGCTTAGATCCTCTAAGCTGTTTACCAGTACTTGTGTGCGGGTCAGTTTCAGCCCTGTGTGGAAGCATCTTGCAGCCTATATATTTCTTAAAGCCCTGATTGGGATCTACACTGTATGCCTACTTGTTAATGATTTTGTCCAAACCCCACTTTTTACAAGAGTGGACATGTCCTGAGTCTACTTCAGAAACTTGGGGGTGAAAGGGTTAAACAGAGGAAAAATGCATACTGGCTTCCCTACTTAAGGGGAATGGATACACCTTCAGGGGAGGCAACTCCTGCAAAAGTATTTTTATCTCCCATGTCAATAGGGGTCAACTTGTAAAGGAAAGAATTTTCTCCTCCAGAGAAAATTCTTTCCTTTAAGAGGAGACCCTTTTTTCAGTGCAACAGGGCTTATAGAAAAGTGAACAGGAAGTCCCAAAAGTTGTCTCCCTTTGAAATGGCGGAAAAATCTGCCAGGTGTTCCCCTTCCCCTTAAACAGTGCTTGGTCTGTCATTCTGGATTTTAGTTGACTGTTACAGAACTCCAAAAGAGCTGTTCTACTACCCACAGTTTTGATGGCAGCATAAAACTATGAAGTATTTTGTTAAACTTTAATATTAAAATATATCTGAGGCCTGTGTTTGGCATACATGTATGCTTGCAGAAGTTAGATTGTATCAGCTGTAATGGCAGAAAAATCCTTTTGTGTCTTCATGAACTACTTGTGATCACATCAACCTCACAGATTATGTAATTTTGGATAGAATACCACACCCCTTTATGTGATGGCAGGTTCATCAGGCAGTGTATTGTATATTGGCAGACAACGAAGGCTCAGATCAGCCTGCACATTTGCTATCTGATCTGGACTTCCATTTGATGCATAGGCCACATATTTATGTTTTGCTGCGCTGTAAATATTTCTTTTCTTCGGAAAAGTGTGCTGAGAGTATGCTACTACATTGTGGCAGGTACAAAATGTAACTCTCTGTGTTAAAACGCTTGCATTACTGAAGTGACAAGCCAGCCTCGGTAGCTCAGTCGGATCTGCATCTGACTGGCGCTCAGGAGTATGCGGGTTCGATACCTGCCGGGTTAGGCAATATTCTTTCGTGGAGATAGATCGTTAAATCTTTTCTACGGTCATTCTCTCTCTTCCTTGATTTAAGAAGAGCAGTTGTCAGTTTCTGGCGAAAGGATGTGCACTGTACTGGTTAACTGCTTATGTGTAAACCTCTCCAGGAGTGTGGATAGGTAAACCGACTGGCTCAAAAATGACCTAAATAGTGTTGACTGGGCCGCTAAACTCCAAAACAAACAAAAAATAAAACTAAAGTGACAAGATGCCAGAGGCTGTGAAAATCATGATGCTTTCTTATTCTCATTTAGTATGACTACAAAAAAAACAGAGTCAAAGAGTCAAAAACAAACAAGTCAAAAGCTTACAAACACCTTCCATCAGTGGTGGATGCTTTAACCCATTTAGCACCGGAAATCCCAACATTTGGTACAAAAAGGGTTTAAACAATATTGGTTGTTAGGGCCAGTAATTGATGTTTCAAGAGTCAGCTGTTTTTTAGCTCACCGTCACGTAGTGACGAGGTGAGCTTTTGGGATCACTTTTTGTCCGTCGTCCGTCGTGCGTGCGTCCGTCCGTGCGTCCGTAAACAATTTCTTTAAACGACATCTCCTCCTAAACCACTGATCGGATTTTGACCAAACTTCACAGGAATGATCCTTAGGTGGTCCCCTTTCAAAGTTGTTCAAATGGTTCTGGTCCGTTGCTCATCTAGGTCACAGGAGCCAAAAATAGATTTTTTTCACCAAAAACTTAAAAAATCTTCTTCTCTGAAACCACAAGGCCCAAGTCTTTGATATTTGGTATGAAGCTTCATCCAGTGGACCCCTACCAAGATTGTTCAAATTATAGTGCTGGGGCCAAAAATGCCCCCACCCCGGGGCCCTTTGGTTTTACATAGGCTTATATAGGGAAAATCTTTAAAAATCTTCTTCTCTGAAACCACAAGGCCCAGGACTTTGATATTTGGTATGAAGCTTCATCTAGTGGACCCCTACCAAGATTGTTCAAATTATAGTGCTGGGACAAAAAATGCCCCCGCCACGGGGCCCTTTGGTTTTACATTTGCTTATATAGGGAAAATCTTTAAAAATCTTCTTCTCTGAAACCACAAGGCCCAGGTCTTTGATATTTCGTATGAAGCTTCATCTAGTGGACCCCTACCAAGATTGTTCAAATTATAGTGCTGGGGCCAAAAATGCCCCCGCCCCGGGGCCCTTTGGTTTTACATTGGCTTTTATAAGGAAAATCTTTAAAAATCTTCTTCTCTGAAACCACAAGGCCCAGGACTTTGATATTTGGTATGAAGCTTCATCTAGTGGACCCCTACCAAGATTGTTCAAATTATAGTGCTGGGACAAAAAATGCCCCCGCCACGGGACCCTTTGGTTGTACATTGGCTTATATAGGGAAATTTTTTAAAAATCTTCTTCTCTGAAACCACAAGGCCCAGGTCTTTGATATTTGGTATGAAGCTTCATCTAGCGGACCCCCTACCAAGATTGTTCAAATTATAGTGCTGGGGCAAAAAATGCCCCCGCCCCGGGACCCTTTGGTTTTACATAGGCTTATATAAGGAAAATGTTTAAAAATCTTCTTCTCTGAAACCACAAGGCCCAGGACTTTGATATTTGGTATGAAGCTTCATCTAGTGGACCGGGGCCCTTTGGTTTTACATAGGCTTATATTGTCAAAATCTTTAAAAATCTTCTCTGAAACCGCTAAGCCCAGGTCTTTGATATTTGATGTGTAGCTTCATCTAGTGGACCTTTGCCAAGATTGTTCAAATTATAGCCTTTGTTGATGTTTGGTATGAAGCTTCACCTTTAAGACTTCCCTCAACATTATGCACATTAAAGCCCTGGGGTCAATAATGGCCCTATCTGGGGCCCACGTGTTACACTATGGATCAGGTGAGCGATCCAGGGCCATCATGGCCCTCTTGTATAAATGTTTCTGTTATCGACATGTTTCTGGTCTTTAACCCTTTTTGTGCCAAATGGAATCTTCCTCCTTATATATTGCAGGAGTCCATTTCAAAACTTAGGGGTGACAGGTTGCGTTTTCTTCAAAATTTATTTGGAAAATAGCTGAACTTTCTGGCCTGCACTGTTTGCCAACTACGTGTTTAGGGGTTTCTGGTACAAAATGGGTCATCACGAAAACATGCCTATATACTTTTGACCCCCTTGAACCCCACTTTTATATAGTAAAACTGGGGCTTCTGGGGGTATACCTTATTTTTCTTATTTCTGCTCTAAAATACAGATTGTGCGTACTTGTTAGAACCGCCTCGATGAGGCGGTTCTAACAAGTGCCCACAATCTAATTTTTTCGCAGAAATAAGAAAAAAAATCACAATTTTTCATCATGAAATTGTCATTTGTTTGGCGATAAAGGTGGCAATGTATTTGTATAGGCGTGTTTGCATAATGTAACTCTTATCCTGCTGAACACAACAACCCCTATCTTTAGAAACAGTGTAGATCCAGATCAGATGGCTTCTGAAGAAGCCATCTGATCAGGATCTACACTGTTTGACATTCAGTTTATGGACTTGTAAGAAATGATCTAACTCTTATCTTGCTGTTCCCGACAACCCCTATCTTTGGAAACATTGTAGATCCAGATCAGATGGCTTCTGACATTCAGTTTATGGATTTGTAAGAATAAATTACGTCAAGTAATCTGATTGGTTAAAAGTCAGAAATGAATATTCAGCAGGATAATGGTTAAGAAGAAGAAGATTCTTTCTTTCCTTAAAGAGAGGAGCTCTTTTCAGAGGAGCTGATTTTAAAGGAAAGCAAGGTAGACTTCAACAAGTTGCCTTTCTCATAAAAATGGCTGAACATTAGGAAAACAGGTCCGTAAGAAATAATGGCGTCCAACATGGTGCCAGAAAATGATAAATATTAGGTAAAAATGATAACATCTTTATTATTTCTGCTTTCAACATAGATTGTGGGTGCTCGTTAGAACCGCCTCATAGAGGCGGTTCTAACGAGTACCCACAACCTATTTCTTGGGGCAGAAATAAGGAAAATAATGTTTACCCCCGTAAACCCCAGTTTTCTCTATAAAATGTGGGGTTTAGGGGGTCTTTATTTCACGGACTTGTTCAAGTGATGAAAAATGTTGGGGTATCTCTTCCCACTCATCTTTTGCAGCTAAATGAATCCGTCCATATAAAAAGAAATAACTATTATACATATCATTTGTTTTTAGATTATCTGTAATAAAAGACTGTAAATAAAATTGTTCCTATCATGAGAATGTTTATCTTATGAGATGTAGTCTCCATCATGAAAGCATGCCTATATAAATTTGACCCCCTTAAACTCCACTTTTATATAGTAAAAGTAGGGTTTACAAGTACTTTGCTTAGTTTTGCTCAAAAATATAGATTGTGGGTACTTATTTGAACTACCTGGCTGAGGGAGTTCTAACAAGTACCGACAATCTGTTTGTGCAGAAATATAAAAAAATATTAGAATTTTTAGCTCACCAGAACCGAAGGCTCCAGGGGAGTTTATAGTATAGGCAGTGGTCTGTCTGTCGTTGTCGTCTGTGTCTGCATCAACATTTCACGTTACGCATATTACCATGTTATGTATTATTTGCTTTAGTCTATTACCAACCATCAGAAAAATTGACAGTCTGTACTGAGTACCGTTCTTACCGTGCTCCTTAACGCTGATCGTGCTAATAGTCACGTATAGCCCGGATGCACGCATGCGCAAATGATTCATAATTTTTCTGATGGTGTACGACAGACATCATTGAAGAAGATTCTATTTTAAAATCTGTAATCATCCTTCATTATCGAAGTCGTAATCGTATTTTTTCGTACATCCATATTCTTTACCCACCTTCTATTTCATATTTATTCATTTATTTCGGAAATTTGTGCTTTATTTTCCGATTTCCATGATCGATTTGTCTTTGTTTGTAAACAAAGATCTTCGGCAAAGATCTCCTTTTTCTTTGTTTTCTTTTTGATCATATCTTTCGTTCGGAAATAATTTCCTCATTACTATTTTGTCAATTTTCGCCGTATTCTTCTCTCGCTACATGCCTCAAATCAAAGGCTTATGCGGTCATTTTAAAGCTCACAGGGACACACATCCAACATGTATTTCCTGTGCTTTATGTTCCAGGTTCAATAACTGCAAATTCTGTGTCGATTGGTCTCTCGATCGCTGGAATTTAGTTGATTCTCGCAGAACCTACAAGGAGAAGATGGCGAAAAGAATAGTCTCCTCTTCTGGTAAAAAGTCGGGCTTCTCTAGCAGATCCAGCCAAAAGACTCAAGCTACCGACTCAGAAGAAATCTATGATTCTTACGGCGAGTTCTCTGGTACAGACGATCAACAGGGTCCATGTGATCAGCTCAGATCCTCCACTTCACGTTCGGCGGCTATAGGCCCACAACTGAGTGGTTTAGATCGGTCATCTGGGCAGAGTAACAGCCACCATTCGGGTGCTACACTCTCGCTCAATAGACCGGAGCGTGGACCAACCAAGAAGGCCGAGTCTAAGACCTCTTCCGGACAAAATGTCCCGGGACATTCCCAACAGGACACCAGACTTTTACTGGATACCAGACGTCCGGACAGGTCCACTACTGAGATATTTCTGGTACCGACCGAAACACCGGACATTCATCACAGGGCACCGGACATAAGGATAAGACCCCGAATAGATCATTTCTCTGCATCGGACAAACGGACAAGACCGGACGCAAACAATCGGCCAACTTTGGACAACCGGATAGTCCCGGACATTCGACCAAAACCGGACAGCCGGACAGATCTGGACACCATAGAAATAGTCAGAACAGATCTGGACATAGCAGAGGTTTCACGGAAAATCGTTCCTCCACACCAGTAGCAACAGTGTTCTTATTAATGATCCGGAAAATATTCAAATAATGATCGGTCATTAATAAATAATTCCCGTCATAGAGCCACGACCTCTAGGGACTCTCAAAGGGGTAGAAAACATACTCCTCCACTAGTTCGTTCCTTATTTATCTCTACCTCACGCTCGAGGTCGAGATCTCATTCAAATTCTGTTCAGAACAGGAGATCTCGTTCTCATACAAAGAAATCACGGAGACACAAACACAAATCTGATAAGAGAAAAAGATATTCTTCTTCTTCTTTATCTTCATCATCATCGAATTCTCCACATTACCATCATAGGAGGAAACGTCTACATCGATCACGATCACCACAATCTTACAAAAGATCTCACAAAAGACATAGATCTTCATCTAGTTCATACTCTCGTAGTCCCAAGGGTCATAAATCGAGAGTTGTTTCTCAAAAAAAGGAAATCTGTGGCTATGATTCAATCCACTGGATCTCCCGTTTTGCACCATAAACGTCAACATTCTTCTCCTGCCCTACATGATACATCTCGAGAATTATCTATTAGGGTTAGGAATAACGATTTTGATGTGGAGAATGATACTCACAACACAATTAGAGCCTCTCGTTCTCCATCTTCTGGTGAGGAAAACGAAACTTCTGTTGGAATAAAATTTCCTCAAGTCATTGAAGAAATCTATAAATTACTTCCGGAAGAAAAGTTCCCTAGAAAAGAACACTCTTCCTCATCTTCGATTCCCAAACCAAAATCCAGTATCGAGGAAGACATTGCAAAGGAAGAATCGCCTTCAGTCTCTCTTCCTCAGTCTCATTTATTGGTGAACACTTTGAATTTCATACAAGATCAGAGTAAGAAAGATCATACTCCTGAAGATTGGGTGGTTCAGAGAAAAGACATGAATTCTTTAGTTAGAACCAAATTCTACCAATCTCACAACAATAATGTACCGATTTCTAAGGAGGTTCCTCTTGATCAGGACGCCAATAAGCTGAATTTGTCACTTTCTGGCACTACACCCATTCCTGTCAAAAACTTGAATTCCTTTGAAAGCCAACTGAGAAATCTTCTACAGATTCTATCGCATGCAGACATTTTCTCTTACGCTGCATATAAGAGTCTATGTCTGGAAAAGTTGGATCCTCCGATGCTCAAAAGAATCCTCGAGTCACTCGCCATGTCAATTAACCATTCTGTTTCTCTTGCCTCATATCTTACTGTTAAAATTCAACAGGCAAGAAGAGAAGCAGCTATTCGTTCAGCTCCAAAGTCTTTGTCGGATCTCGCAAAAAATTCGACTTAGGTCTGCTCCTATTACCTCTGAATCTCTGTTTGCTGGCAAGATCGATGAGATATATAAAGAAAATACTGAGACTTTGACAAGCAATCTCATTTCCAGGACTGTCACTTCACAAAACAGAAATCAACAGTCATCTGGCTCTTCTGTCAATTCACAGACCAAGAAGGGACCAACAGAAAAATCAGCCCAGCAGATCCTCTTGTCCTTCCAGGGGCGGTACTGGATATTCTAGGGGTTTTGGCAAGTCTGTTAGAGGTGTCCCCTCCCGTAGAGGGGCCTCTAACAGTTCAAGACAATGAAGTTCCATCTCCACTGCTCCATCCTCAAACCATGATTCCGGTTGGAGGAAGGTTGGCCCATTTTGCCCATTATTGGCAAAACATAACATCAAACCAATGGGTCCTTTCTATCATAAAAAGAGGTACTGGATATTCTAGGGGTTTTGGCAAGTCTGTTAGAGGTGTCCCCTCCCGAAGAGGGACCTCTAACAGTTCAAGACAATGAAGTTCCATCTCCACTGCTCCATCCTCAAACCATGATTCCGGTTGGAGGAAGGTTGGCCCATTTTGCACATTGTTGGCAAAACATAACATCAAACCAATGGGTCCTTTCTATCATAAAAAAGAGGTTACAAAATTCCATTCAAAGAACTTCCACCTCTTTCAAACCATCCTATCTTCTTTCACCAGTCTCGAAGACCAGAACTGGCAGAAGAGGTCAACAATCTCCTCCAAAAGAGGGCAGTGGAGGAAATATTTCCGGAATCACCAGGATTTTATTCGAGGATATTTCTGGTTCCAAAAAAGAATGGAAAGCTCAGATTGATAATAGACCTGTCAACTCTGAATCATTATGTCCTGACACAAGGCTTCAAAATGGAGGCTCAAAGAAAAGTCAGAAACTCCATTCAACCCAAAGATTGGGCATTTTCGTTAGATCTGACGGATGCTTATTTGCATGTCCTGATACATCCAGCATCTCGCAAATATCTTCGTTTAACAATAAACAACAAGATATTTCAATTCAGAGCTCTCCCATTCGGGCTGTCAACCAGTCCTTTTGTTTTCACTCAGCTCATGACGACAATAGCTTCCCACCTTCACACGAAAGCTATTTCCCTCTTTCCATATCTAGACGATTGGCTGTCAAGGAATCAAAATCGTCAGATTCTGTTGCAACACAGACAATTCATCATTCACCTGATCACGGCTCTAGGCCTGACAATAAATCTCGACAAATCGGATCTAATTCCATCACAAGACTTTGTGTTCATAGGGATGGAATTTCACACTCTACAAAACTTAGTGAGAGTTCCAAAGGACAGAATTCCACCACTACTTCAGTTAATAAATCTGTTCCTTCAACTAAAGACAGTTTCTGCCAGACAGTTTCTGTCTCTTCTGGGAAAGCTTAATGCAGCAGCAGACTTTGTAGAACTAGGCAGACTTCATCTTCGCCCTCTGCATATGTCACTGTTAGCTCAATGGAGACCTCACAAACTTCCTCTTTGTCATCCAGTGAAGATTACACACAATATTCGTCATCATCTTGCTTGGTGGAACAGTCATCATATTTACAACCAAGGGGTTCCAATCAGGATCTCCTCTCATTCTCGCCAGTTGTTCACAGATGCCAGTCTGTCGGGTTGGGGAGCTCATCTGGAACCAGAAGGAATACTATTTCATGGAGTATGGACTCAAAAACAATCTCAACTCCATATCAATCTTCTAGAAATGATGGCAATTTCACTTGCTCTGAAGGAATCACTTCATCACATTTCACAGTCAACTGCTAGTGTCCTCAGACAACACCACTGTAATTTCTTACCTTTCTCGACAGGGAGGAACTCATTCCCCATATCTCTGTCTAGAAGTTTGGAATCTACTCAATTGGTGTCTTTAAAACAAGATCAGACTCACAATCAGACACATTCCCGGGAAATTCAACATTCTGGCAGATCGATTATCCAGAATAAACAAACCGATCTCAACAGAATGGTCTCTCAATCAAACATTGCCAATGCAAATTTTCACATGACCAGATTTCCCAACATAGATTTGTTTGCAACACGTCTCAATCACAGACTTCATCTATACGTGTCACCGATACCAGACGAAAAAGCCCTAAAAATAGATGCTCTAACGATGAACTGGAATCACATTCGATCTTATGCTTTTCCTCCATTTCATCTGATTCCGAGTGTGCTGAACAAAATACGTCAGTCTCAATGCAGAATTGTTCTTATAGCACCTCTGCGGCCAAACAGATCTTGGTTCCCTGAACTGCTAAATCTGTTAGTATCCCAACCAATAATTCTTCCTTACACTCCAGATCTTCTGGAACAGCCGCAAGGAAAATTTCTACATCAAAACACTCAACTTCTTGCCCTTCACGCATGGGAATTATCAAACGATCCATTAGAAATAAGAAGTTTTCAAGAGAAGTTGCAGACCATGTCTCTAAGGCAAGACGAGCTTCCACGAGACAAGTCTATAATTCAAGATGGCAAATTTTTGCCAGTTGGGCAGATAAGAGGAAAATCAATCCTAGCAAGGCCACTCCAGATATAATTGCTGATTTTCTCATATATCTTTTTAAGGATAAAAAATGTCAAGTCAGCACTATCAAAGGTTACAGATCTATGATATCTAATACCTTAAAATTCAGTTCTTACTTTGACATAGGAAATGATCCTGTCCTTTCAGAACTGATCAAGTCATTTCAAACGCAAAGACCAGTAAACAGACCTCTGGCCCCTAAATGGGACCTTGCTTTTGTTCTTACGTTCCTTTGTAAAGAAACTTATGAACCATTAAATGCAGCATCTTTGATTCATTTATCAATGAAAACAGCATTTCTTCTCACCATGGCCACAGCCAGACGTGTGAGTGAAGTACATGCATTTGCTATGGACAAAGAACATCTCAGATTCAGTTCAGTTGATGGTTCTCTAACTGTTAGAACTCAAGTAGGCTTTTTAGCGAAGAATCAGCTTCCTTCTAAAGCCCCAGATTCTATCCATATTCCAAGACTTTCTAACAGTCGTAGAAACAATGTTTTTAGCTCACCTGAGCCGAAGGCTCATGTGAGGTATTAGTATACCACGAGCCGGCGTCCGTCGTCCGTCGTCCACACTTTCAACGAAGTATATCTCTGGAACCAGTGGGTCGACCTTGATCAAATTTCCTATAAACCATCATCAGGTAGGGGGAAAGGCTGTATTAGGTTTTCGTGCAGATCGGATGAGAACTCTGGTTGCCACAGCAACAAAGAGCTCCCATAGGCTTAACATAGGAAAAAGCTTGTCATCACTCTAGCTCCGTCAATTTTTTTCTGATCGACTTCATTCTTGCAGATAACGAGGACAGGCATGCAATCTCGATCAAGTTCGATTTTGGGCTGAATCGGATTATTCACTCAGGAGTTACGTGCCCTTGAGCGTTGAAAAATTGCCTATTGACTTAACATGGGGAGAATGTTGTCATCACCGTAGCTGCTTCAATTATTTTCAGATTGGCTTTATTCTTGCAGATAACCAGCACAGCCATGAAATCTCGGTCAAGTTCGATAACTGGCAGAATCGGATAATTCACTTAGGAGTTACCTGCCCTTGTGTGTTTTTGCATTAGGGTTAATGGGAATTTCAAAAATGTATATCTTAAAGACTACTTGGCCAACTTTGATCAAATTTCATGTGTCGCATTATTGGGCAAGTGGAAAGGCTTCATTAGGTTTTCAGGCAGATCTGAGTGGAACTCTGGTTGCCATGGCAACATCTAGCTCCCATAGACTTCACATAGGAAAAAGCTTGTCATCACTCTAGCTCCGTCAATTTTCTTCTGATCGACTTCATTCTTGCAGATAACCAGTACAGGCATAAAATCTCGGTCAAGTTCGATTTTGGGCCGAATCAGATAATTCACTCAAGAGTTTCGTCCCCTTGAGCGCCCGAAAAATTGCCTATCGACTTAACATGGGGAATATGTTGTCATCACTGTAGCTGCTTCAATTTTGTTCGGATTGGCTTCATTCTTACAGATAACCAGCACAGCCATGAAATCTCTGTCAAGTTCGATAATTGGCAGAATCGGATCATACACTTAGGAGTTACCTGCCCTTGTGCATTTTTGCATAAGGGTTTATGTGAATTTCAAAAATGTATATCTTGAAGACTACTTGGCCGACTTTGATCAAATTTCATGTGTAACATTATTGGGCAAGTGGAAAGACTGCATAAGGTTTTCATGCAGATCTGAGTGGAACTCTGGTTACCATGGTAACATATAGCTCCCATAGACTTAACATAGGAAAAAGCTTGTCATCACTCTAGCTCCGTCAATTTTTTTCTGATCGACTTCATTCTTGCAGATAATAAGGACAGGCATAAAATCTCGGTTAAGTTCGATTTTGGGCAGAATCGGAATATTGACCTCGGAGTTACGTGACCTTGAGCGACAAAAAATTTGCCCATAGACTTAACATAGGGAAAATGTTGTGACTACGATAGCGACTTGAATTTTTTTCAGATCAGCTTCAAACTTGCAGGTAACGAGGACAGACATAAAATCACGGTTAAGTTCGATTTTGGGCCGAATCGGATTATTTGCCTTGGAGTTACCTGCCCTTTAGCATGAAAAAATACGTTGTGCCCACGATATCAACTTTATTTTTATTCAGATCAGCTTCAAACTTGCAGGTAACGAGGACAGGCATAAAATCCCGGTTCAGTTCGATTTTGGGCCGAATCGGAATATTGACCTCGGAGTTACGTGACCTTGAGCGACAAAAAATTTGCCCATAGACTTAACATAGGGAAAAAGTTGTGACTACGATAGCGACTTGAATTTTTTTCAGATCAGCTTCAAACTTGCAGGTAACGAGGACAGACATAAAATCTCGGTTAAGTTAGATTTTGGGCCGAATCGGAATATTTGCCTTGGAGTTACCTGCCCTTGAGCATAAAAAATACGTGGTGACCACGATAGCAACTTTATTTTTATTCAGATCAGCTTCAAACTTGCAGGTAACGTGGACAAGCATAAAATCTCAGTTAAGTTCGAATCGGAATATTGACCTCGGAGTTACATGACCTTGAGCGACAAAAAATTTGCCCATAGACTTTACATAGGGAAAATGTTGTGACTACGATAGCGACTTGAATTTTTTCCAGATCAGCTTCAAACTTGCAGGTAACGAGGACAGACATAAAATCTCGGTTAAGTTCGATTTTGGGCCGAATCGGATTATTTGCCTTGGAGTTACCTGCCCTTGAGCATAAAAAAATACGTTGTGACCACGATAGCAACTTTATTTTTATTCATATCAGCTTCAAACTTGCAGGTAACGAGGACAGGCATAAAATCTCGGTTAAGTTCAATTTTGGCCGAATCGGAATATTGACCTCGGAGTTACGTGACCTTGAGCGACAAAAAAATTGCCCATAGACTTAATTAGGGAAAATGTTGCGACTACGATAGCGACTTGAATTTTTTTCAGATCAGCTTCAAACTTGCAGGTAACGAGGACAGACATAAAATCTCTGTTAAGTTCGATTTTGGGCCGAATCGGAATATTTGCCTTGGAGTTACCTGCCCTTGAGCATAAAAAAATACGTTGTGACCACGATAGCAACTTTATTTTTATTCATATCAGCTTCAAACTTGCAGGTAAGGAGGACAGGCATAAAATCTCGGTTAAGTTCTATTTTGGGCCGAATCGGAATATTGACCTCGGAGTTACGTGACCTTGAGAGACAATAAAATTTGCCCATAGACTTAACGTAGGGAAAATGTTGTGACAGAAATAGCGACTTGAATTTTTAGCTCACCTGAGCCAAAGGCTCCAGTGAGCTGATAGTATACCAAGGCTCCGGAGTCCGTCGTCTATCGTCCGTCCATCCGTCGTCCACACTTTCAATGAAGCATATCTCAGAAGGCAGTCGACCAATCTTGTTTAAATTTTATGTGTAGCACCATTGGGCAAGGGGAAAGGCTGCATTAGGTTTTGGAGCTAGTCTGGTTCATTTGTTCCTTCATTCTTCTTTCTCTCCATATAGAGATAATAGACCAATGTTAAATTTTTAATCAAAGATTTCTCAGGAACTATAAAAGCTAGAAGCATCAAATTTGGTATTCAATAGAATAATGATGACTTATTTTGTGCAAGAGACATTGGGCTTTCTCATCTTATTTGTTCATCTGTTCTTTCATTCTTCTTTCTCTCCATTTTGACCAATGTTAACTTTTCGTCAAAGATTTCTCAGGAACTATAGAAGCTAGAAGTCTCAAACTTGGAATGCAATGCAATAATGATGACTTATATCCTGTAAGGGTCAATGGGCTGGATTCTATTAGCAGATTTAGTAGTCAAGTCAGTGAATTGTTAAAACTTAAGTTCCTCAGGTGAGCGGTTTAGGCTCATTGAGCCTCTTTTTAATAGGCTATTATGTCCTGTCAGAGCAGTCAAATTATATCTCAAAAGGACTAAGTCTATCAGAGGTACTAGAACTAGACTCTTCATACCCACTAAAGGAAACCATGAAATCAATAAGTCTACTATTTCCTCTTGGGTCAAGTTCACTATCAAAAAGGCTTACAAATCGATTTCCAATAGAAACATGCCTTTATTGAAACCCAGGGCACATGAGTTAAGAGCTCTTTCAGCTTCTTGGGCTTATTTTAACTTCATTCCCCTTGATGAAGTCATTAAGGCAGCTGTTTGGTCAAGTTCTTCAACCTTTGCTAAGTTCTACCTAAGGGACTTTCGTGTACAACAAGCAAACCTAAGAGATCTGGGCTCATAAGTGGTAGCCCAAAAAGTGGTAGGGGGGACCGAAGTTCCGGATCCTGCCCGTGAAGAACTATAAATCCACAAGAATGCTTCTTGTTGCCAATGTCACCAGAACTTAAAGGTAATTGGAGAGTATTGAACAGCCACTTCCAGGAAGAAAGATGGAGGATATTAGAAGTTCCCTTCACATTAATATCCTGCACATCTTAAGATCTAAACCTAAAGATGCTTCACATCATGGTTCTTCTAAGATCTTCTGTATTTGTTCCTGGACGTATTATTGTCAGTTTGGACTGAAAATTAGGGAAGGAACCTCCCTCCAATATTTTGATTCTAAAGCAAATAATACATAACATGGTAATATGCGTAACGTGAAATAAAATTTTTACATGTAAAATTTGTTTCACTAAGCATACTTACCATGTTATGTAACAGAAGGCCCTACCTCCCTCCCCTCTTCCTTCAAATATATATCCTATTAATATATATTTATACTTGGGAAGAAAAATTATGAATCATTTGCGCATGCGTGCATCCGGGCTATACGTGACTATTAGCACGATCAGCGTTAAGGAGCACGGTAAAAACGGTACTCAGTCCAGACTGTCAATTTTTCTGATGGTGGGTAATAGACTAAAGCAAATAATACATAACATGGTAAGTATGCTTAGTGAAACAAATTTTACATGTAAAAATTTTATTTTCAAACCACATCTCCTCTGAAACTACATATTGAGCCTCTGTGGGAAGGGGGAACGAAAGTTTGTTCGTAAGGACTTGGTCACATGACCAATATGGCCGCCATGCCTATATATGGTAAAAACCTTAAAACATCTCAGGAACCGAGCGGCCAATGACCTTGAAACTTGGTATGCAGCACAGGGGACTTGGGCCGTACCAAATTTGTTCAAATGATGACCTTTGGTTGACCTTGACCTGTTTTACGGGCGAATACTAATATCTGGGAAATGTCCGGGAAAAAGGGGATAGTGGTGCGTTATCCCTAATGTCTCCACATCAGGTAGTCAGAAATTAATAAAATTAATATCAAATAAAATTTCAAGCTCCATTCTAAAAGATTATTAAAATTATTTTTCATTTTTAACATTTTAAGGGTCCATTTATGAAGTTAATTTGTCCGGGAAATTCCCGGATTGTGACCTTGATGTTGGGGTAGTGGTGCCTAAACCCAAATATCTCGACTTTGAGTGGTCAGAAATTAATAAACATAGTATCAAATAAAATTTTTAGCTCCATTCTAAAACATTATTAAAAATTATTTTTAATTTTGAATATTTTAGGGGTTCGTTTTTCATGTTGATTTGTCCGGGAAATTCCCGGATTGTGTCCTGGATGTTGTAGGTGGTGGTGCCTTATCCTTAATATCTCCGCCTCAGGTGGTTAGAAATTAATGAAATTAGTATCAAATAATTATACGGCCCCCGCCTATCGGGGCTTGAAGAAATATATGGGCTGCATGATGCTTCCACGCAGAGCTGAAACCGACCACACACGTGAAGTGGTAAACCGCTTAGAGGATCTAAGCTTGCCCAGGCAAAGCGGTGCGAGTCGGCCCGTCCATGCTTATAAACCCTTTTGGTTTCTTTTGGTGACAGGGCTTGAGATGTCATTTGATCTCAATGTCGGGTAAAATGCCCACAAAATTGGAAGCAACGTGTCCAAAATGACCTATATAGTGTTGACGGGGACGTTAAACCTCAAATCAAACAAACACAATCAAATAATTATAAATAATGTATGTCGTGTGCTCATTATAAGCGCCTCACTGAGGCGATTCTAATGAGTGCACACAACATGACTTTATTTGATAGAAGATCACAAAGATGTAATAAGTTATCTTAAATTACTGCTCAAGACCTACTTGGCAAACAGTGTAGAACTTGATCAAAGGTTTAACCCATATATAGGTGTACAGACTTTGAGTGATTTACGGACCATTATGATCAGTCGCTGCAAACTTGGCGTCTGATCTGGGCCATAAAATATTGCATCTGATCTGGTTCTACACTGTTTGCTTAAACAACCATGAAATTGAGCCGCATCCATTTTTTGCTGGCGATGAATTAGGTGTACACACTTTGAGCGATTTCATGGGCCATTAATTTTCTAACGAGATTAAACATATGTTAAGTTAATTGCTTTGACTCATAATAAGTTGACGTATGCTGCATACCGTGATTGAAATAGTAGAAAGTGACTTCCACAAAAGTTGTGTCCAATTGGTATTTTGAACAAATGCTGTTATTTTGTTTGTTTGAATTGGGATTAAACATGTTGTTTATTATCATTTGTCTTTATTTCTGCTAAAAAATCGAAAAGTAACCATACTGTACGTTTTAAGCAGAGATCTAAAAAATGTAAATTTAGCAACCCTTAAATGAAATTCCGATAAAACAAAAATAAATCCCATATTTTTTTCACATTTCTGCTCTAAACAGAGAGTATACGAACTCCACAGAATGGTGGGACGGTTTCAACGAGTAACCACAACCTATGTTTTTGAGCAGAAAAATGTAACAAATCTATACCTCTGGTAAACAACAACCGAATTCTAATGATTGTTGGCATTTTGCAATAGCGAACGTGGTAGGGTTTTGTTTTACTCCGGAATCATTTAACACTCGAATAATATTCGACGTGTCAAAAATGAGACAGCATTTAGTTGAGTGTTTGGAAAATGAAAAAAAAATTCAGCGTTTCCGAAAGAAAAAGTTACATGCAGGAGTAAACTTTATTTCTTCACTTGTAAAATCGTAAAAAGTTCAGTCTGGTGCTTCTGTAAAATGCCTGAGTGTATTTATAGTGGTCCGTAAAATCACTCAAAGTCATTCATCGCCAGCATTTTGCAGCCGAGATCAGATGCCACATTTTGCAGCGTTTGATCATTTGGGTCTACACTATTTGCCAATGTCCCACCAATGGGATGCTAGGCATATATGGGTAAACCTTTGATCAAGTTCTACACTGTTTGCCAAGTAGGTATTGAGCCGTAATTAAAGATCACTTATTATATCTTTGTGATCTTTTATAAAATAAAATCATGTTGTGTGCACTCATTAGAATTGCCTCATTGAGGGGCTTATAATGAGCACACGACATACGTTATTTGATACTAATTTCATTGTTTTCTGACAACCCGAAGTGGAGATATTAGGGATAAGGCACCAATATCCACAACATCCAGGACACAATCTGGACCCCTAAAATATAAAAAAATGAAAAAAAAAAAAATAATAATATTCTAGTATGGAGCCAAACATTTTATTTGATACTGATTTTAATTAATGACTGACCACCCGAAGTCGATATATTAGGGTTAATGCACCACTACCCCAACATCAAGGTCAAGATACGGGAATTTCCCGGACAAATTAACATCAGAAATGGACTCTTAAAATGTTATAAATGAAAAATGATTTTTAATAATCTTTTAGAATGGAGCTTAAAAGTTTATTTGATATTGATTTTATTAATTTCTGACCACCTGAAGTGGAGATATTACTAATTAGGGATAACGCACAACTACCCCTCATTTCCCGGACAATTCCCGGACATTAGTGTGCACCTGTTTTACGGCAAGATCAAATTTGGTCATTTAGACATTTGTATGGAAAAAAGGCAAAACAGTGGATTTGTCTGATTGCCTGGTAGCTTGTGGCATCAGAAATGAAATTTGCAGTCAGCTGAATGGTAGTTACTTAATTCCAAAGGTCAAGGTCATTTACTGACACTTGTTCTATATACCTCTGATTCATTTTTTTAGCTTGTCTGTTTTTCGAAGTTTATCAGTTCCAATTCCATTTAATGACCTTTGTTCTGGATGCCTCATATTCAGTATTTTTATCTTCTTCTTCACTTGAATTGCTGGGTTGATTGAACGCAAATTACATGTAGGAAATGAGAACAAATGTTTGCTCGTGAGGACTGGGGTACATGACCAATATGGCCGCCATGCCCATATTAAAAACCTTTAAAAATCTGCTTCTCAGGAACCGAATGGCCGTTGACCTTGAAACTTGGTATGCAAGATCGGGGACTTGGGCCCTGCCAATTTTGTTTAAATTATGACCTTTGATTGACCTGTACCTGTTTTACGGCAAGGTCAGAGCTGGTCACTTAGACATTTGTACGAAAAAAGGCAAAACCGTGGATATTTCTGATTGCCTGGTAGCATGTGGCATCAGAAATGATATTTGCAGTCATCTGAATGGTAGTTAATTAATTGCATAACCATAGGTCAAGGTCATTTACTGACCTTTGTTCTGGATGGCTCTGATTCATTTTTTAGCTGGTCTGTTTTTCGAAGAAAAACTTTCGAGCTATTTAAGTATTATCACTCCAGCGTCTGCGTTGGCGTCGTAGTTGTAGTGGTATCAAGAAAACTTAACCTTGGCTATAACTTCGGGGAAACTTCATACACATACTCACCATGACAAGACCTACATTCTGACCAAGAGCCAAAACTATATTGTTGATTATGACTGAATTATCTCCCCTTTTCCATTTTTTTTCTGAAACACATTTTTTTACTCTCATTCCAATGCTATTTGTAACAGAGCCTTCAAACTTCACATGGATGTTGCTTGGGACAAGACCTTTTCAGTGATACCAACCTCTGACCTGTGATCTTGTCCTTTGAACTTTAACCTATTTTACAAAAAATAAACCCAAAACCCAAAACCCCAACCTTGACCATATTTCCAAAAAATATTTGGCCTACCTTTATGAAACTTCATACACTCACCATGACAAGAGCTACATTCTGACAAATGTGACCTTGACCTTTGAACTTTTACCTGATTTTTATACACATATTTAGTCCCATTCCAATACTATTTGTAACAGAGCCTTCAAACTTCACATGGATGTTTCTCTTGGAGTTGGTCAACCACTGGTTGTATCGTTTATACCATATTAGGGTCTATAACTCTTGAGTTATCTCCCTTGATAAGGTTTCAAATTTTTAAAACACATTTTGCTTAATAACTTCCATGTTTGTGGTTCTACTTCAATGTAACTTATGGTAGCATTACACTAAATACTAGGAGGTGCCGGGTTTTATCACTTTGGGACAGAGCTTTTAGTTGCGTTCTAAATACCAGACTTGCTTCCATTGGATATATACCCCATGTTTTATTTCAATGTGAGAAAATGATAGGTATAAGGGACTAAAATGATGCATGTTTTATAAATATATCTGCAAGCTCAAAGAAATTTTTGCTGATTTTATATGGTCACCCCTCCTTTAAAAATGTTGGTTTTATTTACTCCGTTCTAGCAGGTAAACAAACATGGCTGACTGTAACTTGAAAATGAGCGGGTCAACATGTGGATTTTTTCTCATTAACTTGTTGGGCTAGGATGGCTCTATAAACAAGTAAGGCTTGAAAAGTTGTGTATGTGTAGTTTTTGTGGGAGCAGGTAAATGGTTACTATTGTCGCCTATGGAAAACATTTAGTGGAAAGCTCCCTAAAGCAAAAGTAGACCACTATCCTGTTTTCAGTCATTACATACTATTTCCGCACACTTGTGGGTTCTGTCCAATTCTGTTTCTTAAACTGTATCCTCATGGCATGTATTTTGCCATAGATACTGTAAAAATTGTGATGATAATGCTAATTTAGGTCTTACTGGATGTATTTGATGAATTTTTGCCTCTGACCTATGTTCTTGGGAGGGGGGTGGTACTTTGAAGCCATGTAAATCAGTTTTTATTGATGTGTTTGGAAAGGAGACTTGCAGTAATTGTATTTGCACAAACACAAGTATGAATCTACTCCATCTGGAATATAAGTGTAAGGTTTTATGGCACTGGGACTATGTCTCAAACCAAAGCAAAACTTCAAAATTGTCTCTCCGAACAGCCCGCTGCAATATCCGGATAACTTTTCTCATCCGTTATAAGTTCTATTTTATTGTTTTCATGTAAAAGGATGTGGACATATATATTCAGCTATTGCACATGGCATTAAGGCATTTATAAACATTTTTCTTGACATTTTTGTCCTCAAAATATCCTCAAAAAGCCAATTCTACTTTAAATAGGGGGTGTAGGTGTGAAAATAGCCATAACAATGAGTATTGGTGCTATTTAGGCATAATTCTGTGCATTTTAGGATTGAATTGTTCCAAAGACATTGGAGAAGAACCACTGATGCAAGCCGGTGTCTGGGTTCCATTCCAGAAAGAGATAAACTTTTGCACTTTTCAAAAACTATGGTTTGTTCGGCTTTCTTTGTTGAATCTGAAAGCGATAACTTTTTTGCAAACTTGAAAGATTCTGTGTGACTGAACTTGTATTATGCATGACTAAATTATTACATATGACCTAAATTCCTATTTGGCCATTCTTTTGATGCAACATAAAGAAAATAAGGGTTTGGTATAGGTAGCATTACACTACATACTTGGAGATGCCGGGTTTTA
Source organism: Lucinisca nassula (assembly GCA_963580285.1). Lineage (NCBI taxonomy): Eukaryota > Metazoa > Mollusca > Bivalvia > Lucinida > Lucinidae > Lucinisca > Lucinisca nassula. The sequence continues at coordinate 106,819,088 of OY757022.1, forward strand.
TCACTTTGGGACAGAGCTTTTAGTTGTGTTCTAAATACCAGACTTACTTCCATTGGATATATATCCCATGTTTTATTTCAATGTGAGAAAATGATAGGTATAAGGGACTAAAATGATGCATGTTTTATAAATATATCTGCAAGCTCAAAGAAATTTTTGCTGATTTTATATGGTCACCCCTCCTTTAAAAATGTTGGTTTTATTTACTCTGTTCTAGCAGGTAAACAAACATGGCTGACTGTAACTTGAAAATGAGCCGGTCAACATGTGGAGATGCCGCTTCATCTATTGGACCACTACACTACTAAGTTTATTCAAATTTTAGCCCTGGTGCCCCAAATTGCCCACCCAGGGCTCTTGTGCTACATGGGCCCATATGAGGAAAAAAACTTTTAAAATCTTCTAGTCTGAAACCAGAAGGCCCTTTGATATTAACAAAGGTTCCATTAATAACAGAAAAGTCAATAAATGACTTTATTATTTATTACTGGTCAATATAAGATCTATATATTTTTGTTGGCTGTCACCAGCGAAAGTTTTCTGGAGACAGCCGGCTGTCACCAGCGAACTTCCACTGGAGACAGCCGGCTGTCTCCAGCTTGCTGGAGACAGCCGGCTGTCAATAGCCACTTCGTTTCCAATTTTGCCATTCTTATTTTTTTTTGAAACAGAAGTTAGAACTTTGAAAGCTTGAAAGCTGAAACTTTGTATAACCATTGACAATAACTCTTGAGTTATGTCCCTTAATACAAATTTTTAAATGCATTTTGCTTAATAACTTTAATGTTTATTGTCCTACATCAATGAAACTTATACTACACTTGGTCTCCCAGGTAAGGAATCTGTAGAAGCAGAACAGTGACCAACGTCCCACAAATCTTGGACTTATGGCCCTGGATAGGTTTTTCAGCCTTGCCATTCTTGAAAATTTTGATATGTATAGTGTATATCAGAAAAGGGGCCAAGGGTCCATAACTCTTGGAGTAATGTTCAGTCATAGGTTTACAAAAAAGTAGAATATATTTTGTTCAATAACTCTATGTTTGTAGTCCTACCTCAATGAAACTTATACCACACTTGGTCGCTAAACTAAGGAAGGTGTAAAGGCAGAACAGTGGACATGGGACCACAACTCATGGAGTTATGTCCCCATTTATGTAGGTTTTCTAATTTTGCAATCCTTGAACATTTTAGTAACAGACTTCTCAGGAACTATGAAGGCTGGAAGGCTGTTAGTATCAACATGCTTTGACTGGATGTATTGTATATACCAGAACAAAGAGTCTGTGATCCATAACTCTTGGAGTCAAGAGTTATGTCCCTTGGTAGGTTTTCAAAAAATTAATATGCATTTTGCTTAATCATTTATTGTTGTCCTACTTCGATGAAACATACTTATTCTCAAGAACTGTAAGGGTTAGGAAGTAGAAACCTGGTACACACATGAACAGTGGATTGATGAATCATGTACGGTTCTTCTGTCATGGTTTATTTTTGTTATGGTTTGTCTTTGAGTGTTAGTCTCCCTTATATTGTTTTAGATAGCCAATTGACCATTTTGTGGGAAAGTAACTGTCCTTTTGGCTTACCGTATAGATGTTTCCATTAGGAAGAAACAAATGAGCTGCATCCACGCAGAGATGAAACCGACCGCACATGAGTACTAGTAAACCGCTTAGAGGATCTAAGCCTGCCAAGGCAAAGCGGTGTGACCATCCATGCTTATAAACCCTATTGGTTTCATTGGGCGACAGGGCTTAAGAAGTCATTTCATCTCAATGTCGGGTAAAAGTCTCACAAAATTGGAAGTGATGTCTCCAAAATGACCTATAGTGTTGACGGGGACGTTAAACCTCAAATCAAACAAACTGTGGTTTCATGTTTATGTTTCTTTCCCTTTGGTGTCTGTTGGGAGCTGTGGGTTAATTGTATCGATTCCTGATCATTGCTTTCACTTCTATTATGGCCCAGAACTCTTGGAGTTAAATCCCTTGATAAGTTTTATGTTGCCACTTACCATGTCCTGCAGTGATGTTATCTGGTAAGCATGAATTCTAAATATGCTAAATATTTCAACACTATGGGTCTTTCTCCTCTATTAGTGCTGCAGTGGGGCTATAGTCAGATCCTCTGACAGCTCTTGTTTATCTTGAAAGTCGTATTTTTATGAGGGTCAACCAAGGATCTAGAAGCCACCATGGTTATACTTCTTGCCTCATAAACCAGAGATCATGGGTTCAAGTTGATTCTGGGCTTCTCCAGACTTTCGGATGAGTTTCTCAACTGAGGTCCCGTCTTCATAGGTAGGATGTGGAAGACACACACAGACAAAGGTCTGTTCCACCTTTTCGTGTACACTTATCATATGGTATATACGTACATGTAGTTTCTCATCACTTAAATTAATATACAGTAAAACTTCAATAGCTACCATGCAATATTGTTTCAAAGAGGCATAGTTAGAATTACAAGGGTCAACCATAGTGCCCGGCAGTGAGGAGAAATGGGGATTGCTTTAGGTCATCTTTTAGGCGATTCTGAGGTAGTACTCATGTAATACCTTTTCAAGATAATAGTATAAAATCCATTTACCCATTTTGTACCAGAAACCCCAAAACGGGTAGTTGGCAAACAGTGCAGGCCCAATCAGACGCCGCAGAATGTGGCGTCTGATCAGAGAGTACACTGTTTGCAAAAATTTCAGCAAATTTCCAAATAGTTTTGAAGAAAACACAACCTGACACCCCTAAATTTTGAAATGGACTCCTGCAATATTTAAGGAGGAAGATCTCATTTGATACAAAAAGGGTTAACTATCCTAACTATGTGGATATCTGGAGCTATGGGAGGAATTCTCCAGGGACTCAGTACCAATGGCAAATGAATGGTAAATGACCCTTCTGTGTTTGAGGTATCTAAATTTCCTAGTGCGTACATGAGAGTGTTCCTTAGTTGTGATCAAATTAAATGGTAAATAATGTTCAACTTCATGTATGTTTCAGTTTTGTGGCACCTTGCTTTCTGTAATATAGGGCCACTAAAACTTGTGAAAATTGACCCAACTTCGGGATAGTCAATGAATCGAACAGGAAGTTGCGCGTCTTTGTAGATAGCCCATTGTGAGAAAGTACTTTACCATTACCAGATCAGTAATTCTTTTCGTCACATCTCTTCAGAATGTAGGGATATGTGCACAAGTTTTCAAAGCATTTTGAGCTTAATAAGACAGTAACCCAATTGTTAACTATTCTAGCAATTAAAATATCTTATAATCTGGTATTTTAGCTGGCAAAATGTGAATAGCTTTTGAATCTGCAAAACAATTACTTTTTTCAGCAAAAATATAAGATAATTTGCCATACGAAATGAACAAAGTTTTAACGATATGTTAACTAACAATGGATTTTCATCCATTTGTTTGTAAATTCGTACATCAAGTAATCCACATTTGTGTCAGCCCTAGCATAAGATCCATTTCTCAAGAGCTGTAAAATAGAAGTGAAGGCAATGATCAGGAACCGATACAACTGAGCCACAGATACCATCAGAGAATCAAATGGAAAGAAAAACACAAACATGAAATAACTAGACCCTAATGGAAACAATAATAGTGGAAAACCAAAAGGACAGTTACTTCCCAAAAATGGCCAATTGTCTAACTAAAACAAAACAAAAAAAAATATATACCGAAAGACAAGCCATAACAAAATATACCGCGACAGAACAGCCGCCTTGGAACGGACGGTGAAAAGAATTCCACTTGATTTGCTTAAATTGATTTTACGCGGCAGTGATTTAGACAAATAATTTGTTCAGTATGCATGAAGGCCTCCTAACTTATCAGTGCAACATCTCCGATAACTCAACAAGAGGCCCAAGAGGGCCTGTCGCTCCACCGGCTAACTTCAGACAATTGTCATATTTATTACATTAACCAATTGTATACTAGTGGACTCTTCTATTGATATATGTTGGACCAGTCCATTTGTCATATAAGGGGTGTCAGGCCTATTTTTTTCTATTTTTGATGGAAAATTCTGTTAGCAAATAGTGCAGGCCCTGATCAGACATGGTGTTCTGTGGGATCTGATCTGGGCCAGCACTGTTTGCCAAGGTACCCATTTAGGGTTTTCCCGCATGCAATGGGTAAAAAAGAAACAAGTGATCCACCCAAGGAATGTCCATTCTATATTTTTTGGACCCCAGAGCCATGGTTGGCAGGATTTATGTGAGTGACCATTTGGCATTGCTCCGTTCTAAATATCTAAAGCTCTGGGCCTTATGGTTTCAGAGAAGAAGACTTTTTTAAGTTTTTCCTATTATAAGTCAATGGGAACTAATATGCCTCTAGGCGTGACCAATTTTTTACCCCAGGGGCATTGTTGGCAGGATTTATTTGAGGGGCATAGTTGGCAGGATTTATGCAGTTGAACACTTCAAGTTGCTACATACTAAGCTCTTGGCCTTATGGTTTCAGAGGAGAAAAGTTTCAAGATTTTGTCATTATTAGTCTATGGGAGCTACTAAGCACCGGGGCGTTGCCAATTTGGACTCAAGAGTCATAGTTCGCAGGACTTAGTAGGTGACCACATAACTTTGCTACATACTACAGTTCAACCTGTATTAAGCAAGTGCCTAAGGGATAGTCAAAATATGCTTGCTTAAGACAGGTTCTTGCTTAATACAGGTGAAATTTAACACATCTGCCTTTCTTGGGAACTGAATGCCTGCTTGCTTAAGACAGGTTGCTTGCTTAATAGAGGTGGCCACTAAGACAGGTTTTACTGTAAATGTCTTAGCTTTAGGCTTTATGGTTTCAGAGAAGAAGTTTTTCCATTTATTGGTCTATGGAAGCTAATGAGCCAAAGGTGGTGGCCATGGCGGCCATGTTTTTTGTCTGAGAAAAATTTCTTCAATGAATCAGACAATGGTAGACACAAGGAACATTCATGAAAATTAAGAACGAAATCCATTTAGCGGTTTTGGAGGAGAAGATTAAAAAAAAAAGATCCCTTTATGAGTCTACGGAAGCTAATTAGCCAATGGGCGTGTTCATGGCGGCCATGTTTTTTTGTCTGATCAAAATTGCTTCAAGGAATCTGACAGAGGTCCACCCAAGGAACATTCATGCAAAGTAAGAATGAAATCCATTAAGTTGAGCGGTTTTGGAGGAGAAGGTTTTTTAAACTTTTCCCCATATAAGTCTTTGAAAGCTAATGAGCCAAGGGGCATGGCCATGGCAGTCATGTGGGGCATGGCCATGGTCGCCATGTTTTTTGTCTGATCCGAATTTCTTCAAGGAATCTGACAGAGGTCCACCCAAGGAACATTCATGCAAAATAAGAATATAATCCATTGAGCGGTTTTGGAGGAGAAGATTTTTAAATATTTTTTTTTGGTTTCGATGCCATTTTGTTCTGCATGTAACAAAATTCTTTGAAGGAATTCAGAAGAGGACTATGTGAGAAACATTCCTGTGAAGTTTGGTTACAATCGACCAAGTAGTTAAGGAGGAAATGTTTAAAGAAAAAAGTTAACGCACGGATGCACAACCGCACAGACGCACAACAGACACAGGGCCATAACTTATAACATAAGACCCGCCGGTCTTTGGCCAGTGGAGCTAAAAAATGAACAGATTTATGTTTTTATTTCTTTACTTATTTATTTTTTCCTTTCCTCCGTCGGATTCGGTATGCCTCCCTTTTCAACTAAGCCATTTTAACCCTCAGGGATCTGGAGAACTGTTGACACTGTAGTATAATTAGGTCTAATAAATCAATCTCCCTCAGTATTTTGAATTTATTTTGAAACATAAAGTCGTATAAATAGAGTTTGTGTTGAAAACATCAGTTCTATCACCAGTGTGATGGGCAAGTGAAATTTCTGATGATTTGAATTTTAGAATGACAATTTGTAGGTGGACCTCTATAGATATGTGATAGTCAGCAAAATTGGAGGAGATTAATTCAGATACAGGAAGGTACTTTTAAATAAATAAATAAATAAACAAGAACTTTTGAAGAAGAGAAGACTTTTTTAACATTACACTACATGTTATATAGTGAAAATAAACCCCGCCCACTGCAGCCATGTTTTTTGTCGGATCAAAATTTCTTCAAGAAATCTGACAGAGGTCCACCCAAGGAACATGCATGCCAAATAACTATAAAATAAAACAAGAACTTTTGCAGAAAATATTTTCAGCATTACACTATATGTTATATAGTGAAAATAAGCCTCGCCCATGGCGGCCATGTGTTTTTGTAAGATCAAATTTTTTTCAAGGAATCTGACAACAGTCCACCCAAGGACAATTCATGCAAATTACAATGAAATCCCACAAGTACTTTTGCAGAAGAAGATTTTTTAGCATTACATTTTATGTTAAATAGTGAAAATAAGCCCCGCCCATGGCGGCCATGTTTTTTGTCGGATCAAAATTTCTTCAAAGAATCTAAAAGAGGTCCACCCAAGGAACATTCATGCAAAATAAAAACAAAGCATCGCATGCGATACAAATCCCCTCGCACTAGACAACTTCGTGTGTGGAAAACACTGAAATGGATAAAGTCCAACTTGCTTGAGATATTATCATATGCAAAATTTGTGTAAAGTTTGTTTAAAAAATCTCCAATAAATGTACATTCTAGAGTGATGACGTTTCTCTAAAAATAGCCATAGTGACCTTGACTTGAGGCCATGACCACGAAAGTAGATCTTGCTCAAGATATTATCATATGCATCTTTTGTGTGAAGTTATATTAAAATCTGTTAATAAACGTAGGCGGTAGAGCGATGACAAAGTTTTTCTAAAGATAGCCACAGTGACCTTGACTTTGAGGTCATGACCTTGAAAGTCGAAGTGAGTCGAGATATTATCATAAGAAACATTTGTGTGAAGTTCTATTACAATCCATCATTAAATGTAGGCGCTAGAGCGATGACAAAGTTTTTTCTAAAAATAGCCACAGTGACCTTGACCCTGAAAGTCTAAATAGCTCGAGATATTGTCATAAGGAACATTTGTGTGAAGTTATATTGAAATTGGTGAAAAAATGTAAGCAAGCGAGCAATGACAAAGTTTTTCTAAAAATAGCCACAGTGACCTTGACCTTGAAAGTCAAACTCGCTCGAGGTATTGTCTTAAGGAACATTTGTGTGAACTTATATTGAAATGGGTGAAGAAATGTAAGCGCTAGAGCCATAACAAAGTTTTTTTCTAAAAATAGCCACAGTGACCTTGACCTTGAAAGTGGAACTCACTAGAGATATTGTTATAAGGAACATTTGTGCAATGAGAAAGTTTTTCTAAAAATAGCCAGAGTGACCTTGACCTTGAAAGTCGAACACGTTCGAGGTATTGTCATAAGCAACATTTGTGTGAAGTTATATTGAAATCGATGAAGAAATGTAGGCGCCAGAGCGATGACTAAGTTTTTCTAAAAATAGACACAGTGACCTTGACCTTGAAAGTGGAACTCGCTAGAGATATTGTCATAAGGAACATTTGTATGAAGTTTTTTGAAATTGGTGAAGAAATGTAAGCGCTAGAGCGATGACAAAGTTTTTCTAAAAAATAGCCACAGTGACCTTGACCTTGAGACCTTGACCTTGATAGTCGAACCCGCTTGAGATATTGTCATAAGGAACATTTGTGTGAAGTTATATTGAAATCAGTGAAGAAATATAGGCGATAGAGCGATGACAAAGTTTTTTCTAAAAATAGCCACAGTGACCTTGATCTTTAGCCCATGAGTTGGAAAGTTGAACTCGCTGGAGATATTTTTATAAGGAACATTTGTGTGAAGTTATATTGAAATTGGTGAAGAAATGTGGGCGCTAGAGCTATGAAAAAGCTTTTCTAAAATAGCCACAGTGACCTTGACCTTGAGGTCATGACCTTGAAAGTCCAACTCGCTCAAGATATTGTCATAAGGAACATTTGTGTGAAGTTATATTAAAATCAGTGAAGAAATGTAGGAGCTAGAGCGATGACAAAGTTTTTCTAAAAATAGCCACTGTGACCTTGACCTTGAAGCCATGACCTTGAAAGTGGAACTCGCTCGAGATATTTATATAAGGATCATTTGTGTGAAGTTATATTGAAATTGGTGGAGAAATGTAAGCGCTAGAGCGATGACAATGTTTTTCTATAAATAGCCACAGTGACATTGACCTTGAGGTCATGACCGTGAAAGTCAAACTCGCTCGAGATAATTTTTATAAGGATCATTTGTTTGAAGTTATACTGAAATTGGGGGAGAAATGTAGGCGCTAGAGCCATGGCAAAGTTTTTCAAAAAATAGCCAGAGTGACCTTGACCTTGAGGTCATGACCTTGAAAGTCGATCTTGCTCCAGATATTGTCGTAAGGAACGTTCTGGTGAAGTTATATTAAAATCGGTCAAGAAATGTAGGCGCTAGAGCGATGACAAAAGTACGTACGTACGTGGCGGTAGAGCGATGACAAAAGTACGTACGTACGTGGTGCTAGAGAGATGACAAAAGTACGTACGTACGTACGGGACAAATGCTATATCCCCCCTCACAACTATGTTGTGCGAGGGGATAATAAAATCCAACAGGTGGGTTTGGAGGAGAAGATTTTTAAAGATTTTTAATTTTTTGTGTGGTTTTGTTGCCATGGCAACCAGAGTTCTGGGTGTAACAAAATTCTTTGAAGGAATTTAGAAGAGGACTAAGTAAGGAACATTCCTGCGAAGTTTGGTTACAATTGGCCCAGTAGTTTAGGAGGAGAAGATGTTTTAACATTACACTATACGTTAAATAGGGAAAATAAGCTCCACCCATGGCGGCCATGTTTTTTGTCGGATCAAAACTTCTTCAAGGAATCTGAAAGAGGTCCACCCAAGGAACATTCATACAAAATAAAAATGAAATCCAACAGGTGGTTTTGGAGGAGAAGATTTTTAAAGATTTTTAATTTTTTGTGTGGTTTTGTTGCCATGGCAACCAGAGTTCTGGGTGTAACAAAATTCTTTGAAGGAATTTAGAAGAGGACTAAGTAAGGAACATTCCTGTGAAGTTTGGTTACAATGGGCCCAATAGTTTAGGAGGGGAAGATGTTTTAGCATTACACTATATGTTAAATAGGAAAAATAAGCCCCGCCCATGGCGGCCATGTTTTTTGTCGGATCAAAATTTCTTCAAGGAATCTAAAAGAGGTCAACCCAAGGAACAGTCATGCAAAATAAAAATGAAATCCAATAGGTGGTTTTGGAGGAGAAGATTTTTAAAGATTTTTATTTTTTTGTGGTTTTGTTGCCATGGCAACCAGAGTTCTGGGTGTAACAAAATTCTTTGAAGGAATTTAGAAGAGGACTATGTAAGGAACATTCCTGTGAAGTTTGGTTACAATTGGCCCAGTAGTTTAGGAGGAGAATATGTTAAAGAAAAAGTTAACGCACGGACGAACGGACGCACGACGGACACAGGGCCATGACAATAGCCCGGCTGGCCTTCGGCCAGTGGAGCTAAAAATCAAAAAACCACAGAGATGAAACAACGGCAAGAAAACACTGAAATTCTGGAGCAAAAGAAAACCGACAGTTAGACTCCGATGGGCTTGACCAGAGAGAGCAACAGGCACCAACCAACATTACATGAAATTAAATGAGCCAGCGCATGACGAAACCTACAATAAGCCATGTGACCCAACGAAGACTCAGATCAGCCTGCGCATCCGCACAGTCTGATCAGTCTTCATTGTGCGCTCTAAGGATAGCTAAGGGCCCAATGCTTCTTCATTCAGCAAGAGAAGTCTGGTTGGACTATATAGATGCACAGGCTGATCTGAGTCTTCGAAGGGCGCACGTCTTATTGTAGGTTTTGTCGTGCACTGGCTCAATTTCTAATTCTCAGTAAGCCGCTGGAAGCCTTTACACTGTAAGTCCAATTTGGCCCACACAGACATGACACGGCCTTTGAGAGAATGCTTGTATTATACACCTATAAAAAGTTTTGCTTGAGTCAGTGAAGTTATCTGAAAATGACTGATTCAGAAAGGAAAACTTTATTCTATAAAAACTGATGTCCCTTTTGCACGTTAGCATTATCAAAGTGATACAATATTTGCATGTCTCATCATCATCATTAAAAGTTACAGTGAACAGCTCAAGTCACTATTGATGTTTAAAAACAATTCTAATGCACTTACGTATGTAACGCGACGTCTGACTGGATAATGTAAAAAATTGCGACAGTATATCCCACGATATACTGTCGAAAATCCGACGTCACCACATGTCTCTTTTCATTGGCTGACATTTGGTTTTACGAAGCTCACAACGCCTGCCGCTTTGTGTGAAATAGTACAATTTTTAACAAAACAACCGCTGAATAAGTGCATCAGAATGGGGATAATTGTATTGAAAATTGTCATTTGGGGAGATAAATCGTTGGTTTTACGGTCGCAAATTCCGTTTAATAGCTCCGCTGATGCGTCGCCGTAAAACGAAATTTCCGACCGTAAAACCAACGATTTACCTCCCCAAATGACAATTTTCAATACAGTTATCACCTAAATGAATGCTGGCTACACAATTTTTAGCTCATCGTGAGCACTTCATGTGCAAGGTGAGTTGTAGTGATCCCCCTGTGTCTATCATACGTCCGTCGTGTGTGGTCAACATTTAACTTGTTCACATTCCAGATGCCAAAGTTTTGCTTCAGTCTTCATGAAACGCGACATTTGATTGGATAACGTCAAAAATTTACGACAGTATATCCTGCGATATACTGTCGGAAATCCAACGTCATCGTGTAACGTCACTTTTCATTGGTTGGTATTTGGTTTTACGCAGCTCACTGTGCTTTCCGTTTAGGGCAAAAGCAAAATTTTTAAACAAAACAAGTGAATAAGTGCATTAGAATGGGGATAACTGTATTGAAAATTGTCATTTGTTGAGGTAAATCGTCAGTTGTACGGTCGTAAATTCCGTTTTACAACGAAATGTCCTACCGTAAAACCGCCGATTTTCCTCCCCAAATGACAATTTTGAATACAGTTATCCCCTAAATGTTCGTTTTAATGATATCTTGGTCAGGTTTGAATATGGTTCATGTCGGATCAATACCAGGCCACGAGGCCAAATTGCTTTAAAATTGTATTCAGCCTATAGGGGCCACAGTTTTGATTCAGTCTTCATGAAACTATACCATAGTGTTTGTCTTGGTGATATCCTGGTCAAACCGGAATATGCGTCATGTCGGGTCAAAAACTAGGTCACTATGTCAAATTGCTTTAAAACCTTGTTCACCCTCTAGAGGCCACGTTTGCCTCAGTCTTCATGAAACTTCAACCATCATGAAGCTATATCAAAATGTTTGTTTAATTGATATCTTGATCAAATTTAAATATGGGTCATGTCGAAACAAAAATTAGGTCACTGGGTCAAATTGCTTAAAATCCTTGTTAACTGTCTAGAGACCTCTATTTTGCTTCAATCTTCTTGAAACTATACCAGAATGTTTGTCTTAATTATACCATGGTCAGATTTGAATATGTATCATGTCGGATCAAAAACTAGGTCACCAGGTCAGAATACTTTGATACCTTGACGACCCTCGGATCGATCTAGACCGATTTGCTTCAGTCTTCATGAAGCTATACCAGAATTTTTGTCTTGATGATATCTGGTTCAAGATTGAATATAGGTGGTGGGTGCTCATTGTTTGTTTGATTTGAGGTTTAACGTCGCCGTCAACACTGCAAAGGTCATTTTGGAGACGTTGCTTCCAATTGTGTGGGACTTTTACCCGACATTGAGATGAGATGACATCTCAAGCCCTTCCGCCCAAGGAAACCAATAGGGTTTATAAGCACGGACGGGCCGACTCATTGTGGCGATTTTAACAAGTACCCACAGCCTATGCCAGGGGGCAGAATAAGAAAAATTATGTCTACTCCGAAATCCAGTTTTTACTTTCTATAAAGTGGGGCTTAGGGGGTGTTCATTTTACGGACTTGTTCACGTGATGAGGCAATGAAACATCTTGGACTCCGGTCACAAAGTTGAAACTTGGTGCACACATGGACAGTGGGTTGATGTATCGTGTATACTGGAATTATGATTAAGGGCAAATGGCTCATGGAGTTAAATGGCATGGTAGATTTTAATTTTGTTATCATGTCCTGCAGTGATCTTATTATGTAAGCATAAACTCTGTACTTTTTTCTCCTCTGAAAGTGCTGCACCGGGGTAATAGCCAGATGCCCTGACAGCTCCAGTATTTTAAGCTTCGAAACCATTTTTATAGAATTTCATGATTATGCAGCTTTCTGGCAGCATGGGAGAGAGGGTATTTTGAAATGGTCCATATCACATAAGACAGCTGCTATGACCATACATCTCCAGAATCATCTTCAGCAATGCTGAGCAGATTCCCTTGAAACTTTGTATGTAAAATAAGATGACAGAAAACTACATGTAACAACTTTGTTCAAACGATGACCCTAGGCTGACTTTGACACAGTATATGATAGAGACAGTATTGTTATGTTGTCGTTTCATTACCAGTGCGCATCAATCTTTGAGGGCCATTTTGCATGGTCTCTCAGAGAATGGGTGGAAGGGAGAAGAAATCGAGAGACAGGGACATTAGAGACGGGGGAAAAAGGTTCGCAAATCAGAAATTAAAAACCCTCTTGTTCCTATGCTTGTTACAAGCAAAGCATACCTTGTCAATCTGTGAGCCCTCATCAGCTGGCTGAAGAAATGCAAAAACGAAAGAAGTTGAGCCCCATCAATCGAATACACACGCTGTTTTCAGGGATTGTGACAACTTAATAGGAGTAACCTTACAGCCCATCACGAAAACACGCCTATATAATTCCCACCCCCTTGAACCCCACTTTTATTTAGTAAAACTGGGGTTTACAGGGGTAAACCTTATTTTCTTATTTCTGCTCTAAAATATAGATTGTGGGTACGCGTTAGAACCGCCATCGGTGAGGCGGTTCTAACTTGTACCCATAATCTATATTTTGGGCAGAAATAAGAAAAATATCATATTTTTCTTATTTCTGCTCTAAAATATAGATTGTGGGTACTCGTTAGAACCGCCTCGATGAGGCGGTTCTAACTTGTACCAATAATCTATATTTTGGGCAGAAATAAAAAAAAAAATATCATGTTTTTTTTTATCTTAAAATTTTCGTTTTTTCGGCGGTAAAGTTTACAATGTATTTGTATAGGCGTGTTTTTGTAATGCAAAGCATGTAAGACGAATGTGCTGATCAACAAGAGCAGGTGCTGATCAGGCTGAGCATACCCACCCGCTGATTTGCATCTAGGTTGTTCGCACGTAGCAAAACAGGTCTTCTCGTGACATGGCTCGGATATCTTTGCCTTAACCACCCTCTTGGACATCATACCCTATTACTGTAACTTTGCAATCAGAAACAGGAACAAATATTCTTGAAAACTAGGAAATACAGTGAAATTCCGCTAATAAGACCACCTAAAATTAAGTCTAATTCTGCTTTAAAAAGCTTATTTTATAGGTTGCAGCTATTTTGCCATTGTGTTTTCTGCATACAGTGTCCTCTGGTCAGAGACCATCTTTGGGACTGTTCAAAAGTGGTCTTAAAGACCACTTTTGAACAGTCCCAAAGGTTGTCTTAATATAGGAATTTTACTGTATATTAATGGGGGAAAATCCACAATAGGTTTCAGTAGTAACTTCCCATATGTTAGCATATGGCCAAAATGTTTGTTTGTTTGATTTGAGATTAACGTCTCGTCAACACTATTTAGGTCATTTTGGAAATGTTGCTTGCAATTTTGTGGGACTTTTACCCGACATTGAGAAATAACTGCTCAATCTCTGCTGCCCAATGAAACCAATAGGGTTTATGCGGAAGTAAGGGCGAGGATTGTGGCCACGTAAAATCGATTTAAGCCCCCGGAATTCTTTACACTGATGTTCCAAGACGGTTCTTCTGATGCAGTTAATTTTGTTATCGTTTGTCCTTGTGTGTGTGTATCGCTTATATTATTTTGTTTTGGATAGCCAACTGGCCATTTTGTGGGAAAGTAGCTGTCCTTTTGGCTTTCTGCTATCGATGTTTCCATTTGGGTCTATGTTTCCATTTGGGTCTAGTTGTTTCATGTTTGTGTTTCTGGTATCTCTGATGGGAGCTGTGGGTTAATTGTATTGATTCCTGATCATTGCCTTCGTTTCTATTTTTTTAAATGCATTGGATGGTCCGACTAACACCAGTTTGTCTGGGCAGACTTAGACCTAAGCTGCGCGGTCGGTTTCAGCTCTGCGTGGACTTATCATGCAGCACCATCTATTTCTCCAATCCCCGATGGGCGGGGGTCAATGGCCTAAACGTTAGGTACAATATGTAAACTGGATATTTCTGCAATAGTAAGACAATAGTTTCCCTCTGCTCATGTTGAATACATTGTAATGTTGCAAGTTCCTTAGCGCGTTCTGAAATAATGCAGAAAGAAGACTACCATAGCATCGTGATAATAAGGTCCTGTAAAGAACAATTTCTTTAGCACTTGAGCATGTGGCACGACATTGGACCACATCAAAATTGTGATGGTATATTCTGCGATAAATTGTTGAAAACCCAACATGGTCATGTGGCACCGCTATTCATTAGCTGACGTTTGCTTTTATGCAGCTCTTAATGTTTTGGGCAAAATATACAATTATTAAATTTGTAAACCATTCTAATGAATAAGCGCATTAAAATAGGAATACTTGCAGAGGAAATTGTCAGTTGGGAGGTAAATCATAGGTTTTATGGTCGCAAATTATGTTTTATGACTCCTCTGATGTTCCGCCGTAAAACTTAATTTCCGACCGTAAAACTGACAATTATCCTCCCCAAACGACAACTTCGAATGTAGTTAACCCCTTTAGTGGGGTTTACAACGGCATACATTATTTTATATATCCTAATTCTTAAGAATACTTATTAGAACTTCCTCCAACAAAAATCCACAGTGTAGTTTTAAGGCATAAATAAGACAAATTTGCAGCCCCCGTCCATCTGGGCTTGAACATTAAATATCCTATTGGCTTTCCACTGTTGATGTTTCCATTGGGATCTGTTGTTTCATGTTTGTGTTTCTTTCCCTTTTGTGTCTCTGATTGAAGCTGTGGGTTAATTGAATCGATTCCTGATCATTGCCCCAACTTCTATTTTGTCGCAGTCGAGTAATTAGGAGGCCTTCATGCGGAATGAACAAATTATTTTTCTAAATCACGACGGAAGGGCGAGGATTGTGGCCATGTAAAATCGATTTAAGCCCCCCAGTGGAATTCGTTTCGGCTGACCGTTCCAAGGCAGTTCTTCTGACGCGGTTTATTTTTGTTATGGTTTGTCTTTGGGTGTTTTTGTAGCTTATATTATTTTATTTTGGATAGCCTATTGGCCATTTTGTGGGAAAGTAACTGTCATTTTGGCTTTCCGCTATTGGTGTTTCAATTAAGGTCTGTTGTTTCATGTTTGTGCTTCTTTCCCTTTAGTGTCTCTGATGGGAGCTTAGGGTTAATTGTATCGACTCCACTTCTATTTTGAAGAAATAGATGGGCTGCATGATGCTTCCACACAGAGCTGAAACCGACCGCACACGAGTACTGGTAAACCGCTCAGAGGATCTAAGCCTGCCCAGGCCAAGAGGTGCGAGTTGGACCGCCAATGCTTATAAACTCTATTTGTTTCATTGGGCGACAAGGCTTGAGATGTCATTTCATCTCAATGTCTGGTAAAAGTCCCACAAAATTGGAAGCAACATCTACAAAATGACCTTTACAGTGTTGACGGGGAATTTAAACCTCAAATCAAACAAACAAGAAACATTGCACACATTTGCCCCAGAAAGGAAAATCATTTTTTTTAGATATGAACGGGCACCGTTTGTTATATGTATGCGTTGTGACACATATAGATGTACGAGCGTATAGACAAAAGCAATGCAGTCCCATCCAAACTCTGTGGTGGAAACCTAAAGATGAATTGTTGGTACAGTGTACCTTGCATGTAAATATAATAGGAAAGCAATTGCAAATTATCAGAATATGTATTCATTTATTGCACAAATTCAAGTATTATTACAACCAAAAGTTATGAAAGATATTTTATAATCAAAAGTGTTTCCAATAAAATATAAACTAATTGTATTATGCCCCCGCCCTCTTGTCTTCTGCACGTCGTCTCATGTTTCTTTTTCAATCTGTATAAAGTTTCATGAGACTATCTCATGTAGTTTCAAAGTTACTGGGGTATAATCATTTTAAGAGGGATAATTGCAGCAAGCAACCGTATTGGCTCAAACGCTCAATCCGAAACTGGGTACTTGACTGTATAATATGCATGAAGCACCGACTTCCATTTGTCTTCTTGTAGCGCCACTATTGAGTAAGTTCGTTAGGCTATGGAGACTTACGACTCCATGCGGACTGAACAAATTATTTGTCTAAATCGCGACGGAAGTAAGGGCGAGGATTGTGGCCGCGTGAAATCGATTTAAGCCCCCCAGTGGAAATCTTCCACTGACCGTTCCAAGGCGGCTCTTCTGTGGCGATTTGTTTATGTTGTTGTTTGTTACTTACTGTGTGTATCACTTGTGTCTTTTAATTTTGGATGGCCATATGGCCATTTTGTGGGAAAGTAACTGTCCATATGGCCTTCCTTTGTTTAGGTTTCCATTATGGTCTGGTCGCTTAATGTTTGTATTTCTTTCCCTTTGGTGTCTTTTATGGATGGAGTAAGTTAATTGTATCAATTCCTGATCTTTGTTTTACTTCTACTTAAAACACCAGAGCTTTTCTACTACTTCTACTGACTCCCATTGTTCTAAAACACGCCTGAATCTATAAGGCTTCTTGACTGTAAGCAGGTGCACAAAGCTGCTGTGGGACCTACCCAGTCCATCAAGTGGACTGGGGATCTGTAATCAATTGTCTCAAAGCTTTTTCAAGGAGGTAATTGAGTTAGTGGAAAAAACGTACCTATATGGGTACCCAGATTTATTCTTGTTGCAAATCTCATATTTGCCTCGTATGGGATACAAATGGGATAAGTCCCGATATTGAATCCCTTATTGGTCCCATATGGATCACAAATATATATTGTTTGCTGGGTTTATTTCATCACGAAAACACGTCTATATAATTTTGACCCTCTTGAACCCCACTTTTATATAGTAAAAATGGTTTACAGGTAAACTTTTTTTGTCTTATTTCTGCTCTAAAATATAAATTGTAGGTACTCGTTAGAACCGCCTCGATGAGGCGGTTCTTAACTGTACCCACAATCTGTATTTTGAGCAAAAATAAGAAAAATATCACAATTTTTCATCTAAAAATTTTCGTGTTTTTTTTTTTTTTTTTTTTTTTTTGCGGTAAAATTAACGATGTATTTGTATAGTCGTGTTTTGAAAAATATATCCCTATTATGCCTCTTGCTCTGATACTGAGTAATTCTCAGTGTGCAGAACTACCTCTGGCTCAAACAAACTTTCATGATCCAAAATGTGTTTGAGCAACTCAAGTTTGACTGTAGTAAAACATGTTCCCATGGGATCAAAGCAGCTATTTTCCCATGAATTACCTCCGGTTAATTGTTCTCAATACGGATGACCTAGGATCAATACAGGATAGTCAATTAATGATGTTATTCAAGGACACAGGAAGATATATATATAGAATTTCACTGTTCCAGGTTCTGTATAGCATTTCACTGTTCTGTGAGATCTAGAAACTTCGGTAGGATTCTTAACCAGCTATTTTTCTGTCAACTCACCATTTGCTGAAAGGAGAATGAAAAATATCAAGCATTTATTTTTACAGACACATAAATCATAAATAGGCAATGGATGTAAGACCACATCCAATCAGTCACTAATCAGTCCAATGGGATCATTGATTCCATTGCTGGAGTTTAGAAAATATGTAAGGGTCACTGAAGAAGCCTAATTGGTCGAAACTAGCTAGTCTGCTGGGGCCAGTTCAAATAAGCTTCGTTAGCCTTGTGTTATTCGTTAAGTCTTCGTTAAGCCTTCGCTAGCTAAAATTTGATTTCAAAGTACCCATCGTTAATAACGAATCGTTAACAAATTTTCGTTAATGCGACGTAATTTAACGACGACTCTAGGGTCGTCGTAAAGCATTCGTTAAGCATGAATTTCCAAGAATCTATCAGGGAAGAAAATGGTTAGCTGAGATAGCTAATTGGAAAGTCTTTGACAGTGTGAGTAAATGAATAAATAAATAAATAAATGCAACAATAAATTTCTATTATTCTTATCATCACTCAGTCTGACAATTCTAATTAAATGGAAGAAAAGGGGTAAAAATATAAACTATGTAAAACTTTCTTGGTTTATTATCAATTAAGGTCAAGGTCAACTATTGAAACTAGTGATGATTTTGCTCCCATGGTCTTTCATTTTTTGGTTAAATCACGGTCAAATATTGAAATTCAACGTTTTGACAGTGATGATTTTCACAGGGTGTGATAGATGGCGACATGAGCTCGAGCACTGATAATAACTGTCCCTAGTTTCGGCCAATTCGGCCTCATCAATGACCTCCAAGATATCGCAGTGAAGGACGGGAAAATGTAGTCCACTCTATGATGACTGACAAGGTGACTTTTTACGACCGCCAAAGGCGTTTACTACAATAGCTTGCGTTCGAACTACTTGTTTTTTTGTTTTTTTTTGGTTTGATTTGAGGATATATGTCCCCGTCAACACTGCATATGTCATTTTGGAGACATTGCTTCCAATTTTGTAGTCCTTTTATCCGACATTAAGATGAAATGATCTCAAGTCTTGTCGCACAATTAAACCAATAGGGTTTATAAGCATGGACAGTCCAACTCACATCGCTTTACCTGGGCAGGCTTAGTTCCTCTAAGCGGTTTACCACAGTACTCGTGCGTGGCCTGATTCAGCTCTGCATGGAAGCATCATGCAGTCCATCTATTTCTTAAAGCCTCCATGGGCGGAGGATTTGATGTTCAACGACCCCGTCAACACTGTAAAGGTCATTTTAGAGACACTGCTCCCAATTTTGTGGGACTTTTACCCGTCATTGAGGTGAAATGACATCTCAAGCCCTGTCGCTCAATGAAACCAATATGGTTTATAAGCATGGGCGGTCCGACTCCCCTTGCATTGCCTGGGCAGGCTTAGATTCGCTAAGCGGTTTACCAGTACTCGTGTGCGGGTCGGTTTCAGCTCCGCGTGGAAGCATCATGCAGCCCATCTATTTCTTCGAGCCCCGATGGGCGGGGGCTATTTATCGCAATGACATCTTGGAATTATGCCGGCTTCTCCATATTGACTTAAACCATCCTTTTCGGCGGAATAATGAATCACCAATGTCTCAACAAATGTGCATTGCCTTGAGATACTACGCTTCAGGAAGCTTCTTGTCTGTGTTAGCTGGCAGTCATGGTGTGGGCATATCGACAGCCTAGGTAAATGTTCATGCCGTTAAGTATCTTCTGGCAAGGCGGGCTTCATTGTTCATACACTTTCCAACTACGATAAATGCCATAGGGTATATTCAACAAGCATTCTACACTATTGCTATTTTCACAGAGTGTTAGACATTTATTCCAGTCAATGCTCCAAGCGAAGCTGAACACCTGTATGTGACACGTAAACGGTTTCAAGCCATAAACGTCCAGGGCATATGTGACGCATATAATACCTTCCTGAACTTAGTGGTAAGATGGCATGGAAGCACGCACGATGCGTACATTTTTAAGAACAGTCGTGTATCTGACATCTTCGAGACGGGTCAAATACAAAATGGATGGCTGTTGGGTGACAGTGTATACCTTTTGAAGCCATGGCTTCTTACACCTGTGTCTGATTTTTAAAAAAAAAATCTGAAAGTCGTTACAATGTTTCTTATAAAAGAACGCGTAAGCGTCCTTGAACGTATGTATAGAATTTGGAAAATGAGGTTCCAGTGCCTTCACAAAAATGGCAGAAGTTTGACCTTTTCCCCTAATCGCAACGTGAATGTTATCGTATCAACGGGAATACTGCACAACCAATGTATGCGGAGGAACATAGCTTTGCTATATGATGATGATGATGGTGGTGGTGATGGTGACGACGATGATGATGAGGATGATGATGCTGAGCGGAATGAGGATGATGTAAATCTACATGATGGACGTCAGACAAGGGATTATCTAAATAACGACGCTTTTCGCAGAGATTGATCTGTGGCGGGTGTGAGTTCTGCACCTAAAATAACTTGAATTCCAGAAGTTTTATTTGATTTGAGGTTTAACGTCCCCGTCAACAGTACACTTTAAAGGTCATTTTGGAGACGTTGTTTCCACTTTTGTAGAATTTTACCCGACATTTAGATGAAATGACATTTAAAGCCCTGCTGCCAATGAAACCAATATTTCTAACTCCTCGGTGGTATATCTTGGTCGTCTCGACTTTTTTCGTCCATTTTTGCGGAAACACTGGGACCTTTTTAGCTTCTTTTCGCTTTGTTTACCTTTGATCACTGGCCTATGTTCTTTCTACACGCTTTCTACACAGGCGCGGTGTTTTCGTTACTTTAACTAACGAAACTTCGGTAAGGGCTAGCTAACGAAGGATTAACGACTTTATATTTGAAATGACATTTCGTAATCGTTACGGCTTCGTTATATCTTCGTTAATATCTTTGTTAAGTCATCGTTTAATATAACTAACGAATATTTTATTTGAATGAACCCCTGGCCAAGAAATATTTGAATATTAAAAAGAAAAACGATCAGAAACTGATAAAATCAGATCCCAAATTCTTCCAACAATACCATCAGGGAAAGAAATCGAAACATAAACAAAAAGGACAACAGGTTAAACGAGTCAGCAGCTATTTCTATAAACAGGTTGTGACTCGGAATATCCAAAGCTAACTAAAGGGGAGCAATATACATGATGGGGGAAAAATCAGAATCACCAACATGACAAACATTAAACTGGATTGACAAACGTAACTAAAAATGAACAACCAAAAATGGGGAAGAATCCGAATAATCAACGTATTAGGGAAAGAATCAGAAACACCATCACAAAACATGCAGGAACATTACATACTTTTCAGTTCTGCGATATATTCTTTGCTTCTAAATGCTAACCCTTTCATAGAATATATTTGGTATATATGTCACCACTGTTCGGCCCCCGCCCATAGGGGCTTGAAGAAATATATGGGCTGCGTGATGCTTCCACTCAGAGCTGAATCCGGCCCGCACACTAGTACTGGTAAACCGCTTAGAGGATCTAAGCCTGTCCAGGAACCGCAGTGCGAGGCGGACCGTCCATGTTAATAAACACTTTTGGTTTCCTTGGGCGACAGGGCTTGAGATGTCATTTCATCTCAATGTCGGGTAAACGTCCCACAAAATTGGAAGCAACGTCTCCAAAATGACCTTTACAGTATTGACGGGGACGTAAAACCTCAAATCATACAAACAATGTCACCACTGTTGTAAGGTAGTAGGCACTCTCCATTACACTTGAAAGGCCAATCGTATCAGTAATATGTAACTTTTTTCTCATTTCACAGAAACTAAGGGCGAGGGTTGTGGCAACTTAAAATCGATTTAAGACCTCGACGTTTCAATTATCGCTAAATTGCAGAATGTTTCTGCTTTTTGTCAGTTTCAGTCAAACAAAAATGCGCTGTACTAGTTAACCGCTTATGTA
Organism: Lucinisca nassula; assembly: GCA_963580285.1. NCBI lineage: Eukaryota > Metazoa > Mollusca > Bivalvia > Lucinida > Lucinidae > Lucinisca > Lucinisca nassula. Next base: position 106,840,812 of record OY757022.1, read on the forward strand.
AAAGCCTGCTGAAGAGGTGTGTCCGGCTCGATATCTAAATAGTGCTGACTGGCCGTTAAACGCAAAATAAAACACAGATGTCCTTTTGGTGTCTTGTATGGAAGGTGTAGTATGATGTTTCGATTCATGATATTTGCCTTCATAAGTTTGACCCCCTTGAACCCAACTTTTATACAGTAAAACTGGGTTTTACTGGGGTAACCCGTATTTAGTTTTCTTTTTTTCTGCTCTTAAATAAAGGTTGTTGGTACTCGTTAGAACCGCCTCGTTGAGGCGGTCCTAACGTGTACCAACAATTTATATTTTGAGCAGAAATAAGAAAACTATCCCAATTTTCATCTTAAAAGTTTCTTTTTTTTCGGCGGTAAAAGTTAGAACGTATTAGTATAGGCGTGTTTTCGAAATGGGGATTTGTCATAGGAAACTAGTGCTGGGCGACGTCGCCGCATCTGTGCGTGGGTTCGAATCGCGGTAAAAGCAAATATTCATTTATCCCTGATTATGTCTCCACTATGGTTGTAAAAACGAAAAGTCGCTCCCGTTGCTAGGGGAATTAATCATAATCACGGAGAAACAAAACAAAGTAGTAACAAATAAACCTCTATATACAGAGTGTACTGTAGTGCCGGATAGCCTTATATGCACTATATGAGCATCCTTTTATTGGGGATGCCTCTGTGGCGCAGTAGGTAAGACGTTGGTCACTGCAGTGCTAGGCGACGTCGCCGCATCTGTGCGTGGGTTCGAATCGCGGTAAAAGCAAATATTTATTAATCCCTGATTATGTCTCCACTATGGTTGTAAAGACGAAAAGTCGCTTCAATTGCTGAGGGAATAATCATAATCCCGGAGAAACAAAACAAAGTATTAACAAATAAACCCCATTATATGCCTTATATGCACTATATGAGCATCCGTTTTTGGTATGCCTCTGTAGCGCAGATGGTAAGGACGTCGGTCACTGCATTGCTGGGCGACGTCGCCTCATCTGTGCGTGGGTTCGAATCGCGGTATCAGAATATAGTTCCGATATTTTTGTAGCTTTTTGCTAAGAAAACAATAGACAGTGGGTACTCGTTAGTACTAACTCGACGCGACGGTTCTAACGATACCTACAATCTATGTTTTGAGCAGACATAAGAAAACTAATACATACCTCTCTAAATCATTTTCATTTTTTTTTTTTTTTTGGTAAAATGCTAAATTGAAACAAACGTATACACAATACCGAAAATCGGGTCCGGTGCTTGTATGTACTGAATGAAAAGGGGCGTTATGGGATGAAGTCGGGTTTCCGACATATCGTAGAATAATCTGTTGAAAATTTTTCACGGTAACCAAACAGACGTCCGTTACATACGAATGTATATTAGAATTCTGTTTTCCTATTCAGAATCACGTGAACTGGTCCGTGTAATGAACACCCCCTAAACTCCACTTTATATAGTAGCAACTAGGTTTACGCGGATATACATGTATACATTATTTTCCTTAATTCTGCATAGGTTGTGGGTACTCGTTAGAACCGTCTCAACGAGGCGGTTCTAACGCTCACAAACTATGTTTTCTGCATAAGTAAGAAAGATAAAATGGATTTTTTACAGAACAGTAGACATTTTGGAGGTGTGAAAAAAGCACTATGACGCACGAGTGTGTTATCGTAATGGAAATTGGTGTTTCGTACAAGAGCATACACTCACATCCTTGTCTGCCGTAAAAATACAGATGGTAGGTGCTCATAGGACCACCTCAGTGGTTTTGTTTTAATCTTAAGCATATAATTCATAACAAGAGGGTCACGATGGCCCTGGATCGCTCATCTGATCCTTATGGTAGATAATATAAGGCGGAGAATAGGGTTTGAGCAATTTTGGCTGACAGTGACCCAAGGAACAATCAATCGAGCTATCTCACGGGTGGTAATCAGGGGAACTAGCTCGAAAATGAGTCAGTGGAAATTTGTTCCATCGACACATCCGGGAACTATCGAGCTAGCTCCATCACCAGGAAACTTGTAAACAAAGGTAGGTCTCGAAGAGTTTTATTCTCCATTTTTTTCTTGGTGAGCTATTTATAAAAAAATCCGGCATTGCAGTGCCACATATAACTGATTTAACTTTTTACCCCGCTAGAATTTGCCATGGAAATTTGCAGCGCTGGAGTATGAATGAACGGAAACTTTTTATCACGGACCTGAAAAATTGTTAATTTATGTCAACACGGAGATTTTGGCCGATAATTTTTCATTTTCGTTTCCGCTGACCATTCCAAAGCGGTTCTCCTGTTGCGGTTTATTTTTGTTATGGTTTGTCTCGCTTGTATCATTTTATTTTGGATAACCTATTGGCCATTTTGTGGGAAAGTAACTGTCCTTTTGGCTTTCCGCTATTGATGTTTCCATTAGGGTCTGTTGTTCCATGTTTGTGTTTCTTTCCCTTTGGTTCTCTGATGGGAGCTGTGGGTTAATTGTATCGATTCCTGATCTTTGCCCCCATTTCTATTTTTAATAAAAGGAATATTCATCTTATTTCTGTTTGAAACGTATGGTGTTCATAATAATTTGACCAAACATATCAAGGAGTATACATAAAACAATGAGTGTGTTTTATAGAATATCCAATAGTCAGAAAATATCATTCTTACATCTGATTTGAAGCAATATCCTAATACTCACTGGTAATTCTCTTCCTTTTGTTTCTATAGGTAGCAAAGCAGAACATATGGCACAACCAAAGCATATCAAACCGTATACCCATACAGCTGCTGTCAATGAAGAGTCTAACAGAACCTGAAATGTGTTGCAACAAAGTTATCAATTTGTCACCAGTCTCAAACAGAGACAGAAGTATGACAAGTCTATGAAAAGAGAGACACAGAGAGTCTAACTGTTGGTTTTCTTTTGCTCCAGCATTTCAGTGGTTTCTTGCTGTCGAGTCCTCACCGTTGTCTCACCTCTGTGGTTTTTTGATTTTTGTGTTCACGGAGATGTTGCACTGATGAGTTAGGAGGCCTTCATGCGGACTGAACAAATTATTTGTCTAAATCGCGACGGAAGTAAGGGCGAGGATTGTGGTCACGTAAAATCGATTTAACCCCCCCCCCCCAGTGGAAATCTTCCACTGACCGTTCCAAGGCGGCTCTTCTGTGGCGATTTATTTATGTTGTTGTTTGTTACTTACTGTGTGTATCACTTGTGTCTTTTGATTTTGGATGGCCATATGGCCATTTTGTGGGAAAGTAACTGTCCTTATGGCCTTCCTTTGTTTAGGTTTCCATTATGGTCTGGTCGCTTAATGTTTGTATTTCTTTCCCTTTGGTGTCTTTTATGGGTGGAGTAAGTTAATTGTATCAATTCCTGATCTTTGTTTTACTTCTATCTTACAGGTAACCACACATTACCTCGAAATCTCATAGCTGCGGGGTCGGCAATGATCAGTGAAGATAACAACGCGCCCCTATTTTAGTCTTTTATCAAAGGGCTGGCTGATTTTTATCCAGTGTTTCATAGTTGAAGGAAGGACGTATTTTAATGAGTTTACGTCTCTAACCAATCCATTAAACTGAAGCTCTGCGAAATTTTACTGCAACAGCAAAGAACATTACATGTCGGAATGACTGTACTTAAATGTTTTAGAGTTTACTGTAGAAAAGCTACTCTACTGAGTTTACATATCAGCCTACTCCAGCTTATCGGCTTATTGAATTACTCTGGTTTTGGTTGATGCGCGAATTGAGGTCACCTAGTTACATGAAGACGGAGAAAATGTCAGTCGAGAGTCCGAGTTGAACCCGACCTTCCGATATAAGAAACTGGTACCCGTCTTGACAAAGATGATGGAGCTTGTTTGAAGTAGGAAGCGTACCGTATATTATGCCAAACAGCGTTTCTGTTCAAAATATCTGACATGTTAGATTTCAACCACAAGTAAATTCACCCGTCTAGGTTCTATCATAACTACGAACACACGTCCGCTAGAAAGCCAGAAGATTGGTGCCTGATGCTTTGTCTCAGGTCGGGCTAACCGGAGCATTACTGCTGGGTTTCATTTGCTACAACTTTCCAGCTATTAGATGTTGTCGAGTCCGCGTCGTTTATTCATCTCTGTATTCGCCTAATTTTATGTTCCAGGCTGTCAAGTGTATTTTGGTGCAAAATATATATTCTGGGCTTAAAAAAATAGGAAATTTATGGGAAAAATATAGGAAAAAAAATAGGAAATTATTAGGATAATTATCAAGGTTTAGCAGCAAAAAAAGGCCCTTTTTTCATAAAAAGTACCAAAACTGCAGGCATTCTAAATTTAAACAGAGGTTTAATAAAGACAAAAAGCAACAAGAAGTTTTGGTAACAGGATTTCAACTTCTGTTGGGCAGATTTTGATATTTTTGATATAGTCCTGGCCTCCACCTCCCCTTACAGCCAGTCCTCAATCACCATCTTAAATGTCATCAAAGGTTTTATATTAGTGGCAATAAAAATTAATTTATAATCATCTTTATTGCTTTAAGTCAACATAACATCAAATGTGTTTGACCAATTCAAGATAGGTAGTGTTGCAATTAATACAAGATACACGAGTTATTGACTAGGTTACTCTGTTCAATGACTAGCTCGTAACATCCTGAAAAAAAAATGAATTTTTAAAGAAACCACCAAGACAAAATTATGTATTCAGTTATACATAACTGTCTTTGTGCATTTACCACTGGTATCTTGGGATGGCCAAGCACATAGCAAAGTATCAACATGGAAAGTAATAGAACTTCAACTGGCAAAAATGTTTGTCTAGTTTAGACATAGTACTACTTGTACTATGAATACTCTTAATCATATTCTTGACATTGAAAATATAACTTATCAAGTTTTGACATTGTACTTCTTGTACTATGAATTCTCTTGATCATGTGCTGGAAAATAAAATTAAAGTGACCACAGTATTACAATATCAAAACTGAGAAAAAATAACACAAATCTGGCATAAAGTCACTAACTCCAGAATTTTTGGTTTTATTGGCTAAGTTCACCTCATTTCTTAGCTTTCTTTGAATCCACCTGAGCAATTTTCTCCAGGTTCTTCCTTTTCCTACTTTCCACTGATTTCTGTTCTTCTCTTACCCTGTCTAGGCGCTCTGTTGATTCTTTGATCTTTTTCTGAGCAGTCTCGATCAATGACTGACTCACTGATGCACTAGAAAAATCTCTCTTTCTTAATGCTCTAGCCAGTTTTTCATTTCCTTCTTCAAGCAGTTTTTCAGCAGCATGAAGTTCTTCTTTAGAGTTCTTTTCTTTATCATTCAGCTTTTTCATTTTTTCATTCAAAGATTCTTTTTCTTTTCCTGCTTCTTGTTTTTGTTTTTGAAGCTGTGCACGCTCTTCTTTCTTGTGCTGTCTATTCTTCTCTTCCTCTTCTCTCTTTTGCTTTTCCTCTTCTAGCCTCTCCTTGTAAATTCTATGACTACCTCTGACATAACCTATTAGTTCCTTGGTAAGAGGTACACATTCTGGCTGCATATGTTTAGGATCATGGATTTTCACAGCCTCTTTAGAAAGTCTGTTCCCTATAATTGATTTTGATGACAACTTTACCCTATCTTTTCCCAACATTTTCTTATTATCTGATAGCCCTCTTTCAACATCAGCATTACCATGTGGCAATGCCAGCACTCCTTTTACTACTTTTCCAAGCCTAGGGTACTTATCTTTGCCAATACCAGTTTTCAATTTCAGAATGTCTCTCCAATAATGATCAATCCTTCTCAACTCAACTTCATCATCTTTCTCAATTTTCCAAAGTCCCTCATCAATTTCTTCCCCTTGGTATACCTTCCATTCATCAGTGATCAATGCCACATCTTCTTCAGCAAAAGGTAACTTCCTTGCTACCCTTTCTATTGCTGAACTGCTACTGGGCTTAAGTCTATGTTCAGGATGTAAACAGCCCAAATCTTTCAGGAGTTCATTATCAAATGGAAAATTAGATAACAGGTATGAAACTCCAGTATTGAAAAACTTTCTTATATCTAAAAGTGCTCTTTTCTGTTTCCCAGAATCCAGATTCCCCAACACCTGTCTTGTTGAATCCCCAATTATCATCTCTTTGTCTGACAACTGATTCTGTAGCTCACCATGCTTTACCTCTTTCAGATCCTGTCCAGTTTTATTCTGATACACAGATGCTTTGACATATCTGCCCATCATCATGTAAACAAGCCGACACAGTTCTTCATATAACACATGAACTAACGGAGCTTCTGTCTGGAACAATTCCAGAAAGGAATGATACAGAGGCATCACTGACTGTAGGAAGTGAAGTTCAACTAAAGTTTGCTTATTCTGAAGTCTTGTACATGACCTTTTAAAGGCGGAACTGGTTGGAGCATGTTTTGGATCCTTGTTTGCAAGATCTGTAAAATATTTCTGGAGAGGCTCCCACTGTTCAATAAGCCTGTCCACTACAGGACCAAGTGTCAACCACCGCGAAGGCACATGTCTTAAGAAGGTATGGGTTTCAACTTCTTCTTCTAGCTGAATGAACTTGAAATCCTCTCTTCTGGCAGGTGATATCTTGAAAAAAGAATGAATGTCCACAGCAAGATCATCTGCTGGTGTCCCATATGCCTCAAGAGCCTTACAGAAACTATTGTGAACAACATGAAGGTTACATGTTCCAATGTTTATCATTCCTGGATTTCCAGCACCTTTCAGAGACGTATTAACAGCTCTAAATATGGTCTTATTTACATTTGGCCCATCACTGCTTAATGTAAGTATAGAGGATAAGTTAACCTTATCTTCCTCTAATTTGTCCACCATGGCAGCTGCAACCTTTGCACCTTCTGCATGTCCAAACATCAATGCTGTATAAAAACGTCTGACAACTTCATTCTGTTCTTCAGACCAGAAGCGGAAATGTAAGTCCATTTGTTTTGTCACCTGAGTTGTGGTGGTTTCATCATAGTGAAGAGTTACAGGGTTCTTACTTGCATTTACATCATATATTAACTGTTTTTGAAAATAGGGCCCTAATCCATCTGAAATAACATAAGACACTTTTGAGCGAGACAGCTGAAAGTTCTTGGAAATTGGACAGTGAAACATGGAATCAAATGTAGATCCAATACCGTCACATGATCTGTAGCTCAAATCCGAGCTCGCAACTTTCAAAGCCCAGACAGTTTCTGCTTTAACAACATCTGTTGTGTCGTATGCAATGGTCAAAGTTGAGCTAGTACTAGTTCCAGGCTGCTCAGTGTCTCTTTTTGTAGTTGCTGTAAGTTTTGACTGTCCTGGGCTAAGAACAGCATTTCTGATCCTGACATGCTTTTGGGATTTAGCATGTTGTATTAACTGATTTATGCCAGAGTTATCAACAGATATATCTTTATTGCACAATTTACAGTAGCCAGAATATACAGATGTAGAGCTGCTTGAACACCAACTATGTATGAAGTCACCATTGCCATCTTTTTGGAACCCCCAAGATGTTTTATACTGTGTCTTTCCACCAGGCATGACTTTTTCTGAAACTATCTCAAAATCTATCAAAAATCTGCAAATAGTAAGAAAAGCATGACATCATCAGAGAATATAATCATTATGATTAAAGCAGGATGACCACAGATAACACTATCAGGATCATTCCATGCAAATGATACTTATTAGAGCTATAGCTATTGATTTTCAGTACACTGACACAGATTTCAACACAAACTATCTAATTTGTATTGAACATCAATGCACTTACTCTGCAGCATTTTAAAAAATATAGGAATTTGGTAAAAAATATAGGAAATGGGGTTAAAATATAGGAAAAAAATAGGAAACCTGAAAAAATAGGAAAAAATAGGAAAAATAGGAACACTTGACAGCCTGATGTTCTCGGAGATGTTGCACTCCTTCCTGCGGATTGAACAACTTATTGGTCTAAACCACGACGGAACCAAGGGTGAGGATTGTGGCCACGTAAAATGTATTAAAGCCCAACCCCTTCTCGCCACAACGTGAAAAAGGTTTTACTGACCGTTGCCCAACGAAAAGGTAGGAATTAAATGTAGGTGACATCTTATACCACTACTCTTGGTGAAGGGAAGAAGGGAGAGTGACTAAGGGGGGGGGGGGGGGGGGGGCTATACATTACATTAAAGCTAAGGTATCAGTTATTATTAGTTGTGCGACTTATCAGAAAATAAGGTAACTTGGCAAGACATCAATAGAGACCCTTAGGTGGCCGGTAAAAATTGCGTGTTTAAAAAATTATAATTCCGATGTTAGTTGGGAAACCTTCAGCACAAATCGGAACCTGAGGTTAATTAACCTTGAAATATACAATCCATACATTAAATGTTGATATATGCAAGTCACAGTTTAGTTTTCGTGATCATTAAGAATCACTTGATTTTTCATCCGCTGACAAAATTGCTAGGTGGTGTATATTCACCTAACTAAATAAAAACCGGAAGGAAATAATCATCAGTAACTTTTCAAAGATATATATCTATTGGCCCCTGTTATGAAACGTCTACGACCAGCCAGTAAAATATATATTATTTTATGTATGTTTTAATGTGAGTTTTTGTCCTGATCTGTGACACACCAAGAAAAAGCGATAAAAGGGCCCATAATTATCTGAGATCCTTGTTCATACACAGAAAGAAACAGATGCACCAAGATTCACATGTTTGTTTGTTTGAGTTGAGGTCTAATGTCCTCGTCAACACTATTTAGGTCATTTTGGAGACGTTGCTTCCAATTTGTGGGACTTTGTCCCGACTTTGAGATGAAATGACATCTCCATCCCTGCTGCCCAATGAAACCAATGTGCTTTATATGTATTATATGGTCCGACTCGCCCCATTTTGCCTGGGCAGGCGTATGTGCGGTCGGTTTCATCTCTGCGTGGAAGCATCATGCAACCCAAACTATTTCTCCAAGCCCAGATGGGCGGGGTTCGTACAAAAATAACCGTTCTGCAAACTGACATAAAAGAAATTGCTTCATAACGTACTTAAAACAATTTTTAGTGTGAAAATAGTTTAAAATTTACAAATTTTGTGGGGGAGGGGTTGTTTCATGGTCAAAATTCATGGTAACATCGAATAAAGGTTCGTCAATGAATTTTGATGTCTTCGAGTATTTTCAAATATTTTGGCTGATGGCATAAATCAAAAGTCAGTTGTAAGCGCACGCTACTCATAATTAAACTAAATCCAACTATACCATTCGCATTGGGATGGGTGTAAACTGATAAAATTTCCAACCCTTTTCCCCGCCAGATTTGCAAAAGCATCATACGTCATATAGGTTTGGCTTCTAGCTCGATGAAACAGCACCAACAAATCGCGAAAATTCTGGGTGCATTAAATTTTTTTTGAAATCTGGTCCTAAATCACGGACTAATTAGATGCATTTACTGACACCAACATGTTGGTCCCTCGGTGTACGCCGGTGCCATGTCCCTCCCCTTTACTCCATACAAAACCTTATATCCCCACCCCTAACTTATATATATTCGTGTGACTTATGATTACGCATGCAGTGACACCAACCTGGGGGTTCCCCGCGCTGCTCCGGGGCCATGCCCCACCCCTTAATTTGATAAAAGGCTTAATATATCAAAAACCCTTCAGATCCTCACCTTAAAACTATATATATTCTTGTTCCTTAAGATAAGTATTCAGTGTGGGGTCCCTCGGGTGCGCCGGGGCCATGCCTCATCCCCTCCGATTCATAAAAGCCCTAATATCTCGGAAACCGTTCAGATCCGCACCCGAAAACCATATATATTCTTTTTCAATATGATCAGACGCATTCAGTCAGACCAATCCTTGAGTCCGCTGCAGCCATGCCCCAATCCATTCACTCCATAAAATATCCCAACCCAATGACCATATATAGCCTTGTTTTTATGATAAGGCACAATGAGTCAATTTGGAAACCAATCTGGTGGTCCGCCGGGGCCATTCCCTTTCCCACCACATTATAAAAGGCCTAATATCTAAAAAATGTTCAGAACCCCACCCCATAAACCATATATTTATATTCTTGGTCCTTATGACTGGACACATTCAGTGACGACTCCAATCCTGGGGTCCCCAGTGTGGCTGCTGGGGCCTCCCCAACCCCTCCACTTCATAAAAGGCCTTGAATCTCAGTAACTATTCAGACCCCACCCTAAACCAAATATAGTTTTGTTACTTATGATACGATGCATTCTGTGATACCAACCAGGAGTACGTGGGTGACATTCCCTACCCCTTCCACTTTATAAAGGGCCTAGCCTAACACCCCAGAAACAGAGTCTGCATGGTTGCTCTTTTTAATATGGGGGTTCGGTTTGAAGACTGTATAAGCGGTAGATGATAATCATATCTTGTTGTTCTATTGTAATGCCACAAACATGATGAAATAAAATCAAAATCTTGGAGCTTTCAGTGTAATGTAAGACAGTTGTAAGTAAAACAAATTGGTCTGAACTATATCGTTGTACTAATTAGGCCATTGTCAGTCCTGATGGTATAAATCACGTGATCATACCTAGTAATGTCGAGAAAAGTCATGACGCTGTCCGGGGCAGTGGAATGATATTTGTTGAAAATAATTTCTGTTTACTGTTTGGAAAATACAATGTAACTGGTTGTATATTGTAAACGGACGTGCACTTATGACCCTTTCCTAAAGCTTCTATAAACTTCGCTTAAGGTATTTTTCCATACTTAATTATGACGGAAACTCTGTGTTTCCAATATCAGTAACAGAGAATTGGAGACCACAATATTTTAAATACACATGCGCACGTACGCACAAACTCAGACAGGATAAATAGGTAGTGAGAAAAGCATACATACATACATACATACATACATACATACATACATACATACATACATACATACCTGTGCTAAGAATGGAGTGATCATGGCACCAACTCTGGCCCAGGAGGAAGATGTTCCTAATCCCGAGGCCCGTATAGACGTAGGGTACACCTTTAAATAATAGAACAGAAGATAAGATGATGAAAAACAGGGCGTATGACTGTACACCTTGATCATAATTATATTGTTCAAATTACGAAAACACACCTATACAACTACATTTTAAATGTTTTTCGCAGAAAAAAGGAAGATTTTATGATGAAAAATAGTGATATTTTTCTTAAATGCGTTCCAAATATAGATTGGTGGTCCACGTTAGAACAGCCTTGACGCGGCGGTCCTAACGACTACCCACAATCTATATTTCAGAGCAGAAATAAGAAAAATAATGTTTATCCCAGTAAACCCGGTTTTTCTATATAAAAGTGGGGTTAGAGGGGGTCAAAATCATATAGGCGTGTTTTCCTGATGATACATGACGAGGTCTCTGGCTCGTGTAATTTTATTTTAATGATTTATGTAACTTTATAGAGTAACACCTGTCTCAACTCGAAAAAATTAATACTTAGAAAAACACTGAAAAGGATGGTTGATCGTTCTAATGACTATGATCATATTTTCTGTCTGAAAACAAATTAAATGTATTATGCTGGAAAACCGTATTGGTTTTAAGAATACAATAATGAGCTCCATCATATGTGAGCTGTACGGCTTGCATTTAATGATCAGCATATTTTAAGTGAATTAAAACCTCGTAAGAAATGAACCAAAATTATCAAATATAAACTTAAAAAACAGTTATAAGAAAATGCAACTTACCTCTGACGTATAAATATAAACAAAATTAAATATCCCAGTTGAAAATCCTCGCACCATAAAAATAAAGACAGTAAGAACTTCTTGTGAGACATGAATTTGTATGAGCAAGAAGAAAATTGAACATCCTAGAAAATTGATAGCCCCTGTCCATCGTCGACCAACTAGATCCAGGAGTGCCATATTAAGCGGGAGTGCTGAAACAAGAAAGTGGCAAAAGCCATCTAAACAGCCGAGAGAGATATTCCAGTTAACTTAATTTAACATTACTGCAGCGGGTTTTAAGTGTCATGTAGTAAAAGTAAACGCCTCCCCATCCTTCATGGTAGTGCAGTTAAAATATTTATTCACATTACGAAAACGTGCCTGTTCAAATACATTACGAAAACACGCCTATTCAACTACATTGCAAATTTTATCGCCGAAAACTGAAAAATTTCAGATGAAAAATTGTAATATTTTTCTTATTTCTGCTCAAAATATTGATTGGTGGTACACGTTAGAACCGCCTCATCGAGGCGGTTCTAACGAGTACCCACACTCTATGCCTTAGAGCAGGAATAAGAAGGAAAACAATGTATACCCCTGCAAACCCAAGTTTTACTATATAAAAGTGGGGTTATCAGGGGTCGAAATTATATAGGCATGTTTTCGTAATGATTGGAAAATTTACCACCAGAAAACTGAAAATTTTCAGATAAAAATTCTGATATTTTTCCTAGTTATGCTCAAAGCAAATGTTTTTGAGCAGAAATAAGAAAAAAATATATACCCCTGTAAACCCCAGTTTTACTGCATTAAAGTGGGGTTTAAGGGGGCCAAAATTATACAGACATGTTTTCGTGATGATCTGAGATCATTGTGCATCTTCCAGTATTTTGAAATCAGTTGCCAAAAGCAGTCAAATTTAAATGTACTTTTAACACAAAATCAAAAGTAATCATTAATTGGTTTTTAGCTTGGATACGGAAGTTTTTCACAATCAAAAACGTCAACTAAAAGTATTTCTGAGACTGAGACTGTGATGACAGTAGAGCTGGAAAGGAACCTTCATTGATCTAGCAGATACGGAAACAGGTGGAAATAAAGGACTGCGTTTACTTCAACACAGATAAACACATATTAGCCAAACGTTTAAAACTAACCACATTCGTTTTATCGTTTTTCTTCACATCATTAACAATATTACTACAATGCAAGCGAATATGTCAGTAAACCATATTACTAAAAGGTTTAGCTCAAATGAGAATATTGCACCAAGACGGTTCATGAAAGTTGGTGTCCCCATTTTCAAAGTCACAAAGAATTGGTATCTCGTGGTGGGTGAGATTAAATGATCACGTGAAGAAGTGCGTGAAATGAAGACCCCCATAAACCCCACTTTATACAGAGAAAGCTGGGGTTTACGGGGGTAAACATTATGTTTTTCTTATTTCTGCTCCAAGACATAGGTTGTGATACTCGTTAGAACAGCCTCACTGCGCCACTTCCAACGAGAACCCTCAAACTATGTTTTGAACATTTATAACAAAAATATCAAGGATTTTCACTACAAAAGTAGCCATTTTGGAGATGTGAAACATGCATTATGTCGCAAGGGTGTAATTTCATATTTAAGCCAGTGCATGACAAAACCTACAATAAGACATGTGCGCCCATCGAAGGCTCAGATCAGCCTAGGCACCAGTGGCTTCTCTTGCTGCATGGAGGAGCGTTGGGCCCTTAGCTATCCTTACAGCGCACAACGAAGACTCTGATCAGACTGCATGGATGCGCAGGCTGATCTTAGTCTTCGGACGACGCACATGTCTTATAGTAGGTTTTGTCATGCGCTGGCTCATTAAGAAAGTGATTTTTCACAAATTATAACAATATGATGGGTTTTATGAATTTTAAAATTGGGATACCGTGCTCATTGAGGTATCCTGGACGAAATGCAATGGATTTTGTCAAACAGTTTGATGTGTAAGTTGGCTAATTAATCTGCCTATTCGGGAATGTAAGCAGAACCACGCGATTGTTTTTGTTCCGAGGAGATTCGACAAAACGGCTGTGGCTGGTTACAACTTTTGGCTAATAATTTTCATTATTCGTTACCTTAACACGCCCATACAATATAATGTGATTTTTGTGGCTGTAAATGACAATTTTCAGACTAGAATCGCGCAGTCGACGGCACTCCATCGCATAGTCTCACGCTTCCATTCGATGTGATATGTTACATGACTATGTTTTGAAAACTTTGATAATTGACCCCGGGGACCCTCTCCCTGGCCCTGCCCCTTGGGATGGGATCAAAATTAAGAAAGTGTAATGCACTCCCCAAACCAATGATTTATCAGTTCCTAGGGATTTAAGTTTCAATCTCTTACAGTCTAGGAGGACTGTTATCCGGTAATCGTTATGGCGGGGATGGGGGTGACCTCCACATTGACCAGAGGAGTCAAATTTTGATTGCAATGTATTATACGCATCATGTTATTCGATTTGATCTGTTACATATGGTGGTGTATTTCTGCCACGAGATAGCTAGATAGCGATCACGATAATTTAGGAAAGTATCGCGATATTTTTAGTTTTCTGACGGATAACAGAAAATGTTATCGCGATAATACTAACATCATACCGGACTTATACGGACATCACCTTTCTCAGCTGTGCTGAAAATCAAGGGAATTAACGCGAACAAGACAGAAAATAAATGGTTATCTCCCCAAGGACTCGACTACCTCCAGTGCAAATTGCCTCAGGCAAATTGTAAATCGTACATTTTTAGGACCGCTTTTTATATACTATATAGGTGACTGTTTTAATTTAAGAAAGTGGAGGTTGTGTTATGGTGTATCTTGAAAAAAAAAAACAACAAAAAAACAATTGAATGAAAAAGAATAAACATAGATGATGTATTATATATGATTACAAATAGTATCTTCCAGTGTCAAATATATCAATTGTATTTAGTCTGAATTCAGTCTGAAATACATAAATGTACAAGCCAACAGTGTAAAATGCAACAAGGTTTTGAACATTTTATAATGTGCAACATAAATTTTCAAGAATTGCTGGAATGAAATATTATACAAAATAAGATAAAATAAAATAAAATAAAAAATAAAACGATCAGTAGCGTATGCTCAAGAAACGCAAAGTTGTTAAACACAACATGACTAGTCCGACGAAAATAATCTAATTATCAAGTTTTTTTTTAAATATTTTTGTTGTTAATTCCAAGCCCAAATGATGTTTCATATCACTTGTGAATCGTCTGCAGCAAACGATTCACGTGAAATGTCAAGCCTTGTTCGCGTTGGAAATTAAGAAAAAAATATTTGAAAGTGTTTTCTGCTACTGATCCCAGAGCTTGGAAGATAGTATTGTTCGGTAGCCAGGCAAAATTCCCCCGGACTTAATCCCCCCCCCCACCGACAAAGGCGGACAAAATCCCCCTCGGACAAAATCCCCCCCCCCCCACCGGACAAAATCCCCCTCGCTGTATGTCAGGCTGGACAAAATCCCCACCCCCCCCCCCCGGAAAAAATCACCCTTGCTCTAAATTGTTCTAGCTAATTATCCTTCCACTACCCATAATCTATGTTTTTGAGCAGAAATATGAAAAATATTGGAATCTGTTATTGGAATATGTCAATTTAACTGATCATGCCAGACATAATCCTAATGGGTTGAGAGGTCCATACAACCCCAAAGCACACATGTACAATTACAAAAAGTTAATACAAGTATGTCCTTTTTACTTTGATCTTACAAGCAACGTCTCCAAAATGACCTATACAGTAGTGACGGGCAATAATTTGTCCATGAGCACCAATATAGCTTTGACAGTACTGCACCAAATCGGATATGGAATCTGCAGTTTTCAAAACGACAGACTGATTTTCAAAAACCAGTAATTGTGCATGTGGAGGTGTGCGGGATACTGTCCACCTTTATAAACAGCAGGGGGGGGGGACTATCGGGGGGATTTTGTCCGGGGGGATTTTGTCCACCTGAACAAATGTTGGGGTGGGGGGGGGGTTGTCCGCCTTTACAAAAAGGGGGATTTTCTCCGGGGGGATTGTGTCCGGGGGGATTTTGTCCTAAAATCTATTGTTCATGTTGCTATTACATTAAATCATATTTAGCCGATCAATCGAAGACGCAGTCTGTGTGAAATTATTCATCGGGTCTCTGTATGTAGCAGAATCTCATCTCCCCTCAGGCGAATTAAACAGACTCGGACCAGACTGCGTGTATTCGCAAACTGATCCCGGTCTTTGTTTATTGCACACAATAAGGTCATAATATTGAGCCGGAACCCATGATTTAGTTTTTGCTTGCTTTGACAGTCCAATGACTCAGATCAGACTGCACCCGTTCGTATTCCTCTATCCGATTCGCGTTTGGCAAGAGCACCAGGATAATATAAATCAATGCTAGAAAAACAACCTAGTTGATTGCTGTCTATTCATTTAATAGGTGATATTCTTATATACTTAATGCCTCGGGCGGTCCTCAGTCTACCTTTCCAATGATGTTCACCCGTGACTTCGCGATTTTACGCGGTGTTTAACCCATTTAGTACCGGAAACCCCGAAAACAGGTACCCTGGCAAACAGTGCAGGCCCAGATCAGACGCCGCAGAACGCGGCGCCTGATCAGGGCCTACACTGTTTGCTAAAAGTTCAGCCATTTTCCAAATGAATTTTGAAGAAAACACAACCTGACACCCCTAAATCATGAAATGGACTTGTACTATATATAAGGAGGAACATTCCATTTGGTACAAAAAGGGTTAACAGGGATTAATATAATTATTGTTTTTTTACGCCAAGGTCATTTTCTCGAAAAACACTATTGATTTTGCCTTTATCTCTTTATAATTTATTCAAAGTCTTAAGTAAATCTGATGGGTCCGAGCTTAAAGTGAGACAGAGAGGGAGGTGATTACAAAAAAAAAAACAGACTGAATTATTATTCTTGCTATTATTATTATTATTATTATTATCATTATAAGTATCATTATCATTACCTTCATTTTTTTACTTTGATTAGTATATTATTATCACAAATACCCACAAGCTATATTTTAGAAATAATATTAGAAAAATTTCGAAAACACGCCTATTCAAATATATTGAAAAACAAATCCACTAAAATTTTCCACAGAAAAAAAAATGGTTTTCTTCATATTTCGGCGGTTTTAACGAGTACCCACAATCTATGTTTTTGAGCAGAAATAAGAAAAAATAATGTTTACCCCTGTAAAACCCAGTTTTACTTAATAAAAGTGGGGTTTAATAAGGTAAAAATTATATAGGCGTGTTTTTGTGATGATTCATCCAATACGTTTGCATAGTCGTGAACAAAAACTGTTAACAGGCGCCCGCTTGACACGCGCCAATCTGCGCGTCGATGTGTAAGAAAATGATTAATTATCAGCTCTACTCAACAGTGCAATAAATGGACAATAAACGATTGCAGGGAATAATCCTGGACTCAAACTTTTTTTGTAACACGAGCAAAAATACGATAAACATTTTACCACCAAATCATGAAAATTTGCGGATAAAATCTGATATTTTTTATATTTCTGCTCAAAGCATAGATTTGGGCTACATAGTAGAACCACCTCGGCGAGGTGGTACTAGCGAGTAATCACAATCAAGGTTTTTGAGCAGAAATAAGAAAATAAATATCCCAGTTTTACTATATAAAAGAGGGTTTAAGGGGGTCAAAATAAATCCAGAAAAAGCTGTTTGTCTTACAATTACGTGCATGAGAGAGATAGATCTTTGTCCTTTCTTAATAAATATTTATCCACTCCAGGACAGGTTTTTAAGGTCCATTTCTCCAAAAGTAAAGTCCTACCAGAATCTAGCCTTTAGTAGTCTTTAGGTTGGCGCGGTTTTAATGTTAATATCATGATCTGTAAAGCATTCTGACTCGATTTCAGTTTGTCGATGTGTAAACGAGAAAATGTTTTGAGCAGTAAGTGACAGGTTTGTAGAACATTGCATAATCTTCACAGTTTTCAGAACAATATAATTATCTGTCTTTTCTGGCCCCTGTCGGCAAATCTACTTCAATATAATTTAATAAAATTTGGAGCCACATTTAGAACAGAAGGTCACTTAATGAAACTAAACAATTACAAAACCAGGCCTATTCAAATACACATGTATACACATGTATATTGAAAAGTTTATCACTAAAATGATTCAAGAAAGGCAGTTGACAGTTTCTGGAGGAAGAATGTTCACTCTACTGGTTAACCGCCTACGTAAAAGCATGCCCAGGATTAGTGTAGATAGGTTAACTAAAAATGATCTAAATAGTGTTGACTGGGCCGTAAAATCCATCACAAACAAAGAGTCAAACAAACAAACAAAATCATTATGAATGAAAATCATCAGTTAAAAAATACCTTATTTTCTAATTTCTGCTCAAAACAAAGTGTGTGGATACTCACCAGAACCGCCTCGACGAGGCGGTCAAACGGGCACAAAACATAGTTTGTGGGTACTCGTTAGAACCCTCTCGGCGTTGCAAACGGGTACCCACAATCTATGTTTTTAAGCAGAAAAAAATGTGTACAACTGTAAACCCTGTTATACTGCAAAAAGTGGGGTTTAAGGGGGTCAAAATTATGCAGCGTGTTTTATGATGGTCAAACCAAAGTAACAAACACCTTATTCCATTTCAAACTGATAATTAAGCATATCGTAGGCGTAATAATCTTTGTTTTCGAAAACATTTACATTTGAGAATACATCTAAATAAATAAATAAATAAATAAATAAATATCCCGAACCATACAGTTCAAGAAGCACGTCGTTGGCGTAATATATTCTTTGTTATTGTTTACCTTAGTAACAACCGCTGACTGCTGGTTACCAAGGTAAACTGGAAATAGAAAAGGAGGGTAGTGTATTTCATTTTCAAAAAGGACCAAATTATTCTCATTTCTATTTTACAAAATTTATATGGACGTGTTCGCAATACATTTGCCAACATACTCCCGCTTGCACAGAATAAAAATAACAACTTACAAAAAAGTTATGACAATATATTCATCCGTTTTTGTCGCTTCATTCAGTAGTTTTACTATATATTCTATACATTTCGAGGGTGCCTCCAATTATATGTAAAAAGGACCAAAAAGTTGTTAATAAAACTTCATGAAAAATACATGTGTGCATTCGTAAATGAATGCAGAATCATGAACCGCTGGCACAGAAAAGATATTGCTATTACTATTTATTTTATAGGGAAATAATTATCAATTTCCTATATAAATCTATGTATTTACTTTAACCGACTGCAGTTACCTGGATGTCCGTTAAAGTTCGACATGTTATTATCTCGCTTTTTTCGCGATAGTGCCCAGAACTGCCACAAGGTAGCCAGATAACTATCGTGATAATGTAAAACTTATCGCGAAAGGTCTCAAGTTTCCTGAAAATAATATCGCAATAATGTGGCCGATGTCACTCCCTGCTATTCGTTTCGCCTCTATTTCTCACCTTAATCGTTTAGTTTCCAAACCCTAGTCGTTTCGCCCCAACCCACCCCCTTTCGGGAAGTGTAGAGACCACAAGACAGACCGTACCATCTTTTGTTGATCTCTCTTTCTCTCTCTGGTGTGGTTTAACGCATACATGTTTACAGTATCAACAAATATAATCCAAAATTTAGATTTCTATTTATAGATAACATGCTATTAAAACTGCAGAAATATCAAGAAAATATTTTAAACTATCGCGATAATATTTCCTGGAAAATCTAAATTTATAGATAATCTTTTCAGTTTCGCAATATTTTTTTTAAAATATCGCGATAGTTATTTAGCTACCTCGTGGCAGCTCTGGGCACTGTTACATCAAAAAGCGAGATACTAATGATAATTTTTCGCGATAAATTTTTCAGTTATCTGGCAGTAAACTAAAAATAATCGCGATACTTTTTCTATACTATCGCGATAGCTATCTGGCTACCTCGTGGCAGAAATATGCCACCATAGTTACACAATCGTGTTCTGAAAATATTGAGTTTGACACCCGGGGCCTCTCCCGTTGGCTCCGCCCCAAGGGCAGAGATCAAAATTCCGAAAGCGTCATGCGCTGCCCAGTCCAAAAGGTCTATCAGTTCCCAAGGTTTCCAGTTTCTATCTCTAACGGTCCAGTAATCGTCAGAAAGGGGGTATGGTGGAATTTTTGTCCTATGGTGACCTCCACATTGACCCGCGGAGTCAAATGTTGATTGCAATGTATTCTTTTCATCTTGCCATTCGATTTGGTATGCTACATGCCGATTTCCTGAAAACTTTGATTTTTGACCCCGAGCCCCCCTCCACTAGCCCTGCCCGAAGGGGTGGGATCAAAATTTCAGGTGGAAAGTGGCATGCACTCCCCAGGTTTCAAGTTTCTATCTGTTACGGTCTAGGAGGAGTTAGTGGGTAAGATGGACGGACGCAGGGACGGACGGACGGAAGGCGAAGACGATAACAATATCCCCACTTTTTCTACGAAAAGCTTGGGGAAAGGAAAATTTGAACTCTTGAGTATCTAGAAATAAAGCAGAAATAAGACAATAATGTAAGCCCGAGTATATATCATGTTTCCCAACAAACATAGGGGTTTTACAATCATCCGTTTCCATGGCACAGCGCTGTTTACAAGATACCGGAGGTTGCGATGTAGTATTGTAGGTAGTCTTACCTACAAGAAAGGTCGTTCAGCTTTATGTGTGAATGACCTTTACAGTGTTGATGGGGACGTTAAGCCTAAAATCAAACGAACAAAACAAAGCTTTATGTGAACACATCTATTTCACGTAAAGGTACAGAAGAGAACGTGTACAGTGCTTTGATTACTAACTATTACCAAAGGAAGCAGCAAAATAATCATCATCATTACGCAAACACGCCTATACAAATACATTGCATCCTTTATCGCCGAAAAAATGAAAATTTTATTATGAAAAATTGTGATATTTTTCTTATTTCTGCTCAAAATATAGATTGTGGGCACTCGTTAGAACCGCCTCATCGGGGCGGTTCTAACGAGTACCCACAAGCTATATTTTAGAGCAGAAATAAGAAAACATAAGGTATACCCCCAGAAACCCAGTTTTACTATATAAAAATGGGGTTCAAGGGGGTCAAAATTATATAGGCGTGTTTTCGTGATGTGATTTTAATTTTGACATTTATTGCAACAAGAGAATAAATAATGCATAGGTTTAATGAGACTTTACCATTTTGTTTACAACCTTATGCTGTATGATATAAACTGTTATTTTATGGCTATAAAGTAAAAATTTTCTGATGAAAAAATGTTTGTTAGGATCCGAGATGCCCAGTCAACAGACAGTTTTGCAAACTTCAGTACTAACAGTCAAGCGTCTCAAAGACCACGACTTTTATTTTCCATCTGTCACTTGCACTTTGCTTCCAAATACAACCCTGAAAGTTCTGTGTGACGGCGGCGGAACCTCTCTAATACTTCATCATAGTTTATCCCGTTTATGTTGAAAATGGAATAGTTGTCTAGTTTTGGATTGCATGCTAGTGGGCATAGGCAGTTTGCACGCTAAAGTACTGCTTCTGAAGAGTCAATAAATTCGAGACTCATATTTTCTGTCTGACATGTGTTCTTTGTTCCCAAAGGCATTCTTTACAGCGAAATATGATAAGAGATTGAAAAACTGTTTGTAGCAGTAAGGTACTGACTTAAACCAATTTAGCACATGAACCAAATTTCTAATTAGATCAGGGTGCGTTCTAGGCTCCACTTAGGTATAGCAAAACACATCATACCATCCAGCCACAAGTCATTTAAACTTTTTTTTCATGGCAGGTCCACTTTACAAAAGACACTTGCTCTTGAACTTTGCATCATGAAAACACGCCTATATAATTTTGACCCCCTTGAACCCCACGTTTATTTAGTAAAACTGGGGTTTTCAGGGGTAAACCTTATTTTTCTTATTTTACTCTAAAATATATATTGTGGGTACTCGTGAGAACCGCCCCGATGAGGCGGTTCTAACAAGTACCCACAATCTAAATTTTGAGCAGAAATAAGAAACATATAACTATTTTTCATCATACAATTTTCTTTTTTTTTCGGTGGTAAAGTTTACAATGTATTTGTATAGGCGTGTTTTCGTAATAGTCATCCATCGTTTGTGTTCATTGTATCCTTTGTTTCGTTGGTAATATTTGCGCAACTTCCCCATCAGTTTGAACTTTTAGCCGAGAGTTGTGGCGATGAGACATTTCTACAATATATCCCATGATACAGAGCAGAAAAAGTATTTTATTATATCAAACAAGACCATATTTCCATTGGAAGCCTTATTTATGGGACAATATGATAGTCTGGGGAGTAAGGGAAACGTCAGAAATTGATGGATCAGGGGATATAATGACTTATAACTAGTAAATTGCTGCATAAAATCGTTAACAATGTTCAGTTTGTACAGTAAAATGAAAAAGTAAATGTATCTTTCCAAAACTGACAACCTTGTTAAACCAACCAAATGATGACCCCTGGGCGATGATGACGGGTTTTGAAACGAAACTAACTCTACCCAGGGGATACGGACTAACAGAAAAAGCACCCACGGGAACAGTACATACCCTTTCCTTTATGGGGAATCAAACGTATACTTGCTGAAGACAGGTTGCTTGCTTAACAGGGGTTGCCATTTTGGTTTTAACTGAAAGGTGTTCTACTCATCTGGGTAACATATGTAATAGGCAGGGATTATATTGATTTCATTGTCTGAAGCTCATACGTAGACAGTAAAAAGTGCTAAAATCATACAGGATTGACCAGACAGGTTGTCATTGACTACCTATATACGAGGTATCAATGCCGAAGTATTATAGTTTGATAGTTATAATATATTCAGGAAAAATCATTCATAAGATATCATTCCGACACATGTACTCAAATAGACAAGGCCATCTTCATGTACAGTACCTTGCCATGTGTGTTTGACACAAAGCTTCACACCTTAAACTTATTAAATGGTGAATCAAAAAACCAATTTAGGAATAAGATGTGCATCAAACGAATATATAATACGAGGACTGTTCAAATATGAATGCAACTAAGCACATAAAAATGATTTCGTGATAGATTTCGATGAAATATTTATTTTGTTCCCTCAAAGTATTCCCCTTTAACAGATATACAAACTTTCAGTCTTCTGATCCAATCATTGAATGCATTTTGGTAGTCTTTTCGAGGTATACTATGAAGGCACTGGAAAATTGCAGAATCAAGGTGTTTGTGCGGTACAGATTTTCGACCAGAAAGGTATTTTTTCAGCCGCGGGAACAAAAAAAAAGTCACACGGGGCAAGGTCAGGGGAATACGGGGGGGGGGGGGGGGGGTGAGGGAGTTCAACAACCTTTTCCTGCTTCAGATAGTCTTGCACAATGAACGCCTTGTGCGATGACGCATTGTCATGTAGCAACCTGACTTTGGCCAAACCAGTTGCGGGTCTTCGTTCTTTGAAATATTTCTTCAATTTTCGAAGAACTTTATTCTTGTAAAACTTCGCATTTACAGATTTGCCTTTAGGCACAGCAACCTGAATAGCAGGACCCGGATCGGAAAAGAAAATGGCATACATTACCTTCTTGACACCCATGGTCCGCTTTGCAATGCATGGTCTTTTGCAATACTTTGTTGCTCATATTTTATTCTGAATCTTTCGTTTTGGCTCAAAAAAGTGAACCCATGTCTCGTCACCTGTGACGACATTAGCGAAAGACTGTGCATTGTAATTTGGAAACTTTATAAGCAGCTTCTTGGCGCACTGAACGCGTGTCTTTTTCAGCTCATCTGTCAACAGATGGGGAATCCATCTAGCACAGATATTTCTCATTTTCAAATCCCGTTTCAGAATTGTATGAGCTGCTCCTAATAAGATGCCAACCATACTAGCTATTCGCCTAGTGATGTATCGTGCATCGGTAGCGACTCTTCTTTCACTCTAGCAACCATCTTGGCAGATGTTGCTCTTTTCGGCCGACGATCATGTGGTGCATCTTCTGTTGAGCCTAGCCCAAAGCTGAATTTCTTACACCAACGAAAAACTGTCGGAAAAGACATTTCATTATGCCCATAAACCGAACATATTTCATCAAAAATGTCTTTGCACCGTATACCAAGAATACAACGATTCTTAATATAGGACCGTATTTCAACGCCGTACTCTGACCTTCTTCCAACCATGTTTTGTATTAGTATACAAGAGTAGACAGTGTTTATCGAACGATATACATGGACGGCTTTTAACAGGTTTGGTATCAATGTATAGGTAAAATGTTTTTCTACGCTGTGATATTTATTTCCAGGTGATCTTCGCATTAGTGCATGAGAAAACGTTCTACTTGCATTCATATTTGAACAGTCCCCGTAAAACTGCAAGCACTGCATGATGCCCCGCCACTACAACTACATCAAGCAAGTGCCATATCACAGTGAAATAAAAACCTAATGGCTGTTTCCCCCCACCCTAGTGATGTACCCATGCAAGTTTGGTAAGAATCAATCATCAAGTTCAGGGGATATAGAGCTTCAAACAGACTACATGATAGAAATGACTATGTTCAATGTTCAAGGGGCGATAACTCCAAAAGTAGGAAAATCCGAGTTATGGTTCATATATTGTGCATGTCTGTGAAGGTTAGTGCAAACATCTCAAATGGTATCAAAGTTATGGAACGGACTCGAAACTGATAGCAACTGCTATATTCAAAGTTCAAAGGACAATTACTCCAATAGTAGGACAATCAGAGTTATTGTTCATATGTTTTGCACGTTGTCTCATGGTGTTCTAAATATGTGTGAGGTTTCATGGAAATATCTCAAATGGTATCAAAGTTATGGAGCGGACACGAAACCTTGATAGAAATGGCTATGTTCAATGTTCAAAGGACAATAACTCCAAAAGTATGAAAATCAGAATTACGGTTCTTACGCATTGCGCGTCGTCTGATAGTGCTCTACATATCTGTGAAGTTTCGTGAAAATATATCAAAACGGTACCAGAGTTATGGGGCCCACACGAAACTGATAGCAACAACTTTATTCAATGTTCAAAGGGCAATAATTCCAAAAGTAGGAAAATCAGAGTTATGGTTCATATGTTCTGCAAGTCATCTGTTAGTGCTCTACATATCTGTGAAGTTTCGTAAAAATATCTCAAACGGTATTAGAGTTATGAACGGACACGAAACCGATAGCAACAGCTATATTCAAAGTTCCAAGGGCAATAACTCTAGAAGTAGAAAAATCAGAATTACGGTTTATATGTTCTGCACGTCGTCTGATAGTGCTTTACAAATCTGTGAAGTTTCGTGAAAACATCTCAAACGCTATGGAGCTGACACGGAACTACAGGGCGCTGACGGACGGACACTCAAAATTTCGGAGGGTATAACATAATAGCCCGCCATTTTTTTCATGCGGACTGAGCAAATTATCTGTCTAAACCACGACAGAAGTAATAGTGAGGATTGTGGTCGCATAAAATCGATTTAAGCCCCCAAGTGAAATACTTTTCACTGACCGTTCCAAGGCGGCTCTTCTGTCGGGGATTATTCTGTTGTAGCTCATCTTTGAATGCATGTATCACATATATTTATTTGTTTTGGATAGCCAATCGGCCATGTTGTTGGAAAGTGACTGTCCCTTTGGCTTTTCATTAGTGATGTTTCCATGAGGTTCTATATATTTCATGCCCGTGCTTCTTTCGCTTTGGTGTCTCTGTTAACTTCTCGAATCCTAACCATTGCCTTTAATGTCTATTTTGTAATTACGGTCTTTCTGTTACAATGTGCTCCTCTCCATTTTGTAAAGCTGTACACCTAAACTAATGATATAGAGTTTATTTGGTTGTTTAGATCGATTACGTTGAAATAATTCACAAGTGTTCTAAGGCTTCCGAGTAAAAAACGAGTGAGCGATAGCGAACGAGTTTTTTACACGAAAGCCTCAGAAAACGAGTCGATTAGTTCTGCGTAATCAATCGAAACAACAAAATAAACTGTTTATTACATTTCCATTCATGTTTTACCTTTGAATTTTTAAATTCAACCATTCTGATTTGCAACCAAAGTAGTTCCAGTAGTTTTCCTTTCAATGCAAAAATCATCCTGTCCTTGGAATGCATCTGCACAAATGTCATGAAACTGGAACTGTATTTTAAAGAAAAAATGCTTTATCATCGTCTTGCTGGTCTCTCCTCAAAAACGTCAGCTAGACGCGAAAATTGAAGTCTGATTTCTATGATTTTATCAGATTTTCCGTCAAACGTCAACTATTGTTATTGCTGTTACCAACGACGTCAGCAACGTCGCCTAGCAATTATGACGTTAAAACGTTTGAAACGAAGAAATGAAATAATTCACTGTTGAACGATTATCGGGTTTTCTTTCAGTGAGAAAAATAGGTAATTCATTGTTGGAAATGTAATAAAAACCTTTACTGCATCTAAAGGTGACATATCTGCAGTTCAAAATACACATGGCATGGCAAATATCTTCTGCTACTACTTAACTTGTGCTTAAGAAAACATAAATTCGTCGATTTGTATGGAACCTACTTATTGACAACAAGGAACTGTTATTATCTAAATGTTTATCTCAATGTAGCCGGGCTGTCGGGTGGATGACGTTTCTGAGAAAGAGCTAAGCATCTCATGTTTGTAAACAAGTAAGCCAAAACAAACATACCTACGAACTCTCCGGCTGTGCTGACAACCATTGATATGTAGTCATCCTTTTTCAACAAATTGCACTTACACCCTAGGCCACCTGTTCATAAAATATAAAGGCAAATTTGAAATCTGTTTAAAAGTACCATCGAAATATATAGAGGATCTTACATGAATATTCTTACATGAATATTCATGTATTATCGAATTTATTAAACGAGTTGAGGAAAAGGGATAAAATGCGAGGCTTTGCCGAGCATTTTATGACTTTTCCTCAACGAGTTTAATAAATTCAATAATTCATGACCACGAATGCAAGATTCGATTTATTATATGACATTTAAAACGAATTTTATTCATAATTTTTTTGCAAAAATGTCAATATTCCGCCATTAGTAAACGCGACGTCGTCAATGACATCGTACATGTAACGTTACGGGGTGTATCTAACTAATTTGCATATTTAATCCACTAGTGGATTATCGAATTTATTACATGGTGTTATAACACTCTCAGACGCGACGTCATATGATATTTTTTTTTCGATATGACTAGCATGTATCTATATGCGTATCATCCGTTGTACCATGCCAAAATGTATCACTGATGACACGCTGACTGCCAATGACTTCTCAAATGGCGGACACTGAAGTGGTTTTAATACTGATAAAGTTACTTTTGGATAAAAGAACACACAAAAGGCAATAGCAACCCATAGTTTGGCTAGCTAATGTTCGGGAAATACGTATCGATCAGTTTTTAATCAAACATGACTTGGAGAAGCCTTTATGTGCTCTGGTCCTTAGGTTATAAAACTTTTTTCATGCTCAAAGTATATGAGTATGGTTTGTTATACTCATTAATATTAACCCTTATCTTGCTGCTCACGACAACCCATATCTTTGCAACCAGTGTAGATCCTGAACAGATGGCTTCTTCAGAAGCCATCTGATCAGGATCTACACTGTTTGGTATTCAGTTTATGAATTTGTACCAATAAATTACAGCAAGTAATTTGATTGATTGATAGACAGAAATGGGTGTGGCTTGAATGAATATTCAGCAAAATAAGGGTTAAAATACAAACAAATCATCTCACCACAGAAAGTCATTTATCCTGCTCATAAATTTTAAACAAATGTTGACATTTCGAAATTTATGAGCAGGACAAATTTCATGCTCAAGTGAGATCAACATGAAAAAAGTTTTATAACCTCGGGCCCTGTTTGGATAACACATCTGAGATTATAAGAATCTTATATGGTATCTGTTGTAGACAGGCGTTTCCAACACGAAGAATGACCGGGCTGAGCGGAACCGGTGTAATTTTGTAGATGGGCGTTTCCAAACCGAGGGATGGAACCAACATAACTGGTAAGAAAAGGTCACTCAGAAAAGGCCACAATCTATGAACACAGCCGTCTCAAGTCACCTATAGAAAGTGACTCGCCTGTGACGGAGGCACACACAAAAACAGACGCAACATGAACCAACGGCACAAAGCCAAATAACAAATAAGGCACTGCAAAAGAACGACCATCTTGGGACGGTCAGAAGTTACCGCATTAGAGTTTTATCTTGCACAACAGCACCAAAAATTTTCTATTTACTTTACTAAACAGTTTATTTTTCGCGCACTTTAATTATGTACTTTGCAAGTCCCCTTAAACATTTTCCTGCTGAATAAAGTAATTCAACGTACCCAATTTCGACCATCAGCCAATCAAATAACTTCATATAATACATTCGTATAATTTGCAAAATAAATGACAAAGTGTAGCTCCTGCTCATGGTTTAGAAACCAATTGATCTGGATCTACACTGTTGTCCAAGGTAGGGGTTGCCGTGTTCACTAAAGCCTATTCCATTTTACTTCTATTTCTGCTACGAAAAGAGATTGAGGCCGTTCTCACGAGTACCAACAATATATTATTTGGAACAAAAATTATGGAACTTCACGTATGTCCTCGTAAACATATACAGTGCAGTTGTCAAGGATATTAATTTCACGGATTTATGAACGTGATGAAAAATAATGAAAAACCAGTGCTTCAGCTGAAGTGCACGACCCGCCGGATGCTTTTAGCTTTATGAGTGTTACCATGTATGGGTATGGCGGCCATTTTGGTCATGTGACCTGGACCTAAAACGGTACCCCCAATAAATGCGCCTTATCGTAAGGAGCAAAAATATATCTTATACTTTAGTACTGTATTCTGAATCGTTTGCAGGATAAAATGCATTCTCACTTTTACAATACAATAGCATATGTGTCAAAGTTTGACCTAGGCATAAAGAAGGTCAAGGTCAACCCAGGGTCACCATTTTAGCAATTTATGATGGACCTACGTCTCAGATGTTATTTATCAAGTTTCGTGGAAATCTGCCCAGTGGTTCTGGAGAAGACTATTTTTGAAGGGTTTTTACCATATATGGCTTTGCGGCCGTTTTGGTCATGTGACCTGGACCCCATGAGCAAATTTTGGTTTCCCTCATCCCATAGAGGCTCCATATGAAATTTGACTTCAATCGGCCCAACGGTTTCCGAGAAGAAACAGTTCGAAATTTTTCACATTTTTCGCCTCGGCGAGGCTATACTAAATGGAATGTAATATTTCGCAAGTTCATTGGTGAGATCTCATTGATATCTATCAATATGCCAAAAATTGTTTAAATATTCCAAGCGGTTAAGTCACTATCACCATTTTTCACAAACGGGTTACGGACGGACCCAGAGAAGATCAAGGTCAACCCAGGGTCACCATTTTAGCAATTTATGATGGGCCTACGTCCCAGATGCTATTTATCAAGTTTCGTGGAGAAGACTACTTTTGAAGGGTTTTTACCATATATGGCTTGGCGGCCATTTTGGTCATGTGACCTGGACCCCATGAGCAAATTTTGGTTTCCCTATCGCATAGAGGCTCCATATGAAATTTGACTTCAATGGACCCAACGGTTTCCGAGGAGAAGCAGTTCGAGAATTTTCACATTTTTCGCCTCGGCGAGGCTTTACTAAATGGAATGTCATATTTCGCAAGTTCATTGGTTAGATCTCATTGATATCTATCAGTATGCCAAAAATTGTTTAAATATTCCAAGCGGCTAAGTCACTTTCACCAATTTTCACAAACGGGTTACGGACTGACAGACTGACAGAATGACCGATTGACCGAATGACAGAATGACACGGTGATTTTAGGGCACTCTTAGAAATTAACCGACTTCAGTCGGTTGCTTTTTCTGCGGGTCGTGCAATAATAAGGCATATCTTCAAACAAAACTGATCGTATACCGTATTTGTTTTATTTTAAGAAAGTAAATCTTCTTTTCGGTCTGTCTTATAGGACATGTACAATGACCACTTTTCACCCTTTCCAGTTCCTATTATTTTCACGTTTTCCCGTCTTATATGATGCCTTTTGGGTGATGTGAGTTTATTGGTTAATTCAAAAGGCCTCGAACGGTTTTCTCGTCAGTCGACCGCTATACGCTACAGAGAATAGAAGGGACGGTTTGTCTTTAGACCAAATTTTTGATCGAAAATACAGTTATTAATGATCGTTAATGACTGTTGGCTGTTTCCAACTGACAAAGTCAGAAGTCATTGACTAACCCAGACATGTTTAATATGATCTTGACAGGGGAATGAGACGGTCAATCAAAATATTTAGAATCGTGAACGATTTACAAGTGTTCAAAAACGTTTCGCCAGTTCTAGCAAGCATTTCAAAAAGTCAAGGCATTCAAGAATCTTTATATATTGAAGATATCTAAATGCACAGTGAGAAATATAGAAAGTTACTGAATAGATTTTGGACAAAAGTTTTCAGCTAAGCTGTTTTTTGTTGGATGTCGAGCGCTTTTAGATATGGGCATTCTGTTTTATAATAAATACTCAGTGCTCTAGCCACATTATTTATACATTGCGGTAGTATAGAGCTTCTGCCGTGACGTCACAGAACAGGTCTTTGTCGAGAGTGGTCTATATTAGTTCGGGGTTAAACGGTAGTATCAGGAATTGTTTCAATATTCATATTTTGCACCATGTGAGATTAAATTTTTTCCAATTATCGAATAAAAATAATTTAAGAATTCGTATTGATAATTTACAAATTTATCTTATTTTTTATAAATGTTGAATTTTAATGCCGGTTTTATTCAAGTATCGCGCAAATACCATAGATGAATTATGCAAGATTTTCGTACTTTTAAAAAAATGCTATTAGAAATCCTAGAATGGATGTATAAATAAGTAGAAAATGACAATCTGAGAAGATTTTTCTTTTATTCAGTTATATCGCGGTTTAAATTTCCTAATTTTTTGTTTTCTATTGACTATGGTCCACAGTTTCTCCTCAGTTGAGATAGATAACTCTGTATTGATCAGGTATTTGACGTCACGGGATTTGGTTCTACTGTCGTTTTTAATACGAAGCATGGACATACAGGTTAAGATTTCATAACGTCAGTTACGATTAGAAGTCGACTACTTTGGCAGTCATGCGATTACCAGAACAGCATAGTGTAGTATGTTGCATTGTTACAAGTTGATGATAAATGGAAACCGTCGATCTGTAGCGTTCAGCGGCATCTCCAACTCAATCGTTATCTTACTTGACTTCTTATTCTGTAATGTGACGGATTCCCGCATTGTGACCACAATGCAAGAGTTCGTCCCAGAACAGCATAGAAAAGACTACTTTTATTTTCGGACGAACGAAGTGAGGGAGAAAATAAGAAACAATTTAGGTCATCTCATATCAGACCTAAAATGAGCCATCAGACTAGAGCTTGCGAACATCAGTTCCTATATTGCTTTAAATTTATATTTGATCTGATACAAGTATAAACAGTTTCCCCCTGAGGGTGGCAAAGCTTGTTAGCAAAACACTTCCTACTTTTAATGTCTCGATAATAAATTGCCATTCTTTTATTCTGAGCCAATGAATTCATAGACATTTGTAGAAAAGAACCGATCGATCGAACCCACATTTCACTTCTGTGGTGTATTCCTTTAGATTATATTTTCTTGTCCTTTGGGATCATTGATTCCATTGTGGAATTTTGAAAATATCTGAGGGTCACTGATGAAGCCTAATTGTCCAAAACTAGCTAGTCTGGCCCAGAAAACATGTACACTCCATATATTTCAGTTCTGTGGTGTATTCCTTGCTTCCAAAGGATACCCTTTTTATAGAACGTATTTAGAGCATAAAGAATAACATCAAAAATGTTATCAGAAAATGGTCAATGTGAGAGACACGATCAGTACTGCTCCTAAAGACCGCGATTTAGTTCCTAAAGCATTTAAAAGGCATGCCAGTCACAATCTTAATAAAATTGCCAGAATCCGTATTCAACTCTTCCTTTTTCTGAACAATCTTAACTTACCGGCTTCTTTTGCATTGTGTAACTGAAGTATTTCTGCAGATGCTAAGACCATCCCATAATATGTTAAAGCAGTGCCAAACCACAGTATCCAAACTTGAATCGTTGTTCTGATGTAGGGCCGGGAAAATAATAATTTTGGATGACCTCTTTGTTCCTGTAATAATAAGTAATGATATAGGATAATAGTGCTAAATAGAATTGAAAGCAATGACAATGAACGACACAATTACCATACACTGCAGTCACGGTGGTTTACACGAATAATTTGTTCAGTCCGCAAAGAAAGTTTCTTACTCATCAGTTGTTACGTAGTGGTCACTGCTAATCATTATCCGGGTGGCAAAGCCAGAAGTCATAAGTAAGTCCAGATATTATTTTACCTCTCTTTTATTCCTTGTCTTGTTCTTTAATACCTCAGGAGTCATCCATACCATGCAGTCACTCGTGCTATAAGAACCCATCAGTGACTTTACTAACGATTACAGTCAATGCTACTCACACCCACTCTCGCTGCCCTCTCTCGCTGCCCTCTGCAGTCCTCTTTATATACCCTTTTTCAACCAGCTTTTATCCCACGAAAAAAAACATCTTTTCTATTTTAATTTTACTACGTTTCAACTAATCATATTACTGCATAACTTTATAAGGACATGAAGAGTTACGGCAAAGTTAAATTCAACACTTAAAATTGGGTCAATTAATTATGCTTATTTACCCGATATAGAAACACCATTCTAAAGCACTTACGTATGTAACGCGACGTCTGATTGGAAAACGTAAAAAATTGCGACGGTATATTCCACGATATACTGTCGGAAATCCGAGGTAACTATGTAATATCCGTTTTCATCGGATGACATTTGGTTTTACACAGCTCACAGAGCCTGCCGTTTTGTACCAAATAATACAATTGTTTACATCACAACCGAATAAGTGCATTAGAATGGGGATAGCGGTATTGAAAATTGTCATTTGGGGAGGTAAATCAGTGGTTTTACGATCGCAAATTCCGTTTTATGGCTCCGCTGTCGCGTCGCCGTAACATGAAATTTCCGACCGTAAAACACCGATAAACCTCCCCAATGTAAATTTTGAATACAGTTATCCCCTAATTGGCTCATTTATATGAAATAAGTGTAAGTACATTCTGTAGGCAACAAAGTGAGCGCTCGGCGGGCGCGCGCTTTGTTGAAAGCACCTCTTGTCTCAGTTAATGTTTAATCAGCTTTTTCACACTTTTGCAAATGACTTTTCACACAGCGCAAAGCGCAGAATCTGATCAGACAAAGGGTATAAACAGGCTGGTCTGCAATTTCGCTAGGCATACATGGTGTAAGATACTTTACCGTTTCTTCTGGTACAAGTTTTCCTTCAGGAAGTTTTCTTTTATTAATTCTTGCAATACTCCTTAAAATGTCCATTGCCTCCTCTTTTCTCCCAGCTGCTACAAGGTATCTGGCAGACGGAGGAAGAAACTGAAATAAACATGAACAAGATTTCATTAAGAAAAGACGTCTATACAAATACATTGTAATTTCTGCTCAAAATATAGATTGTGGGTACTCGTTAGAACCGCCTTATCGAGGTTTACCCCTATAAACCCCAGTTTTACTATATAAAAGGGGGTTCGGTACGGGGGGCGGGGTCAAATTTTATATAGGCGTGTTTTCGCGATGAGATTCTCAAAATATGTCACATCCAGTTTTTTTCTGAGTTATGCTGCAAAATAGTACCCTGTGCAGAGGTTCCAATGAACACAAACAGTGAAGTGAAGCAAAAAATAAAGAAAGTAACACATGTATAAAGTACCATTTTAAATGCTCTGTATGCTGGGTAATTTTTTTCAGCAGGCGGCATTTTGAAATATTGTCTGTTATTTTTTCTAAAAAAACAGGATTTGACATTTCTATGGAGACAATTTGCATGACGACAAATCCTGTTTTCAGTTAAAAATGAGTAAAATACAAAAAATTGTCGTCTGCTGAATCAGCCCAGACAGCGGTAAATTAAGGTAGACAGTTTTTACACGTTTTCATATTGTATCAAGTTCTTCTGCGCAAAGCTTTTACAAAAACAAACCCTGAATGATCTGTGTTGATATAGTACAAAAAATCAGGCTATACATTTTTAATCAGAATAACATTTTCTGTCACAGTTTTATTGTCAGCGTAAAACGCAGATCCTTTGTTTTATTAATTAAAAGGAAAAAACTAAAATTCTTATTATTACTTTCACTTCTGTTTTAATGCCATCCATAACTACTCGCAGATAAGACAGGAACTATCCTATTTTATAGCCAAAGAGGGAATTAGATACTGACTAACATGGTTGTCAAGATGTCTCGTCTAATCATGCTACACCCCTGTAAACCCAACTTGGTACAACACAGTGGGGTTTACAGGGATACATGTATATAATTTTCTATTTTCTATATCTTTGCTTAAGACCTAGATTGTGGGTATTCGCTTGAACCGCCTAAATGAGGCGATTCTAACGAATACCCCCATCTATGTTTGCAGCAGCAAAATGGTACACTATAAATAAAGACATCTGCAAAATTTCTAGTAACTTTAATTGTAACCACGGGTGTATTATCGTAGTGACTGTACATTATGAACAAAGCTAGCCATTTCAGGCTCATTAATAAGCAAGACGAAGACTGAATAGAATTATTTCTTTACTAACCAGCATATACTAACAAGACCTGTCGCAATGGTGCAGGAAGATACAGTAACAATTGTATTTGAAAATTTTAAAGCTCAATAATTTGTTTGATTGGATGTTTATCGTCCCCGTCAACACTGTAAAGGTCATTTTGGAGACGTTGCTTCCAATTTTGTGGGACTTTTACCCGACATTGAGATGAAATGACACGTGTAAAGCTCAATAAATATTATATTTTTATGGGGCAGGGGGTGAAGGGGTAGGGGGAATAATAGCTGTATAAACTGGTTTGATCAATATATATGCAAACTTTAAACCCCTTTTCTGTTTAGTCTACGTAAAGACTCTTGTCTTTGTTTTCTTCTTCTATTTTTCTGGCTTTTTTGTAGCTTTCTTTTCCCAGTGAATTAGTAACCGAATCCTACGAGCCAGAGGTCAGCTTGACTATCATAAGCATAAACCTAAAAACATTGCCCTTGGCATAAAAGAACAGAGGGACATAAAAATTGGAGAATCAATTACTGTTGTTTGAAAGACAGCATACATTTGAGCGGTCTATTTTCACATTACGTTATAAAGCTGTGTAATGAACACTCCCATAAACCCCCTTTTTATATTGTGGAATTTAGGTCTCACAATAGTGCCGATCAATTTCCTTATTTTTGCTAAGATCATAGATTGTGGATACTCGTTAGAACCGCCTCAATGAGGCGGTTCTAACGAGCTAACGAGTACCAAAAATCTTTCTGTGGCGGTTCTAACGAGCACCAACAATCTATGCAATAGATACAACCAACATGTCCATAATTGTCTTCTTGAACAGGTCAGATTGTTTAACTTGAAAATATATGTACTATGTCACACGGATGTGTTGTTCTTATGAAATACATGTACAGTGAAATTCCGCTATTAATTACCAAAATTACCTAAAATTAAGACTACGTTTAAAAAAACCTTATTAAGTAGATTGCAGTTATTATATCTTTGTGTTTTCTGCATACAGTATACTCTGGTCAGAGACTACCTTTGGGATTATTTAAAATGGACCACTTTTGAACAGTCACAAAGATGGTCTTATATAGAATTTTACTGCACAGTACATAGTAAATACATGGTTAGTGTCTTTAATAATAAAATATAATCGGTGAGCCTTAGACAGTTTAATAGGGGCGAGCTTTAGCAAGCCCCTATAAAATTGTCGCGGCGAACCGATTATATTTTATTATTAAAGACACCAATCATGTATTTAGTTTATACCGCAATTCAAAACACTCAAGGGGTTTTGCAATTGGTAAGCAAATTTAAGCACAAAAGACAGCAGACGCTGCAACATTGACGCTCGAATAAAAGTTTCTACGCGCTCTACATTCTGTATGAGACTCTGCAAATAAATTATTTATTTTAGCTTTAGAAATTAGTTTAGAGGTTGAGAAGCAACTGCAGTAGCAGTGCGCAGTTATTCCAACGGGCCATTCAAACCAGGAAAGGCCGAGAAGGAAAGAATTTTGCTGAAATTTCTGAAAATCTCTTCAAATAAATATTGCAAAGATTTGAACTTGCAGTTTCGTTGTTTTCTCATGTATAAAAGGTTGCATGTTATTGTTTACACTTGTAAATTAATGACCTGTGAAGTAGGTCCGGTCTATAAACGGTTACTAGACGTATTACAGGTCAGTAGAAGGTATTATAGGTCACTACCGATTATAGCGTGTACCCTGCTAGCATTCTACATAAATCTACAGCGGGCCGTTAGCGGCCCGTCAGCTACCCTGACGGGCCGCTAACGGCCCACTGTAGATTTATGTAGAATGCTTACTGGGTAGTTATTCGACCCCCTTTATTAGGATACTAGAATGCCTGAGTGCGGTATAAAACTGACTCAACGACTCAAAAGATCATGAACAAACAAAACATACAAAACGGCACTGTGGCAAAATATGGTAGTAGTATACTACAGACCTTAAAGAGAACAATAATAACAAAACACGGTATGGAAGTGAGCGCCAGAAGCCATCTCCACCCGATTGTTGGTATCACAGCTGCTGCCAGAGAGATTTCAAACATTGTCCCAAACGCCCAACTAACCTGAAAAATCAAAGCAAAGTCGCACTGATTGGTCGATTGTCTCTGAGTGGAGGTCGAAAATGGTCCTAAACGAGGATTAAGACTCTTTCATCATTACGATAACATACCCGTGCGACATAGAGCATTCATCACACCCCTAGAACGGCTACTTTTCTGATGAAAATCTGTGATATTTTACTTATTTTCACAGCAAATATAGGTTGTCGGTGCTCGTAAGAACCACCTCATTGAGGCAGTTCTAACGAGTACCAACAACCTATGTCTTAGAGCAGAAATAAGGAAAATAATTTTCAGCCCCATTAACCCCGATTTCTCTATATGAAGTGGGGTTTAGGTGGTTACTCATTTCACGGACTTGTTCACGTGATGAAGTTAACCCTTCAATTCTGTGCTTAAGTACATGAGCCCAGTCTATGGTTTACAAATAACCCTCTTAACACAGCACTATGAAGGCACATCGATAAAAATAACACCACTTTAAATAACCGTTAGCAGGATATCGTACAAACCCTATTAACCCTTTTTGTTACAAATGGAATCGTCCTCCTTATAAATGACAGGAATCCATTTCGAAATTTAGCGGTGAAAAGTTGGGTTATCTTTAAAATTGATTCAGAAAATAGCTGAATGTTTTGCAAACAGTGTAGGCCCTGATCAGACTGGTCTTGGCCTGCACTGTTTGCCCAAAAACAGTTTTGGGGTTTCCGGTACAAAATCGGTTAACTAGTGGGAGGGATTCAGAGATGGTCACCTGGATATCAGCGACATAATTTTACTTGTTTATGAAGGTCGAGTTTTGGAACAGAGAACATACTGATTAAGGACTCGTAGGGGTCTCTGTTTCAATGAGAACACACTGAGTTTATGTCATTTACGATAGCACACATGTTAGTTAGAATGGCAGGTTTCCACACTGGTAAAGGCAAACCTAATCTAAGATGGAAATTTACTAGCGCTACGACCATAAAACTACCATTTTTCCTGGAAAATTTTGTGTCTTATCATATGCGTTGTACCCATTTCCTTGCCCGTGGGCGTTGAATTGCAAATGGAACTAGGATTTCTCACTGTGGGCCTTCCAATTTCCAATTTTCCTTAAATCGTATTTGGAACAGTCCGATTTATCATGTGTTTGTCTACAACCAACAAAAAAGTGCATGTCATCTTCCCAGAAGAGCGTTTCATGTAACTTGTGAGCAGCCGTATTGATTAGTAACCATAACACGAGATCTAGAACAACAACAAACCTGCACATGTGATGCCGAGTCCGCCATTTTCTTCCTTATCCTGATCGGAAAAAAATTCCTTATTCTTAGGGTTTGTTCCTTACCCTGCGCGCCTTTACCAGTGTGGTTTCATAGTCTTCGAAATAGCATCTATATCAAATAAACATTTGGTATTGTGTTTTTATTTCGAGTTGCTTTTTACATCCACCTCAAAGAAGCGGTTCGAACCTGTTCCCAAATGTTTGTTTTGATAAATAAATAAGAAATTAATGCATATCCTTCTTTAAAGCAGTTTTCTCTATATAAAGTTGGAATAAAGTGGCGTTTACAAGGTTTATGATTTTGTTTAAGAAATAGATCAGCTCTAGCTGTGATTTGTTGAGTAATACATCACAGTTTGGAGGTCAGTTGTAAAGTATATCAAATCACGAGCACGTAGCGCGTGATTTGTTTACTTACAACTGACCGACAAACTGTGATGTATTGCTCAACAAGTCACAGACTAGAGCAGATCTATTTCGATTCTAATACGCTGAAAATCGGCAATATTGTTGTTGTTTCCTTCAAAGTCCCATAACTTTTCGCCATTATTAAAAGAAATCCCGCAAAAATTATTGACTGTAACACATGCATTTATGGCCTTTTGTAACGTTTTGGGTGCGAGAAAGTGACGTTACGCAGTCTAACGTCAATGAATCTACATGTGACGTCATAAATTGGCAGTTTTTAATGAATGACGTCACGCGTCACGCTCTTACGAATGGTGATTTGTTGCAGAATAAAATACAGTTATTTTCCATTGCCTGTATAGGCGCGCAGTGTTAGAATGAGGTTTATTGAGAGTCATTCTGTGTCGTCTCCAACAGAAAGGGATAAACAAGACAGAACTGATAGAAGAGATAAAAGAGAGGAACAGGAGAGAAAGAAGAAAATGAATGAAAGTGAAGGTCTCATGGGTATATTTCTGCCTCAAAACATTGAGTGTGCGTACTGGCTAGAAGTTACAAAAGTATTGAAATGCAAGTGTTACAGTCAATATTGTTGGTTACATTTCTTCTCACAATGGCAAATGTTTGGGAGAATTTGAAGGAAATAAAAACGCCACTGTAGATTTTAGTACGTTAGACCTCTAGTGTGTGTAAATTAGTCAGTTGTAAGTGGACAAATCACTCATGCTACACACTCATGGTTTGATCTATGAACTTTTCACTGTAAGGGCTTAGCTATTTCTTAATTAGCAGAAGAAACTTACACCGCCAAATGTCAATATTTTTGCTCTGTGCTTGCTTGGTAAATATTCTGTGAGTAGAGTAAAGCTGAAATAAAACATATCTGGTCAAATTAAATACAGTTACGAGCTTCTGGGGCCTAGTGGCTGCAGCACTTACAACACTTTCTCCTAATCGTAAGGTCTCACCACTGTGTGCTCAAGATTCATTAGCCACATGTAAATTGCAA
Organism: Lucinisca nassula; assembly: GCA_963580285.1. NCBI lineage: Eukaryota > Metazoa > Mollusca > Bivalvia > Lucinida > Lucinidae > Lucinisca > Lucinisca nassula. The sequence goes on from OY757022.1 coordinate 106,880,060, forward strand.
CGATATGCAGGGGAAGGCCGTGTTTTTTTCTACGGTTACACCGTTTTTCCCTACCATGGTTAAAAAGTGAAATAATCTTGAAAGACACCCAAGTAAATCACTGCGAGAAATGTATTTCAGTTTTCACAACCACCAGACACAAAACTGATTACGATTAAACATCCTAGCCCCCCCCCCCCCCCCCCCACCCCACCCCCCCCCCCCCCCCCGCCCATCGGGGCTTAAAGAAATAGATTGACCTGCATGATACTCTGCGCACAGATGAAACCGGTCGCACATGCGTACTGGTACATGTACACCGCTTAGAAGGCATACGCCTGCCCAGGCAAAGTGGTGCGAGTCCCTGCATATAAACCATATTGATTTGTTTGGACAGTAGGCCTTCAGATGTCATTTTATCTTAACGTCGGGTATAAGTCCCACAAAATTGGAAGCAATGCATCCTAAATGACCTATATATTGTTGACGGGGACGTCAAACCTCAATTCAAACCAATTATACATCAGTGCGACATAGTGTATTTTTTCATTTCTCCATATAACGGAAAATTTTCTATTGAAAAAAAAAATACATGTCTTATTTGGACTCAAAACATAGACAGAAGCCTCCGTGGTGTAGTGGTTGCGCTACTCGCCTCATACACCAGGGTTCGTGAGTTCGATCCCGAGCTGCTCTACTGAGACTTTCAGATGGGTCTTTCAACCGAGATCCAGTCTCTGTATGACCTTCTTGGTGGGACGCTGAACCCAAACACTCACTCACGCACTCACACATTTAAAACAATAATATAATTGTGGGCGCTCCTTAGAACCGGCTTATTGAGGTATTTCTAGCGAGTACCCACAACCTTTGTCTTGGAGCAGAAATAAACAATGTATACCCCTGTAAACATGTTTTCCCTATATAAAGTGGGAATATCTCTATATAAAGGAGTAGGGTATATTTGCAACAAACAACATGATGTCGCTCGTGGGAACAGTCGTTCGCCGGAACAAAGTGTCCGTGGTGGGAACACTGGAAATTAGCAGTTGTACAGAAAACCATAAAATTTGGGTTATCTTTGCATATTGATTTAAATGTATCGTGTTCTATTCTCTTCATTTGGGTCAAGCGAATAACAGTCGTCGTTTATTAAAAGTTATTTATTTTTATGACTGTTATGAAATTTGATAACGCCTCGCATTTTTGTTGAATAGTTGGCGTGTCATACTAAGTTATTTATAAGACTTTCAAGGGGCGTAACAAATCAAAACAAACAAAAAAAATCAACACTCTGCATATTTTGCAATAGTTTGGTTAATCACTTTAATTTTGATTAAAGGATTTCAATTAAAAAATACATAAAAATATGCCTAACATAAAGTTTTATGAATCTATTCCAGTTTGTATTGGTGACAAAATATGTGCTGGTAATGAACCTTTTCATAGTTGAAATTATTTTGATACTAATAGTAAGTTGCGGTCCTCCGCGAACGGCTTAGGACAAACGCTGTTCCTTGGGTGCGATTTGTGCCTTCCTACGATTAAGAGTTCGGTATTTTCCCTTTGGTCAGCTGACACCTGTCGAATTGGCAAGTGCCAGCACATTGGAGGCCCTGGGAAGAGCAGTTCATAAACTAATCCCATTTAGCGAGATGGGGTGCTTCTAGCGCCCGGTTACCTTACAAAATCTATCAAGTCAAGTCAAGTCCGCGAACGGCCCCGCAAGGAGGGAACTAAAACTGACAGCACTAGGATACCAAGGGGAGATAAACGCGATTTCTTTGCTCAATCTAATGTCACAGGAAATGAGGGACGCGGTTTGCAATTTCTTTGAGAAAACAAACTACCTGGACAAAATATAGGGGAAAGCTAAGGGCGCAGACTAAATTTATTGCACTGTTACGAGAGACACACCCCGTACGAGGTTACACACAAGCATGCCTGAAACCAAAACCGTTACAGACCCGATTTCAGAAACAATAAATGATTTAACCGCACCTTAGACGCTACCAACCAAAAAGGAGCGTAGTGATCAAAGGGCGGCCGTCTCACGGCAAAAAGGGGAACAAAGTCAACGGTAGGCACTGTGGTTTGCGGCCTCGGCTTTGCACTTAGGAGTGCCTAACGGTGACAGCGATCCCTGGATCACTGTGAGAAGACCATAACAGAACGGGGCATGGACCCACCACAAGGAAAATCCATAGCCCCGACCCACCCTCCAAAGGGGTGTGGCAAGCGAGAGGTTAAGACGAGGTGTAGCGTTGTGGTTGCGGCCCACTGGCTTTGCACTTATGAGCGCTGCACCAAAATCCTAGCTGATCGGGAGCCACACTGCCCGAAATAGGATCACACGAGAACACGCCGGAACTGGGCATGGATCCATCACAAGGAAAATCCATCGCCCGGCCTCTCCGGAGGGGGGAAGGCAAACGGGAAATCAGGACGAGATGTAACGCTGGGGTTTGCGATCTTAGGACTTTGGCACTGAGCAGCGTTGCGTCAAAATCCTGGCTGATCGAGAGCCACACAACCCAAAGGAGAACGGCACACCAACACACTAGCAAACAAAAGGCTCTCCTTCAGGAATGCACATAGATTAGTGGGACAGAAATAAGAAACAATAGGCCTTATCACATCTCTTTGTTTTTCTTTTTTTTTCGCTTTCGAATAAAGGATGTACATTATAAGGTTACCCAAACGGAATGATCTGGGGGCCACAAAAGGACCCTTTTATAAACACCTGACTAGCAGAAAAATCACAGGAAGGCTCTCTCTAAGCACACATGGTATTGCTTCTGTCCCTCTCTTGACAAATGAATACGGTCCCTATAATAGTGCCTGTGGAGGCGGCCATCGCTGTCCCAACTTTGCCTTCGGAAAATATGAAACGCTGTCCCACAAGTCAACATCATAGCTCGCCACGCGCATACCACCATGGCCGAAAAACCGAACCTCGCCTGGTACATCAAACAGCCCTCGGTACTGCCCTTGTCGTTTAACATAAGAATCACCAAAAAAAGCAAATCGCGCCATGACCGTAATTAAAACGGACGGTCAAGACGACCATATATTTATACAGATAAGGGAAATAAACTAACTAACTAGGGCATGACTTAGCGGGACCCTGAAGGAGGGCATCAACACACAACCACCCACGCAAAACTAAAACAACATACATCCACCCACGCAATGCTCAATTAGGTAGATAAAGCGATAGTTGTAGAATAGTTGTAGAGTAGGAATCCCGTAGAGAGGATAGTATAGGAAAAGAGAGATAAAAATCTGGAGATAGAAGAAGAAGAAGAAGAAGAGTTTAGTTCCCAAAAAGCGATTTCAAACATTGTTAACTGTAAATATGACACATAAAAACAAGATCGCATAGGAGTGCTCGACTGCGCACATGCGCAGGCGGACGCTTGTAAGCGACCTATGAATTTGTACTAACTGCATTGCTAACGAGATCGGCACACGATATCTCGGGCCCTCAAACGACTAGGTAGGAATACAATTCCTCCTATGGTGCCTTCCTTCAAGTAGGATTTGATAATGACATGTAAACATGGCGACTCAGAATGACCCACTTACGGTCCCACAGAATATGACATCCTACGTGGAGGAGGGCACCACATTTTCCTAACTTTAACAAAAAAATGCAGAAAAGGAGATTGACCTACTTCCACATCCTCCGCGATAGAGGTCACCCACAAACTAAAATAAACACGAACTTGGGCGCGAGACGGCGGAGGCCGTCACACTATACTATATGTTGTATGTACAGAATAAACAAAAATCACAAAATATAATCTACAAGCACAACCTTGCAGGTACAAAAACTGTCCTACCCAGCATAAGAGAGCGGGTGGGCTTGCCCCAAAACGGACAACACCATCTTTAAAGCACAAGAAAAACAAACACGACAGGTCCGTGGCGGGGCGAGCACATCCGCCTGCATATATACTCAATAAGCTGGGAGCACAGATCAAATAATGTAAAAATGTACATACGTTACAACAATATGCAAAAATCAAACAAAAAAAAAATAAAAAACAAAAATACCAATATCAAAATTGATACAAAAAGCGTAGACGACATCCATAGACATGGTGCTGGCGTGAGGGTGTAGATGCGGCTGAAGCTACAAGCTAGAAGAAAGAAATGGATGGACTCTACAATTTTGTGGTGCAAATAAGCACCACAAAATGGCTAAAAAACTTTGTCTCGAATCCCCTGATTGAATATAAGGTGCATAACACGTAACATGGAAACGTGTATAGCAATCTTTAGAAACGTCTTCCAAATCGCAATGAAACTTTCAAACAAAATTAACTGCTAAACGATCCCCTTAATGATAAGTTCAAACTCGGAGCCTACCCTGTTACACAAAACAACCCACACCCCTTTGCGGCAAACCGCAAAAACCCAAGGCACAGCACTGCTATAACTTAAACGCAGTGCAATCACGCAGCCAAACCTTTAGAATGGAGTTCCAAATTACTACAACTAAACTATGTTGCACAAAAACAAAGGCTCACATTGGAACTGTGCAACATATCCACAGCCCTTGAAATATGAAGCACGCCTAGCCCAGAAACTCCTACATTTAAAGATGCCCTTTAGCGACAGGACACATGTACTCCTGAAGCAAACGGGAAGACAAAATATAAGCCCCACCGAGACCTGGAAAGGTCACGGCACCGTTTCACAAACCTCTCAGGACGGAGCTCGGCGATTGGCTACAGGGCAAGGGGATGCCCGTGGGCTCGGAGACACCTGAGACGTGAGACGACAAACATGGACGGACGGGACTGGAGCCGAGCGATGGTCTCCCTGTTCACCGGCAACGGGGAATAGGGGTACCACCGAACGGCTACGGTGTAGTGCCAGCATGGATTCGTTCCCTAGAACCCCACAAGCTGACGACCCGCGACACGGGGAAACTGGAAAACAACAACAATCCGCGAATGAAGTCACCTAACTCCCAATCGGCTAGCTGATAACTGTCAAGCAGACAGGAGTCAGCATATTGGCAGCCTAGGGAAAAGAGCAGTACCTCCAACTAATCCCAGCTGGCGAACTGGGGGTAGCCCCTATGTGCCCTTGGCGCCCGGTTACCTTAAAAACATCCGTCAGTCATCTATTTATTTTGCATCAGGACAAAGAAGAAGAACAACGTTGAATTCGAAGGGATGTTTTTTATTGTATCGTGATCCCAAATGAATATCAAAGGAGTCATTAAAATGTCCATTTAAAGAAGCATTTAACCCAGCTAATTAAAAATCAATTAGTCCTTACAAAAGTAACATTCTGACTAAAAGACAAAAATTATTCTATTGTGGAAGCAGGCTACAAACCGCATACAAATCCATGCACTTTCCACTTGTCTGGAGCAAAATAATCCGTAAACAAAATTTGCCGCATGACGTTAAATTAAACTGGAAATTTCTTCTGACGTAACGTCAACTTTCAACGTCCTTTTCCACGTTTTACGCTGATACTCGTAACCGCTGATACTCGTTTTCAGCATTTCTTTTAGGGCTACTGATGAGGCCTTGATGGCCGAAACAAGCTTGTCTGGCCCAAACAACAAATGGATTCTGCTATTTTCGTTTTTGAATGCGTTCATGGTTCATGGTTCTCAAAGGGCATCCCTTTTAGCCTTATTTAATACACATGATTTAAAGCAAACTAGACATTTGAACAATTTCCTGCAATTGTTTTTAGCGATTGGTGGATTCCATACATGGGCTCCTTTAATAGATTGTTCCCAGCAAGGACAATTTATATAGGTATGTTTAATAGACTGTTCCCATCAAGGACACTTTCTGTAGGTATGTTTTATAGACTGTTCCAAGCACAGACACTTCTGTAGGTATGTTTATAGACTGTTCCCAGCCCGGACAATTATATAGGTATGTTAAATAGACTGTTCCCACCAAGGACACTTTTCGTAGTTATGTTTAGTAGACATTTTCCAGCACGGACACTTTCTAAAGCTATCATTAAAAGACTGGGACACTTTTATACGTATGTTTAATAAGAAGTTCCCACCAAGCACACTTTCTGTAGCTATGTTTAATAGACTGTTCCCAGCATGGACACTTTTTGTAGCTATGTTTAATAGGCTGTTTCCAGCACGGACACTTCTGTATATATGTTTAATAGACTGTTTCCAACAAGGTCTATTTCTATACGTATGTTTAATATACAGTTCCCACCAAGGACACTTTCTGTAGCTATGTTTAATAGAATGTTCCCACCAAGGACACTTTCTGTAGCCATTTTTAACAGACTGTTCCCACTAAGGACACTTTTTGTAGCTATGTTTAATAGGCTGTTTCCAGCACGGACACTTCTGTATATATGTTTAATAGACTGTTTCCAACAAGGACTCTTTCTATACGTATGTTTAATAAACTGTTCCCACCAAGGACACGTTCTGTAGCTATGTTTAATAGAATGTCCGCACCAAGGACACTTTCTGTAGCCGTTTTTAACAGACTGTTCCCACCAAGGACACTTCATGTAGCTATGTTTAATAGACTGTTCCCAGCATGGACACTTTTGTAGTTATGTTTAATAGAATGTTCCCACCAAGGACACTTTCTGTAGACATTTTTAACAGACTGTTCCCACCAAGGACACTTCATGTAGCTATGTTTAATAGACTGTTCCCAGCATGGACACTTCATGTAGCTATGTTTAATAGACTGTTCCCAGCATGGACACTTTTTGTAGCTATGTTTAATAGAATGTTCCCACCAAGGACACTTTCTGTAGCCGTTTTTAACAGACTGTTCCCACCAAGGACACTTCATGTAGCTATGTTTAATAGACTGTTCCCAGCATGGACATTTTTTGTAGCTATGTTTAATAGAATGTTCCCACCAAGGACACTTTCTGTAGCCATTTTTAACAGACTGTTCCCACCAAGGACACTTCATGTAGCTATGTTTAATAGACTGTTCCCAGCATGGAAACTTTTTGTAGCTATGTTTAATAGGCTGTTTCCAGCACGGACACTTCTGTATATATGTTTAATAGACTGTTTCCAACAAGGACTCTTTCTATACGTATGTATAATAAACTGTTCCCAACAAGGACACTTTCTGTAGCTATGTTTTAATAGAATGTCCCCACCAAGGACACTTTCTGTAGCCGTTTTTAACAGACTGTTCCCACCAAGGACACTTCATGTAGCTATGTTTAATAGACTGTTCCCAGCATGGACACTTTTTGTAGTTATGTTTAATAGAATGTTCCCACCAAGGACACTTTCTGTAGACATTTTTAACAGACTGTTCCCACCAAGGACACTTCATGTAGCTATGTTTAATAGACTGTTCCCAGCATGGACACTTCATGTAGCTATGTTTAATAGACTGTTCCAAGCATGGACACTTTTTGTAGCTATGTTTAATAGAATGTTCCCACCAAGGACACTTTCTGTAGCCATTTTTAACAGACTGTTCCCACCAAGGACACTTCATGTAGCTATGTTTAATAGACTGTTCCCAGCATGGACACTTTTTGTAGCTATGTTTAATAGGCTGTTTCCAGCACGGACACTTCTGTATATATGTTTAATAGACTGTTTCCAACAAGGACCCTTTCTATACGTATGTATAATATACTGTTCCCAACAAGGACACTTTCTGTAGCTATGTTTTAATAGAATGTCCCCACCAAGGACACTTTCTGTAGCCGTTTTTAACAGACTGTTCCCACCAAGGACACTTCATGTAGCTATGTTTAATAGACTGTTCCCAGCATGGACACTTTTTGTAGTTATGTTTAATAGAATGTTCCCACCAAGGACACTTTCTGTAGACATTTTTAACAGACTGTTCCCACCAAGGACACTTCATGTAGCTATGTTTAATAGACTGTTCCCAGCATGGACACTTCATGTAGCTATGTTTAATAGACTGTTCCAAGCATGGAAACTTTTTGTAGCTATGTTTAATAGAATGTTCCCACCAAGGACACTTTCTGTAGCCGTTTTTAACAGACTGTTCCCACCAAGGACACTTCATGTAGCTATGTTTAATAAACTGTTCCCAGCATGGACACTTTTTGTAGCTATGTTTAATAGAATGTTCCCACCAAGGACACTTTCTGTAGCCATTTTTAACAGACTGTTCCCACCAAGGACACTTCATGTAGCTATGTTAAATAGACTGTTCCCAGCATGGACACTTTTTGTAGCTATGTTTAATAGGCTGTTTCCAGCACGGACACTTCTGTATATATGTTTAATAGACTGTTTCCAACAAGGACTCTTTCTATACGTATGTTTAATAAACTGTTCCCACCAAGGACACTTTCTGTAGCTATGTTTAATAGAATGTGCCCACCAAGGACACTTTCTGTAGCCGCTTTTAACAGACTGTTCCCACCAAGGACACTTCATGTAGCTATGTTTAATAGAATTTTCCCAGCATGGACACTTTTTGTAACTATGTTTAATAGAATGTTCCCACCAAGGACACATTCTGTAGCCATTTTAACAGACTGTTCCCACCAAGGACACTTCATGTAGCTATGTTTAATAGACTGTTCCCAGCATGGACACTTTTTGTAGCTAAGTTTAATAGGCTGTTTCCAGCACGGACACTTCTGTATATATGTTTAATAGACTGTTTCCGACCAGGACTCTTTCTATACGTATGTTTAATAAACTGTTCCCACCAAGGACACTTTCTGTAGCTATGTTTAATAGAATGTCCCCACCAAGTACACTTTCTGTAGCCGTTTTTAACAGACTGTTCCCACCAAGGACACTTCATGTAGCTATGTTTAATAGAATTTTCCCAGCATGGACACTTTTTGTAGCTATGTTTAATAGGCTGTTTCCAGCACGGACACTTCTGTATATATGTTTAATAGACTGTTTGCAACAAGGACTCTTTCTATACATATGTTTAATAAACTGTTCCCACCAAGGACACTTTCTGTAGCTATGTTTAATAGAATGTCCCCACCAAGGACACTATCTGTAGCCATGTTTAATAGACTGTTGGCACCAAGGACACTTTCTGTAATTATGTTTAATAGACTGTTCCCGACAAGGATACTTTCTGTAGTTATGAATATTAGTCTCTTCGCAGCACGGACACTTCTGAAGGTATGTTCAATAGACGGACGGACACTCCTGTAGGTATGTTTAATAGACTGTTCCCACCAAGGACACTGTCTGAACCTATGTCAGGTAGACTGTTCCCATCACGGAAACTCACTGGAGCTATGATTTATAGACTGTTCCCATCACGTACACTTCTGTAGGTATGTTTAATAGACTGTTCCCAGCACGGACGGTTTCTGAAGCTATGTTCAATACACTGTTCCCACCAAAGACACTTGTTTCATATGTCGGGGGCTGGCAAAACGTATATGTGACGGGACAACACGAGGGAACCTCGAATCTATGTCCACTTGTGGGGCACTAACGCAAAGGAAATTCTAAGATACTTAGAATCCTTTACAATATTTATATGGAATAAGTCTAATATTTATAAACAGCACTGGTTACATAATTTTACAAAGACAAACTTAAAGGGACAGTTGACTCGCAATCTATTCCACTTAGGTTAAGACAGAATGAAAATTAGTCTGGGCCCAATTAAATTTCTGTCTTAATACAAGTGGAATACACTTGAATCACACTTGAATTACACATGAAGTACACACACTCATTCACACCCTCACATACTTAACATAATGTTCTTTCTCCCTTCCTGTTGATGATAAGGACCTGATGAGTGTTTATGGCACCATAATGTTTTATATAAACTTTATATTAACCAGTATATTCACAGTAATGACTGTTTCACCAACCAGTTTTTGCCTCTGTGTTATACCGTGGCGATTACATCTATAGCTGCTCACCGCCGAATAAAATGTAGTAACAGGGGTGGGGGACACATAAACCCCTTTACATCATTCTATACTCATCACCCATATCATCACTGCCTCATATCACTGATGCCTCGTATCACCGTTGTCTTATATCAACGATGCCTCATATTAACGATGCCTTATATCAACAATGCCTCATATCAATGATTGACGTCAGGTGAGCGATTCAGGCTGCAATGTTGATATTCTATAAGTGTAACTGCAATGTCTCCAACACGGACAGTGGGCGCCCACGAAGGACTGTTCCGGACAAGGTCATAGTGTTGCGTGTTGCAATTATATACTGTAGCCTGTATTACGTGCTATTCGACGTTTAACATTGACAGAGTGCAAATGCCATTTGTAGTTTTGCTTTTTTGTGCTTCATGTTAGCACGTATGGACATGAAGTTGTAAAACAATAAAACAACGGGCTAAATCCCGCCCACAATATCGCAACATTTTCTGACTCCGAGAGAACGCATTGTTTGAAGAAAGGATAGGCATGCCCTCTGCCAGGCTGATCAGGCTCGGAAGAGCCCAGAGGGACCTAAGGTCCGTGTCAATGAATGCGTCTTAAGGAACAGGAGAATATATGATTTAAGGTTGAGGATCCGAACGGTTTCTTATATAAGGACTTTCATGATAAGAGGGGTGGGTATGCCCCAGGGGACCCCGGTGTATCCAAGGTCAATGTCGTTAAATGCATCTTACCATAAACAAGAATACATTGTTTATGGGTGGGGATCATAAGCAGTTTCCGAGTTATTGCACATTTTATGAAATGAAGGGGTAGGACATGCCCACGGGTGACCCATTGGGAACCAAGATCTATGTCAGTATATGTGGTTTATCATAAGGAACAAGAATATAATATAGTCTATAGAGTGTTCCATTAATTCTGTCACTGTTTCGTGACCATACTGCACTAAAAGAGTAAGGGGTGCAATAAAAAACAACAAGAGGACCATTATGGTCCTGTATCGCTAACCTGAGTACAAGTCTGTTCAACACTTCCTCAGAATAAACAATTTGAAGTTTTCCACAATTGGCCATTATGACCTACATAGTGGAACCAGGTGAACGAATCTGAACAAGGTCGATGTCAGGATGTATCTGACCGAGTGTGATCAAAATCCATGAGAAAAATCCGTTTGAAAATTTCCACTATGTCAGCCATAATATGACCTGCTTATGAACTTGAGCAGAAACATTTGAACAAATCTGAGAAAGATCAATGCCAGGATGCTAATGACCAAGTTTGATCAAATTCCAATCAAAGGTTCATGAGAAGTTGTTTGAAGTTTTTTATGATGTCAGCCATTTTGACCTACTTATGCACTGGATAAATTTGCATAAATTTGAGACTGGTCCATAATTATATGGATGCTTCTGACCCAGTTTCATCAAATTCTGTTTATCTGTTCATGAGAAAAAGCCATTTTATTTTTTTCAAGATGACAGCCATTTTGACCTACTTATGCAGTAAAGTGAACCATTTGCATAAATTTGAGACTGGTCCAAATAAGGATGCTTCTGACCAAGTTTGATCTGTTCATGAGAAAAAGCCATGTAAAGTTATTCCAAGATGGCGGCCATAATGACCTACTTATTCATTGGAGAGGGCTCATTTGAATAAAACTGAGAAAGGTTGATGCCAGGATGCTTCAGGTCAAGTTTGGACATTAGTTTTTGAAGAGCTGTTGTTTGAACAAAATACACTTCGTAAATACAAACTATGTCACTGTGACCTAATTTCACTACAGATTTGGATGATATGAATAATCTTGAGAACCAAGGTCCCAACGATGTCTCATACCAATTTTGAGTCAACTATACCAAGCTTTTTCGGATACTAAGTCAATTTACTTGTTTTGCTATTTTTAGCTCACTGAGACGAAGTCTCAGTGTAGCTATTGTGATCACTTTTTGTCTGTCCGGCCGTCCGTCCGTCGTCCGTAAACACTTGTTCAAACGACTTCTTCTCCGAAACCACTGCACCTACGACTCTCAAAATTTATTGCAGCATGATCAGACTCGAGACTTACAAGTTTGCGAAAATTATCCGGGTCGACAATCCAAGATGGCCGCCGTTACTAAAAATAGCAAAAACAACTAAATCGACTTTTCTCTAGAACCGCATGGTATAATTGGCTGATTTTTGGTATTGAGGTTCGATGGGCACTAGGTTCTCAAATTTATATACAAAAACTCTGTAGTGGAATTAGGTCACGGTGACCTACTTTATATTTACGACATATATTTTGTTCAAATGGCATCTCCTCGAAAACCAATGCTCAGATTTTGACCAAACTTGATCTGAAGCATTCTGATATCAGCATTTCTCAGATTTGTTCAAATGGTTCCGCCTCGATGCATAAGTAGGTCATAATGGAAAAACTTCAAACTGCTAATTCTCGTGAACTGGTGAAAGGGATTTGATCAGACATGGTCAGAAGCATCCATGCATCAACCAGTATTAGATATATTCAAATGGTTCCACTCCGATGCATAAGTAGGTCAAAATGGTCGATATCGGGAAAACTTCAAACCGCTGATTCTCGTGAATGGATGAACAGAATTTGATTAAACATGGTCAGCAGCATCCTTACATCAACCTGTATCAGATTTATTCAAATGGTTCCACTCCAATGCATAACTAGGTGATAATGGCCGACATCATAAAAAATTTTAAACTGCTGATTCTCTTTAATGGATGAACAGAATTGGATCAAACTTGGAACCGCCTATTAAACATACCTACAGCAGTGTCCGTCGTAGGAAGAGAAAGTGTCCTTGTCGGGAACAGTCTATTAAACATAACTACAGAAAGTGCCCTTGGTGGGAACAGTCTATTAAACAGACCTAAAGAAGTGTCCGTGCTGGGAACAGTCTATAAAGCATACCTAAAGAAGTGTCCTTGGTGGGAACAGTCCATTAAAAATACCTAAAGAAGTGTCCGTGTTGGGAACAGTCTATTAAACATAACTACAGAAAGTGTCCTTGGTGGGAACAGTCTATTAAACATACCTAAAGAAGTGTCCGTGCTGGGAGCAGTCTATTAAACATAACTACAGAAAGTGTCCTTGGTAGGAACAGTCTATTAAACATACCTAAAGAAGTGTCTATGGTTGGAACAGTCTATTAAACATACCTAAATAAGTGTCCGTGCTTGGAACAGTCTATTAAACATACTTTAAGAAGTGTCCGTGCTGGGAATAGTCTATTAAACACCACAGGACCATTGGTCCTGAATCGCTCACCTAACGTCAGTCAGCCCAGCGGTTCCAGAGGAGAAGACATTTAAAAATATGTTGACACACAGACACACGACAGACAAACTCTGACCACCCTATAAGCTCACCAATGAGCCTTCGGCTCAGGTGAGCTAATAACTACAAAAAGTGTCCTTGGTGGCAACAGTCTATTAAACATGGCTACAGAAAGTGTCCTTGGTGGGAACATTCTATTAAACATAGCTACAGAAAGTGTCCTTGGTGGGAACAGTTTATTAAACATACGTATAGAAAGAGTCCTTGTTTGAAACAGTCTATTAAACATATATACAGAAGTGTCCGTGCTGGAAACAGCCTATTAAACATAGCTACAAAAAGTGTCTATGCTGGGAACAGTCTATTAAACATAGCATCATGAAGTGTCCTTGGTGGGAACAGTCTGTTAAAAATGGCTACAGAAAGTGTCCTTGGTGGGAACATTCTATTAAACATAGCTACAAAAAGTATCCATGCTGGGAACAGTCTATTAAACATAGCTATATGAAGTGTCCTTGGTGGGAACAGTCTGTTAAAAACGGCTACAGAAAGTGTCCTTTGTGGGGCATTCTATTAAACATAGCTACAGAAAGTGTCCTTGGTGGGAACAGTTTATTTAACATACGTATAGAAAGAATCCTTGTTGGAAACAGTCTATTAAACATATATACAGAAGTGTCCGTGCTGGAAACAGCCTATTAAACATAGCTACAAAAAGTGTCCATGCTGGGAACAGTCTATTAAACATAGCTACATGAAGTGTCCTTGGTGGGAACAGTCTGTTAAAAACGGCTACAGAAAGTGTCCTTGGTGGGGACATTCTATTCAACATAGCTACAGAGAGTGTCCTTGGTGGCTAACAGTTTATTAAACATACGTATAGAAAGAGTCCTTGTTTGAAACAGTCTATTAAACATATATACAGAAGTGTCCGTACTGGAAACAGCCTATTTAACATAGCTACAAAAAGTGACCATGCTGGGAACAGTCTATTAAACATAGCTACATGAAGTGTCCTTGGTGGGAACAGTCTGTTAAAAATGGCTACAGAAAGTGTCCTTGGTGGGAACATTCTATTAAATATAGCTACAAAAGGTGTCCATGCTGGGAACTTTCTATTAAACATAGCTACATGAAGTGTCCTTGGTGGGAATAGTATGTTAAAAACGGCTACAGAAAGTGTCCTTGGTGGGGACATTCTATTAAACATAGCTACAGAAAGTGTCCTTGGTGGGAACAGTTTATTAAACATACGTATAGAAAGAGTCCTTGTTGGAAACAGTCTATTAAACATATATACAGAAGTGTCCGTGCTGGAAACAGCCAATTAAACATAGCTACAAAAAGTGTCCATGCTGGGAACAGTCTATTAAACATAGCTACATGAAGTGTCCTTGGTGGGAACAGTCTGTTAAAAACGGCTACAGAAAGTGTCCTTGGTGGGGACATTCTATTAAGCATAGCTACAAAAAGTGTCCATGCTGGGAACAGTTTATTAAACATACGTATAGAAAAAGTCCTTGTTAGAAACAGTCTATTAAACAATATACGGAAGTGTCCTTGCTGGAAACAGCCTATTAAACATAGCTACAAAAAGTGTCCATGCTAGGAACAGTCTATTAAACATAGCTACATGAAGTGTCCTTTGTGGGAACAGTCTGTTAAAAACGGCTACAGAAAGTGTCCTTGGTGGGGACATTCTATTAAACATAGCTACAGAAAGTGTCCTTGGTGGAAACAGTTTATTAAACATACGTATAGAAAGAGTCCTTGTTGGAAACAGTCTATTAAACATATATATAGAAGTGTCCGTGCTGGAAACAGCCTATTAAACATAGCTACAAAAAGTGTCCATGCTGGGAACAGTCTATTAAACATAGCTACATGCAGTGTCCTTGGTGGGAACAGTCTGTTAAAAACGGCTAAAAAAAGTCTCCTTGGTGGGAACATTCTATTAAACATAGCTACAGAAAGTGTCCTTGGTGGGAACAGTTTATTAAACATACGTATAGAAAGAGTCCTTGTTGGAAACAGTCTATTAAACATATATACAGAAGTGTCCGTGCTGGAAACAGCCAATTAAACATAGCTACAAAAAGTGTCCATGCTGGGAACAGCCTATTAAACATAGCTACATGAAGTGTCCTTGGTGGGAACAGTCTGTTAAAAACGGCTACAGAAAGTGTCCTTGGTGGGGACATTCTATTAAGCATAGCTACAAAAAGTGTCCTTGGTGGGAACGGTTTATTAAACATACGTATAGAAAAAGTCCTTGTTAGAAACAGTCTATTAAACAATATACGGAAGTGTCCTTGCTGGAAACAGCCTATTAAACATAGCTACAAAAAGTGTCCATGCTAGGAACAGTCTATTAAACATAGCTACATGAAGTGTCCTTTGTGGGAACAGTCTGTTAAAAACGGCTACAGAAAGTGTCCTTGGTGGGGACATTCTATTAAACATAGCTACAGAAAGTGTCCTTGGTGGGAACAGTTTATTAAACATACGTATAGAAAGAGTCCTTGATGGAAACAGTCTATTAAACATATATACAGAAGTGTCCGTGCTGGAAACAGCCTATTAAACATAGCTACAAAAAGTGTCCATGCTGGGAACAGTCTATTAAACATAGCTACATGCAGTGTCCTTGGTGGGAACAGTCTGTTAAAAACGGCTAAAAAAAGTGTCCTTGGTGGGAACATTCTATTAAACATAGCTACAGAGAGTGTCCTTGGTGGGAACAGTTTATTAAACATATGTATAGAAAGAGTCCTTGTTGGAAACAGTCTATTAAACATATATACAGAGGTGTCCGTGCCGGAAACAGCCTATTAAACATAGCTTCAAACAGTGTTCATGCTGGGAACAGTCTATTAAACATAGCTACATGAAGTGTCCTTGGTGGGAACAGTCTGTTAAAAATGGCTACAGAAAGTGTCCTTGGTGGGAACATTCTATTAAACATAGCTACAAAAAGTGTCCATGCTGGGAACATTCTATTAAACATAGCTACATGAAGTGTCCTTGGTGGGAACAGTCTGTTAAAAACGGCTACAGAAAGTGTCCTTGGTGGGGACTTTCTATTAAGCATAGCTACAGAAAGTGTCCTTGGTGGGAACAGTTTACTAAACATACGTATAGAAAAAGTCCTTGTTAGAAACAGTCTATTAAACAATATACAGAAGTGTCCTTGCTGGAA
The DNA here is from genome assembly GCA_963580285.1 of Lucinisca nassula. NCBI lineage: Eukaryota > Metazoa > Mollusca > Bivalvia > Lucinida > Lucinidae > Lucinisca > Lucinisca nassula. Next base: position 106,896,406 of record OY757022.1, read on the forward strand.
ACAGCCTATTAAACATAGCTACAAAAAGTGTCCAGGCTGGGAACAGTCTAATAAACATAGCTACATGAAGTGTCCTTTGTGGGAACAGTCTGTTAAAAACGGCTACAGAAAGTGTCCTTGGTGGGGACATTCTATTAAACATAGCTACAGAAAGTGTCCTTGGTGGGAACAGTTTATTAAACATACGTATAGAAAGAGTCCTTGTTGGAAACAGTCTATTAAACATATATACAGAAGTGTCCGTGCTGGAAACAGCCTATTAAACATAGCTACAAAAAGTGTCCATGCTGGGAACAGTCTATTAAACATAGCTATATGAAGTGTCCTTGGTGGGAACAGTCTGTTAAAAATGTCTACAGAAAGTGTCCTTGGTGGGAACTTTCTATTAAACACAACTACAAAAAGTGTCCATGCTGGGAACAGTCTATTAAACATAGCTACATGAAGTGTCCTTGGTGGGAACAGTCTGTTAAAAACGGCTACAGAAAGTGTCCTTGGTGGGGACATTCTATTAAACATAGCTACAGAAAGTGTCCTTGGTGGGAACAGTTTATTAAACATATGTATAGAAAGAGTCCTTGTTGGAAACAGTCTATTAAACATATATATAGAAGTGTCCGTGCTGGAAACAGCCTATTAAACATAGCTACAAAAAGTGTCCATGCTGGGAACAGTCTATTAAACATAGCTACATGAAGTGTCCTTGGTGGGAACAGTCTATTAAACATAGCTACATGAAGTGTCCTTGGTGGGAACAGCTTGTTAAAAATGGCTACAGAAAGTGTCCTTGGTGGGAACATTCTATTAAACATAGCTACAAAAAATGTCCATGCTGGGATCAGTCTATTAAACATAGCTACATGAAGTGTCCTTGGTGGGAACAGTCTGTTAAAAACGGCTACAGAAAGTGTCCTTGGTGGGAACATTCTATTAAACATAGCTACAAAAAGTGTCCATGCTGGGAACAGTCTATTAAACATAGCTACATGAAGTGTCCTTGGTGGGAACAGTCTGTTAAAAACGGCTACAGAAAGTGTCCTTGGTGGGAACATTCTATTAAACATAGCTACAAAAAGTGTCCATGCTTGGAACAGTCTATTAAACATAGCTACATGAAGTGTCCATGCTGGGAACAGTCTATTAAACATAGCTACATGAAGTGTCCTTGGTGGGAACAGTCTGTTAAAAATGTCTACAGAAAGTGTCCTTGGTGGGAACATTCTATTAAACATAACTACAAAAAGTGTCCATGCTGGGAACAGTCTATTAAACATAGCTACATGAAGTGTCCTTGGTGGGAACAGTCTGTTAAAAACGGCTACAGAAAGTGTCCTTGGTGGGGAAATTCTATTAAACATAGCTACAGAAAGTGTCCTTGGTGGGAACAGTTTATTAAACATACGTATAGAAAGAGTCCTTGTTGGAAACAGTCTATTAAACATATATACAGAAGTGTCTGTGCTAGAAACAGCCTATTAAACATAGCTACAAAAAGTATCCATGCTGGGAACAGTCTATTAAACATAGCTTCATGAAGTGTCCTTGGTGGGAACAATCTGTTATAAATGGCTACAGAAAGTGTCCTTGGTGGGAACATTCTATAAAACATAGCTACAGAAAGTGTCCTTGGTGAGAAAAGTCTATTAAACATAGCAACAGTAAGTGTCCATGCTTGGAACAGTCTATTAAACATAGCTACAGAAAGTGTGCTTGGTGGGAACTTCTTATTAAACATACGTATAGACGGTGTCCTTGTTGGAAACAGTCTATTAAACATACCAACAGAAGTATCCGTGCTGCAAACAATCTATTAAAATACCTTCAGAAAGTGTCCTTGGTGTGAACAGTCTATTAACCATATCTACAGAAATGTCCGTGCTGGGAACAATCTATCAAACATACCTACAGAAAGTGTCCTTGATGGGAACAGTCTATTAAACATAGCTTCAGAAAGTGTCCGTGCTGGGAACAGACTATGAAGCGTACTACAGAAAGTGTCCGTGGTGGGAACAGTCTTTTAAATATACCTACAGAAAGTGTCCATGCTAGGACCAGTCTTTTAATGAAAGCTTTAGAAAGTGTCCGTGCTGGATAATGTCTACTACCCATAACTACGAAAAGTGTCCTTGGTGGGAACAGTCTATTTAACATACCTATATAATTGTCCGGGCTGGGAACAGTCTATAAACATACCTACAGAAGTGTCTGTGCTTGGAACAGTCTATAAAACATACCTACAGAAAGTGTCCTTGGTGGGAACAGTCTATTAAACATACCTATATAAATTGTCCTTGCTGGGAACAATCTATTAAAGGAGTCCATGTATAGAATGCACCAATCGCTTAAAACAATTGCAGGAAATTGTTCAAATGTCTAGTTTGCTTTAAATCATGTGTATTACATAAGGCTAAAAGGGATGCCCTTTGAGAACCATGAACGCATTCAAAAACGAAAATAGCAGAATCCATTTGTTGTTTGGGCCAGACAAGCTTGTTTCGGCCATCAAGGCCTCATCAGTAGCCCTAAAGAAATGCTGAACATGAGTATCAGCGGTTACGAGTATCAGCGTAAAACGTGGAAAATGACGTCAATTTCCAGTTTAATTTAACGTCATGCGGCAAATTTTGATTACGGATTATTTTGCTCCAGACAAGTGGAAAGTGTATGGATTTGTATGCGGTTTGTAGCCTGCTTCCACAATAGAATAATTTTTGTCTTTTAGTCAGAATGTTTCTTCTTTTGTAAGGACTAATTGATTCTTAATTAGCTGGGTTAAATGCTTCTTTAAATGGACATTTTACTGACTCCTTTGATATTCATTTGGGATCACGATACAATAAAAACATCCCCTTCGAATTCAACGTTGTTCTTCTTCTTTGTCCTGATGCAAAATAAATAGATGACGGATGTTTTAAGGTAACCGGGCGCCAAGGGCACATAGGGGCTACCCCCAGTTCGCCAGCTGGGATAAGTTGTAGGTCTTTTCCCTAGGCTGCCAATATGCTGACTCCTGTATGCCTGACAGTTATCAGCTAGCCGATTGGGATTTAGGTGACTTCTTTCGCGGAGGACCGCAACTTACTATCAGTATCAAAATAATTTCAACTATGAAAAGGTTTATTACCAGCAAATATTTTGTCACCAATACAAACTGGAATAGATTAATAAAACTTTATGTTAGGCATATTTTTATGTATTTTTTTTATTGAAATCCTTTAATCAAAATTAAAGTGATTAACCAAACTATTGCAAAAATATGCAGAGTGTTGATTTTTTGTTTGTTTTGATTTGTTACGCCCCTTGAAAGTCTTATAAATAACTTAGTATGACACGCCAACTATTCAACAGAAATGCAATGTCCCCAACACGGACAGTGTGTGCCCACGAAGGACTGTTCCGGACAAGGGCATAGTGTTGCGTGTTGCAATTATATACTGTAGATATAAAGTGGGATTTATGGGTCGTTCAATACACAGATTTGTTAACTTGTTACTCTTTTTTGCTAAGGATAGGTTCTATTCACCTTATTTGCATTATCTGCTGGTTCCTAGTCTGAAGGTAATCAGTGTTGGAAAAACAGGTAACCAGACCCTCCTGACCTTTTAAGGTCAGGGGGTCTGGTTACCTGTTTTTCCAATATTGACAATGTGTAAGCTGGGAGCCAGCAAATAATGCAAATATGGTGAATAGGTAAAGGAGACAAAAGAGGCCCGAAAGAGTTGCCAATCATAACCCAGCAGGCACACGTCGCTAGGGCAACGTCCAATCAAAGTCGGTGTAACGTCATGACGTTGCACCGACGTAGATTCGATATTGCATAAACGTCATGGCGTTGTACAGATGTTGATGTGACGTCAATTACGACATGTGCCTGCTGGGAAAGTATACATACCGTATTCACCACAATGAGGACACAGTGCCCGGAGACATTTCATCCTAATCATAAAACCAAGTCATAGCAGGAAGTCCATGTATTTAGTACATGTTTAGGCGCGACCGTATGCTCCTTATGCCGACTTTGAACATGTTTGGTTGAGCCACACATGTCCAGAGTGGCCCTAAGGAGCATGCATGTATGTTAAAACACATTACTAAAGTCAGCAATTTGTTCCTCTTTATCACATAAGCAAAATAATTGATATGTTAGAGACATCTTTCAGCACTTTTTTATCTTTGCAGACGGATACATCTAGACTTTTAACCAATATATGACAATGGAATCTCCCTGCTAGTAAGTTTGGAGTGGTCCATTTCAAATTATAGAGATGTCAGGTTTGTTTTTGTTTGTAGCCAATTGTACAAAATGAATGTTCTTTAAGCAAACAGTGAAGACCAAGATCAAACGCCGCGATACATGGCGTCTGATATGTGTCTGCACTGTTTGCCAACGTCCCAGAAAAGGGCCACTAGGCGTATATGGGCTAAATTGGTGTCAACAACGATTCTTAACAAAGTATCACTGTGCGCTTATAAGATCATGTGGACACATCAAGTCAAATATGGCATTCCTCTTTATGCATCATGAAAATTTTCGTAAACCATAGTCAACATACCCATGAGGAGTGCCGCCCATTCCACCGCCGACTAGACCTCTAAGAATCAATATCCAGGCATATGTAGGACTGAACGACGTCAAAAATCCAAAATACCAAACTAAAAACGACACGAGAAGCAGAATCTGAAATTCACGTTTTTAAAATATTGACATAAAACAAATTCATATCAAAGCAATCATAAAAACTACAACACTAATGAATATACACTGTGATTTCAAAACATTATAATAACAAACTTGTGAGACATAGAGCATTCTTTAATAGTCCCAAAATTAACGGTTTTCTGAGGAAACATTGTGATATTTCCCTTATTTAAGAAATAGATCAGCTCTAGCTGTGATTTGTTGAGTAATAAATCACAGTTTGGAGGTCAGTTGTAAAGTAGACCAAATCACAAGCGCGTAGCGCGCGTGATTTGTTTACTTACAACTGACCGACAAACATGTGATTTATTACTCAACAAATCACAGACTAGAGCTGATCTATTTCGATTCTAACACGCTGAAATCGGCAATAATGTTGTTGTTTCCTTCAAAATCTCACAACCTTTCGCCATTGTTAGAAGAGATTCCGCTAAAATTATCGACTGAAACACATGCATTTATATCCTTTTCTTGCGTTTTCCATGCGAGAAAATGACGTTACACCGTCTAACGTCAAGGAAATCGACTAGTGACGTCATAAATTTGCAGTTTTAATGACGTCAGTCGTCACGCTCTTCCGAGCTGTGATTTGTTGCAGAATAAAACACAGTTATTTTCCATCGACTATATAGGTGCGCTGTGTTAGAATCCTGTTTAAACATAGGATGTGGGTACTCGTTAGAGCCGCCTCGATGAGGCGGTTCTAACGAGTACCCAAAATCTACGTTTGATCAACATTAAAACAATTCATCATCACGACAACACGCCTATATTATTTTGACCCCCTTGAACCCCACTTTTATATACAGTCAAACTTCAATGGCTCGAACACCTTTGGGACCACGAAAATCTGTTCCAGACAGGGGTAGTTCGAGCCACTGAGTGTAACTGACAGGAGGCATAACGAGATACTTTTAGACATCTTTTCGGCGTTCTATAATGAAAATGTATGCTGTGTGTACTCATTAGAATCGCCTCATCGAGGCGATTCTAATGAGTACACACAGCATACATTTGCAAGATAAAAGACTAAAATCTCCTTAATTATCCCCCACTATTTCTTATGTAGGGGATTTCGCTAGGGCCTCAAGAATGGGTTCGACACATCCATGGTAAACGAGCCATCGGTGTTCGAGCCATCGAAGTTCTACTGTAGTGGTTTACAGGGGTAAATCTTATTTTTCGTATTTCTGTTCTAAAATATAGATTGTGAGTACGCATTAGAACCGCCTCATCGAGGCGGTTCTAACGAGTATCCATAATCTATATTTTGAGGAGAAATAGGAAAAAAATATCACAATTTTTCATCTGAAAATTGACATTTTTAGGCGGTAAAAATTCCAATGTATTTGTATAGGCGTGTTTGCATAATTATGTATTATTTTTCCTCTGTATCGATTGGAATTTACAGGAGTGTTAATTACACGGACTTATGTAGTGATTTTACTTTTGCTTTGAAAACTTATGGTCATGATCGTAGAACAAGCTGTTTAGAACAGATGTTTGACTTCATTGTAAAAGAAAGAAAAATTAAACGGAACTGGCTGAGACTGGGAAACACCCTTATAAAATCATCATATTATTAAAAAGGATATTTTTAAAAGGATAGGGCTCATAAAGTAGGTTGCTGTGCTAGACTATTTGGTATCTTAGCGACAACTCTCTACGGAGATGTCGGCCCCCGCCCATAGAGGGTTGAAGAAATTTATGGGCTGCATGATGCTTCCGCGCAGAGCTGAATCCGGCCCGCACACTAGTACTGGTAAACCGCTTAGAGGATCTAAGCCTGTCCAGGAACCGCGGTGCGAGGCGGACCGTCCATGCTAATAAACCCTATTGGTTTCATTGGGCAATAGGGCTTGAGATGTCATTTCATCTCAATGTCGGGTAAAAGTCCCACAAAATTGGAAGCAACGTCTCCAAAATGACCTTTACAGTGTTGACGGGGACGTAAAACCTCAAATCAAACAAACTCTATGGAGATCTGACATGACTTGAACTGATTATAAAATTGAATAGACATCTACTTCTGGACCAAAGCGTTGTTAGCTTAACGAGCATGTTAGTGGTCAAAAAGGTAACCTTATCAGAAAGGCAAATAACTAATATTCTGGATATTTTGCAGGAAAATGTGAGTTGCTTTTCCATTTGCAAAAGCCGCTCACATTGTTTCTGCAAAACTATTAGTATTTCGCCAAGTTAACCCTTATCTTGCTGTTCACGACAACCCCTATCTTTGCAAACAGTGTAGATCCAGATCAGATGGCTTCTGAAGAAGCCATCTGATCAGGATCTGCACTGTTTGGCATTCAGTTTATGAATTTGTAGCAATAAATTAGATCCGGTAATTTGATTGGTTCATAGACAGAAATGGGTGTGGCTTAAATGAATATTCAGCAAGATAAGGGTTAAATTATCAAAGTGTTAAGTATAAGTAAATGTCCCCTAAAGCTTGATGAAGTATATTGATGAACGAGTAAAAAAACAGACAAAATAGTTCATAACTTTGCCAGCAGCATTTTGATGGGTAAGTATAGCTCGGTGGACTAGTGTTGATTTTACAACAGATGCCCCTGTTACTTATGATCAATATATGTTAAACTACATCAGAACCTTAAGAAACATAACTGAATGTAAAGAATCCCAGTTGGTATGCCTTTTCACATCTTATTTTGTTGTGTCACATGCTTATTAAATTGTGTTCTAAGATGAAAAACTTACATTTCTCCGGCCATATTTGTCTCCTACCATTCCCCAGAATGGCGCCATCACGCCCATTCCAACAAAAACAACCTACAATAAAGAGAGATATTGTCAAATATAACCAATTACATAGAATCCTCAGTAGTGTAGTGGTTACGCTACTCGCCTTGTAAACTAGGGGTCGCAAGATCGATCCCGGGCTTCTTCAGGCTCTCGGATGAGTCTTTAACCCGAGGGCCGTCTCCGTATGACCTTAGCTGTTGGTGGGACGTAAACCTCAAGCACTCACTCACTAAGTAACCAATTACATGATTGCACACATGAAGACGCCCTTAATTTCGGCGAATGAATGGATCTTCAAGGGAGGAGGTTAACAGTATGTTTGTTTCCCACATTAATAGCGACCAAATAGTAATTGTATGTTACTTTTACATGTACAGTAGAACTTCGATGGCTCGAACACCGATGGCTCGTTTACCATGGATGAGTCGAACCCATTCTTGAGCCCCTAGTGAAATCCTCTACATAAGAACTAGTGGGGGATAATTAAGGAGATTTTAGTCTTTTATCTTGCAAATGTATGCTGTGTGTGCTCATTAGAATCGCCTCGATGAGGCGATTCTAATGAGTACATACAGCATACATATTCATTATGGAACACCGAAAAGATGTCTAAAAGTATCTCGTTATGCCTCCTGACAGTAACCTCAGTGGCTCGTTTCGAACAGATTTTCGAGGTCCCAAAAGTGTTCGAGCCATTGAAGTTCGACTGTATTATATACAAATAAAATAAAGTGTAAACAAATAATGGTCTAATTTTATAGGAAAGAATTTGCTTCTCATCTTTAAGATTAGACCCTATTTTGGAAAGCCTCAGGTCACTAGGAAGCCGATAAAAAGCTCTATAAGCTACACCCCAAACCGCAGATACTCGCAATGTCAAATGTTACCATTATCCTGAGTTCTTTTCCAGAAAAAAAAAACAAGAACAGCATCTTGTCAAAAGCAACTTCAAGTTGATATAATAAACAGTATGATGTATGACATGTAACTAGCTGATAGGGACATTTTTCACAAACGTTCCTTACAATAGAAATACATGTAGTAATTTAGTAATGAGCCAGGACACTTCAACACCTTAAAATACAAGATTCAGATCAGCTTGTGCATCTTTACAGCGAAACTGGACTCCACTTGTATTGCTCTTCACATAACCTTGAGTCTTTGCATGGCTCATATCATATAAATGACATTGATCGGACTGTGTGTATGCGCATGATGAACATAGTATTGTTGGTCGCACAGGTTGCAATAACATGATGCAGGGATTTTCATTTTCGAATTTAACCCTTAACTGTGAAAACCCGGTGACTCGAATACTGATACTCTGTTTAGCAATGACTGATTTCAACTCATCCGTCAGTCCCGGGGAAATTTTTAACACCAGGGCCCAGTTCAAAACATCGTTAGCTTAACGAGCTCGTTAGTGGTCATATTGTTAACTGTTCTAGCAAGTTCGGTATCTAAAATTTTGGTATGTTTGATGAACAAATGTGCGCAGCTTTTGCAAAATCTGCTCACATTTTTTCAGCAAAAATGTAAGCATGTTGCCATATTAAAGGATAAAAAATTTAATGATACTTTAACTACCAACTGGCCCCAGATATCAGTATGCTTATATAGTTCTTTTTCTAATTCTAATTCCGTCTTAAAACAGTGGGACGTGTGTACTCATTAGAATCGCCTCGATGGAACGATCACGATGGGAACAGACACCGATTATGTTGTGTGCACTCATTAGAATCGCCTCGATGAGACAATTCTGATGGGAACATACACAAATTATGTTGTGTACTCACCAGAATCTCCCCGATGAGACGATTCTGATGGGAACACACACATATTATGTTATGTACTCATTAGAATCGCTTCGATGAGACGATTCCAATGGGAACACACACCGATTATGTTGTGTGCACTCATTAGAATCGCCTCGATGAGACGATTCTGATGGGAACATACACACATTATGTTGTGTACTCATTAGAATCGCCTCGATGAGACGATTCCGATGGGAACACACACCAATTATGTTGTGTGCACTCATCAGAATCGCCTCGATGAGACGATTCTGATGGGAACACACACAAATTATGTTGTGTACTCATTAGAATCGCCTCGATGAGACGATTCTGATGGGATCACATACAAATTATGTTGTGTACTCATTAGAATCCCCTCGATAAGACGATTCTGATGGGAACACACACAAAATATGTTGTGCATGCTCATAAGAATCGCCTCGATGAGGCGATTCTTATGAGAACAAACAGCATACCTATATTTTTATGAACATTGAAAAGTCGTTCCCATTATGTCTGTCGGCCCGGGGCTGTCTCGAACTATCCCCTATTTCGAACACATTTCCAAGGTCCTAAAAGTGTTCGAACCACAGAGCTTTGACTGTAGATGCATGCTGTTACTATAGTAACACAAGAACTGTTCACATTCGTAATGCAAACATGTATACCCTGCTAGCATTCTACATAAATCTACAGCGGGCCGTTAGCGGCCCGTCAGCTACCCTGACGGGCCGCTAACGGCCCGCTGTAGATTTATGTAGAATGCTTACTGGGTACTTACTGTTGTTATCAAGGCAACTTGTGTTTGTGATAGTCCCCACTCACATCTCAGGACTGGAGACAGGACAGCTAGCAACATCATCTCACAAGCATCAGCGGCCTATAAAACATGTTGGGCCGGCCTCAGTGGCTCAGTCGGATGCGTGTCTGACTGGTGATCAGGAGGACGCGGGTTCGACTCCCGCCGGGGTCGGCAACATTTTTTCGTGGAGATTGATCATAAAATCTTTACTACGGTCATTCTCTACCTTCCGCTGATTCAAGAAGGGCAGTTGTCAGTTTCTGGCGAAAGAATGTGCACTGTACTGGTTAACCGCTTACGTATAAGCCTGCCCAGGAAAGTGTTGATAGGTAAACTGACCGGCTGAAAAATGACCTAAATAGTGTTGACTGGGCCATTAAACTCCAACACAAACAAACAAACAAACATAAAACATGTTGAAAAATACAGAAATATAACTAAATCGCAAAAATGTATATTCGATTATTATGGACAAAGCAAAGATATGCGCTATCTGACTGGCAAGCGTATTTGCTTGGTGCTGTGCGAATGGCCACTGTCTTTGCTAAGCACTGTGTGAATGTTCAGCGTCTCTGCTTTGCGCTGTGTGAATGGCCGGCATCTTGGCCTTATGCTGTATGAATAGTTCCACTTTATTTAAAAGAGTAGTTTAGCCCGGCCATGTTTATTCACATTTAAACGTAGAAGACAAGAAGCTATAACTACATTTAGTGAAACTTCATTTTCTCAAATAGGGATGAGTCGTTTACATTGGCCAAATCCAACTCATTCCGGCGGTAAGGTTTACACCATAGAGAATTCTTCCTATAGCTCCAGATTTCCATTGTTGGAGTTTATCTTGTATATGTATATTGTGTGTATTGTGTGTATTCATTAGAATCGCCTTGAATACACACAGTATTCCTTTATTTTATAGAAGATAGAAAATATATCCTTAGGTCATCCGCCATCACAAAAACACGCCTATATAGTTTACCCCCCCCCCCCCCCCACCTCAAACCCACTTTTATATAGTAAAACTGGGCTTTACAGGGATATACATTATTTTTCTTATTTCTGTTCCAAGATACGAGGACTGATCAAATATGAATGCAACTAAGCACATAAAAATGATTCCATGATAGATTTCGATGAAAAATTTATTTTGTCCCCTCAAAGTATTCCCCTTTAACAGATATTCAAACTTTCAGTCTTCTGATCCAATCATTGAATGCATTTTGGTAGTCTTTTCGAGGTATACTATGAAGGCACTGGAATATTGCAGAACCGAGGTGTTTGCGCTGTACAAATTTTCGACCAGAAAGGTATTTTTTCAGCCGCGGGAACAAAAAAAAAGTCACACGGGGCAAGGTCAGGGGAATACGGGGGTTGAGGTAGTTCAACAACGTTTTGCTGCTTCAGATAGTCTTGCACAATGAACGCCTTGCGCGATGACGCATTGTCATGTAGCAATCTGACATTGGCCAAACTAGAACGCGACGTCTGATTTTGGGCTGCACTGTTTGCCAAGGTATCCCTTTAGGGGCTTCTCGCATGCAATGGGTTAAAGTCAGACTGCACTAAGCATAGAAAACGGAAAGGAGCTGCTCAGCATAGATTGCCTTAACAACGTCTAAATCTATGATCTTAACCCTTGTTCTGCTGAATATTTATATATGCCACACCCACTACCGATTATCAACCAATCAGATTACTTCATGCAAATTATTGCAACAAATTCACAATCTGAATGGCAAACAATGTAGATCCTGATCAGATGGCTTCGTCAGAAGCCATCTGATCTGGATCTACATTGTTTCAAAGATAAGGCATATCCGGGATTAGCAGGACAAGGGTTAAGATCATTGGATGGGGCAACAGTATTGCGAATAATTGCGCCGGATTCGGATCGATGATCACCCCAAATGTAAACAAAATCTGTCATGTTAGGTTTTAAGTTTTTAATTTAAATACGGTAAGTCTCTTTAGGTCATGGGCAGAGTAGTGGGTGGGGTAGTTACTTGATTATTTGTATAACTATTTACAATGGCAGTGTCTAACATATAACTAAATATAAACTAGATTCACCGTACAGTTTGAAAGTAACAGAATTACAAAATTTTAACATAACTGTTGTTTGTCTGTGACGTTGACCTTCAGGTCATGGACAGGGATGGAGTTATAGCTAAGTAAAACTGTCGATCTACAGAAGTGACAATCCATATATAAACCGTTATTATGGTTAGGAATTATTCAGCTGAAAAAAAAATGAAAGGAAGAAAAACCTGAACATAAAATTTCTCAATTCATGGCCTTGACCTGAAGGTCAAGTGTGTGTTTGAATTCGGGTTTAACGTCCCTTTCAACAATTTTTCAGTCATATCACGACGGTGTCGGGTTGCGACAGGGAGCTCAATGCTCACTTTTATAGTGCTGCCTCACTGAAGTGTCTGAAGGCCAAGCGTAGGCTGCGTATTGCTGAATATAAATTTGGGCAAAACCTATCTACATACCAAAAGTGAACCAAATCCACCCTATGAACGTTACAAAACTTCAACTCATAGAGGATCTTACATGAGTCTTCATGAATTACTGAATTTATTAAACGAGAGGAAAAGGGACAAAATGGTAGAGTCCGCCGAGCGTTTTAACCCTTTTTCTCAACGAGTTTAATAAATTCAATAATGCATGGGCACGAATTATTTCTATTATATGATATTTAAAACGCATTTTGTTCACGATTGTTTTACAAAAATGTCAATATTCCGTCATAAGTAAACGCGACGTCATTATAAGGACGTCGTACATTTAAGGTTATGGAGCGTATCTAACTTATTTGCACTATTTAATTCACTGGTGTATTATCGAATTTATTACATGACGTATTACATCCTAAGACGCGACGTCATATGATAAATAGAGGATCTTACACGAGTGGTCATTTAATATGAAATTTATGAAACGAGCCTTCGGCGAGTTTCATAAATTTCATATGAAATGACCACGAGTGTAAGATTCTCTTTATCATATGACTACTTTAAATTGGATTTTATCGCCTTTTAATTTGACAACTTTTCTACGAAAAGTGCATTGTTGACATGGACGTCGCCATGACGTTACTTAATCCCGACAAAGTGTTATTTTACGTGTGGTCATACGATATTTATTACTCGACGTTATCCACTGCTTATCAACGACGTCATATGATAAAACACATTAACATATAATTTCTACGTCTCGACCTTGACCTTGAAGTCATGTACATGGGGTTGATGGACGGTTATTGCTGACCTATCCATATCACAATATCAATTGCACCTGAAGAAAAAAATCTGAAGTTTTAAAATCTTTAACCCTATACGCAACACGCCTATACACATACATTGCTCCTTTATCGCTGAAAAAATGAAAATTTTATGATGAAAAATTGTGATATTTTTCTTATTTCTGCTCAAAATATACATTGTTGGCACTCGTTAGAACCGCCTCATCGAGGCGGTTCTAACGAGTACCCACGATCTATATTTTAGAGCAGAAATAAGAAAAATAAGGTTTACCCCTGGAAACCCCAGTTTTACTATATACAAGTGGGGTTCAAGGGGGTCAAAATTATATGCCAAATTTTAACATTCGAGGATTGTGCAATAACTTGTATCCATCAGCCGCTCGATGCTGTGGAACACCTAATGAACTATCACCCGCGACATTCGGCTTCGGAGGATTGTTCATCAGGTGGTCGGTCCACAGCACCTCGGGACTGATAGTTTTGAATGTCTTCCAGAAAGGTATGAAATACATGGAGTGGCATATTGATCTTCTGGACTTGTCGCGATGATCTTTAACCGTAGAGCACCTGTATATACATGCAGGATTTCTCAAAAACAGCTTACCCCAAAAAGTCCGGTAATCACCCATAGACGTACTTGAAACCATCCTACGCCAAGGGTTTCTACGGCCTGCTCAACAGTAAATTTGGCTGGAAATAAAACATCATTAATTGAATAAATTACATGCTAACTTGGGCGCACAGCGATGACCGATCAGAATGCGCTGTTACAGTATAGGAAACCCCTTGATCCTAAACTTCTTTAAACCGGTAGGTAAGGCTGTATTCCGCCAATACAAGGTCCGAATGCGTTTATTTTTTAAAATTCAAAGCTTGCATGTACCTAGGAAATACGTCATCTTTGTCATTTACTATCAAAACTCCAAACGACCGAAGCCCCTCAAAATCTTGGGTATGTCTAAACAGAAACCAAGTGATTACACTTTCCAAGCAGTGAATAACAAAGGCGATGACCAGCCTGCGCAAATATCTGCACCTCTGCACGTCACATGTGGGATAAGACTTCTCTAATGACGCGATTCGGCCCCCGCCCATAGGGGCTTGAAGAAATATATGGGCTGCATGATGCTTCCACGCAGAGCTGAATCCAGCCCGCACACTAGTACTGGTAAACCGCTTAGAGGCTCTAAGCCTGTCCAGGAACCACGGTGCGAGGTGGACCGTCCATGCTAATAAACCCTATTGGTTTCATTGGGCGACAGGGCTTGAGATGTCATTTCATCTCGATGTCGGGTAAAAGTCCCACAAAATTGGAAGCAACATCTCCAAAATGACATTTACAGTGTTGACGGGGACGTTAAACCTCAAATCAAACAAACAAACAAAATGACGCGATTCAAACTAGAGCTGTCAGAGGATCTGACTATAGCCCCGCTTCAGCGCTGTCAGAGAAGAAAGTTATTTAAGCTGCAGAGAAAACAGTTATGAACAAGAAATAACTGTTGAAAATTTTACATTATCTGGAAAAACTCTAAGAGTTGTGAGCCCTTGTCCCTCATTTCAATGAGCATGATACATTACCAGAATGTCCATGTTTATACTAAATTTCATCTTCCATTTTTCAATGTTCACATCTTCCATTTTTCAATGTTCAAAGGGTAATAACTCCTAAAGTAGGCAAATCAGAGTCAGGGTTCCTGCGCTCTGCACATTGTCTCATGGTGCTTTACACTTGTGTGAAGTGTCATGAAAATATCTCAAATGGTTTGTGAGTTATGGAGCCGACACAGTCAAAATTGCCTTTTTAAATGTTCAAAGGGCAATAACTCCTAAAGTAGGCAAACCAGAGTTATGGTTCCTGCACTCTGCACATCATCTCAAGGTGCTTTTCATTTATTTGAAGTTTCATGAAAATATCAGAAACGGTTATGGAGCGGACATAGTTAAAATTGCCATTTTTTAATATTCAGAAGCCTATAACTGAAAAAGTAGACAATCCAGAGTTTGGGTTCCTGCACTCTGCACACGTAATATGGTGCTTTACATTTGTGTGAAGTTTCATAAAAATTTCTCAAACGGTTTTTGAGTTATCGAGCAAAGACGGCTAAAATTGATATTTTTCAATATTCAAAGGGAAATAACTCAAAAATTAGGCAATCCAGAGTTATGGTTCCTGCACTCTGCACACCATCTCATGGTGTTTAATGTTTGTGTGAAGTTTCATGAAAATATGTGAATGGGTTTTAAAGTTATGGAGCGGACACGAAAATTGTTAACAGACACAGACAGACACACAGACAGACACACAGAAAATACGAAAACCAGAGTTATGGTTCTTGCGCTCTGCACATTGTCTCATAGTGCTTAACATTTGTGTGAAGTTTCATGAAATTATCTCAAACGGTTTTCGAGTTATGAAGCGGACACTGTTAAAATTGCCATTTTTCAATGTTCAAAGGGCAATAACTCCAAAAATAAGCAATGCAGAGTTATGGTTCCTGCGCTCTGCACATCATCTCATAGTGCTTAACATTTGTGTGAAGTTTCCTAAAAATATCTCAAACGGTTTTCGAGTTATGAAGCGGACACAATTAAAATTGCCATTTTTCAATGTTCAAAGGGCAATAACTCCAAAAGTAGGCAATCCACAGTTATAATTCCTTCGCTCTGCACATTGTCTTATGGTGTTTAACATTTGTGTGAAGTTTCATGAAAATATGTTAAGCAGATACAAAGTTATGGAGCCAACACAAATTAACGGAATCACGGAATTACGGAATTACGGAATTACGGAAAATGTTCAAAGGGCAATAACTCCAAAAGTAGGCAATCCACAGTTATAATTCCTTCGCTCTGCACATTGTCTTATGGTGTTTAACATTTGTGTGAAGTTTCATGAAAATATGTTAAGCAGATACAAAGTTATGGAGCCAACACAAATTAACGGAATCACGGAATGACAGAAGGACATGGCAAATCCAATATAGCCCCACTTTTTCAAAGCGGGGCTATAATAAGAATGATATCATTACCTTGAATGGTATCATTCCGGGAGCCGGAGAAGAACATTATGCACAGAGGAGCCGCGTTGTAACGAAAATTTATAACGACTCGATATAATGACAATTTGAATGGAATGAATTCTTTGCTCAAGGTTTAGCCACGATTCCGAGCGACTTGGGCTTTCTTCGGGTTGGAAATGCCCAAATCGAATCAAAAGTCATGAAAGATTCTTGTAATTTAATACGCCAAGAAACAAATGTTATAGACATTTGTTAGAATCGCCTCGATGTTATAGACATTTGTTAAAACGCCTCATCATGACCCTAACTGGGATTCTTTATTACGGCACAATAATAGGGAACAAATACTGTCGTTATAACTCGGGCCCTCTGTATGTACATAATTTTGCGCGAGACTCCGGCGGGTATCATAAATTCTTCTCTAAATATTCACGAGCAGCATATTTTGTTTATCATACAATTTAACTTATTTTCTTTACCTTCCGTATCGTCATCCTCTGATTCGAGATCGTCTGTTTCTGTTGTTTTACCATTGGGCAGAAGTTTGATTTCAGCTCTGTCATCATACACACCGGATAAATCTTGAAACAGAAAACATACATCGCGTATAATACATCTTTTACGCTATCACCAATGGCCTATTATATAATGTTTTCTTGTTTAATGCTCCGGACTATTGTCACGACTTTAGAAATACAGTAAAATTCCTACATATTAACATATCTAGAACAAGAAACCCCTAAAGGGGTACCTTGGCAAACAGTGCAGGCCCAGATCAGACGCCGCAGAACGCGGCGTCTGATCAGGACCTACACCGTTTGCAAAGGTTAAGCCATTTTCCGAATAAATTTTATTGGAAACGCAACCTTACAACCCTAGATTTTGAAATGGACTCCTGCCATATATAAGTTGGAAGATTCCATTTGGTACAAAAAGTGTTAAGACCACCTTTGGGACAGTTCAAAAGTGGTATTTAAGACCATTTTCGAGCAGTCACAAAGATTGTCTTTGACCAGAGGATACTGAGGGTAGAAAACACAAAGAAAGATTAAACGCACCCTTCTGAATAAGCTTTTTAAAGCAAAATTAGTCTTAATTTTAGGTGGTCTTAATAACGATATCTTACTGTATTCTACAAATTCCAGACTGTTGTAACACGAAGTATAAAATTAAGAACAGACTTGTAAACATAGACCAATTGATGTAAAATGCCAGCTAAAGGTGACTTACGTAAAACATGGTTGAGTTCAAAATTAAAAGCGCAGTCATATCTCCAATCTCCATCACCAAAGAAAAAAAAAAAAACAAAAAAAACAAGCTTATATAATTTTGAAACCCTCTAACCCTACGTTTATATAGTATACATTTTCTTCTTTTTTTCTGCTCAAAAACATAGGTTGTGGGTACTCATTAGAACCGCCTCGGCGTGGCGGTTCTAACGAGTTCTCATAATCTATGTTTTGGGCAGATACATGAAACAAGAGGCCAAGAGGGCCCTGATTCGCTCACCTGAGTATCAGTGTCACAATCTTGGTAGAGGTCCACTAGATGAAGCTTCATACCAAATATCAAAGACTGGGCCTTCTGGTTTTTTTAATGGTTTTCCCTTTATAAGCCTATGTAAAACCAGCGGGCCCGGGGACTGGGACATTTTTGGCGCCAGGGCTATAATTTGAACAAACTCAGTAGAGGTCCATTAGATGAAGCTTCACGCCAAATATCAAAGACCTGGGCCTTCTGGTTTCAGACAAGAACATGTTTAAAGGTTTTTTCGTAAAACTAGTGGGTCCCGGGGCGGGAACATTTTTTGCCACAAGGCTATAGTTTGAACAATCTTGGTAGAGGTCCATTAGATGAAGCTTCATACCAATCAAAGACCTGGGCCTTCTGGTTTCAGACAAGAAGATTTTTAAAGGTTATCCCTGTATACGCCTATGTGAAACCTGTGGTCCCCGGCGCGGGAGGGGGGGGGGGCATTTTTGGCCCCAGGACTATATTTTGAACAATCTTGGTAGAGGTCCACTAGATGAAGCTTCATGCCAAATATCAAAGACCTTGCCTTCTGGTTTCAGACAAGAAGATTTTTAAAGGTTTTCCTTATATGTGCCTATGTGGAACCAGTGGGCCCCGGTGCGGGGGTATTTTTGGCCCTAGGTCTATATTTTGAACAATCTTGGTAGAGGTCCACTAGATGAAGCTTCATACCAAATATCAAATACCTGGGTCTTCTGGTTTCAGACAAGAAGATTGTTAAAGGTTTTCCCGATATAAGTCTTTGTAAAACTGGTGGGCCCCGGCGCGGGGGCATTTTTGGGTTATAATTTGAACAATATTGGTAGAGGTCCACTAGATGAAACTTCATACCAAATATCAAAGATCTGGGCTGTGCGGTTTCAGAGAAGATTTTTTAAGTTTTGAGTAAAAAAATATATATATTTTTATCTCCTGCGACCTACCTAGATGTGCAACGGACCGGAACCATTTGAACAACTTTGAAAGGGGACCACCTAAGTATCATTCCTGTGAAGTTTGGTCAAAATACAACCAGTGGTTTAGGAGGAGATGTCGTTTGAAGAAATTGTTTATGCACGCACGCACTCACGCACGCATGCACGACAGACGACGGACAAAATGTGATCCCAAAAGCTCAACTCGTCACTACGTGACAGGTGAACTAAAAATTAGAATTTTTATCTGAAAAGTCCAATAAAATTTTCAATATACTTGAATAGGAGTATTTTCTTATTCCTTATCCTGCTCTTCACGACAACCCGAACCTTTGCAAACAGTGTAGATCCAGATAAGATGGTTTCTGAAGAAGCCATCTGATCAGGATCTTCACTGTTTGATATTCCGTTTGTGAATTTGTAGGAATAAATTACATCAAATAACCTGATTGGTTCAAATTCAGAAATTGGTGTGGCCAAGTAAATAGGGTTTATGTATGTGTTGTGAAAGGCTTTTAAGATGACCTTCCTGTTAGTGACATGTTTTGTTTATCGGTCTTTGCGAGTATAACGCATCCCGAGGAGGGTTCAAGTGCTCACAGCGATACATCGAGATGGTCAACCTAGGCTATGATGAGTTGGATACCGTTCGGTACGGCAGTGGTTGATTATTTCGGTGCAGGATACCGTGTTTGGTCATACAAAATTCGAGGGGCACCAGGGAGAGTGTCAAAGTCCTGTAGTTTACACTGAGGGCTTTGGGAAAACAAGTTGGCTTCCTTCAAAAAAGGAATCGAATACGTGGGCTGGCAATTTTTCTAAACTTTGGGTTTTGGATTATTTTTAAAACACATAAGATCATCAGTTCACCAGCAGTTTATTTGTAGAACAAATAAATAAATACAAAAAATATTGAAACTATTTGTTGTCTAAAGTATTTTAATTGTCTGCAATTAAAAGAAAAACAAAGCATTTTTAGAATAGCTTATTGGTACTCTTATTTAGCAATAATAATCACATTGTTACAAAATCAATAATAAAGCATGTTTCGGTGAGAGATGTGCAGTCATATACAATTTAAAAATGTTTTAGAAGTTGCTTCTAGATAATTCTTTAAACTGAATGACTTATTACATGCGAAGGTATTTTGATTTGATTTTAATGTTATAGACTAGATTTTGTCTTTACACAAAAGTATCTTTAAGCTAGATTTAACGTAATGTAAGTACTTATCAAAACTGGATCTGCCACGAAAAATGATTCACTTAAGTGGTTATAATAATGGCGGATAGGATTCTCGCGAAGATTAATATAAAAAATAGCCACCATTTTTTCTGTAATTTATGAACAAAAAAAAAAACACAAACAAATGACAGGAATATCTGCACATTATAAAATGCTAAAACTTGCTCAAATCAATGAAAACATTTCAATCGTTTAAACATTCATGTATTCGAAAGTGTTTCAAATTAAACTTAACTGCTCTGTACCGTTCAGTCCATTATATGACTTATTGTGCATCGTTTGAGAGCTGTTTCAAAGTCTGACTGATGTAAATGTTTATTTTACGTCAGTTTTCCTATGTGGTTGAATAGTCTCAATGTATTAGAAGTATTAGTGCCTACGAATTCCCAAACCTTTTCTGCCCATTGCTAAATGAATACTACATGTATCCAGCTTCAATCTCCATTTGTCTATTACATTATATTTATATACAGACGTCTCAAATCCGAAGATTTGGTTTCATATTTACCAAAAGCGTAGAACGGCGTCTCGGGTTAGAAGTCTTAGTTACATGTTTTACCTAAAGTTTTACTTACAGTTACATGTTTTATTTACCCAAAGAAGTAGAAAGCTACACAGACTTCTATTTTAAAAACGGACGATTGTAGTTGATGGCTGATTACGTGATTTGTCCGAGCGCTACTGTAGGTCAATGAATATACGTCACCGAATTGTAAAAATAAAAATCAAAAATGAGTTCCTTTAAGAGCAATGAAAACATTCATAAGACAGAAGATGGGTCATACTACGTAGTTTCGGCTAATAAAGCCTCATCAGTGACCCTGTAATGATCCGGCAACGAAGCTGTCTGATGGTTTCTCTTCGTTTGTTTATATAGAAGCCTCCGTGGTCGAGTGGTTACGCTTCTCGCCTTGTAAACCAGGGGGCGCAGGTTCGATCCCGGGCTTCTCCAGACTTTCGGATGAGTCTATAAACCGAGGTCCCGTCTCCGTATGACCTTAGCTGTTGGTGGGACGTAAAACTGAAACACTCACTCACTCACTCGTTTGTTTATAGAAAATTACTCTGCAACACCGACAGGGATAAGAATCCAAATACCTACATGAATCTACTTTCACCTAATATGTAAATCATCGTAATAAATGCAGCTTATAATAAAGGAATGAAGTTTAACCGCATTCTGCTTTTTCTGATCGGTTTTATGCAGACCTTGTATTTTTCTGAAAAACAAAAAGTTTATTCCTTGACATTCCCATCACGTTACAAAGTTAAAGTAATATACACCCCTGCAAACATTACTTTATTGAGAGAAAATGTGGAGTGGGCAAGGGGTATTATTCCTCAAAACATTACGATAATACACCTGTGCGACACAGTGCATTCTTTCTTATTTATATTGCAAACATTGGTTGTGGGCACTCGTTAGGTCCACCTCTGCTAGGCGATTCTTACACACAACCTATGTCTTGGAGCAGAAATAAGAAAATAATTTGTACCCCTATAACCCCAGTTTTCTCTATATAAAGTGGGTTTGATGGAGTGTTCATTTCACGGACTTTTCATTTTTGTTATAGTGCGTACATTACACTAACACCCTTGCAGTGAGCACTGCTGTTAAGTAGAAGAGAAGGCATTGATTTATATAATAAAAAGTGGGGATTGCAGAGATAAGGATTAGTATTGTAACTCTACTAAAAAGAAAGTTTAGAATGGCTTCACTGAGGCGGTTCTAGCGGACCTCCAATGATCGAGAATAAGGCAAAGAAGACGAATTCTAAAACATGCCACTACATGTAGTTTTAAACCTGTATCAGAAATGTAAAGATTCAACACCTGTTTTTGGGTCGATTGTTTTACAATCGACCCAAAGTTACTAAGAGGCAAATCAAAAAATAATGCTGTTGCCCACGTGACAATCACTGATTTGGGGAAACCAATATTATCATTATAAATAGAAAACGTCGCGATATTTTTGTCGATGTTACATGTAAGTCAGAGCTATCTATAGAGTCTGGTAAGGAATCGTGTGCTGGGTTCCGCAAACACTGAATACCCAGATCAGAATGTGGCGCGGAATGTGGCGTCTGCTCAGCCGGCTGCTCAGGACTACACTGTTTGCTTAAATACTGGCATTTAAGGATCAAACGAAATAGGTCAGGCCAATGCCAGGCTGCCTCCGTCATGAAAGGAAAACAAAAACAGTATCTTAATATAGCCCGCGCTCTCACGCGACGACTTTCGGAAAATACTATTAATAAAATTGTTAGAAAGAAATGGACGTTTGCACATATGTATGCTAAGCCGACCAAAAAAAAAAAAGACAATATAACGTTACTTTTCACACTTCTGCTTATAACATATCTAAGAACCTAGGAATATTTTAGAGCAAAACTTTTAAAGGTGGTATCGTTATTAGACATACAGCATAGACCCAAATCGGAAAGACAGTACATCGCGTCTGATCAGGACCAGCACTGTTCGCCATACATACAGCAACATTTTCATTTTAGAACATGATTCAGGTCCGTACGCAGACTCTATAAAATGTGGGGAGGGTGCGAATTCCGGGTAATTTGCAGAATGTGAAATACTGCATGAATTTGAGATAATTTTCCAAATTAGGAGGGGTGGGTGGGGGTTGTCACTCCTGCGTACGGCCTGCATTAACAGGTAGAATGAACAAATTACTTTGTTTAAAAACATTGCACTGAATCACTGTTATTCAGTAGCTGGGATGCAGTGGTGGGACTGAGCGAGAAAATGCCAGAGAGGAGAAACTATGGCAGTGTGGATCCTGATCAGCAGAAGCATTCGATGGATCTACACTGTTTGCAAAGGAGAAGTTGGATAAAATGTTATATTACATGCATAACAGAGAAATACTATGATTTCTACCAGACATAATCTTGGTATTTTCCTTTTTGCTGAGAAGAAATATTTCCTCTTAGCCGGAGAAATAAATCTGATTCTCTTTAGCTGGAACTACTTTATGTACAAGATACAAGATACCG
Source organism: Lucinisca nassula (assembly GCA_963580285.1). NCBI lineage: Eukaryota > Metazoa > Mollusca > Bivalvia > Lucinida > Lucinidae > Lucinisca > Lucinisca nassula. The sequence goes on from OY757022.1 coordinate 106,919,463, forward strand.
CTTTTGCAGTAAAACCGTTATATTCAAATGCGGGAAAGTTTCAGTCTCGTCGACGTCATTCATGACGTAATTGCAATGGTGTCTGGGAAGACATCAACAGACGTTCAGAATGTGTGACGTTTGGGTCGGATGCAACTCTTAAACAAAAGAAAACATGGACATGCGTTTTATCACTGAAACACGTTGGTTCTTCTGTTTATGTTCAAAACTGTAGAAAGCGCTTTCAAAATGGCGGCCATCCAGTTTTTCTTCCACCCAGCTTCTGTAACACTACGCTGATTGAACCGTTAACATGAGCTGTAAACAGTCAACTGAACGGAAATTCAGACCCCAAATTCAAGATCCATTCGGTCCTTAAAGTCTATGGAAGCGCATGTAATATAGAGTATAGAGATTATTCATTTCTTCTATTTGAAATGTGGTATTAATAAACATCGGGGGGGGGGGGGGGGGATAAAATCCGTTATCGGATTGTTCTACATGTACCTCCCTCGGTAGTTCAAACAGGAGATATACGTGTACCTGTAATAACTTTTCAAGCACATATCAGTGTATATTGTCTTGCATATGAGGCTAAGCATTATCAAGGAAATATTATAAATCTGTTGAGATGATTGGATATATGTGTATACAGAAGGCGAATAAACACATTAACAAATGATACGTTAATAATTTGGAAAATATCACGAAAACACGCCTAGATAATTTTAACCCCCTTGAACCCCACTTTTATATAGTAAAACTGGGGTTTCAGGGGGTTTTACCTTATTTTTCTTATTTCTGCTCTAAAATATAGATTGTGGGTACTCGTTAGAACCGCCTCGATGAGGCGGTTTTAACGAGTGCCCACAATCTATATTTGTGGCGGTTCTAACGAGTGCCCACAATCTATATTTTGAGCAGAAATAAGAAAAATATCACAATTTTTCATCTTAAAGCCTTCATTTTTTGGCGATAAAAGTGGCAATGTATTTGTATAGGCGTGTTCGCGTAATGTCTTGAAGGAAAATGCTTCCAGTACAACACCAAGAACGTCATTTATTTTTCTGTTTTTTTCACTGAATACTTTTCTTATAAAGAAGCGATTTAACGAGTACCCACAATCTACGTTATAAAGCAGTGTTGCTGTTGGTTGTTTTTATCCGCGTGACTATTGCTGGCGATGAACAAAACCCAGGCAGCAGTGTTCAGTCTTCTCCCTGTGCCATCAGTGGGCTGTGTAAAACGTAAAATCTAGACTGGACTCATGTACGGGGTATTGACTTATCAATCGACACAAAGAAAATCTGCACTGGGCTCATGTACGAGGCATTCTCTAATACAGAAACTTCACGCCTGCTGTTTATTGTTGCTGACAATTAACAAAATCGCGGGACTGGTTGTTTATAGCACCTAAGAGGTGCAGTGTAAAAAGTAAATTCTGGGCTGTGCTCGTGCAGGGGGGCTTTGGTAAATAGTGTATACCTGATCAGATGCCACATAACGCGGTGTCTGATCAGGTCTACTCCTACTCTGCTTGCTTTAAATACTGGAATTTAATGGTTCAACGAACAGATCAATTCTCAGTTCAGGATATATTTTCCCAACCTACACTCAGAGACGATCGACCCACCGGTACTCACAGTGCTTTGACTTAATATTTCCCCAACGAAGCTGTTACTGTTACGCAAACAATTCTGCAAATCAACCCAATACAATTATGTAGACATAACTCTACATGGAAATGTCCCTAGCTATATAAAAGCGGTTAGTTCAGTCCTTATTAGTTTCTCTGTGTGTTCTTACGTTAGAAAGTCTTGCAAGCTAATGTGATTTTTCAGGGCCATAAAAGAGTTGAAACCGACCCGCACACGAGTACTGGTAAACAGCTTAGAGAATCTAATCCTGCCCAGGCAATGCGGTGGGAGTCGGCCCATCCATGCTAATAAACTCTATTGGTTTCATTGGACGGCAGGGATTGAGATGAAGGTAAAAGTCCCGCAAATTGGAAGCAACGTCTCCAAAATGACCTTTATAGTGTTGACGGGAACGCTAAACCTTAAATCAACCAATCAATCATTCAATCAATCAATCAGGGCCATAAAATACTGTTGCTAAAATATTCCTTCTTTTCAGACCAAACATAGATTTAGATAATATGGATAATCGTTAGAATCGCCTCGACGAGGCAGTTTTAACAAATACATATCGATCTACTCAGTGCTATAGCAGTAGTAAAGAAGTTGCATTCACCCTTGCGAAACCTTGCATTTTTGAAAAGCCCCATGGATAAATTCAACGTATGTGCACTGAACTAATATTTTCAGGTTATTAACCCCAAAACGTTTCTGGAAATGACTACCCCCATTTGCCTAGCGTTCCATAAAGGGCACAAAGAAATATTGAACTAATTTTGCGAAAAGTAGAGACAGAAATCAGAAAAGTAGAGACAGAAATCAGCCTGCGCATATGCACAGTCCGGTCAGGGGTTTTGCTGCTTTTATCAAAATACATGCAGCGAGCAGACGACAATTCTTCCGACTGCCAGTGAAGCGCTTGGCATTAATGGGTTATTTACAGTTCAATGGGAAACCCGTTTTATTTATTAACACATTTACGCAGCTGGTCCCTGCTAATGATATAGCAGACTACCAAAGAAGAAGTAGCCATCTAGCGGAGATAACGACGAGGGAACCAGGTATGACTGACTCAGCAGTTAACCTTGCTGAACTCGGGTATTTCCAATACCGCGTCAGTGCTTTTGCTATAAATAGACGTAATGGCTTCTGCTAGCTACCAATCGTAATGTTGTAGCCACCTAGCGGAGACATTTACGACAAGGGAACCAATCTAGTGGAGGTAATAACGAAGGGGAACCAATCTAATAGGGAACCAATCTATTGATCCACGTGAAGCAAACGCTTGATTTCGTGCTTGGGCATCAGGGGACAGTTAATCGCAGCACTTTTTTGTCCGCGCCACACCATGTTTTTGAATCGTTATCGACAACTCCTGGAGAAAGCGATAACTTCTGTTTTGGTTTCAGAGTGCTTCACACATACATGAAATCAAAACAGAATACCAAAGAATCACTTCTCTGTTTGCATAGGCTGACAGCAGCATCATTTCACTTACCCCACCCACTATTTTTTACATACAAAAAAGCATGACTCCACCTCACTTTGACAGATCCTATGAATTTACTCCCAAAACACCAGTACTTTGCACCTGTTGAAATGTCATGTACACTCAGTAACATGCAAAGAAATAGACAGAAAAGTATACCATAACCAGTAAACTTTTTCAGGAATCCTCTTTGAAAAACAGCCACTTTTTAGTGCCAAAGCTACCTTCGTGAATTCAGATATGCCGCTGGACCTTGAACTTGCACAGCATCAAGACACCTGGTCTGTTAGTTTCGTATTCCATTTCATAAAAGTACAGATACTCAGCAAATAAGCCCACATTGGCAAAAAATATCCACATATCACAATTTCTATGAGCAACCATGCCATTTTTGACCCTCCTACTATAATATTTTGAAAAACGTCCACCCTCAAATGCGAAACTGTCCCCTGATGCCTTAAGTTTGGAAGTTTTCTTTGATTTTCAGCCATTGGTGATCCCACATGGTAATTTGGCTTATTTGTAACAAAAACAAATAAAAAAGTGTTGACTAAAATACATGTTGTTGCTTTCATAGCCCTTTTGGAATTTCATTAATACTGAAGAGCGGCCAAATGCAATTCGGAGAATTGGGCAATAAGTCCATGATGGACGATGCTTTCTGGAGATGGCATTTAATAATACACAGCAATGTGGTTAATAGGGATGTAAACAGTGATGTTTGATGTTAAACATGCAACTGATAGCACTGGCCCTAAATGACTGAATTGGTGGAAATGGGCCGTAAACTTAAGAACCCACCCCCAATCCCCAAATTTTCATAAAATGACTGGAACTTTGAGATATTCATTATCTCCCCTTTGCTACTGATCACAGTCTAAAGTGGACACCCTCTGCAGGAAAGAAAAAGGGAGAGAACAAACCAATCAAGTTAGATGTGTCATTTCTTATCTGATAACTGTCTTAGATAAAGATACTGACAGGCTCTAAAACAATCAAAATCATAAGATTTCTACTGAAGCAGAATTTCAACCAAAACAAGGTCTACAGGTCATGATAAAACAGCAACTATACATACCAGAAACTGCAAAAAAGGGTATTTCAGTTCTGAATGTATTTGAGAAAGGTTCTACTTTGTTTTTGTTACAGTCAAAGCACTATTTTCTGAGTCTGGGGCATACTGCAAGGTAAGAACTGAGTCCCACACTAAAAACATCTCCATAAAGAATCAGGGAGGAGTATAACATTGCACTAGCCTTGTCATTCTCCATAATATAAAATGGAGTCAGCACAAGAAAACACTTTCTGGCTGCAAGAAACTACACTTACTTGAAAAAGAAGAACTTCTTAACTTGCACATGTGCTGTAATCAACAACTAGCAGCTAAACCTGGTGAGTATTCTGAGGTAACTAGCTACAGACTGGAAAAGAGAAAGAACTCTATCAGAATAATGTGTCCAAAGTACATTCTTGGACACACAGAAGGTCTTACAGTGCTGAAAAGGACATTGTTGTTAATATTAAGAAACTGGAGAGGCTTTTGAAGCATTTGCACAGCACAAAGGGCTAGGGTCGATAAGGGCCATTTTTGGCCTCATCTCCAAAATCATTCAAATTTTGCCGAATGACAAAATATTAGTTGCGATTTTGAAAAATGTAAATAGTTGTAACATTTGAAGTCTGTTGCCATGGCAACACGCGTTGAAAGAAAGGCACTGTTTTCCCTAGCAAAAGATGATGCTGCCTTCTTTTTGATTGTTAAACTGGCATATATCATAATGCTTTTTATTCAAAGATGTAATGGTATATGCTAAACGAGGCTTTTAGTTAAGAAAAGTCATATTATCCAATAAGAATACCTGCTGGAATTATGCCCCCCCCCCGCCACCAGAGGGGAGGGGGCATATTGTTTTTGGTGCGGATCCCGTTTGCGTCGGCGTCAGCATCGGCGTAGCCTATTTGAAGCATTATATCTCCTTAACCTATGGATGGATTTTGACCAAGCTTGCATAGACACATTACTAGCATAAGAGAAACAGTCTTTAGGTCATGATGACCTTGACCTCATTTTCAAGGTCACATCGACCCAAAAACTGTCATTTTGGGCCAAAAAATGGCTTGTCTGCACTTTGTCATATTAACAAATTGATCATTTTTCGTCAAACTTGGTACAATATATAAATACAACATTCCGAAGATTTGGTTAGAAATTGGTGACCTTGACCTCATTTTCAAGGTCACAGCGACCCCAAAAACGGCCATTTTTTTGGCCAAAAACGGCTAGTCTGCACTCTATCTCGTTAACGAATTGATTTGTTTTAGTCAAACTTGGTACAGTATATCATTACAACATACCACAGATATGATTAGATTTTGGTGACCTTGCCCTCATTTTCAAGGTCACAGCGACCCCAATACAGTCATTTTTGGGCCAAAAATGGCTTGTCTGCACTCTATCTCATTAACGAATTGACCAAATTTCGTCAAACTTGGTACAATATATCATTACAACAAACCGCAGATTTGTTTAGATTTTGGTGACATTGACCCAATTTTCAAGGTCACAGCGACCCAAAAGCAGTCAATGTTTGGTCAAAAATAGCTTGTCCGCACTCTATCTCACAAACGAATTGATTGATATTCGTCAAACTTGGTACAATACATCATTACAAAAAAAGGAAGATTTGTTGAGATTTTGGTGACCTTGACCTTTTCACAAAGTAAACTTACCGATAACCCAATATCAAAAGGTAAATCGTTGTGACTCGGGCTCATGAAGGACCAATGCTTTCGGGCGGACCGGTGTGCAATTACCGGGCAAAATAGCGGGTTATACATGTAACATCACACAAAAAATGAGCTACTTCCATTTCACCAAAATGGCAAAAATTCAGTTAAAAGACAGAGAGAGAGAGAGAGAGAGAGAGAGAGAGAGAGAGAGAGAGAGAGAGAGAGAGAGAGAGAGAGAGAGAGAGAGAGAGAGAGAGAGAGAGAGAGAGAGAGAGACGTGCAACCATACCAACTGATCAGAATATTGACTGTTTGAATTGAATAATTGGCCGCGGTTGTGCTATTACGGTCCTTTCAAGATACTTTTACTGCTTTCGAGCCGATCGTCAACCAGAGGACGAAAAAAACCTGAGTATCTGGAAAAAATAAACACCTGACCTTCCTTTGCAGAACTTGGCGTCTGACATGACCCGAGTGGGACTCGAACCTACAATACAGAGAGACTTTATCAATTAAGAGACAGCTAGCACTCTTACCCAATTAGCCAATGACGTCTGTAACAATGAACGTGCCCAACGGTGCCCGAAAGCAGTTCTCTGTTTAAATAATCTCTGGTCTGACCATCGTCTTGACTGGCCATGAAAAGCCCTAAGGCCTGTGTAATGAAAATGTATTTTTTTTTCCTGTTAATGTTGCTGTTCTCAGCATCTTCTATTTTCAGTCTCTCTCTCTCTCTCTCTCTCTCTCTCTCTCTCTCTCTCTCTCTCTCTCTCTCTCTCTCTCTCTCTCTCTCTCTCTCTGAAATGTATTTGTTCTGTTAATTTTGCTGTTTTCAGCATCACTACACTCTCCCTCTCTCTCTAGAATGTTTTTTTTTTTCTGTTAACGTTGCTGTTTTCAGCATCTCTACATACAGTTCTCTCTCTCTCTCTCTCTCTCTCTCTCTCTCTCTCTCTCTCTCTCTCACACACACACACACACACACACACACACACACACACACACACACACACACAAACACACACACACACACACACATTGAAGCTATACCTATGGCAATCAGACGCCGCGTCTAGTCTGGATCTACACTGATTGCCAAAACCAGTGCATGGCCCTTTTACACAATACTTTGATCGCACAACGGAAAGAAAAGCGTGACTATAATTTCCTATAAATCAGGGACAGTCACGTGGACATGATCAACAACATTTGGCTAGTGTATAATAACTTTAGGTCACTGACAAACAATCGACCCAGTCACAGTGCAGGCTGAAAACAATAAGAATTGTCCATCCAAGAGAAAAAGTAACCCGGGTATACATAACCAAAGCATACCCACATCCCGGCTATATCCCAATTAGCTTTGGTACACCCGCTTCTCTTGAACAGCAAGACTTTGGCGTATCATAATAATTGTTTAATTTGAGGTTTCACTTCTCAAGCCCTGTCGCCCAATGGAAACAAAAGGGCTTATAAGCATGGACGATCCGACTCACACCGCTCTGCCTGGGCAGGCTTAGATCCTCTAAGCGATTTTCCAGTACTCGCGTGCAGTCGGATTCAGCTCAGCGTGGAAGCATCATGCTGCCCATATATTTCTTCAAGCCCCGATGGGCGGGGGCGGAATAATTTTGAGGTATATATATTTACTTATTTACTCTCCAATCAGCCGGAATACAAGGGAAGTAACAAATGACAACAAGCGAAAAGAAAAATTAAATTGCGAAAAATGATGTACCGGTAGGCCTAACCATCAGTGCGGTATGAGACAGATATTATTTCAGTGCATTGTGTGTTAAACTTTTCATCGTCTTAGCCTTCTAAGTAGAAATTAAAACTGTCTTTCACAAGAGCTTGCATGTACAAATAGTTTTTGTTTGTTTGATTTGAGGTTTAACGTCCCCGTCAACACTATAAAGGTCATGTTGGAGACGTTGCTTCCAATTTTGTGGGATTTTTACCCGACATTGAGGTAAAATGACTTCTCAAGCCCTGCCGCCCAATGGGGTTTATAAGCACGGAGGTCAGACTCGCACCGCATGTACGAATAGTAATAAAGAGAAAATAGCAGCCATTTAGATTCATATGCAAAATGAAACATGATTCATGATTCAATGCAGAGGCGCGGGAAAAAATGAAAACCAGACAGAGTCCTGCACCTCTACTAGATCAGACCACATTTTGAAATTGATAGCCATGGGCTTCTATATTTTAAAAAAAAAACTTTCTTAACTCGTCTGTTATGGAACAACATGTATATAACGAGCGCTGACAATTTCAAACGCAACCATGGTCTCTGGCACTAGTTGGGAGTTGTCAGTATTTTACCGTTTTGTTTGTTTGATTTGAGGTTTAACGTCCCCATCAACACTGTAAAGGTAATTTTGGAGACGCTAATTCCAATTTTGTGGGACTTTAACCCGACATTGAGATGAAATGACATCTCAAGCCCTGCCGCCCAATGAAACCAATAGGGTTTATTAAGCATGGACGGGCCGTCTCGCACCGCTTTGCCTGGGCGTGCTTAGATCCTCTTAGCGGTTTACCAGTACTAGTGTGGGGGTCGGTTTCAGCTCTGCGTGGAAGCATCTAGACTGGAATCAGTCCAAAAGTTTAACCAATGTCTTCTCCTTTGTATTAGCAATGCATTTATTTCTCTTCTCTAATACTTTCTGATCTCCAAAACTTTTGGTGCTATGGGATGGAAGTCATTGCTTTTGAGCTGGGTTAAAATTAAAAAGATTATTCTTATAAGTGAAATGATTAAATGGATGGACTGTTTCCAGTCTCGGAAGCATCATGCAGCCGATATATTTCTTCGAATGCCATTAATATAGGTGCATCAGTGGTTAGTGCACTTGCGTCTGATGTTAGAGGTCCCGGGTTCGATCTCCGACAGTGGAGATAATGACATAATTTGCAGCGATGAGTCCCCAAAGTGCACACTTCGTTGTATCCGGATGTGTGTGTGTGTGTGTGTGTGTGGGGGGGGGGGGGGGGGGGGGCTTTTACTGGAGGTCATAATTTAAGAAAAATAATGTTTACTTCTAAACGCAAAGAATGCCGGGACACAACGTCGTATCGCTCTCGGTCCGACGCTGATCCACTGTATGATGCTGGCTTGACCGTCCCCGGTGCAAGTTAAAGATTTCAGCTATAGTTAATAGGACCTATGTGACGTAGCCTACGTCAAATGTGTTGGCAACTCCGGTTAAATACCGTGAAATACAAGGGAGGCTATTCATGCACAGAAGACAGTAGCCGAAACAAACAGATAAAACAGTAGCCTAAAACAACAGCATATTAGAAAGGCATCAATTTAAATTATTGCAATTTAATTATTTTTTTTTAATTCAATGAGTTGGTTTATAAAAGTAGATATATTCACATCTAGATCTAGAAAATGCAAAGAGTAAGAGCTAGTCAGATTTATGCAGATTTATCCTTGATCTAGTTTGAAATATAATTCAATGCCGTGACAAAATATTTTAATGAAAACAAACGAAATAAATTCTTCATTCATGTCAAAAATGCCTCAAAGGTTGATAAAATGTATGTTTCACCAAGGCTTTTGGCTGTTGTCAAAGGGTCTCTACCTGTAATTTAAACAATCGCACCACCCCTCAACCAACACCAAACATTGGTGATAAGACGAACTGGACGTTATCTTTCTTTTGCGACATTTTTCATGTTGGTTGAGGGGTGGTGCGGTACTTAATTTTCCGTGGAAACATGTCAAAACAACTAAAAATTTCAGGAAAATGGCGTTTCGACCTTCCATAGTGACGTCACCATAGCAATACGTGCGCACGATCCGACGTTCTAACAGCATTTCTTGAAACTTTATATGGTGTTCTGTTTTAACATGTATAAACCTAAGGAAACATGTAATTTTGATTTTTCTGAAAAATCGAGGCCAAAAATGCGCCTTATCGACCCTAGCCCTTTGAGATCTGTTAATGAGGCAACCTTTGCATCTATAGTGGTCATGGCACTGTCTATCATTTTTACTGAATTACCTATTATTTTTTCACAGAATGTGGCTCATGAGACAGGTCATAACATTTACACAGAGATGGTTAGGGCATAAATATGCAAAATATCATATTAAGTACTCCTGTGATAAATATTTAAATGGTCTCATGCAAAATCAATGCGGTGTAATTTCAGACAAGCGCACCCATTGCGATGCCATAAAAGCTTTTCACCAAAACCGATATCATCTGTGCACCCTTGCCAAGCTCGACAACTGTTTTTGTTTAAAATATCCCTATTGAAGTGTCTTGGAATGCTGTTAATTGCTTTTTCTGGTAGATTTTAATGCTTGCAGGAATGCCTGTGCCACTGTGGTGTGAACTAGAGCCAAATCTTTGACTTCAGTAAAATTTTCCCCATTTCCCCAATGGAAAATTCATTCAAAATTGGGAAAAATGACCAAAAACAAAGCCAAACTAGCTTAAATTATACTCTTTAAGACCATATTTAGGTGTAAAAATGTTCAAATCCTTGAAAATTAACAATATTTCCATACCCAGTATGTGAATTAAATGTTTAAGGACACAGGCTGCAGTTTGGTGTAAGAAAACTGTCTGTCGGCTTTAAATCGGACAATCATACGGTACCTATAGCGTATCATTTCCGGCGTAAATATGGATTGCGCGATGCACAAAAACATTGTGGGTACTCATTCGACAAATAATAAGCTTTTCAAATTGCAGTGAATAAGACCCCAAAAGTAAACTTGAATTTTTTGCATTTTCCCTTAAGGCATCAGGGGACAGTTAATCGCAGCACTTTTTTGTCCGCGCCACACCATGTTTTTGAATCGTTATCGACAACTCCTGGAGAAAGCGATAACTTCTGTTTTGGTTTCAGAGTGCTTCACACATACATGAAATCAAAACAGAATACCAAAGAATCACTTCTCTGTTTGCATAGGCTGACAGCAGCATCATTTCACTTACCCCACCCACTATTTTTTACATACAAAAAAGCATGACTCCACCTCACTTTGACAGATCCTATGAATTTACTCCCAAAACACCAGTACTTTGCACCTGTTGAAATGTCATGTACACTCAGTAACATGCAAAGAAATAGACAGAAAAGTATACCATAACCAGTAAACTTTTTCAGGAATCCTCTTTGAAAAACAGCCACTTTTTAGTGCCAAAGCTACCTTCGTGAATTCAGATATGCCGCTGGACCTTGAACTTGCACAGCATCAAGACACCTGGTCTGTTAGTTTCGTATTCCATTTCATAAAAGTACAGATACTCAGCAAATAAGCCCACATTGGCAAAAAATATCCACATATCACAATTTCTATGAGCAACCATGCCATTTTTGACCCTCCTACTATAATATTTTGAAAAACGTCCACCCTCAAATGCGAAACTGTCCCCTGATGCCTTGATTTCGTGGCTGAGAAGCGTCTCGCAAACGTTGATGTTTTACCATAGACAATTTTCAATCTCGTCCATATTCTTACTGCGAGGCCCACGCAATCATATGTGGTAATATTACACCATGAAAACAGTGTACTATTCCGCACGTTATTTTGCACGACTACATCACGCGACCTAGAAAACAATCCGATTCAGATGGTACTTAATTTCTAATAAGAGCAGAGTCACAAGAAAAAGCGTCTTCCGGGTTTGTAACCAGGTAGGCCCAAACTGACCTGCTCAGCTACAGATGCTTTAGAGGTACTGACCTATCTAACATGCCGACTCGTACACTGACGTAATCTGGTCTCGTTAAAAGACTCATCCGAAAGTCTGGAGAAGACCGGGATCGATCCTGCGACCCCTGGTTTACAAGGCGAGTAGCATAACCACTACACCAAGGAGGCTTCTATAGATAGATAGATAGATAGATAGATAGATAGATAGATAGATAGATAGATAGATAGATAGATGTAAAGAAATGGGTCTTATGTGACTGTTTGATGGTAACTTGGGTATTATGTGACTTTTTTATGTGACCAGTCACTTAAACAGATTTTTTTTTTAACGAAATGGAAACTTTGACTGAATAAACTGCATGTGACTGGAGTCACCTAAATCTAGAGAAGTAGAATCACATAAGCATCGTTTCGTTAGCCCGGACGGACGTACGCATGAGGGATAAGTTGTGGGTTGCACAGCACAAATTCGGACAAATTTGCAACCCAGAATGTTGTCCATCATGGACACATTGGTACAGACCCTACTACCGGGGTTTGTGCAACTCAGAACTCGATTCCGTACGTTCAGCCCCACAAGTGATGGTCAACCATGGACATTGTGTCCGAACTTGTGCGTATATGATGTTTGGGAATAACACCTATACCCCCACCCTACCCCCTGGAAGTAATTAGAAAATATCGACTTATGTGGTGCAACTCACAAGTAGATTTTTCCCCACAAGTCCGGCCAGTACATATGAATCAACTCACAACTACCCTCTCATGGGAGCGGACGGACGGACGGACGGACGGATGGATGGAGAGAGAGAGAGAGAGAGAGAGAGAGAGAGAGAGAGAGAGAGAGAGAGAGAGAGAGAGAGAGAGAGAGAGAGAGAGATTGAAGATAGAAAGATATTTGTGCCTCGATCTTTGTTTGGAAAATTTGGACAGAATCATTAATGTGATTGCAAACAATGTAGATCTAGAAAATAACCCATATTGGCACTCTCGTCAGAATCTACGGGGCTTAAACAAATTATCTGAATCGATCTTTAGGGATGAAAAGTTTAAATCATTTTGTACCGGAAACCCAAAAACTTGTATCCTGGCAAACAGTGTAGGCCGAGATCAGGCGCCGCAGGACGAGGCGCCTGGTCAGGGCGTAGACTATTTGCAATCCGAATAAATGTTAAAGACAACACAACCTAGCTGTCACCCCTAAATTTCGAAATGGACTTCTGCCATATATAATGAGGAAGATTCCATCTGTAAATCAGCTGTCATTTCGACTTAAAAATTTAAAGTTTACTTTAGCAAAATGAACATGCAAATTTCTGTTGCAGACAACTTTCATTGTTTATTATTATTATTATTATTATTATTATTATTATTATTGATAAAAATTACGGCCTGATATTCCCTGTGAATCGTCTGCTAGGAATATTAAGCCTTATGTTTCGTGAAAAATACAAATACAAATATAAAAAATACAAACAATATGATGACCCTGATGACTGCAACTTACCCACCTGTATAAAAGATGCAAGCCTGAGCCGCCATATTAGACGATGAATTATTTATCCGCTAGTGAAAATAAGTTTCAGCACTTCGCCAATCAATCACAACATATAATGAAGCAATTTGGCTTCGAGGTTCCTAACAAAACACGATCGATATTCATTCTTTGCGACACTGAAAAATCAAAGCACTGAAAGGATTGGTGGATCGATTGTCTCCGAGTGTAGGCTGGAAAAAATGGTCCGAAACTGGACTAGTACTGTTCATTTTAACAAATTCAATATTAGTCCCAACGCAGCCTTTTGTCTATATGAAGACGACGTTTTGCGTATCCCATTCAACCAGACACATGGCCTTATGTGCCTTAGTATAGGCAGACATCAATAACATACATGTATGCTAAACAACCATTATGAAAACCACGCCTATATAATTCTGACTACAAGTACTTTGAAACCCTACATTTAAACATAGTTAATCCTTCAGACGCAAAAAAAAATAAATAAATCAAAAATACGACATCTGAAAATGTCGTCTGCTGAATTTCTTTGCAAACTTTTAAAAATATTTTTGCGTACAGGCAAACTGTGTGGGCCCAGATCAGAGAGCTCTTATAGGAGCATTCTGATCTGGATTCACACAGTTTGCAAAAACAAAATACGTTTAAGGTAACCGGCAGACGAAAAAAGCAGACGACAATTGTCGTGAATGGCATTTTATGGGTTAACTGGGGTAAACATTCGGGTTTACAGGGAAAAAATTATTTTTGCTCATTTCTGCTCTAAAATATAAATTGTGGGTACTAACGGTTCTAACGAGTACCCACAATCTATATTTTGCGCAAAAATAGAAAAAAATATAAATGTTCCTTTTTTTCGGCAGTAAAATTTACAATAATTATTTATTTGTATAGGTGCGTTGACTCTGACAATAGTGCGCATTTGCGCAGGCTGCTAGAGATCATTGCTGTGAAAACATGCCAACATACATATTTTTGCAAGACGCGCTTGAATCATCATGATCTACGGTACAGTATAATTCCTATATTAAGACCACCTTTGGGACCTTTTGAACAGTCCCAAAGACGGTCCCCACAAGAGGATACAGAATGTAGAACACATAAAGACAACGTATCTGTTACCTTCTAAATATGCGTTTAAAGGCATAATTTGTCCTATTATAGTTTTAGGTGATTTTAATAGTGGAATTTCACTGGATTTGCGAAATAAATATGTTTGACTTCAGTCTTGTTTGTCCACGTGCTTTGAAATGTGATCTGCAAACAGATACAAGATTAAGCTGCCCGTTTATCCCTATGGATCAGTATTTCTTGCACACCAGACAAGGAAATCCGTGATTTTACCCTGGGATAGAAATTTATGTTCTGACCATGGTGTTCCGACCCAGGCAACTAACATAAATGCGCTTCAATTCTATTTAACTGTCGGAACTACTTCCGCACTACTTTTATTTTGTAAACAATTTACATGTGCGATCTGTCAAAACTAACCGGAGGTGTTGTGCAAGAAAAAGAATCCAATATGGGGTTCCGTTGTAGATGGGCATTTCCAACCCTAGGGATGACCGTGCCGAGCGGAACCTCGGCGTAGCCTCGGTTCCGCTCAGCACGGTCATCCCTCGGGTTGGAAACGCTCATCTACAACAGAACCCCATATCAGATTCTTATAAGATACCCGTGCAAACAGAACAGATCAACATTACGAAAACACGCCTATACAAATATATTGCCAATTTTTGGGCAAAAAATTAGAAATTTTAAGATGAAAAAATGTGATATTTTTCTTAATTCAGCTCAAAACATAGATTGCGGGGACTCGTTCTATCGAGTCCCCACAATCTATGTTTATGAGCAGAAATAAGAAAAATAAGGTATACCCCTGCAAACCCCAGTTTTACTACATAAATCTGGGGTTAAATGGGGTCAAAATTATATAGGCGTGTTTTCGTGATGGAAAGTCGGCTCAAATAAGCCGTCTCATCAGGATCTACACTGTTTGCTATCCTGATTATATATCTAAGTTCTTAAATTTACGAGAGTGGGCGTGTCCAGGTCCAAAGATGAAAGTGCACACTTCAGGACGTCATATGTGAAAGGGAAGCGTTCACATTGTTTAAGGGGAATGGGTATAATATCCAAGACTGCTTCCGAGCTGAGCTGAAACCGACCGAACTTGTTAACTCGTAAACCGTTGCTTGGCTTAAACTCTAAGTGTTTCTTTGGGCGGTACAGTTTGAGATGTTTCATCGAAAGCAATGACTCCAAATTGGCCGGAATAGTGTTGCTGGGGACGTAAAACCTCGCCACAAACAAACCATGTCCCGTATGAGACCAAATAATATCGCGTGAGACTGAATTATCTCGAATGAGACTAAATCATCCCACATGAGACAAAAGAAACTTGCACGAGACACAGCAATTTGTATTAGGCGTCGTTGGGTGATACGCCAAGATCTGTAACGGAAGGTCATGTGGGTTTTCTCAGGGTACTCCGGTTTTTGCCCCCCCCCCCCCCCCCCCCCCTCTGATTTACGATCGGCTCGATACGAGTGAAATAACCTTGAAAGGGCCTTAAAACAAAAACAAAAACAAAAAAACAAAAAAAGAAAATTGGCGTCGTCGGAGACACAATTATCTCGTATGAGACTCAATAACGTCGCATTAAAACTATATGTAATCTCCCGCAAGGCGTTTCAAAATCGCATGAGACAAAGTAACCTTCATACGATGAAGCAGCCTCACATAAAACTACTTACACAAATTTACCATCAGATAAAATAACGTTGCATGCGACTAAAGAATCTTTCATGAGATGAGACTAGCTATATGTAACTGATATGAAACGAAATAACGTCTCGTCGCACGAGCATGAGAGTATAACGAGCATAATGTCGCAACAAATTCTTAGATTCTTACTTGTCATGAGACTGATGCTAAGTAACCTCGCGTGACACTTAACCTCACACGAGGCTACATAACCACACATACAACTACATTATCTAGCATGAGACTATTAAAATAACCACGCAAGTGACGATGCATAGGAAAAAATTACATCGCATGAGACAGAATAATGTTGCATGAGACTGACATTGGACGGTATTCTATCCTAAATCTGTCTCATTTTAACACCATACGCTGGACATACTTTCCTTAATGTAAATAACGTCGCATAGCCAGACTATGAAACCTGCATGAATAACCTTCACAACTGAATAGCTTTAGACGAGTCTAGAAAAAATCACACGAAACTAAATTACTTTAAATGGGAGTAAATGCAAGTCACTCGCTCGCCATTTGTGAACGACCAATGCACAGATCAGCATGCGTATGCGCGAAAGCTGACACGAAAACACGCCTATATAAGTTTGACCAACTTCAACCCCACTTTTATATAGTAAAACTGGGGTTTACAGAGGTAAACCTTATTTTTCTTATTTCTTGTCTAAAATATAGATTGTGGGTACCCGTTAGAACCGCCTCATCGAGGCGGTTCTAACGAGTACCCACAATCTATATTTTGAGCAGAAATAAGGAAAATATCACAGTTTTTTATCCTAAAATTTTAGTTTTTTTTTCGGCGAAAAAATTACAATGTAATTATATAGGCGTGTTTTCGTAATGCTTGTTCAATGCTGTGACAAAACAGCATCACGAAAAACATACCTACATTACGAAAACAGACCCGTATGCTAGATTGGTGTCATTCTTATCTCTAAAACTAGCGTTTTTCAGCTGAATATGTTTGATATTCCTCTCATTTCTAGTCAAAATATAGATTTTCAGTGCTCGTTAGAACAGCCTCAAGGAGGCGGCTAATTGAGGCGGTTCTAACGAGTACCCACAATCAATGTTTGAGCAAAAGTAAGGAAAATAATTACTACGCAAAAAACGCCTATACAAATACATTGCCACCTTTATCGCCGAAAAAATGAAAATTTTATGATGAAAAATTGTGATTTTTTCTTATTTCTGCTCAAAATATAGATTGTGGGCACTCGTTAGAACGGCCTCATCGAAGCGGTTCTAACGAATACCCACAGTCTATATTTTAGAGCAGAAATAAGAAAAATAATGTATACCCCCGGAAACCCCAGTTTTACCATATAAAAAGGGGTTCAAGGGGGTCAAAATTATAAAGGCGTGTTTTCGTGATGGAATACACCAGAGAACTGGAAAATATGGAGTGAACATGTTTTCTCGGCCAGACTAGCTAGTTTCGGTCAATTAGGCCTCATCAGTGACCCTCAAAATATTTTCAAAAATCCACAATGGAATCAATGGTCCCAAAGGACAAGAAAATACAAACTACACTATAATGTAGGGCAGGCCCACTTTATATAGAAAAACGGGGGTTTACAGGGGTATACCTTATTTTTCTTATTTCTGCTCTAAGATATAGATTGTGGGTACTCGTTAGAACCGCCTCGTTACGTTAAAATTGAGCCAGAGAGACTAAATTAGCTAAACTTTTATACACTTCATTTAGTGCAAAAGATGATTTTAATTCATTATTATCCATTTTAACGCCTAGCGGCAAGGCTAGGCGGAATAGTACATTTTTCATGTCTCACAAACGGACATTTTTTTTGGTGAAAATGTGTGATATTTTTCTTATTGTTTCCTCCAAACACAGCCGAGTACCCACAACATATATCTTCGAGCAGAAATAAAGAAAATTATCATATGACGTCGCGTTTGAGAGTGTAATAACGCCATGTAATAAATTCGATAATCCACTAGTGGAATAAATATGCAAATTAGTTAGATACGCCCCGTAACGTTACATGTATGACGTCATTAAAGACGTAGCGTTTACAAATGGCGGGATATTGACAATTTTGTTAAACAATCGTTAATAACTGCGTTTTAAATGTCATATGATAAATACAATCTTGCATTCGGGCTCATGTATTATTGAATTTATTAAACTCGTTGAAGACAAGGGATAAAATGCTCGGCAAAGCCTCGCATTTTATCCCTTTTCCTCAACTCGTTTAATAAATTCAATAATACATGAGCACTCGTGTTAGATCCTCTATCTATACCCCCGTAACTCCCACTTTTCTCTATATAAACTGGAGTTTAACGGGGTCTTCATTTCTCGGACTAGTTATCCTGATGAGATACATGTAAGGAAATCCTGGAGTTAACCTTCTCATCCTGCACAGGTTATCAAGACCAGCATCACGAAAACACACATATATAATTTTTACCCCCTTGAACCCCACTTTTATATAGTAAAACTGGGGTTTACGGGGGTATACCTTAATTTTCTTATTTCTGTTCTTAAATATAGATTGAGGATACTCGTTAGAACCGCCTCGATGAGGCGGTTCTAACGAGTGCCCACAATCTATATTTTGAGCAGAATTAAGAAAAATATCACAATTTTTCATCATAAAATTTTCATTTTTTCGACGATAAAGGTGGCAATGTATTTGTATAGGCGTGTTTGCGTAATGAGGGTCAGGAAACCTGATAGACCAGGACATCACGTCCGCCGTCGTGAAGATTGACGCCACTGCACCTACAGTGACGTCGAAAAAGCCACTTTACTGCCATCAAAATATGACGGACGTCAACAATACAGTCGAAATGACTGCAGTATAAAACACTACTCTCAGGAACGAAAGGTATGCAAGAAAAAGAATCTTAAATGGGCTTGAGAAGTAGATAGTAAATCTGTCCTCGGCATTAGAAGCCTCTGTAGTGTAGTGGTTATGCCACTCGCCTTGTTAATAAAGGCTCGCAGGATCGATCCCGGGCTTCTACAGACTTTCGGATGAGTCTTTAAATCGAGGTCCCGTCTCCGCATGACCTTAGCTGTTGGTAAGACGTAATACTCAAACACTCACTCACTCTCCGGCATCACTGGGCAAGCCTTGGGATGCCAGAACGGATTTTTCTATCCAGTCCTAAAATCCTTGTAAGATCATTATATCATTATTCTACGGGAATAAGTCTTACCATCATCATCGTCCTCCTCATGAACTCTTGTATACTGGACACTCATCGCATTTCATCCTTCAAATATTGCTCTAAAAAAGAAAGATATCTGAAGTTTAACCTTTACCTCATCGCTATCTGCCCCGCCAATCGGGGCTTGAAGTGATAGATTGGCTGCACGATGCTTCCACGCAGAGCTGAAACTGACCGCACACGAATAGGCTACTGGTAAACCGCTTAGAGGATCTAAGACTGCCCAGGCAAAGCGGTGCGAGTCGGACCGTCCATGCTTATAAACCCCATTGGTTTCATTGGGCGTCATGGCTTGAGATGTCATTTCATCTCAATGTCAGTTAAAAGTCCGACAGAATTGGAAGCAACGTCTCCAAAATGACCTATACAATGTTGACGGGGACGTTAACCCTCAAATCAAACAAATTTAACCCTCTCTAGGCTAATGCAGCAGACGACAAAGTGTTGATATTTTTCTTGTGTTTTCCACAAAACAGTATTTGACATGTCATGCAAATTGTCTCCTTTGGAGACAAGTTGCATGAAATGTCAAATTCTGTTTTCTGTTAAAATAAGAAAATGAAATGTCAAATTCTGTTTTCTGTTAAAATAAGAAAAATAATTAAAAATGTCGTATGCTGAAAAAATACCCGGCATGCAATTAACCGGATATGATGTGCGCAATTTTACAAGCGATTTTCTGTTTGCTTTCTAAATACTAAATCCTTGCGAAAAGACCTATCTCACAAAGGAGAGAATATGGGCCTTTAGGGGTCTACTGTTTATTTATTTTTGTGATTTCCCAATAACAAATCGAAGTACTGAGAGTACTGGTGGGTCGATTTTCTCTAAGTGTATGTGGGGAAAAAAGTCTTGGACTAAGACTTCAAATGATTCAAACTTTCAGTATATTTGAATAGGAGTGTTTTTGGCGTCTCACACGTGACCCGAGCGAGGCTCGAACCCACGGCGGTGAGAGACCTAATGACTAAGAGTCAGCGCTCTTATCCATTAGGCCACGGAGGCCCGTTTGTTTTCGACATAAACAGTTACATGTCGGCGATTTCCTGAAACCTTTATAATTTTGTTTGATTGATTTGAGGTTGAACGTCCCCGTCAACACTGCTCATTCTTGAGACGTTGCTTCCAATTTTGTGGGACTTTTACCCGACATTGAGATGAAATGACAGCTCAAGCCCTGTCGCCGAATGTAACCAATAAGGTTTATAAGCATGGACGATCCGACTCGTATACCGCTTTGCCTGTACAGGCTTAGATCCTCTAATCGGTTAACCAGTAGTCGGGTGCGGGTCGGATTCAGTTCTGCATGGACGCATCATGCAGCCCATATATTTCTTCAACCTTTATAACGGTCTCTAAAACTGAACGCTTGTAGAAACTACACACACACACACACACACACACACGCACACACAAATACGAAAGAAACTGCTTCTGAAGAGCAAACACATACCTTTCAGGAGAGACACCAAAAGGTAGGAAAGGCGATCTGTTTTGAAAGAGCTCTCTCTCTCTCTCTCTCTCTCTCTCTCTCTCTCTCTCTCTCTCTCTCTCTCTCTCTCTCTCTCTCTCTTACACGTTTGTTTCTGTTTTACATATCCATGCATTTGTAGACATGTTTTTGTATCTGTATAAGGTCAATGAAAACACTATTTGAGCGGTAATTTAACTCATTCAAAACATTCTTACTCCCCTATCAGCAGGTGTCAATTCTTTATGGAAATGAACTGCCCGCAAAGCCCGCTGGTGGAGCGTTCGCTTCGAGATCGGGAGGTCGCTGGTTCGGTTCCTGACCGCGCCATACCAAAGGCGTAAAAAGTACTAGGAGCCACCTTGGCTGACGCTCGCACAATCAGGGGCAGGCCTTGGAAGATAAATGAAGGCAGGTACAAATGTACATAGAGGATCTTACATGAGTACTCATGTATTATTGAATTTATTAAACAAGTTGAGGAAAAGGGATAAAATGCGAGGCTTTGCCGAGCATTTTATCCCTTTTTCTCAACGAGTTTAATAAATTCAATAATACATGAGCACGAATGCAAGATTCTATTTATCATATGACTTTTAAACGCATTTTATTCATGATTGTTTACAAAAATGTCAATATTCCGCCATAAGTAAACGCGACGTCGTTAAGAACGTCGTACATGTAACGTTACGGGACGTATCTAGCTAATTTGCATATTTAATCCACTAGTGGATTATCGAAAATAATACATGACGTTATTACACTCTCAGACGCGACGTCATATGATAAATGTAATTATTTGTTGATTGTTAACGGGTACATTGTTTAACGCAATACGAGAAAGCTCGATAGAGCTTATGTTACATGATTCTAACCATTAAGACGCCGAGAAAAATACATTTGTAAATTACGTCTGCTGAATCTTTTTGCAAACTTTTCAAAACTAATTTTGCATACAGGCAAACAGTGTGGACCCAGATCAGACTGCTTCTAGAGGAGCAATCTGATCTGAGTCCACACTGTTTACAAAAACTAATGCAAGTACTTGGCAGACGACAAAGCAGACGACATTCGTCGTGATTGGCAAGTTATGGGCTAATATGCGACATTATATAAAGCTTCTTTATCTTTTTCTTTAGGAGCGAAGTGTCCATCGGATGGGTATGATGAATGTGTGAGAAAACAAACCGGAAGTCACAAACGTACAAAATGGCGGGGAAAATCTACAAGGCGTATCCGTTCACCTTAATGCGTATAGACTGGGATGACAGGATACACATTGTGTGACAAATAGAATATATCACCTCGGCGCTTTGCTCTGGTCCTTTTCAAATTTAAGGGGTGTCAGATTGGTTTTGTGTATGCTTCTTAAGGGATATGGGAACACCTGGCAGATTTTTCTGCCATTTTTCAAAGGGAGACAGATTTCAAGGCGGAATTTCCTGTTCGCTTTCCTTTAAGCTCTCTCCGTTGGGGAAAGGGGTTTGCTCTTAAAGGAAAGAATTTGCTCCTCATGAGCAAATTCTTTCCTTTAAGAGTTGACCCCTATTGACATGGGAGACAAAAATACTTTTGCAGGAGTTGTCTCCCCTGAAGGTGTACCCATTCCCCTTAAAGGCATTTATTCTTGATTATTGAGGACTATCATTTCATTACATAATATTATGTAGCCCTCAGTGCTGACTCAAGACAAGTCCTCTGTCTTCAACAGGTAAGGGGCCTCCCTTGGGAAAATCAATAATTTACTAACTGTTGACTGGTGTGTATATTATTGATTTTCCCCTTATGTACCTCAGTCAGGGGATTCAACAAGAGCTACTAATCACCCTATTAGGGACCACCTTTGATCTGCTATAGATAATATACCACAGGGGGCAATAAAACAATTATGAACACACGGTGTGTTTTACTGTTTCAGAATAAATGCCTTTAAACTTTGAAGAAACGGCGTCGGATCTGTGTCTTTACTGTTTACAAGTGCTCATTTACGAACGAGACTCTAGGCATAAAAGGGTTTGTTTTAACTGCAGTATGAAAATTCGTATATTATGACCACCTTTGGGACTGTTCAAAAGTGGTCTTAAAGACCACTTTTGAACAGTCCCAAAGGTGGTCATAATCAGAGTGTATTTGTCGAAGAAACACAAAGACAGAATCACTGAAACTTTCAAAATAAGGTTTTTAAAGCAGGATTAGTCTTGATTTTAGGTGGTCTTAAAGGGATTTCACTGGAGTAGTATCGATATGTTAAGGCGGATGCAGCTCATATGTCGTTTGACAGATAGAAATGTTTCTTTGAAATAAACAAAACACGATAAAAAGCAAATTTAAATCTTACCTTAACTGTAAAGTCACAAAATGTACGAATATGTATGACAATCAAATGTATAGACACGTCAATATGTGTCGCCATTAAACCTTTAGGGCACTACAAAATTTACACCTTGTCATGCTTTGCTGGATATCTGTGTAAAACGTATGATGAAAAGAGAAAGTAAAAACAGAAAAGCGGAAAAGACACATATCAAACAAAGGCTCTAACGTGTACACACGCTAATTAAATTTTCGGTTTGAACGACACTTTGACCCACACTTAACCTTTTCGCGGCATAAGCGAATCTAACGTTCACTTTCCTACAAACCGGATAATGCATCACGTGAATAAGTCCGTGAAATGAACAACCTCCGAAACCCCACTTTGTTTAGAGAAAACTAGGGTTAAGGGGGCTATAGATTATTTTTTTATGTCTGCTCCAAGACATAGGTTGTGGGTACTCGTCAGAACCGCCTCAGTTAGAACCGCCGATTCTAACGAGCACCAACAACCTATATTTGCAGTAAAAAAGTAAAATCATTACGAAAACACGCCTATATAAATACATTGTTACCTTTATCGGCAAAAAATGAAAATTTTAAGATGAAAAATTGTGATATATTTCCGATTTCTGTTCAAAATATAGAGTGTGGGCACTCGTGAGAACCGCCTCATTGTGGCGGTTCTAACGAGTACCAACAAACTATATTTTAGAGCAGAAATAAGAAAAATAAGGTATACCACCCATAAACCCCATTTTTTGCTATATAGTGGGGTTCAAGGGGGTCAAAATTATATAGGCGTGTTTCATAATGTATCTCCAAAACTTCTACTATTTTTTTTTCTGATGAAAAACAAAACCTGATATTTGCCTTGTTTGATTCTAATTAGTATCCACAACCTATATATACTCTTACACAATACTGGCTACATTTAACTTCTGCTTCGATGGAGCAAACCCTTAATGCAGTGCTATTGACAGTGCTCGCCTTGGTGCAGAAGAATTAATTAATCCGGATTTATCATGTTATTCAGAGGCTTTTATGACTAAAGCATGTTTGGTTAATGCAGATCCACACTTGAATATTCCTTCTGGCAAAGTCCTTAACACTTCCTAGAATGGTTTTCAGAATACAGAAATTTATTTATTTATTTAATTATTTATTCTGTTTTATCTTTTTATGGATTCAAGGGGTCCTGAACCCTTATCCTGCTGAACAAATTTGTCTGACAATCAACAAATCAATTGTTTGATTATATTCACAAACTACGTGTCAGTGTCCGGCGATCGAGATAAGATAGCTAGATCTACACTGCAAATGTAGGGATCATTGTGTTCAGCAGGATGAAGGCTAAGTGGGAGTGGAAGGGAATGGAATGGAAGTTTTGTTTGTTTGTATTGGAGTGTAACGGCCCAGTCAACACATTATCCTGACACTGGGTCGACCAGTCCTAGCTCTACCCCGTAAATCTGAGTGCCAAGCGAGGAGCAGCTAGTACCATTCTTAAGGACTTTGGTATGTCGCGGCCCGGGATCGAACCCGTGACCTCCCGTTCCCCGGAGCGGACACTCTACCAACTGAGCTATCGGGGCGGGTAGTAGAAAGCAGATATCATGGGAATAATTTGGTCCAATATCTGTACCGCATAGGAGCCATTTGAGGCCCTTTTATGTATCCTGAAATTGTAAGATATCTTAGATTATTGCAATTTCATCTCAGGTATCGAATGTTGCGTACACGGGACACATATGAGTCTCATATTGACCAAAAAATCCTATATGGGACCATGCTTACTGGGAACCTCGATTTTTTTTTAAATTTGAGACAAGCTGAAAGCCAAAAACATAAGGAGGAGAACGGTCTATTCTTGCACACCAGACAAGGAAATCCGTGATTTTACCCTGGGATAGAAATTTATGTTCTGACCCTGGTGTTCCGACCCAGGCAACTAACATAAATACGCTTCAATTCTATTCAACTGCCGGAACTACTTCCGCACTACTTTTATTTTGTAAACAATATACATGTGCGAGCTGTCAAAACTAACCGGAGGTGTTGTGCAAGAAAAAGAATCCAATATGGGGTTCTGTTGTAGATGGGCGTATCCAACCCTCGGGATGACCGTGCTGAGCGGAACCTCGGCGTAGCCTCGGTTCCCCTCAGCACGGTCATCCCTCGGGTTGGAAACGCTCATCTACAACAGAACCCTATATCAGATTCTTATATTCCACTCTGTTTCATCTTCCAGGAAACCATTGGTTGCGTATTTAACCCAGATAGGCCTAGCGGTCCTTTTCTGATACATTGGCAAACAGGCAGACCCAGATTAGGCAGCACAGAACGCGGCGTCTAATCTGGGTGTACACTGTTGCTTAAAGAACATTCATTTTTGTAAAATTTGCCACGAACAAAACAAACCTGACACTCCTTCAATAGGAAATGGACCACTCAAAACTTACTTGGTGGAAGATTCCATTTCCACATATAGGTTAAAATTGGAGAGGAATTGAACAGTGACTTAAGGGGAATGGAGAATCTTCCGCCATTTTTCAAAGGGAGACAATATTCAGGACATCCTGTTTGCTTTTCTTTAAACGCTGACCCATGGAAAAAGGGGTCTAATCTTCAAGGAAAAAAACTTGCACCTCAGGAGTTCATCCATTTTAATATGGGAGACAAAAATATTTTTGAATGTTTGCCACCCCTGAAGGTGTCTCCATTCCCCTTTTAGGAAATAAACTGTGAACTGATCAAAACGGAGTGAAATGGGATAGCGTAAGACCCTCAAAAAAGGAAATAAAAGTATAAGTGTTCTAACAAGAGCACCGCAAGCGGCGCCATGCTCGTCTGTTTTTCCATGTCACATAGACAAATCAGTGAAATTGCATCATAGAGTTATTGAACTTATACAAAACATAGCCTTTTTGATAATACAGATGTGTCAAGGAGATAATGCAGCCAAAATCAATAATATATTTATGACCCTTGGTCAAAATGTAGCTCTTGTGATGATGGGTGAGTGTGAATATGAAGTTTCATGAAGGCAGGCCAAATACTTCTGGAAATATGGTCAAGGTTAAGTTTTTTGGTTAATTTTTCGAAAAATAGGTCAAAGTTCAAAGGTCAAGGTCACAGGTCAAAAAGCGTGGTATGACTGAAAAGGTCTTGTCCCAAGGAACATTCATGTGAAGTTGGAAGGCTCTGTTGTGAATAGTATTGAAATAAGAGACAAAAACAATTTAAAAAAAAACGGAGAGAAAAGGGGAGATAATTCAATCAAATTGCAAGATGGAGTTATAAAACTTGTAGGGAATGTAGCTCTTGTGACGGTGAGTATGTGTATGAAGTTTCATGAAGGTAGGCCAAATACTTTTGGAAATATGGTCAAGGTTAAGGTTTTCGGTTAAATTTTCGAAAAATAGGTCAAAGTTCAAAGGTCAAGGTCACAGATCAAAAAGTGTGGTATCACTGAAAAGGTCTTGTCCCAAGGAACATTCATGTGAAGTTTGAAGGCTCTGTTGTGAATAGTATTAAAATGAGAGCAAAAAATGTGTTTCAGAAAAAAATTGGAAAAGGGGAGATAATTCAGCCAAAATCAACAATGTTGTTATGGTCCTTGGTCAAAATGTAGCTCTTGTGATGATGAGTGTGTGTATGAAGTTTCATGAGGCTAGGTCTAATACTTTTAAAGTTATAGCCAAGGTTAAGGTTTTTTGGAACGACGACGCCAGACGACGCCAGACGACGACAACGCAGACGCCGGAGTGATGACAATAGCTCGAAAGTTTTTTTTCAAAAAACAGACGAGCTAAAAAGGAGTACAACAACATAGAACCGTAACCATGTAGTTTACAAGATTTTTCCGGGCCTGGTTAATGGTTTTTTGATTGATTGATTTGAGGTTTAACGTCCCTGTCAACAATATATAGGTCAGTTTGGGGACATTGCTTCAAATTCTGTGGGTTTTTACCCAACACTGAGATTAAATTACATACCAAGCCCTGTCGCCCAGTGAATTCAACAGGGTTTATAAGCATGGGCGGTCCGACTCGCACCGCTTTGCCTGGGCAGGCTTAGTTTCTCTAACCGGTTTACCCGGCGGTTCTCTTGTGTGGTCGGTTTCAGCTCTGCGTGGCAGCATCATGCAGCCCATCTATTTCTTCAATTTCCGGGGCCGGCCAGACTAACGGAAATGGAAGGTAGAAATTATCTATACTGCTACACTAAAGAAAACTACTACAGTCTATTCTTTTCAATTCGTTCAAGACTGGGCCGTGACGTCACTGAATCGATGAATGTTCAAAGTGGCCACTGGCCACATCATTCATCAATTCAGTGACGTCATTTGATAGATTTAATTTTGTCCGCTAATGCAAACTAGTTAAATTACTGATTGATTAAAAACAATCTAAGTGCTAAAAAGTTTATCCTTTTCTACAACTTTCATGCAGTGAGACCATATGCATTTCTAACAGTGCAACTACTCATAAATTAACCATCAGGAAAACACGCCTATATAACTTTGACCCCCTTCAATCCCAATTTTATACGGTAAAAATGGGGTTTACAGACGAACACATTATTTTTCTTATTTCTGCTCAAAAACATAGGTTGTGGGTACTCGTTGGAACCGCCTCAAAGCGGTTCTAACGAGTAACCGCAATCTATGTTTAGAGAAGTAGGATGAAAAATATCAGGATTTTATCAGCATTTTTTTTTTCATTTTCAGGTGATAAAAGTTTTCCAGCATATTTGAATAGGCGGGTTTTCGACAACAAGGAAAACGCCTAACAGTAGTCTGGGCAGGTACTTCATACAAGAGGCCCATTGGCCACTACGCTCACCAGAGCTCAAGTTGGAGAATGTGGCCCCGTCCACTGCTGGCAGTCATGTTTGTATGAAACCATGACGGCTCTAAAATCTAAGTAAAGATCCTCTCAAGGACTAGTGATTCCCAATTATGTTTGAAATCTGATGCCAAAAAATACTGTTTTACTTTTTGCCCATACAAATGCCAAAGTTACCGAATTTGACCAGGACATAAAAAACGGTCAGGAGCTACCAAGGGACATCATATGAATAAATCTGGCAGGACCAAAGTCCCCAATGATGCACACTATCTTTGAAGGTAATAGGCCAGTTACTGGTGAAAGTCCCCGCCCATCGGGGCTTGAAGATATAGATTGTCATCATTTGGCGGCATGAAGCTTCCACGCATGGCTGAAACCGACTGCTAATGGGTACTGGTAAATCGCTTAGTGGGTCTAAGCCTGCTCAGATGAAGTAGTCGACCCTATTGGTTTCATTGGGCGGTAGGGCTTGAAATGTCATTTCATCTCAATGTCGGGTGAAAGTCCCACAAAAGTGGAAGCAACGTCTCCAAAATGATCTATATATTGTTTTAACGGGGATGTTAAACCTAATAAAAATCAAAATGGTGAAATTCCCTGTATGTGCACTTAGTATTGGACAAAAGCTTTTGAAAGTCTGTCTACCCAGTACCAGCGGCTGCCCGATAACAGTGTGGTGGTTACTAGTCTCCTCAACATTGAACAAAACATTTAGGATAAAAAATTGTGATATTTTTCTTATTTCTGCCCAAAATATAGCTTGTGAGTACTTGTTAGAATCGCCCATGGAGGCGATTCTAACGAGTGCCCACAATCTATATTTTAGAGCAGAAATAAGAAAAATAATGTTTATCCATGTAATCCACAGTTTTACAATAGTGGGGTTCAAGGGGATAAAAATTATATAGGCGTGTTTTCGTGATGAACTAAACAATAGAAGTGAAGGCAATGGCCAGGAATCGATGCAATTAACCCACACCACCCATCAGAGACATCAAAGGGAAAGAAACACAAATATTAAATAATAAGACCCTTATGCCACGGTCACAAATCACTATTCGAGCCCCGCCCGACTAGTGGCGACTTATTTTGTGTGGAATCGGGCTGGAGTCCGGCCGGCGTCCCACTGGATGTTGAGGCATCGGTGGTGGTCGGGAGGGGCCCGGTGAAATTTTAACTCGCACTTAAAATTCTCACTGAGTTATCCCCGACTTCTACGTCGAATTAAAGTCGAGAAGAGCTCGTACCGACGTCGGGACGATGTCGATGACATCGGCTGGCATCCGGTGGTCGTATAGAGCGGACCATGACTAATCAGATAATCGGGCAGTAATCGGCCGACGCCCGACATGTTCTCAAACGGAATTCGCTCGACGAATCATGTTTCGGCTGTCGCCGCTCGGTCGCCGACCGGTTTCCTGCCGGCGTCCCACTGATTGACGCTCGACTATGTTAGGGCCCGATCTCAGGTGCGTGTCAGTTTTTAGCATACCAGTAGTGATAGGAGGCATCTTGTATTGCTTTTCTTCGAAGAAAGGTTTCTTCGACGTTAACAAATTGGAGGTTGTTCACCCACCAACCGAGCTGACGCATTTGTTGTACAGACAGGTATATACCCCTGGACAGCTGGACCATTCCCGATGGGTGAAAACCCGTTCCTCGCCCGGCGTCGGGCCATGCCCGGCCGGGAACTGGGCGGGCATCTGCGGAACATCGACTGATGCTCGGCCGGCTAGTCACAATCGCCAGGTATACGGCCGATAACCTGCAGTGCACCGGCCGATTTCCGCCCGGTGTATATACCGATGCTTCCCCGCAAAAATCTGGCAGACACCGCCCGATTCCCGGCGGATGTCCCTTCAGGCCCCGCACGGCATACTTTTTGTCAAAACCGAGCCAGACACCGGCTTCCGACCTCTTCTTGACTTGAACAGCTCGACCGACCACCACGTCTAGTATAGCTCGGCCGGGGCACGCCGAATTTGTGACCGTGGCATAATTGAAACATCAACAGCGGAAATCTAAAAGGATAGTTATGCCTCGGTCACAAATTCGGCGTACCCCGGCCGAGCTATTCTAGACGTGGTGATCGGCCGAGGTGTCCAAGACGGGAAGTGGTCGGAAGCGGGTGTCTGGCTCGGTTTTGGCAAAATGTATGCCGTGCGGGGCCTAGAGGGACATCCGGACGTTCTCACGGATGTATACTTATGTGGCTATTTTTGGCAGGATTGATACTTAAGTGGCTAATTTTAGCCACATAAAAGAATCTTTTATGTGTCTAACGGAATAAATCCCATTCAATTACATTGATTCTGTCCATTGTCATAGCCACCTAACTATACATTTGTTAGTGCGCCGGGAATAGGACGGTATCTGCCAGGTTTTTGCGAGGAAGCATTGGCGTATACGCCGGGCGGAAATCGACCGATGCACTGCAGTTTACCGGCCGAATACCTGGCGATTAAACCCTGCTAGCATTCTACATAAATCTACAGCGGGCCGTTAGCGGCCCGTCAGCTACCCTGACGGGCCGCTAACGGCCCGCTGTAGATTTATGTAGAATGCTTACTGGGTTGTTACTGACATCTGATTATTAGCCTTCTTGGTTTTACCTCTTGGTGGCAAAATGCTGAAATTTAAAACAAAAAGTTACTAAATGTGACTGGCACGCATCGGAAATCGGGTCATTATATACTCGAGCGCAATCAGTGGGATGCCGGCAGGAAACCGGTCGGCGATCGAGCGGCGACAGACGAAACAGGATTCGTCAAGCGGATTCCGGTAGATTACCTGTTGGACGCCATCCGGACGGCGCCCGGCTTCGGCCGATTACTGCCCGATTATGTGATTGGTCGGGGTCCGCTCTACGACCAACGAGTGCCAGCCGATGCCATCGACATCGTCCCGACGTCGGTACGAGGTGTGCTACACTTTTATTCGAGGTCGGTGAGAATTTTAAGTGCGAGTTAAAATTTCACCGGGCCTGTCCCGACCACTACCGATGTCCCAACATTCGGTGGAACGCCGCCCGGAATCCAGTCCGATTACACCCCAAATCAGTCGCCAAGTATTCGGGCGGAGCTCGAATAGTGATTTGTGACTCCGACACTACTTTCCCACGAAATGGTCAATTGACAAACAAAAAGATATAAGCGATAGACACACTCAAAGACAAACCATAACAAGAAATAACCGCGACTGAAGAACAGCCTTGCAACGGTCAGTGGCAAGAATTTCACTGTGGGTATACACGGCTGCAATCCTCGCCCTTGATTCCTTCGCTATTTAGGCAAACAATTTGTTCAGTCCGCGCGAAGGCTTCCGAGAACAGAAAGATCAAACAACCACAGGGATAAAACAACGGTGAGGATTCGACAGCAACAAACCACTGAAATGCTGGAGCAAACGAAAACCAGCAGTTAGACTCCGATGGGTCCGACCACAGACAGAGCATCAGGTACCAACCAACATGACATAAGTAAGATAAGCCCCATCAGACACCTGTCACTTGTTAATTTGCTAAGGCTGTTGGCTTCAATTTTGTCATTATCTTTAATGAATCAACAGTAAATATCTCATAGGAAGATGATGAAAATGAAACCACTGGAAGACAATACTTTGTAAATTGTATTGCCGAAAAAGAGAAAATTTTAAGATGAAACATATTTTTAGCTCACCTGACCGAAGGTCATGGTGAGCTTTTGTGACAGTAAGATGTCCGGCGTCGTCGTGCGTCGTCCGTCGTCCGTCGTCCGTCGTGCGTAAACTTTTTCTTGTGAACACACTAGAGGCCACAGTTTTGGTCCAATTATCATCAAACTTGCTCAGAATGATAATCATGACAATATCTCGGTCAAGTTCGAATTTGGGTCATGTCGGGTAAAAAAGTAGGTCAGTAGGTCAAATCATAGAAAAACCTTGTGAACACTCGAGAGGCCACAATTTTGGTCCAATCATCATCAAACTTGCTCAGAATGATCATTGTGACACTATTTTAGTGAAGTTTGAATATGGATCATGTCGGCTTAAAAAGTAGGTCAGCGGGTCAAATCATAGAAAAACCTTGTGAACACCCTAGAGGCCACAATTTTGGTCCAATCATAATCAAACTTGCTCAGAATGATCATCATGACAATATCTTGGTCAAGTTCGAATATGGGTCATGTCCGGTCAAAAAGTAGGTCAGTAGGTCAAATCATAGAAAAACCTTGTGAACACTCTGAAGGCCACTGTTTTGGTCCAATTATCATGAAACTTGCTCAGAATGACCATTGTGACAATATTTCAGTCCAGTTCGAATATGGGTCATATCGGGTTAAAAAGTAGGTCAGCGGGTCAAATCATATAAAAACCTTGTGAACACCCTAGGGGCCACAATTTTGGTCCAATCTTAATCAAACTTGCTCAGAATGATCATCATGACAATATCTCGGTCAAGTTTGAATATGGGTCAAATGGTTCCGGTCCGTTGCACATCTAGGTCACAGGAGCCAAAAACAGATTTTTTTCACCAAAAACTTAAAAAATCTTCTTCTCTGAAACCACAAGGCCCAGGTCTTTGTTATTTGGTATGAAGCTTCATCTAGTGGACCCCTACCAAGATTGTTCAAATTATAGTGCTGGGGCCAAAAATGCCCCCGCACGGGGGCCCTTTGGTTTTACATAGGCTTATATAGGGAAAATCTTTAAAAATCTTCTTCTCTGAAACCACAAGGCCCAGGACTTTGATATTTGGTATGAAGCTTCATCTAGTGGACCCCTACCAAGATTGTTCAAATTTGAGTGCTGGGACGAAAAATGCCCCCGCCACGGGGCCCTTTGGTTTTACATTGGCTTATATAGGGAAAATCTTTAAAAATCTTCTTCTCTGAAACCACAAGGCCCAGGTCTTTGATATTTGGTATGAAGCTTCATCTAGTGGACCCCTACCAAGATTGTTCAAATTATAGTGCTGGGGCCAAAAATGCCCCCGCCCCAGGGCCCTTTGGTTTTACATAGGCTTATATAGGGAAAATCTTCAAAAATCTTCTACTCTGAAACCACAAGGCCCAGGACTTTGATATTTGGTATGAAGCTTCATCTAGTGGACCCCTACCAAGATTGTTCAAATTATAGTGCTGGGACAAAAAATGCCCCCGCCACGGGGCCCTTTGGTTTTACATTGGCTTATATAGGGAAAATCTTTAAAAATCTTCTTCTCTGAAACCACAAGGCCCAGGTCTTTGATATTTGGTATGAAGCTTCATCTAGTTGACCCCTACCAAGATTGTTCAAATTACAGTGCTGGGGCCAAAAATGCCCCCGCCCCGGGGCCCTTTGGTTTTACATAGGCTTATATAGGGAAAATCTTAAAAAATCTTCTTCTCTGAAACCACAAGGCCCAGGTCTTTGATATTTGGTATGAAGCTTCATCTAGTGGACCCCTACCAAGATTGTTCAAATTTTAGTGCTGGGACAAAAAATGCCCCCGCCACGGGGCCCTTTGGTTTTACATGGGCTTATATAGGGAAAATCTTTAAAAATTTTCTTTTCTGAAACCACAAGGCCCAGGACTTTGATATTTGGTATGAAGCTTCATCTAGTGGACCCCTACCAAGATTGTTCAAATTTTAGTGCTGGGACAAAAATGCCCCCGCCACGGGGCCCTTTGCTTTTACATTGGCTTATATAGGGAAAATTTTTAAAAATCTTCTTCTCTGAAACCACAAGGCCCAGGTCTTATATATTTGGTATGAAGCTTCATCTAGTGGACCCCTACCAAGATTGTTCAAATTATAGTGCTGGGGCCAAAAATGCCCCCGCCACGGGGCCCTTTGGTTTTACATAGGCTTATATAGGGAAAATCTTTAAAAATTTTCTTCTCTAAAACCACAAGGCCCAGGACTTTGATATTTGGTATGAAGCTTCATCTAGTGGACCCCTACCAAGATTGTTCCAATTTTAGTGCTGGGGCCAAAAATGCCCCTGCCCCGGGGCCCTTTGGTTTTACATAGGCTTATATAGGGAAAATCTTTAAAAATCTTCTTCTCTGAAACCACAAGGCCCAGGACTTTGATATTTGGTATGAAGCTTCGTCTAGTGGACCCCTACCAAGATTGTTCAAATTATAGTGCTGGGACAAAAAATCCCCCCCTGCCACGGGGCCCTTTGGTTTTACATAGGCTTATATAGGGAAAATCTTTAAAAATCTTCTTCTCTGAAACCACAAGGCCCAGAACTTTGATATTTGGTATGAAGCTTCATCTAGTGGACCCCTACCAAGATTGTTCAAACTATAGTGCTGGGGCAAAAAATGCCCCCGCCCCAGGGCCCTTTGGTTTTACATAGGCTTATATAGGGAAAATCTTCAAAAATCTTCTACTCTGAAACCACAAGGCCCAGGACTTTGATATTTGGTATGAAGCTTCATCTAGTGGACCCCTACCAAGATTGTTCAAATTATAGTGCTGGGACAAAAAATGCCCCCGCCACGGGGCCCTTTGGTTTTACATTGGCTTATATAGGGAAAATCTTTAAAAATCTTCTTCTCTGAAACCACAAGGCCCAGGTCTTTGATATTTGGTATGAAGCTTCATCTAGTTGACCCCTACCAAGATTGTTCAAATTACAGTGCTGGGGCCAAAAATGCCCCCGCCCCGGGGCCCTTTGGTTTTACATAGGCTTATATAGGGAAAATCTTAAAAAATCTTCTTCTCTGAAACCACAAGGCCCAGGTCTTTGATATTTGGTATGAAGCTTCATCTAGTGGACCCCTACCAAGATTGTTCAAATTTTAGTGCTGGGACAAAAAATGCCCCCGCCACGGGGCCCTTTGGTTTTACATGGGCTTATATAGGGAAAATCTTTAAAAATTTTCTTTTCTGAAACCACAAGGCCCAGGACTTTGATATTTGGTATGAAGCTTCATCTAGTGGACCCCTACCAAGATTGTTCAAATTTTAGTGCTGGGACAAAAATGCCCCCGCCACGGGGCCCTTTGCTTTTACATTGGCTTATATAGGGAAAATTTTTAAAAATCTTCTTCTCTGAAACCACAAGGCCCAGGTCTTATATATTTGGTATGAAGCTTCATCTAGTGGACCCCTACCAAGATTGTTCAAATTATAGTGCTGGGGCCAAAAATGCCCCCGCCACGGGGCCCTTTGGTTTTACATAGGCTTATATAGGGAAAATCTTTAAAAATTTTCTTCTCTGAAACCACAAGGCCCAGGACTTTGATATTTGGTATGAAGCTTCATCTAGTGGACCCCTACCAAGATTGTTCCAATTTTAGTGCTGGGGCCAAAAATGCCCCTGCCCCGGGGCCCTTTGGTTTTACATAGGCTTATATAGGGAAAATCTTTAAAAATCTTCTTCTCTGAAACCACAAGGCCCAGGACTTTGATATTTGGTATGAAGCTTCGTCTAGTGGACCCCTACCAAGATTGTTCAAATTATAGTGCTGGGACAAAAAATCCCCCCCTGCCACGGGGCCCTTTGGTTTTACATAGGCTTATATAGGGAAAATCTTTAAAAATCTTCTTCTCTGAAACCACAAGGCCCAGAACTTTGATATTTGGTATGAAGCTTCATCTAGTGGACCCCTACCAAGATTGTTCAAACTATAGTGCTGGGGCAAAAAATGCCCCTGTCCCGGGGCCCTTTGATTTTACATAGGCTTATATAGGCAAAATCTTTAAAAATCTTCTTCTCTGAAACCGCTAGGCCCAGGTCTTTGATATTTGATGTGTAGCTTCATCTAGTGGACCTTTGACAAGATTGTTCAAATTTTAGCCTTTGTTGATGTTTGGTATGAAGCTTCACCTTTAAGACCTCCCTCAACATTATGTACATTAAAGCCCTGGGGCCAATAATGGCCCTCTCTGGGGCCCACTTGTTACACTATGGATCAGGTGAGCGATCCAGGGCCATCTTGGCCCTCTTGTTTTATTTCTACTCAAATTATAGATTGTGTGTACTCGTTAGAACCGCCTCATTGAGGCGGTTCAAGCGAGTACCCACAATCTATATTTTAGAGCAGAAATAAGAAAAATAAGGTTCACCCCTGTAAACCTAATTTTTACTATTTAAAAGTGGGGTTCAAGTGTGCAGAATTATTATATAGGCGTGTTTTCTTGGTGAAGTGGAATAATTAAATACAATTTGTTAAATGTTGAAAGACTTTTAAAGCTGTGGAGGCCGGCCTCGGTAGCTAAGTCGGATGCGCGCCTGACTGGTGATCACGAGGACGCGGGTTCGATACTTGCCGGGGTCGGTAACATTCTTTCGTGGAGATTGATCATGAACTCTTTCATACGGTCATTCTCTCCCTTCCGATGATTCACGAAGGGCAGTTGTCAGTTTCTTGCGAAAGAATGTGCACTGTACCGGTTAACCCCTTACACATAAGCATGCCCAGGAAAATTGTTGATAGGTAAACTGACCGGCTCAGAAATGTCCTGAAATAGTGTTGACTGGGCCGTTAAACTCCAATACAATCATAAAGCCGCGGAAAAGTGATTTCTAGTAAAATTGTAGTCTAATTTAACAGAAGTATATAAATTCATTACGAAAACACGCCTATACAAATACATCGCCCCCTTTATCGCCGAAAAAATGAAAATTTTAAGATGAAGAATTGTGATATTTTTCTTATTTCTGCTCAAAATATAGATTGTAGGCACTCGTCAGAACCGCCTCATCGAGGCGGTTCTAACGAGTACCCACAATCTATATTTTAGAGCAGAAATAAGAAAAATAAGGTCTACCCCTGTAAACTCCAGTTTTACTATATAAACATGGGGTTCAAAGGGGTTAAAAGTATATAGGCGTGTTTTCGAGATGTAAAAGGAAAAAGAGCACAAAATAAGCATATAAATGTATAAATATATAATTGATAGTTACAAAGAGGGAAAAAAGATTAGTTACATAGATGGAAAAAAGATTAGATACTATAATTGTATGTCTGTAATGGATCAGACTACAGCCACTGTAATTTGTTATTGTTATAAGCAAGTATATAGTACATGTACAGTCCTGAACGTCACGTGAACACATCGAAAACACGCCTAGACAAATACAGTGTAAATTTTACCGCCGAAAAATTAAGAAAATGCGATATTTTTCTTATTTCTGCTCAAAATTTAGATTTTTGGGCACTCGTTAGAACCGCCTCGTCGAGGCGGTTCTAACGAGTACCCACAATCTATATTTTAGAGCAGAAGTAAGAAAAATAAGGTATACCCCCGGAAACCCCAGTTTTACTATATAAAAGTGGGATTCAAGGGGGTCAAAATTATATAGGCGTGTTTTCGTGATGACGTGAACAAGCCCGTGAAATGAACACCCACCTAACCCCTTACTTAATATATATAAAGAAAACAGAGGTTTACAGGAGTATACATTATTTTTTTTCATTTCTGCTCCAAGACATAGGTTGTGGGTACTCGTTAGAGCCGCCTCAATGAGGCAGTTCTAATAAGCACCCACAACCTATGTTTGCAGTATAAATAAGATAAATTGCACGGATTTTTACCAGAAAACTAGCAATTTTTGAGCTGTGAAAAACGACTATGTCGCAGGGGTGTGATATCGTTATGAGAAGGTAAATTGTATCGGTCATGACTTGCGGTACCGGCCCTGATAGCTCAGTTGGTAGAGTGTCCGCTCCGTGGAACGGGAGGTCACGGGTTCGATCCCGGGCCGCGACCTACCAAAGTCGTTAAGAATGGTACTAGCTGTTCCTCGCTTGGCACTCAGATTTACGGGGTAGAGCTAGGACTGGTCGACCCATTGCCAGGATAATGTGACCGGGTGTGGTATCATGTAATGTGTCTGGGAAATGATGCTTCAGTGAGGCAGCACTATAAAAGTGAGCATTGAGCTCCCTGTCGCAACCAGACACCGTCGTGATATGACTGAAAAATTGTTGAAAGCGACGTTAAACCCGAATTCACACACACACACATAACACAGTTAGAAATACCTGAGTAAGGGTTTGGCTATCTATAGACATAAATTTAAAGAAAAACTGGTGTTCATAATAAAAGTTTTTGGGGGAAACTGTAAAAAATGCATTTTTCACAAAATGTGTTCTTATTCGTAGTTTGACTACAATGCGTTTTCGTATCCGCATTAAGTGAAAAGAAAGAAAGAAAGAAAGAAAGAAAGAAAGAAAGACAAAACAGAAAAGGACATAACATCTCAAAATTACCGAGAAACAAACATTTTATTAAAATCTCAAAACTGCATTTATCAGCGAAAATTTCAAAATTATGTTCAAGCGTAGAAACGACCAAAAAGTGTCTTCAATTGTTTCAGCACTTTCAATTTTGTCTTAAATATTGATTATCATCATGACAACATGCCTATGTATTTTTGACATCCTTGAAACCCACTTTTATATCGTAAAACTAAGGTTTACATGGGTAAACCTTATTTCTCTTAATTCTGCGCTAATTTATAGATAGTGGGTACTCGTTAGAACCGCACCGATGAGTACCCACAATCTATGTTTTGAGCAGAAATACGAAAAATTTCACAAATTTTCATATTAAATTTTTTTTTTCGGCGATAAAGCTTACAATGTATTTGTATAGGCGTGTTTTCGTAAACAATAACCACATCCGAATCTTTTCGTTCACTTCCTCTCTTTTGATCCAATATTTAAAGGCCGATAACGTTTGAAACATTCCAAAAACTTAATTTGTCTTAACAATATTCCCAAAGTATGATGATGTATAACAATTGCTAAAAAGAGAACCACATTCGCGTCACAAAACCATTCAGTCTATGGAAACGTGAACACCAAGATTTTGACCCTTGCCTAAAGCCTTCGGCCTTCATTATGAGAACATACCTATTCAAATACATTGAAAAATTTACCACTGAAAAATGAAAAAGTTTAAATGCAAAATTATGATAATAGGAGTGGAGGCAATGATCAGGAATCGATACAATCAACCCACGGCTCCCATCAGAGACACCAAAGGGAAGGAAACACAAACATGAAACAACAGACCTAATGGAAACATCAATAGCTGAAAGCCAACACGAACTGGTTAATAAAATAATAAGCGACACAAACACCCAATGACAAACCATAACAAAAATAAACCGCGACACAATATATATAGCGTAGCTATATAACTTTGACTCGTGATCGTATAATGTTTTTCTAATTATAAAATATAACTAAAGTCATATTTCAGTTTTAACAGCTTTATTAGGCAGGCACCTCATTCTTACGCACCTTCAACACTATTCCAGTCATACACATGATAACATGCCTATGCAAAATATCATGTGCATAACATAACTATGTTATAACAAGAACCGCCTTGGAACGGTCAGCGGAAACGAATTCAAATGGGGGTGGGGGCTTAAATCGATTTTACGTGGCCACAATCCTCGCCCTTACTTCAGTCGCGATATAGACCAATAATCTGTTCAGTCCGCACTCACTCACTCCTAACTCATCAGTGCAACATCTCCGTGAACAACCACAGAGATGAAACAACGGTGAGGACTCGACAGGAGCAAAAGAAAACCAACAGTTAGACTCCAATGGGCCCAACCAGAGATAGAGCATCAGGCACCAATCAACATTACCTTGAATTAGATCTCTCTTATTCTCAATAAGCTTTTACGCTGGAACCGTCATAGAATCTGAGGTCTGGGCTATCTTATTTCTGCTCAAAATATAGGGTGTGGGTACACGTTAGAACCACGTCATCGAGGCCATTGAGACCTGCTCTTGACTTCTAGGCATCGGAAGCCCCGCCTAAACCACTAGAGCACGCATACTCACTTTTGATTGCTAGGCGACGACGGGTTTCTCTTTATCACAAGGCCACGGAAGCTCGCTCTTAAATACAAGAACAAGAGGGTTCGTTCTTTTGAATCTAACTGTTGGCTTCCATACGCTCGCTCTTAACTATTAAGTCACGGAAAGTCACGGAGACTCGAAGTTATATCCAGGCCAGGGAGGCTCGCTCTTTACTATTGGCTTACGGAGGCTCGCTTTAGCCATGAAGCCGAGTAATTTAAGGTCACGGGGACTCGATCTTAAATAATTGGCCAATGTGTTTGTCTTGAGGTTTTACGTCCCCGTCAACACTACTTAGGTCATTTTAGAGACGTTGCTTGCGATTTGGTTGGATTTTTACCCGATATTGATATTATTGAGATGCAGCGACAACTGAAGCCCTACCGCCCATCAATAGGTTGGGCTCCATGATGCTTCCACACATATGCAGAGCTGAAACCAACAGCGCATGAGTACTGGTAAATCGCATAGGTCTAAGCCTTCCTAGGCAAGGTGGTGGGAGTCGAGCCGTCCATGCATATATACCCTATTGGTTGGAACTGAGATGTTATTTCATCTTAAGGTCGGGTAAAAGTCCCACAAAATTGGAAGCAGCGTCTTCAAATCTAACCTTAATATATAGTGTTGGCGGGCACATTAAACCTCAAATCAAAGAAACAAACAAACCTACCGCCCAAAGAAACCCCTAGGGTTTAAAATCCAGTCCGACGCGCACCACTTTTCCTGGGCAGGCTTCGACGTAAGCAGTTTATCAAGTTCGGTCGGTTTTACCTCTGCGCGGAAGCACCATGCAGCTCAGTCTGTTTCCCCAAGCCCCGATGGTCGAGGAGGCTCGATCTTTACTATTGGCTTTCGGAGGCTGGCTTTTAACCATTTAGCTAAGGGACATTGATCTTGACTGCTATGGTCACGGAGACTTGATCTAAAGAACCTGGCTCATAATCACTAAGCAACTGAAGCTCCATCCCAACCGACTAGGCCAAAGGTGGTCTCTGACCAGAGGACACTGTATGCAGAAAACACAAAGAAAGAATAACAGCAACCTACACTATGAGTTTTTGTAAAGTAGAATTCGTCTTAACCCATATATGCCTAGTGGCCCTTTTTTGGGACGTTGGCAAACAGTGTAGACCCAGATCAGACGCCGCATAACGCGGCGTCTGATCTGGGTCTACACTGTTTGCTCAAAGAACATACATTTTTGTACAACTTACATTAAACAAAACAAATCTGACACCCCTATAATTGAAAATGGACAACTCCAAATTTATAAGATGGAAGATTCCATTGTCATATATGGGTTAATTTTAGGTGGTCTTAATAGCGGAAATTCACTGTAATTTGACAGAAAAATTCCCCGAATAACCCTTGCGTTGCTGGAACAGTTCTACCCCGCTATATATACAAGATCGTTAACGTTAACTTTAAAAGTAGATCTCATCGGGGGTATTCATTATTTTCCTTTTTTTATTTTATTTTGTTTTGCTCCAAATCATAGATTGCAGTTACCCGTTAGATTTCAATGAGCGCCAACCATCTATGTTTGGAAAAGAAATAAGTACCACAAGTTTTCATCAGAAAAATAACCATTTTAAAGACTTAATAAACATGCACTATATCTAGCACAGTGACTTATTGATCACGCCCCTACCCACTCCCCCGCCATCCCGTTCCCCACAAACACATACATATTATTTGGCCTTGCAGCAGGTAAGGGTAGCGGGAAACGATTTATTTATTGATTAATTGCAACTTTCATTCTCATTTGTCCGTCCGTCCGTCCTTCTTTTTTTTCTTCCGTTCTTTCATTCTTTTCTCTACATCTTTTCCTCTCTTCTCTTAAATCTGTTTTCTCTATCTTCCCCTCCTTTCTATGTTTGGCCTTGTACGGGAAGCTGTGAAATGTTTTAATTTTCGCCTCTCTCTCTCTCTCTCTCTCTCTCTCTCTCTCTCTCTCTCTCTCTCTCTCTCTCTCTCTCTCTCTCTCTCTCTCTCTCTCTCAAAAGTATATATGATACTGGCCCGACAAAACCTACAATGGAGCAAATACGACAAGAGAAGACTCAGATCAGACTGCGCTAATGCGCAGACCGCTCTGAGACCTCACTGTTCGCATCTTCCTTTAGTGGCACATGTGCTTACCATAGACCGCCCAGAATGACTATTTCACAGGCTGCTGGGTAATTAGAGCTTCCTGCAGTGGTTGTTCTTGTACAGTAAACTTCCGCTATTTAGACCACCTAAAATTAAGACAAAGTTCTCATATAAAAAGCTTATTTAGTAGGTTGCAGTTAATCTTTCTGCTTACAGTGTCCTCTGGCCAGAGACCACCTTTGGGACAGTTCAAAAGTGGTCTTAAAGACCACTTTTGAACAGTCCCAAAGGTGGTCTTAATATAGGAATATTATTGTATATTACTGCACATATGTTGCAAGTTACTACGTAAAGAAAGTTTATTTTCGTAATAGGCGTTTTCTAAAACCTATTGTATCAGCGTCTGTTGTACAGCAAAATGTTACACAGAATGTCTAGATGAAAATGAATGAAAAAATAAATGCTAACGTCTGTCCTTTAAACAAATACGTTAACCAGCCAAAATAGAATCTTTTCCATTTCAAAGGTGTTGTTTGTGTCACGGTCGAACAAAGGTTCCTCGACTTTACTTTGATACAAAGCTTTTCTCAAATTTATTCAGATGTCATTGCATCTCAGTGTCGGGTAAAGTCCCACAAAATACTAAGGAACGTCAATAGTGTTGACGGGGACGTTAAACCTCAATTCAAACAAACTCCTCTTATATACTGAACCGAAAAAGAAACGCAACTTTTTAACCCAAAAGAGTTTCGCGCAACCATCATACTTTTTAAACTTTCTTATGCAGAAATTATTTGGGCGATATCTGTACTGTTTAACGCTCCACTTGACAATTCGTTGTTTTCAATATTTCCTCCTGCAGTACATTAAATGTATACAGTAACCTCATTATATTGGCATATTGCGTTACCTGGAGTTTAGGTTTCAAAAGTCCGGAAAATTTCTCTACGGAATATGGTACGTTTGACGCAAGATCAACGTAACGTAGCGGTCCAAATGCTGATACGTGGGACGTTTCAGGCTGTCATCCCCAGGAACTTCCAGGTGAGTAAATCGACGATAACTCGCTTGTACCAGCATCTACGTCAAACGGGAACGACAAATGACAGGCCCAGAAGTGGGCGTCCTCGCGTCACGACACCTCGACAGGACCGATATATCCGTCTAACCCACCTTCGTAATCGGTTCCGTACAGCCGTCGAGACGTCTCAGGTGACACCAGGAACGCACAACAATCTAATAAGTGCAGATACTGTCCGGAATCGCCTTCGAGAGTTTGGCTTACGACCTCGTCGTCCGTACGTTGGTATGCCATTAACGATGTCAGGTTAGAAAGGCGTGGCTCACACAACATAGGCCAAACCTGTTTCCCCTTCGTCAGTGGCGTAACGTTATGTTTTCTGACGAGTCCATGTACTTGTTATACAGAGCTGACGGCCGTCAACGTGTGTATAGGCGAGCCAGAGAGCGTTATCGTGACAATTGTTTGGTTGAACGTGATCGATTTGGGGGCGGTGGGTTGATGGTGTGGGCTGGCATATCTTATGGTCATAGAACGTCCCTGGTATTCATTGATGGATCTTTGACGGCTCAGCGTTTCTTTGACGTCGTTTTACGACCGGTAGTTGTTCCATATGTGCGACAGCACAACGTTACGTTTCAACAGGATAACGCTCGGGCGCATGTAGCAAGGCTCTGCATGGCGTTTCTTCACCAAAACAACGTTGACGTGATGCACTGGCCTCCGTATAGTTCAGATATCTCTCCTATAGAACATTTGTGGGACGTCTTGGATAGGCGCGTAAGTAACCGCCCCCAGCCGCCAACAACGCGTCAAGCCTTGTGTCTCGCGCTCATACAGGAGTGGAATTCTATTCTCCAGGCAGAGATCAATCGTTTAATCCTGTCCATGACCAGGCGTGTGCGTGCAGGACTGAATGTAAACCGAGGACATACTCGCTATTAACTGCTTATGTTTTGAACTTGTGAAATGACTGCC
The DNA here is from genome assembly GCA_963580285.1 of Lucinisca nassula. Lineage (NCBI taxonomy): Eukaryota > Metazoa > Mollusca > Bivalvia > Lucinida > Lucinidae > Lucinisca > Lucinisca nassula. The sequence continues at coordinate 106,963,021 of OY757022.1, forward strand.
TCTATGACAAAACGGATTTGTGTTCCAAACATTCTCACTGGAAATTGAACTCTCTATGATGGTTACATTCAGGAATGATTATATTATTGCGTCATTAAATCGATTTTCTGCTAACATGATTATTTCTGCAAGTACTCGCATTTATATTTGGAGTTGCGTTTCTTTTTCGGTTCAGTATACATTGCCTTTCTATAATTTAATCCTCTGATGCAAACTGTTTCCTCAAATTTACTCGTCTGATACAAACGTTTCGTAAATGTCCTCCTTTGATACAAAAATTCCTCAAACTTATTCCTTTGGTACTCACAATACAAAAACACGACTATACAAATACATTGTAAATTTTTCCACAAAAAAAAAAAAAAAACACGAACATTTGAAGATGAAAAATTGTGATATTTTTCTTATTTCTGCTCAAAATATAGATTGTGGGTACTCGTTAGAACCGCCTCATCGAGGCGGTTCTAACGAGGACTCACAATCTATATTTGAGAGCAGAAGTAAGAAAAATAAGTTTTACCCCTGTAAACCCTAGATTTACTTTATAAAAGTAGGGTTCAAGAGGGTCAAAATTATATATAGATTTATTTTCGTGATGAAATTTCCGCCTCTGTTACAAAAGGTTACTAAAATTTACACCTTTGACACAAATGTTTCTCTGATGCAAAAGTTTCTCAAATTTACTCCTTCGATATTTATTTTCACAAATCAATTCCTCTGATACAAATTCTTCCTTTATTTACTCCTCTGATAAAAAAATCCTCAAATCTACTTCTCTGATTCAAACGGTTTTTCAGTTACTCATCTGACACAGAAGAAAGTATATGCCACTTAATGATGAAACTTACAATAATAATAACTTTCATAAACTGAAGTCACTCGAGTTTTTTTTTATTATTACTATTATTATTATTATTATTATTATTATTATTATTATTATTATTATTATTATTATTATTTACTTTTCTATGCTACCTCATTTCAAGAGTACATTTATTTCAAACATATGGGCGAAACCCAGGGTTCCTATGGAAAACCACCAAAACCTTCCGTTACAGAACTTAGCGTCTCACATGTGGCCGGATCGCGACCCGAACCCAAACGGTGAGAGCTAATGCTTAAGTGTCGGCAATCTTAAATACTATGTTGAGCTGAATCCGGCCCGCACACTAGTACTGGTAAACCGCTTAGAGGATCTAAGCCGGTCCAGGAACCGCGGTGCGAGGCAGACTGTCCATGCTAATAAACCCTATTGGTTTCATTGGGCGACAGGGCTTGAGATGTCATTTCATCTCAATGTTGGGTAAAAGTCCCACAAATTTGGAAGCAACGTCTCCAAAATTACCTTTACAGTGTTGACGGGGACGTTAAACCTCAAATCAAACAAACAAATACTATGTTGAGGTGCCCCGTCCACTGGTAATTTGCATGTTAAATTTTCGAAACGTCATTACAAAATTGTTCAACTTTCACCCAGACTGTTATATGTTTACTTCACATTTACTTACTTTAATTCTGATTAAACTGCAATAGGCCGCATCAAACAGGATTTGGTGTAACATTGGCGTCTGAAAATGCTCAGATCAGGCTGCATCGCACCTTCATGGACCACATTAAGTTTCAGCGTATCACAGCTGGTCTCTTGGACAAGAGTTATAGTTCTTGTCTTTGACTATGTTACATCGATTGTCAAAAGAACCCAGAGAAGTCTTTTTCTCATGACTCGGGTCTGGATATTTTGTAAGAAACAGGTTTTGTCATGAAATGGCTCCAAGTCACGTTCCACAGTATGACTACCCTTTTCAGTCGTACAGATGTGTAAAAGTGATTTCTTGAATTATTTTAATTATACTTCCTTACAGGTATAGCTTTTAAAAAAGCTAGGTCTACGCTTTGCACATATTAAATGTAAATGTCTAGAATTGTAAATAAAAATAAAAAATAAGTTCCTTTAAGAGAAACATGAAACATGTTTTAGACAATTACAGTAGAACTTTGATGGCTCGAACACCGATGGCTCGTTTACTTTGGCTGACTCGAACCCGTTCTTGAGGCCCTAGAGAAATCCTCTACATAAGAAATAGTGGGGGATAATTTTTGAGATTTTCGTAATTTATTTTGCAAATGTCTGCTGTGTGTACTCATTAGAATCACCTCGATGAGGCGGTTCTAATGAGTACACACAACATGCATTTCCGTTATAGAACACCGAAAAGATATCTAAAAGTATCTCGTTATGCCTCCTGGCAGTAACCCTCAGTGTCTCGAACTACCCCTGTCTCGAACAGAATTTCGAGGTCCCAAAGGTGTTCGAGCCATTGAAGTTCGACTGTACTTCCTTACAAGTATAGCTTTCAAAAATAGCTAGGTCTACGCTTTGCACATATTAAATGTGAATGTCTAGAGTTATATCCCAGAAACATGTTTTAGACAACTGGGCCCCGTCCAGCGATTTTGGTACTTATCGCCTATGCGAGCAGCGAAGGATCAGGCGAGCCTGCGCATCCGCGCAGTCTCGCCAGAACCTTCGCTGCTCGCTCATACAAGCAGCGAATCAAGAGGAACCTTCAGACAGAAAGCCATATCCCTGGCCCCTCTGAATGGCTGGGCATGCGCTGTTAAAATGTATCATGACGGAATGCTCGAAGACACAAATTCGCTTGGCGGGGCTCATCTGTCTTTGGCAATATTCTAATAGCCAGTCTGCACCCAGGATCCTACCGATTGACGTATAATGTCTGAAATGTCAAAGTTGCAAATGCTGTAATTTTCTGTAATTTTGTCAAAAATATTTTTTCGTCTTTACAAAGGCGCATGTTCAACTTCAATTTGCCTGAAGCATCCTATCAAATGAAAATCTTGAAAACTGTTGGAGAAGTTAGGTTTACAACTTTCCTACACTTTATAGAAGACTAATTGAAGAGTAATCCAACATTTTGCTAACGGTGAGGTAAGTGTTTGATAGGATATAGGCAGTGGTCCGTCGTGGTCGAGTGTGTGTAGATATATCTTGTGATAGCAATTCTGTACCAGAGCTCTGTCCTTGGATCTCTATTTTGTGTGTGAAAGCTTATACATGTTATGGGCCGCTTTTTTCTTCTTGTGAAAGCGTATATTTGTTGTTGCGCGAGCCTGTATTGTGGGTTCTGTGACAAAAAACAAACAAACAAAAAACACCTGACATTCCGTTGCAGAACATTGCTCGAACCCACAGCGGTGAGAGACCTAGTGATTAAGTGTCAGCGCTCTTGGCCACTAGACCACTGAGGCCCGACCTATTTTTCTAAGTTCCGTTAAAATAGATTGTAGGCGCTCATAAGAATCGCTTTACTGTGGTGGTTCTAACGAGTACCAACAATCTAAATGATGCGATTCTAACGAGCTCCTACAATCAATGATCTGGAACAGAGATAAGAAAATGTATGCCCCTTTTAACACCAGTGTTCTCTATATCAAGTGGGTTTACATCATAACATGTACGTTTAGCAACAGATCTATGAAATAAAGTTTACATTTTGCAGGCATGCAATACTTCTTCTTTAACTTCTTCTTAAATGCCCAGATCGTAGGCATTCATCTGAAACGCCTCAATAAGGCGTTTGCGTTAAGAAAACATACTTGGATTCTTGAAGAAACCCATTTTAGATAGGATGCCACTAAACATTACAGGCCGAGATCTAATTAGGACTTTCATTGTTTGCGAAAAGTTCAGCAATTTCCTGCATACTTTATAATACAATATGTAAATTTGGAACCCCTAATTTTGCTACATACATTATGCGCGAAGTTTTCAAAATTGGAATCAAATAGAAACAAAAAATATGCACCAGTCTTTGAAGCATCCATCGCAAAACTAAATTAACCCAAGTATAGCTTTTACAAAAAGCTCTCGTAGGTCTACGCTAAGAATATATTGAAGGTGAATGTTTATTGTTACATCGCAGAAATGTGATTTTATACAATCAACTGCCTTTGTCAATATTCTAATTACCAGTCTGCATCCAGGATCCTGCCGACTGAAATATAATGTCTGAAATGTCAAAGTTGCAAATGCTGAAATTTTGTCAAAAAGTATTTTTATCTTTGAAAAAGGCACATGTGCAACCTCAATATCCTTATAACATCTTATCAAACGGTTGGGGAAGTAGGTAGACAACTTTTCTACACTTTATAGAAGACTAATTGAAGATTAACTCAACCATTTTTGCTAACGGCGAGGCAAGTTGTTTTTTTTTTACCCCACCAGAAGCGAAGGCTCCCCGAGAGCTTATAGGATAGGCAGTGGTCCATCATGGTCGAGAATTCGTAGATGTATTTATTGTATTAGTCTGTGCAAATAAGACAGCAATTATGGGCTTGTACAAATGTGATAGCAAGTCTGTGCCAGGGCTCTGTCCATGAGCCTCTTTCTGTGTGAACCTTTTTACTTCTTGTGTACTTGTTCTTGCATAGATAAAAATGTCAACCTGCATTGGGGTAACTTATGGTTGTAATCCCATGTTAAACCCTACGTCTCTAATGAGCGAGTTCAGTTGACAACCAAGGGTTGAGTCTTCTGACGTCAAAAATCTACTGTTGTCAAATGCCAACAAAACCAATTGAGTTGACCCTCGAGTAAATCGAAAGTATACGTAAATTGCATACTCGATCTCTTCATTTTCAGTCGATTTTAACAGTTTATAACATGTTTTCAAGTTGGATGTGATTTTGCAACTATTGCCTGTAAATGCAGAGCTAAAATTTCTAATAATTGACATAATATTATGTACAAGAGTTTGAAATATTACGATTACAATTCTCCACCGCTCGCAATGTTTGTCGTTACTCTTTTAACCCTTGTTCTGCTGAATATTCATATATGCCACGTTCACTACCGATTATCAACCAATCAAATTAACTGTAGCAAATTATAACAACAAATTCACAATCTGAATGACAAAACAATGTAGATCCTGATCAGATGGCTTCTTCAGAAGCCATCTGATCTGGATCTACATTGTTTCAAAGAAAAGGCATATCCGGGATTAGCAGGACAAGGGTTAACTCTCATGTCAAGCTGGGTAGAACTCGAGTTAACTCGAGTCAACTGAACTCGATCATTGTCTATAACCCAATTTATAAGACAATAACCCAAGCTCACCATAAATTAACCGTAATGTACTGATAGGGTATTACATTACATATTCCAAATACATTTTGTAGAATTTAGGTTTCAGAACAAACACAACTGACTTTACATTTCCAAGCTCGTGCCCAATTAATTGCCAACAAAGATGACGTACTGCACAATGGCTTGCTACTCATGGTACAGAGCAGCTTCCGGATGCCAGAGGTCGAGGCGGTTCTATCAAGTCCCCGCAATTTATGTTTTGAGCAGAAATAAGAAAAATAGCACAATTTTTCATCTTGAAATTTGCACTTTTTGGCCGAAAAATTAAAAATGTATTTGTATAGGCATGTTTTCGTAATGGCCCGGTGAGAGCCACAATCATATGTGACAGCCGACCAACTACATTAAGAGGAAGGTGTACTAAACATAAAAAAATAAATAAATAAAAAAATAACAATGAAAAATAAATAAATAAACGAATCAGAAACAGCACTATAGTCTTTCAAAACGCAGTGAGACGCGACTGCACTTTTAATTTTGGACTAGTCCGTGTTTTAGGTAAGTCGCCTTCAGCTGGGATTTTACATTGGGAGATATAGTTTTTCTGAGATTCGTACTGCATCATATTATCCACTTGGCCACGACTTCTACATAATGGCATTATCAAAAAACTTATTTATAATTTTAAAATCCCGTGAAAAAAGAAATCCGAAACCTGCTTCCCCTAAAACATGGATTAGTCTTGCCACGCTTGAACGTTGAACTCTCAAAGGTCGTTGATAAACTGTATCATGATAACAACCAGTTTTTTTGTCTGTTTGATTTGAGGTTTAACGTCCCCGTCAACACTGTAAAGGTCATTTTGGAGACGTTGCTTCCAATTTTGTGGGACTTTTACCCGACATAGAGATGAAATGACACCTCAAGCCCTGTCGCCCAATGAAACCAATAGGGTTTATTAGCATGCACGGTCCCGCCTCGCACCGCGGTTCCTGGACAGACTTAGATCCTCTAAACGGTTTACCGGTACTAGTGTGCGGGCCGGATTAAGCTCTGCGTGGAAGCATCATGCAGCCCATATATTTCTTCAAGCCCCTATGGGCGGGGGCGAAAAGAAATGATAACAACCAGCTCCCTCTCCTCACAAGAGGTGATTAAGGTGCAACAGACACAATTAATCAAAACTAAACAAAAAATAATAATACATAACCATGAGCATATACAGCAAGAAGAACCCCGTCGGAAACATAAAAATACAGTCGAACTTCAATGGCTCGAAAATCTGTTCGAGACAGGGGTAGTTCGAGCCACCGAGGTTACCGTTAGCGGGCATAACGAGATACTTTTAGACATCTTTTCGGTGTTCTATAATGACAATGCATGCTGTGTGTACTCATTAGAATCGCCTCATCGAGGCTATTCTAATGAGTACACACAGCATACATTTGCAAGTTAAAGACTAATATCTCCTTAATTACCCCCCACTATTTCTTATGTATAGGATTTCGCTAGGGGCTCAAGAATGGGTACGACACATCCATGGTGAACGAGCTATCGGTGTTCGAGCCATCGAAGTTCTACTGTAAACAACATTAGAACCACTGCCTTAGGACGGTCAGTGGCGAGAACCACTGGGGACTTAAAATCGCCACTATGTGCCAAACCTTCACCCTAGGTTCAAATAGTATTTTCCATCACGTGAACAAGTCCTTGAAATGAACACCCACTAAACCCCACTCTATATAGAGAAAACTGGGGTGTACGGGGGAATACATTATTTTCTTATTTTTGTTCCAAGACATAGGTTGTGGGCACTCGTTAGAACCGCCTCAATGAGGCGATCCTACCAGCAAACACAGCCTATGTTTTCAGTATTTAAAAGAAAAATATCACGGATTTTCCTGAGAAAAGTAGCCATTTTGGAGGTGTTTAAAAATGCACTATGTCGCATGTGTGTGTTATCGTAATGAACAGAGATGAATACCCAGCTGCTAAAATTTCTAAGTTTCTCGGGGTCGGGTTACTCTTCCGCTAATAGTCCGACCAGAGTTATCTGGCATTTATTCGCTCACCTGAGCCGAAGGTAGGTTAACAGGTGAGCATATGGTATGACAAGGTTCCGTTTTCTGTCGTATGTCGTCTGTAGCTTGTAATTTTCAAACATCTTCTCTGAAACCACTAAGCCAATTGAACTCAAATTTGTGGAGTATCCACAGGGTGGGGGGAAGGAAGTTTGTTCATGGGGTCCATGCCACAATGCCCATATAAGGTGGACGAGTAGACCGATTATCATGGATCTTGGTACGTAGCATTGGGAACTCGGACCCATCATAGTTTGTTCAAATGATGATTCTCGGAGGACCATTTTACGTCAAGGTCAAATCTGGTCGCTTTTGTATGGGGAAAAAGTCAAAACTGTGTACTTTTCAGAAACAATGGCAGCCTGAGATTTGAACATTGATAGATGCAGTTAGTTAAATGAGCAAATGGAATTTCATGAGTATTCAAGGTCAAGGTCACTGTCTCAAGGTATTTCAGATATGAAAATTAAAACTTATTTTCCACAGAAACCACTGAGCCATTGATAACAAATTTCATATGAAAACGTTTAGGAACAAGAAAATGGGAAATAATTACTATAAGTTTGAGTCACTTGATCAGTATGGCAGCCATGCCCATTTAAGGTAAAAACGCTTAGAGCTCTTCTTCTCTGGAAGCAGTGTGCCGATTATCATAAAACTTGGTATGTAGCATTGGGGAATAGAGCCAATTATAATTTGTTCAAATGGTGACCCCTGAATGACCTTGACAGATTTGTATGCGTAGTCTTTATATGGGAAGAGAAGTCAAAACTATGTATTTTTCAGAAATTATTGCAGGCTGTGATCTGAAAATTGGAAGATACAGTATGAAAAATAAGTAAATCAATCTGCATCAGTATTCAAGGTCAAGGTCATTTCTTGTCAAAAGGCCAAGGTCATCCATATATGAACATTAAAACTCGTCCTTATTCATGTTAGTGTGTCTTTCCCTTTGGTGTCTCTGATGGGAGCTGTGGGTTAATTGTATCGATTCCTGATCATTGCCTTCAATTCTATTTTACCCCTGTAAACCCCAGATTGGCTATATAAAATAGGGTTCAAGGGGGACGAAATTATATAGGCGTGTTTTTGTGATGGCCTATTAATCATATCTAGCAGGAAAAACGAAAGCGTACCTTCGGACACATGTGCACAGCGCGCATGCGCAGTTTTGCTGACCACGTGCACCATCTATGTTTCAAAGTGCACCGGTTGAGCAGGCTACAAGTTCGTTCCAGCCTGAAGAATCTTTATGTAATCGGACAGCCATATCATTTAGATACATGTAACACGCCCGTGTGCTAAAATGGCGTCTTCAAATCCCTACAACTAGCTCAGTCGTGTGCGCGTCTGACTGGTGATCAGGAGGACGAAGGTTCGATACCTGCCGGCAACATTCTTTCGTGGAGATTATAAGAATCCTATATGGGTGTGAGGGGTGGATGGAAAAATCCGTCCCGAGGGTCACTGTCCGGCATCACGAGGCTTGCCGAGTGATGCCGGACAGTGATCCCGAGGGACGGATTTTTCTATCCACCCCTCACACCCATATAGGATTCTTTTTCTTGCATACCTTCCATTTCTATTGCGAATTTTTAATGCTGCTGTCACTTCGGTTAAAGACGTCCGCCATTTTATGATGACACAACAGGAATGTTTAGTGACGTTGCTGTGACGTCAACCTTAACGACGGCGCATACGAGGTCGTATTCAACCAGTACACTTATCAAACACGCGGGAATATTCGATTTTGGGTCGGAACACCAGGGTCAGAACATAAATTTCTATCCAAGGGTAAAATCGCGGATTTCCTTGTCTGGTGTGCAAGAATGATCATGAAATCTTTTGTACGGTAATTCTTTCCCTTCCGCTGATTCTAGAAGGGCGGTTGTCAGTTTCTGGCGAAAGAATGTGCATTTTACTGGTTAACCGCTTACGTATAGGCCTGCGGATAGGTAAACTGACCGGCTCAAAATGACCTACATGTAAATAGTGTTGACTGTGCCGTTAAACTCCAAAAAACTAACATTTGTCAGACGAACACTTATTTATAGTCCAGACATAGAGGCGGTTCTAACGAGCGCCCACAATCTAGTTGTGAGCAAACTATAATAGTAAGTAGATAAATTATACCCCTAAAAACCACACTTTTCGGGGTTTGACGGGTAGTCCGCCACACGATTGTTAATATGATGTGACGCAAAGTGTCAGAATCTTTGGTATGCGCAAACGCCAAAAACATGCGCGTTTGTCGACGATGATTTAACTTGACTTGCAAAACCATTTCGCAAGAACCTTTATTTTTACAAAATTTATGACTAATGTAAAAATCATCCTTAACCCTTTCGGTACCAGAAACCCCTAACGGGGTACCTTGGCAAACAGTGCAGGCCCAGATCAGACGCCGCAGAACGCGGCGTCTGATCAGGCCCAAAACTGTTTGCAAAATATTAAGCCACTTCCCAAATAAATTTTATGAGAACACAACCTGACACCCCTAAATTTTGAAATGGACTCGCGCTATATATAAAGAGGAAGATTCCATTTGGTACAAAAAGGGTTAACCAGAGGAAAAAGTATCACCATAATTGCATCCCCGTTGTAACATGAGCTCAAAATGACTATGTCTGTAGCATGCAACTTTATCATTATAAAAGCCACATCTGTCGCCTTTTTACTTTCTCTAAACGTCAGCAGCCGCAAATGCAAAAGTGATTTTCATTTGGGATTGAAGAATCGTAAGAAATTATAATTTTCTAATGTGTGTAGATTCATTGTAGCTTTCTTATAACTTTTGAAACTTCTTGAAAAAAAATAATAAAAAAACAAACACAAAAAACTGCCCGCCGGTTTTAAAATGCATTTTATATGTTCATCTCACCGGGGCCGAGCGTGAAAATCGTATTGGTGGTATTTTTTTTTTTTTTTTTTTTTTAATTTTGATTTTTTTAAAGACAACCCTCCTTATACCAACATCGTTATTACGGCAAAACTCGTTATAACGGCATTTTCAATGGAATGACTACTTAGCTAAAGGCTTAGCCTCGGTTCCGAGAAGCGATTCTAAAAAAGTCTGTAACATTTGCTTCTTGGGGTCATAATGTGGAAAAGACCTTTTATAACCTATTATACTCCTAACTGGGATTCATTATAACGGCCAATTTTTTATAACAGCACAAGAATATGGAACAAATACTGTCGTTAAAACGAGGATCCTCTGTGATTTATAATGACGAAAATTAATCTATGCTGTTCTGAACAGCTATAAACTTTGATCTTACTTGTGAGCAATTTAGTGCTTATAAGCGGTTTTAATTCCATGCTCAATAGAGTTGAGCATACAAAAAAGTTTTATAATATGAGGATCAGGTTTGTATATGAGGATCAGGTTTGCCACCATGTCTTTTCATAACGGTAACCTATGCGTGAAACAATGAAATTCCGCTTTTAAGAGGAATGGGAACACCGTCAGGGGAGGCAACTCCAGCAAAAGTATTTTTGTCTCCCATGTCAATAGGGGCAACACTTAAAGGAAAGAATTTGCTCATGGGGAGCAAATTCTTTCCTTCTTTCCTTTAAGAGTAGACCCATTTTTTAGTGCGACAGGGCTTACAGAAAAGCCAACGGGAAATCCAGAAAGTCATCTCCCTTTGATAAATGACGGACAATCTGCCAGGTGTTTCCATTCCCCTTAAGACGGCGTTTTACGAAAGCGCGGATCGACATATCATAAGCGCGGATTTTTGTTGTTATTTTTTTAGGAAAGCGAGGATTTTTGCAATCAAAGGCGCGTTTCAAAAGCACGGATTTAACGACGATTGTAATGTTTTATGGTATATGGATTCCGCGCTTTTGATATACGCCCTTTTAAGATCACCTAAAATTTAGACAAAATTTTGCTTTTAAACGCTGATTGAGAAGGTTCCGGCTATTCTTTCGTTGTATTTTCCACACCCCGTTTCTCCTAATAAGACGCCACCTTTGGAAATGTTCAAAAGGTTGACCGCTTTTGAACAGTCCAAATGTTGTCTTAATATAGTACAGTGAAATCCCGCTATTAAGACCACATAAAATAAAGATTAATTTTGCTTTGAAAACCTTATTTAGTAGGTTGCAGTTACTCTTTCTTTGTGTTTTCTGCATACAGTGCCCTCTGGTGAGAGACCACCTTTGGGACTGTTCAAAAGTGGTCTTAAAGACCACTTTTGAACAGTCACAAAGGTGGTCTTAATAGAGGAATTTTATTGCAATTTCAATGTAGTGTATTCTGTCATATCTCCGAACCGGTTAACTTTCTGATGAAAATGTGTGTGATATGTTTCTTATTTTGTTCCTTAAATATCGGCTGTGAGCCTCATTGATGCGGTTCTAACAAGTTCTTGGAGCAGCTAGCTCCCAGTAAGCATTCTACATAAATCTACAGCGGGCCGTTAGCGGCCCGTCAGGGTAGCTGACGGGCCGCTAACGGCCCGCTGTAGATTTATGTAGAATGCTAGCAGGGAGCTAGTAACCATCACGAAAACACAACTATATACTTTTGATCCCCTTGTATTGGGTGCCGTTTTACTTTTTATTCCATATTTATAGATATCCATAATTATTTATGAATATCCATATATTGAATTAGTGATATCCATAATTCGAATTATGGATATCCATAATTATTTATGGATATCCATATTTGTTTATGGATATCAATATTTCGAATTAATGATGTCCATAATTCGATTTATGGATATCATTCAGATCGATTTATGGATATCCATAATTCGAATTATGGATGACCATAATTCGAATTATTGATATCCATAATTCGGGCCATGTATTGGTTATCTATAAGTCGAATTATGGATATCTAGATTCGTCTTTGCAAATAAATACAATAAATGACTGAAACCATAGGGTTTTGCGGTGTATTATAGATATCCATAGTTCGAAATATAGATATCATTAATTCAGCCCGATTTATAGATATCCATAATTCGATTTAATGATATCCATAACGGCCCCGCCCATCGGGGCTTGAAGACATTTATGAGCTGCATTATGCTTCCACGCAGAGCTGAAACCGACCCGCACACGAGTACTGGTAAACCGCTTAGAGGATCTAAGCCTGCCTAGGCAAAGCGGTGCGAGTCGGCCCGTCCATGCTTATAAGCCATATTGGTTTCATTGGGCGGCAGGGCTTGAGATGTCATTTCATCTCAATGTCGGGTAAAAGTCCCAGAGAATTGGAAGCAACGTCTCCAAAATAACTTAAACAGTGTTGACGGGGACGTTAAACCTCAAATCAAACAAACAAACAAACAAAAGATATCCATAAATCGAATTATTGATATCCATTAATCAGCGGAATAATGGATATCCATATTTTGATTAGTAATATCCATAATTCGAATTGTGGATATCCATAATTTGAATTTTTGACCGTGAACACTGAATAGATCATTTTGGAGACGTTACTTTCAATTTTGTGGGACTGTTACCCGACAGGGTTTATATGCACGGACAGACCGACTCGCACCACTTTGACTGGGCAAGCTTAGATCCTCTAATCGGTTTACCAGTACCCATGTGTGGTCGGTAAAGTAAAGAAAATAACGAGAAGTCTTTACTGTCAAGAAAACATAACCATAGAATTTTGACCCCCCTTAAACCCCACTATTTATAGCAAAATTATGGCTTATAGGGATATATATATATATAAAGTAAATACATGGTTAGTGTCTTTAATAATAAAATATAATCGGTGAGCCTTAGACAACTTTATAAAAATGTCGCGGCGAACCGATTATATTTTATTATCAAAGACACTAATCATGTATTAGTTTATACCGCAATTCAAAACAATCAAGGGGTTTTGCAATAAGTAAGCAAAATTAAGCAAAAAAGGACAGCAGACAGTGTGGCATGTTAAACGACATTCAGTGCCATGGCGCGCACACGTAGTATAAAATGACGTCAACGAGTGCAAAGTTTCTGATGTCACCGCGCCACAAAGACGTAGGAATCAAAGTTTCCCAGCGCTTTATTTTCTGTATGAAAATCTGCAAATAAATAGTTTATTTTATCTTTAAAAATATTTTCGAGGTTGAGACGCAACTGCAGTAGCAGTGCGCAGTTATTCTAACGGGCCATTCAAACCAGGAAAAGCCGAGAAGGTAAGAATTTAGCTGAAATAGATAAATATATAGCTGTTTAAATAAATATTGCAAAGATTTTAACTTGCACTTTCGTTGTTTTCCCATGTATGAAAGGTTGCATGTTATTATTTACACTTGTAAATTAGTGACCTGAAAAGTAGGTCCGGTCTATAAACGGTCACTAGACGTATTATAGGTCAGTAGAAGGTATTATCACATACTTGTTTCTATATTAACATCCATAACCACAATTTTGCATATGCGATAACAGCGAAACATACCGAAGGTTATGGACACTGCCCCTGATAACCAGTTTTTGCCCGCCCGGGCTGATAACCGGAAGTAATGTATTTTTACATTAAGAGAAGTTATCGTGCCCGGCTAATACACTTCCGGACTGTGTCCAGACCTTTAAACGTAAAAATCGATTTACCTACTTTACCAGTGACATGTTCATTGCTAACAACTACCTCATCACTAACAACTACGTCATCACGTGATGTAAACATTCTAGCGTAATCTGTCAAACTGATTCACGACACGTCAACCTTTGTGTGTAGTTTTGTGTCGTCTCCAAGTAAAAAAGAGAATCGTATAGAAGAGATATTCTTGCACACCAGACAAGGAAATCCGTGATTTTACCCTGGGATAGAAATTTATGTTCTGACCCTGGTGTTCCAACCCCAAATCGAATATAATCGCGTGTTTGATAAATGCACTGGTTGATTACAACCTCATGTGCGGCGTCGTCATGGGTGACGTCACTAAACATTCCTGTTGTCATCACAAAATGGCGGACGTCGGTAACCGAAGTGACAGCAGCATTAAAAATTCGCATGAAATGGAAGGTATGCAAGAAAAAGAATCCAATATGGGTGTGAGGGGTGGATAGAAAAATCCGTCCCTCGGGATCACTGTCCCGCATCACTCGGCAAGCCTCGTGATGCCGGACAGTGACCCTTGGGACGGAATTTTCAATCCACCCCTCACACCCATATAAGATTCTTATAATCTAAAGAAGATGAAATGTGGGACACGGGAAACTGAGGAAAATGAATGAAATTGTTGAAACAGAAGAAACAGCAACCTCTCCGCACTCACACCCCCCCCCCCCCCCCCCCCCTATATACACACACACACCTTTACCCCGTTGCAAGCTTCACAGGCCTTGCACATCTTTAAGCCAATATCAGTAGAACTCCAGAGTGAAGCAAGATAAAACTGCATCATCAACGACCCCCAAAACGAACACTCAACATCAACAACCAACAACCAGTTGAACGGTTTTAGAGTTAAATCGAGACAGTACACAGGAACTCGTTTCATAAAAGGCGAACTCCCACCCTTTTGCCATTTTCTATGAAACGAGTGTCTGTGAAAAAGCATGATCGAAGAGAGAGAAAGACGTTTTAGAGAGGTGTCAATTGAGAAAACGCACATATTTGTTGACATGAAAAATGTGAACACTGAAAGAGACACGACGGGGGATATCAAACATCTTCACAGTTGCGGACCAAAACCCCATTTTGTGTCCTTGATTACGGGTAAAACATAGTATCGAATTCACATGAAGCAACAACGTTTGGCGGATCCATCAATTTGTAAATATGGCGCTCCGCCGTATAAATATAGAAACGAGATGTGATAAACAGATTATAACATGGTGTTTTGGTTATCGCCCGAAGTATCAACCCGAGACCATTATCAGCCCTCGAGCTAAAGCTCTCGGGCTGATAATGGGATCTCGGGTTGATACTGCGGGCGATAACCAAAACCCCATGTGATAATCTCTAATTATCACATACTTGTTTCTAGATTAACATCCATAACCACAATTTTGCATATGCGATAACTGCGGAACATACCGAAGGTTATCGACACTGCCCCTGATAATCAGTTTTTGCCCGCCCGGGCTGATAACCGGAAGTAATGTATTTTTACATTAACAGAGGTTATCGTGCCCGGTTTTTATACTTATAGATAGTGTCACGATCTTTAAACTTAAAAAATCGATTTACCTACTTTAAAAATCATCAGTGACACCGTCATTGCTAACAACTACGTCATCAAGGGATGTAAACATTCTAGCGTAATCTGTCAAATTCTAATGCACTTACGTATGTAACGCGACGTCTGATTGGATAACGTCAAAAATTTGCGACAGTATATTCCACGATATACTGTCGGAAATCCGACGTCACCACGTAACGTCGTTTTTCATTGGCTTACATTTGGTTTTACGCAGCTCACAACGCCTGCCGCTTTGTGCAAAATAGTACAATTTTTAACAAAACAACCAAATAAGTGCATTAGATTGGGGATAACTGTATTGAAAATTGTCATTTGGGGAGGTAAATCGGTGGTTTTACGGTCGCAAATTACGTTTTACGGCTCCGCTGACGCGTCGCCGTAAAACGAAATTTCCGACCGTAAAACCACCGATTTACCTCCCCAAATGACAATTTTGAATACAGTTATCCCCTAATTGATTGCCTGTGTTGTCAAATTGCAACCTTGGTGTCATTTTGTGTCGTCTCCCTGAGAAAAGGAGAAAAGTGTAGACGAGATAGTATAGAGAAGATGAAAATGGGGGACACGGGAGACTGAGGAAAATGAATGAAAGTATAGAAGCAGAAGAAACAGCACCCCCTCACCCCCTCCCCCCAAACACACATTTACCTTTTGGAAGTGCAACAGACCTTGTACATCTGTAAGCCAATATAAGTAGGACACCCCAGTGACGCCAGATAAAGTGCATCAACGATCCCCGAAATGAACGCTCAACAACAACGACCAGAATTTCTATCAGAATGTAAAATCCAGACAGTACACAGGCATCCGTTTTCATAAATGATAAATCCCACCCTAGTACGATGTAGTACAATTTTCTATGAAACGAGTCCCTGTGAAAAGCATGGGTGAAGAGAGATAAAGACGTTTAAGAGAGGTTTCAACTTTAAAAACAAAAACATTTGTTGAATACATGAAAATGTGAATATTGAAAGAGACACGACCGGTGATATCAAACGGAACAAACCCCATTTTGTGACCTTGGTTACGGGTGAAACACCTTGCCGAATTCACATAAAACAACAACATTTGACGGATCTGTCTATATGTAAATATGGCAATCCGCGGTTTAAATATAGAAACGAAATGTGATAAACAGATTATAACATGGGGTTTTGGTTAGCGCCCGCAGTATCAACCTTCGACCATTATCAGCCCTCGAGCTAAAGCTCTCGGGCTGATAATGGGGTCTCGGGATGATACTGCGGGCAATAACCAAAGCCCCGTGTGATAATCTCTAATTATATGTCACTACCTGTTATAACGTGCAGTTATTCGACCCCCTTTATTAGTTTACTAGAATGTCTGATTGCGGTATAAATATTATTTTTGTGACTCGAACTTTTGATTGAGCTAAACTGTTCATATTTCACTAATATTATTGTTTAAGACCTCAACACGGCAATTCTTACAAATTTTATTTACACGAGCAGTTATTGAAATGCAGCAATTCTTATACGAAGGTCTTACTTGATCTTCTAGCTGTTCAACTGACTCTGATTATTTTACAAACTCGAGTACCATATAAAAAGATCATTTGATGAATATTATAAGGTTGCGTAAGGATCTTAGTGGACACTTTGTATGGGCAGTTTTGTTTCAAATTTGACAAATTGTACGTTTTGCTGTGCCCTGACTGTGGCTATACACAATCAATATACTCACTTAGAAGACGTATAACTGCTATAAGCACTTTAGTCACAAACATTAATATAATGCTGTCCACAAGATATCGTTTTATCATGTTTCTCATTTGGTGCAAATGAAGTTCATAAGGACAGAAAACATATTTATAATTCATTCATATTAATTCTGTGTTTCTTGACTGTAAAAATTGCATTTTTCTAACAATTCAATTGGGGGTTGGGGGTTGAAATATTGTCGAAATAATGTAAATGACATAAAATCGGATTTATAAGGGCACTTCAACAACATGTTTACGTATGAAAATGAAATTTGATAAACACTATCCAATATTGTTTGTAGGAATGTGCATAATAATAATAATAATAATAATAATAATAATAATAATAATATCACAACAATAATTACTACTACTGATAATAATGTTAATAATGAAAACGATGATGACAATAATTAAACTACTACTACTGCTATATGAGCTGCAGAGTTTTTCATTCCAAATTGAATAACTTTATAGTTGAATATCCGTCTTATATAGTAAATGCTGGAACATCCTTCGGTCATTCTGTGAGAGATATTTGCCAATTTCCTATCAGAAGATCAAATTCCGTCCGATGTTATCAATACAGTCAGTCATCCTTTCTTGGATGTTTCACTCACAATCAACTTTCCTCAAGTCTGTATACATCACGGTATGTCCCACCAGGGGTTGATACAGCAATACAAGGAGAAATCCATTCACTTTGGCGTGGTTCTGAAAAATAATTTTCCAACAAATACTGAATATCTTTATATAGGATTCATTCTGTATGGATGTTGTTTTATAGGTTGTTTTACATTTTGTTCCGAGTTGGAATAGCCGGAAATAAGTGCCCATGTGACATAGCTCACTTTTTCGTGTAATGAACATCCCTCTAAATCCCACTTTAAATAGGGAAACCTGGGCACTAGGCGCGGGGTTGGGGTAAACATTATTTTGCCCATATCTGCTCCAAGACAAATGCTATTGGTACTCGTTAGAAATACCTAAACGAGGCTGTTCTAACGAGCATCCAAAGCCTATCATTGGCGTATAAAAAGTAAAATATGTCATAATAATTTCATCAGAAGAACGGAGTCCCGTTTTTCGGATATGATGAACAAGAAATATCTTTAAAAATGATAAACGGTGTAAGAGACACTGTTCAAACAGTATCAAAAGTAGTTGAAAATTCCATGCCAATCAGGACCCTTTTTGATAAAGAGTAAGCAAAGTGTAACACTATGCAGCCCAATCTATTTCTTCAGGCACCGATGGGCGGGGGCATAACATAATTGTTTTGAAGAAACATTTCTATGAAATAAAAATCCAAGCAGCCCTTATAATGGTGCTTTTACACCAAGGCGAATGCGCTAACGCATGTGAAAGAATATGAAAAAAATGACAAATTTGAAATTCGCGGCAAAACTGACGGATTTGATACGATTGGTCAGAAGAAAATCTAAGAAAAAGTAAAACCTTGCGAATGTTTGCGAAAATATTAAGAATCGTTACCAATCCTTAAGAATTTCTTATGAATCATATGAATTAGTAGTGACAATTTTTCTGAATTCTTACGAATCCTTTCCGAAAGTTACAAATACTTACAAACGCTGTTGCAAATATTGTCAATGCTTACGAACGTCTTATGAATAAAACGATTACCTTGCGTGTGCTTGCAAATATTGTCCTTTCGGCAGTTATTCGTCGGCATCTGTAGAGTAAAGACCTTCGATTTAATTAGTCAAAGAAAACTTACTTTCATTATGACCCGGGGCGCGAAGAAAAGGGGTGCCAGCAGAGGCAGGGGCAAAGCAAAGACCAGTCAGCCCCTTGCTGACCACAAGGACCCTGCGTCCGATGACAGTGATGACCAGACTAACACAACACGCCCGCGGATTCAAACATGAAAGCGAGTGAAAGTAAGGACAAGTCTGCCAAGGCTACCAAGAAGTCAAGGCCTGAAAACACAGAGCCCCAGCAGGATGAGGCGTCTGATGATCAGTCAGATGCCTCCGAGCCCCCCCCCCCCCCCTCGTTCTCCTTCAAAGGCCAAGAAGACAACGAAGAAGGCCGAAAGGCGTAGTGCCAAGCTGACTGATACCACAGCAGGACATAATGTTTGAATGGTTAGAACAGACACCTGCCATATATGACACCAATCATGTGGACTACAAGAAGCGCATCCAGCTATTTGGGGAGCAGGCCTTGGAAAAAGGCGAATGACTTGATGGTGCAACCCTAAAGTTGCCACTTGCCTCGTCACACCATCGGCCATTGTCCAACTAGAAGTGTATATCGATCAAGGGGGGTGCGTCTTTTATACCATTGTGATGAACCCGCCATTCGCGAATGAGTCATAATCGCAATTTAATCACTGTGAAACGCAAATCATTTGTAATACGATCTTAATATTTGTAAGCCATTCTGAAGCATTTGCAAGTACTCGCAGTCGTTGGCAAGCCGCTCGCATACAATCGCAATTTATTCTCATAAAACTAAAAAAACACTCTAATTTCATTCGCTTTGTTCGCAATGGATTTGCAGGTATTCATAACTGTACGTTAACATTTTGCAAAGTATTCCTCGGGAAAATCTCCACGAATTCTTGCAAATGTATCACACTCAATGCAAATGCCTTGTCATCAATAAGAATGGCTTCCGGTTGCTTATGATTTTTTGGCGAAAACAAGAAGAATTAACTTTTCTTGCGTATATTAGGAGCATGTTTCTAATATTCATAACGCCCCCAAAAAGTCGGCGAATGCCTACGAACTCTTGCCGATATTTGGCGATTACGTTACGATGATTACGAAGTGATGGAGAATGGCAGTCTCTACTCATTCGCAAGCGCATTCCATCACGTGAACAAGTCCGTAAAATGAAGACCCCCCTATACCCCACATTATATAGAGAAAACTGGGGTTTACGGGGGTAAACATTATTTTTCTTATTTTTACTCCAAGACATAGGTTGTGGGTACTCGTTAGAACCGCCTCAATGAGGCGGTTCTAACGAGCACCCACAACCTATGTTTGCAGTATTTATAAGAAAAATATCACGGTTTTTCATCATATAAATGGCCATTTTGGAGATGTGAAAAAATGCACTATGTCGCACGGGTGTGTTATCGTAATGCGGTTTGGTGTAAAAGCACTATAAAGGAGATTTTTAAAGATGTTGTTGCTTTAGCAACAAGAGGGATAACTCCATCATTCATAAACTTTGAACAATCATTCGGCCCTCCTACACGCTGATGTTTCAGACAGTTTGATTGCAGCCAGACCAGTAGCTTCAGGGCAGTGGTCACTTAAACACTGTGAACATGCTTTCATCTGAGTCAACACTGTTTATCAAAAACGATGTTTTATCGAAATTATATTGTTTCGTGCTTTTATTTCTAGCTGACGTATTCAAAAAGAATACTTCAAGACTGTAAACGGGTTTCTTTCTCTCTTTATTTGTCTATTTCTGAAACTCACTATAGCCCCGTTATAGCGCTTTCTGAAGTCATGACACATCTGTAAATAAGAAGTAGATGTTTAAAAAATATATACGACCTAGTGATAAGTCGATTATTATTCTAAACCTTAGAAATTGATCTATGGACACGACTTTACAGTCGATTACAAAAAGTGCTTCACGTTTCGAATTCCCCCCAGTCGAATACCTGAGTTAAATGGATTAGTTTCAGTAAATGTCGCACCAAAAATTTGTTTCTAACGATTGATAAAACGATTGAGCTGACATATAAAACTCCACATGAATTTGACGCAAAAAAATACACGATTAAGTGAGCCGTTGTTTTGTAAAAAACAAAACAAAACAAAAAAAAAATGAATGCGTCTGTGGAAGAATAAGTTACAGGGATACCAGATTTCAACATCGTAGGCCCAGATGTTTCTGAGACATTCGTGACACAAATTTTCAGTGGTTGCAAGTTAAAGAAAAATAAAACAAACAAATGGAAGAATAATCATAAGCAGGCTGGTTCTAATAGACGTCATGATCAATAGTGTGCTTTGCATCGACATAGATGTGACGCTACATAAACACCATGACGTTGCACCGACGTTGATGTGACGTCATGTGCCTGCTGGGAAGGTTCAATTTTGAAGCAAATTGTCAATGTGTAAACTTTGGAGAAAAATAAAATGAACAAGTAAAGGGACAAATAAGCAGCAACAGCCTGATTCTGGTACACGCAACATAATGAATCACTGTCCACATCCGTACCAAATGTCCCAGTAATTCCTGAGAAAACTGAAACAGATTTGCATCCAAATTCTAAATATGTGGAATTTTGAGAAAAAGAAAAACGAACAAATAAAGCGATGAAAAAGCAGCAGCAGCCCTGCTCAAAATCACAAAATGTGGGTACTCGTTATAACCGACTTGCAGAGTAATGAATTTCCATCACGAAAACACGCCTATACATGTATATAATTTTTATACCCTTAAACCCCACTTTTATACAGAAAAAACTGGGATTTACAGGGGTATACAGGCATATATGGGTTGTGGTTTTTATAATCTATCGTTCAACAAACCTATTACCTAGTTAAGAATGAAAATATTATTTATGTTGTCAATATTTCTACAAAGCTGAAGGCATAGTTCCTGTATACCTATTATATGAAATTAAAACATGCGATTTTACATTCCATTTTGCACACCATTGAAAGGCACATGATAATTCCGTATATTATCGACTTAGTTGAGAGAAGTGAAGTTGAACCAACCCGTTGAACTTGTTGAACGCCCCTTGTTCACTTAGCTTTTTGGCATTGACTTACACTGTACAAAATAACAAGCTTTTTTGTTTGTTTGTTTGATTTGAGATTTAACGTCCCAGCCAACACTGTATATGTCATTTTGGAGACGTTGCTTCCAATTTTGTGAGACTTTACCCGGCATTGAGGTGAAACAGTGACATCTCAAGCCCTGTCGCCCAATGAAACCATTAGGGTTTATAAGCATGGACGGACCGAATCGCACGGATGTGTTATCGTAATGGCATTATCTGATAAAAGAAAATGTAGTTCTTAATTATACCCTAAACAAACATAGACTGTTAGTGCTCGTTACAACCCACTCCATTATGCGGGCCATTTCAGAAGTAATATAACTAGGCCCGTAACTTTGTTATATGTGACCCGATTCTCAAACACAAATATGCAAATTGTAGCGCAAAATGATATGAACAAAATATACAAACAAATGGCGTTAGTACATATGGATGTGGAAAGTAGACTGGACCAAAAATCCTCAAAGACCAGAAGAACGATTTGTTGGTATAGACAAATAAAACATTTTTATTTTGTAATATGTTGCGATAAATTATCAAATATTTCATTGAAATGTATTCACGATACTACGTTTATTAAGTGACATGCTTTGGATGGATTTAATTATCATTATCTGGAAAACAGGCCTTCGTTGTGACGTCACTTCCGATAAAATGACCATTTGCGTTCATGTCTAATGAATCACTAATTTGATTTTGCATATCAGATAAACATTATGTCAGCCTTTATTCGTCATGTATTTGTTTGCTTTGTTTGATTTAAGGTTTCACGTCCCCGTCAACACGGTAAAGGTCATTTTGGAGACGTCGCTTCCAATTTTGAGGGAATTTTACCCGACATTGAGATGAAATTACTTCTCAAGCCCTGTCGCCGTATGAAACCAATAGGGTTTATAAGCATGGACGGTCCGACTCGCACCGCATTGCCTGGGCAGGCTTTAATCCGCTAAGCGGTTTACCAGTAATTGTGTGTGGGTCGGTTTCAGTTCTGCGTGGAAGCATCATGCAGCCCATCTATTTCTTCAAGCCCCGATGGGCCGGGGCTGCGTCATGTATTTAGTCCTAATTCAGAAATCACCTTGGATTCTGCAATAATTATTCTTGGGCTACCCCCTAAAACTTACGGTGGTATATTTAGGACATTCAATATAAAATATTGGACAATATTATGTCGAGCGCTCGACATATTTTCTCGAGCGCTCGACAAAATTTATCGAGCGCTTAACATAGTATCTCGAGCAAGTGAACATACGACGTAATAGCATGATGCATTAATTTTAGAAAACCTCAAAAATATGTGTAGGCCTAATTGGCCGAGCCTTAGAAAAAATACACTCTTACCTTTTTTTCCTAGCCTGGGTAATTGATTTGGTTTTGGAGGTATCCGGGCGCTAGAAGCACATTGGAACTACCCCCAGTTCGCCAACCCCCAGTTCGCCAACTGGGGTTAGTTGTTAACTGCTCTTTTCCCATGGCTGCCAATGAGCTAACTCCTGCCAATTCGGCAGTTGTCAGCTAGCCGGTGGGGAACAAGTGACTTCTGTCGCAGAGGACGTGCAAAGTAAGCCAATCCCACTTTTCGAAACCCCTGCTCCAGATGCCATGAAGGCACAAAGCGCACCCAAGGAAAAGCCCTTGTCCTGTAAAGTGAGCAGTTCATTGGACATTACGAAAACACGCCTATACAAATACATTGCCACCTTTATTGCCGACAAAAATGAACATTTTATGATGAAAAATTGTGATATTTTTCTTATTTCTGCTCAAAACAGATTGTGGGCACTCGTTAGAACCGCCTCATCGAGGCGGTTCTAACGAGTGCCCATAATCTATGTTTTAGAGCAGAAATAAGAAAAATAAGGTTTACCCCTGTAAACCCCAGTTTTACTACATAAAAGTGGGGTTCAAGGGGGTCAAAATCATATAGGCATGTTTTCGTGATGAGATTTTGGAATTTAGAATGCAAAATTAGACAAAAGTCGGGCTCTGTTTTGTTGACAAAATGCCGATTCCGGGTGTGAAACGTGTCAAAACACGACCCTTTGTCTTGGCCTTGGCAAGAAGCTTTACATACATTATCAGTTTTGGCTTCCATTAGACTCAATCCCAACCCCTACATGGTAGAGTAACGCCTCAGGACACGGTGTTTTGTGAAAAATTGATAATGCATGAAACTTTGAATTTTGAACAGCAGCCAAAGGTAAGCCGGGAAAGGTACTAATATACCAGCCAATTCAGGCTACTTGCAAAATGTCCTAGTACTCCTGCTCTGCGGAGAGTCATGTGGTTGTGGGCAAAGCAGGAATGAGACTAACCAGCCGTTGTGCAATTCCGCGATAAATTAGTTTTGATTGGTCTTCCTATAAGGCATTTTCAAGGGTCTTGCTATTTCCAAATACCTAACAAAAAGTGGTTATTTCCGTTGCCCCGCCTGTTAAATGTACTCTGCGCGAGACCTAATCCGGATGAATATGCGCCGCTCTGGCGATCTATTGTGTCTTCACTTTGTAGACGTCCAGATTGTCATCAAGTGGGTCCCCATGAAGACCCTCTGCCGAATAACCACGTGATGACATCTCGTTAGATATCCTACACGAGCTGTGTTGGAGATCCCCCCAAGGATCCCCGCATACCTGAAAAAGAAGTTTGGTTAGTAATTTGGGGCCCTCAACTTTGGTGTTTGTGATATGGGAGTAGGTTTTGGTTTGTCCTTCCCCGGTGTGATGCCTCGACGGAATATTCATAAGTGCAAAGCACATGAGCCGCAACTAAAGCGTTCCGCATTGACGTTACCGCCTCTGGTACAAGCAGTAATGGAAGAAGAATGTTAGTGGACAAAAGTTTGACCCCTCTAGTCGCCGTAAATGGATAAATATTGTGGGAGGGGCGGGTCTATGGGATTGGGACACAGGGGACACAGGGGTGCGTTTGACCTACGGGCCATTACCGTACGCAAGGGAGGCGTTTGTTTTTTCAATGTTTTTACTCCCATCAGTGTAGATCTGTGTTTTGTTCCTGTGATTTTCTTCTATGTAATTTGGACTTATTTTTTTTTTTTTTTTTTCGTGTTCTAAGGCTTTTTTTTATACTTTTTTTTTCTAATTTTTATTCTCAATAATCATCAAACTTTACAAACAAGCATGATACAATCTATTTTTTACATATCCTAGGATGAACCAAATACTTAGATCTACATAGTGAAACTCAGCTATGTTTATATATACTTGAGTCATTTTCCATGTTAATATTTAAAATAAAAAGTGGTACCGCGATAGACATCATTTGTAATGTTAATGTATGTTCCGTTTACCACGAGAGAGAAAGAAATCATTTAAAAACGCCTTTGTGTATGCTCCATAGCCGTGAGGTCTCATAGTTCAAGGGTAAATTAACCAAAAATAAATAAATAAATGAGCCGACGCATGACAAAACCAACAACTAGACCATCGCGCCTAGCAGAGACCAATCAACCTGCGCACCCACCCACCACGACAAGACCTCGTGCCTATGCATCCTTGCACAGATCGCAGCCTTTAGCCGGCACAAGCGATCAGCGAAGACTGATCAGACTGAGCGTATGCGCAGGGTGTTCTGAGTCTCTGCCGATCGCACCGATCCCACTGCAGGCCCTACCATGCGCTGGCTCAAATGTCATTCTGCCCTTTGTATTCAAATGCAAATAAAAAAAATTGCTCACAACACTGTCATTTGGTTATATTCTCCGGTTTTGAGAAAAAGAAAAAAATAAAAAAAAAAGACAGGATGTTTTATAAATTTTTGTTCGTCTTACAGTCAGTGTATATACACACTCAGCCAGTTGCAGATATTTTACGGCTCACTGTACTGCAATAATGTTCAAAACCGTGGAGCCGAGTTACATGTATAAGTTTTATGGCGAGGGTAAATGTGTTATCATGAGTACAACTGACAGTGGATTTTTGGATTCGAAATATACGTAAGTCCATTTATTATTAAACTGAAAAAAGTACCATGGTTACAGTAAAATAGATGTCTTTAAACATAAATCTATACATGTGTATGGTGTATGCATTCTACTTGATTTTACGTCAAAAATGTAGTAGCACACTGACATAGATACTTGAAGAATAATGCACGTCACACAATAAACAAGCACAACCAACGCACACAATTTAGCCATTTTATTCAAATGCGGCCATCACATCACACCTATACAAATACATTGCAAAATTTTACGCCAAAAAGAATATTTCAAAATAAAAAAAATATTCTGATATTTCTGTTAAATCCGCCCACCCCCAAAAAAAAACGACCGCGGGGACCCAATAGGACTGCCTCGACAAGGCGACCCCATCGAGTACCCACAATCTATGCATCCGAGCGGATTTAAGAAAAAATAATGTTTTAACCCCGTAAATCCCAGTACTCTTTTTATTAAGGTGAAGTCAAGGGGGTCAAAATGGTATATACATGGTTTTTGTGCTGTTTTAAGCCGTTAAAGCATAAAACATACATCAAAGCTCAGGACGGTAAATCGCCATTAAATGACTCGAGGTGGTTATGAATCATTGAGCACATGAGGAAGGTTTCGTGAGGGCCGAGCATTATAACTTAGTAATTCGATGCTTGCAGAGTGATCGTAGAAGTGTTTAGAAAATCAATTATTTTGGTTCAGGCAATTATATAAAATCGACCATTTTTGTAAGAAACTGGTAAACGTGTTATTTAAATTTGCTATATATTTTTCGCTTTGGAAATTTCGTCTTAATACTGATTTAAAAACTGCTATACTAAGTTCTTTTCCCGAGAACTTATTTGCATAAACGTAGTACTTCGCCAGGACATGTATATAGTTAGTGAGACTATTCTTTTTGTCATGAGGGAACATTATATTTTTACTTTCTAAAGACAAAAATAGTTCAAAACTATTTAGTAACCAGTCATGTAAAGATCTCCAAAAATGTCTTACGATAGGGCACTGTACGAAAAGATGCAGTATAGTTTCCGACTGGTTCTGACAGTATTGACATAAATTATCATCAGTTTTGTTGATTCGATGCAAAAAGGATTTTGTTACCAAAATTTTGTTGGTGATTTTATACTGAAAATCTCGTAACTTAATTTCTCGTAAGGACTTAATAACTTTATAATGCATTTTCCACTCATCGACACCAAAATTCCCCAATTCTTGCTCCCATTTTGTATTCTCTTGAAAGTTGTTTGTTGAAGCAAATACGTCATAAAATGGTTTACATCCTTTTTTGTCTTTTATTAGATATTTCACATACATATTGCACCTAACGTTATACTTGTTTTAAATACATGCTATTTTGTTTTCACTTATTATATCTTTCCAACGATCTGGTATTTTCCTCAATATGGACTGAAAATCTAAAAAAGTGCCACGAATAGTATAATTACCTTTTAATTCTTCAAACTGATAAAAATTCCCATGTTCGTCAATCAAATCATTTAAAGTTCTTATTCCTTTTTTATACCAATGTTTAATGCAGAAAAATTCTCCATTTTGTAGGTTTTTGTTATACCATAGGGGTGATTCTAGTACCTGGTGAACAGTTTCGCAAGTAACTACGTTGCAGAACTCAGCCCAAATTTGAAGAAGATCCTTCCAAAAGGGATTGTGAACAGTTTGTTGAAGTTGTCGAGCGTATCCAGATCCAAAGGTAAACACTTTCTCAAAATCGATATTTGATAAATTATACCAGCCGGTATTTTTATGGTTTTGTATAACTCGCCTTAACCATGTTATTCTTAGTGCTTTAATAAAATATTGTATATTAATCATGCGTAGCCCACCCGCTCGCAGATCTTTAATAATTACTGTTCTTTTAATTCGATCAGGTCCAGCATTCCATAAAAACTTATAAAATATTTTGTCAAGCTGTTTAACAAGTTCACCTGGAGGGTTAGGCAACGCTAGAAATAAGTGAATAAATTTGCTCAAGGCCAAAGATTTTATAATTGTTATTCTACCAAATAATGTAAGTTTACGCTTAGACCACTGTCTTAATAAATTTTCAACTTTATTTTTTATTTGTGTGGAATTAACATCCCATATGTCGAACACCTCTGTTGTAAATGTAACACCTAAAATCTTAAAATGCCCCTGTGTCCAGTCAAGCTGGTAGTTTCTACAAATGCGTCTTTCAGTGTTACTTAACGATCCAATCCATATGGCCTTAGTCTTTTCAATATTAATCTTTAGCCCAGAAATTACATAGAAATTATCCAAAATACGAAGAGTTTCCTGTAGTGAGTTCTCCGTTCCGTCCAAAAATAATTGCGTATCGTCTGCATACTGACTCAGTAAAAATTCTTTACCATTTATATTTATGCCTTTTACATTGTCATTTTTCCGTAGCATTTTTCCTAAAACTTCAGCAAATAGAATAAAAACATATGGGGAGACTGGATCACCTTGACGACATCCTCGTTTTAAATTAAAGAAATCCGAAATAAAACCGTTTTGAATTATGCATGATTCCGAACCAGACTGAAATAGTTTTATCCAGGATATAAGCGATTGACCAAAATTAAAATACTTCAAAACTGATTCTATGAATTCCCAAGATACCGTATCAAACGCTTTTTCAAAATCAATTGAAAGAATCAAGCCTGGTATTTCTTGGTTTTTTGTTTCGAAAAGCACATCATAAATTACTCTAATATTTTCAGCAATACATCTTCCTGAAATAAAACCCTTTTGATCTTCATGTATAAGCGATCCTAAAACTGATTTTATTCTATTTGCAATAACGGAAGATGCTAATTTGTAAACAACATTTAACAGCGAAATCGGCCTCCAATTTTTTAAAAAGTTCCTATTTTTATCTGGTTTCGGTAAGCATGTAATAACACCTTGTTTTTGAGTCACTGAAAGAGATCCATGTTCATATCCATAATTTATTGATCTTAATACAAACACACCCAAATCAATCCAGAAAAATTTGAAGAATTCAACGGTGAATCCATCTAAACCAGGGCTTTTGTCATTTTTCATACTCTTTAAAGCTTGTGCTAATTCTAGGTAGGTAATTTTCCCCTCTAATATTTGTGCAGTATTATCAGATAATTTATGTTCGTTTTCCTCTAAGAAATCATTTATAGATTTATTTTCTGGTATATGTACCTTATCATAAAGATTCTCATAAAAATGTTTCTGACAGTTTAAAACATCCTTTGTTTCAGTATATTCCATACCACTTGAATCAATTATTTTACTCATAAGCTTGTTTGTATATTGTCTGTTTTCTAATCCCAGAAAGTATTTAGTGGGCTTTTCTCCAAGGTCTTGGTATCTACTTCTTCATCTGAGCATAACACCCTCAATTTTATTTTTCCTAATTTCTGTTAATCTGTTCTTTTTTAAACTTAAATTTTGCAAAATTTCCTCATTTATTTGTAGTAAATTAACGTTAATTTCCTCCTCTAATTCTTTTATTTCATCCTCTAATTTCTTTTCTTCTGCTAGTTTCGTTTTCTTCTTAATAGAACTATACTTTATTGTTTCACCCCTTATCATCATTAAAAGCGTCTCTAAAAACAACTGATCATTAATATTAAAAACTATATCCTCATTTGAAATATCATTTCGCATATTAGTAGCATACGTCTGTTTAACTTCTTGTAATACCCCTTTAATTTGATCTATATATTTTTTATCTTTAAGTAGGGAATTATTGAATTTCCAATATCCTTTTCCTCTTTCTCCTTCATTTAATTTTAACTTTAATGTAATAGCCGAGTGATCTGTCCGATAGCCAGGAATGATATCTGCATGGGTAATATAATGAAACATACTATCGTGCACTAAAAAATAGTCTAGACGGGATTGTTTTTTATTTGGGTGTATTCTGCGCCAAGTGTATTTTCTTACCTCCTCATTCATTATACGCCATGGAGCTTTAAAGTTATCATCCTGTAACAAATTTAACACTATATCTCTTGCTCTGGGATTATTTATAATTACATAATTTTCATAGTCCATATTTGCATCTAATACAAGGTTCCAGTCTCCGCACATAATAACTTGTTCATTTTCAAACTCAGTTATTTTCTGTTTCAAATTTTCATAAAATTGAGGATTATCCTCATTAGGTCCATATAGACATGCCAGTGTGATATTCTTACCCTCTATAGTCATATCTAAAATAAGAAAATTCCCATTTCTATCAGTTTTTACCCTATTAACTTTTTGTTCAAAATTATTATTTATTAAAATCATCACACCACGACTTTTAGTAGTATATGAACTAAAATATGCGTCAAAACCCCATTCTGATTTAATAAATGATTCTAATTTTGGATTAATATGTGTGTCTTGTAAACATATAATATTGAAATTTCTAGACCTTACGTATTGAAATAGATCTCTCCGTTTGGTCGCTACTGAAAGTCCACCTCGACAGTTTTGTGAAAAAATTAATATTTCTTCAGCCATTTTCATACATAAAGACAAATTTGTGTCTACCAGTTGAAAAAAAGGGCATGTAGAAAACTTTCTCTTCAATCATATCTAATGCACGAGACTCACGATCATGGAGCATACTTAAAACATTTATCAGTTTGTTACTTACCTTAAAAACACTCATTTTCCGGTTGCTGCATAGGTACTTAGGCTAGTTTTTATCCTAAGCAATTTTATATCCAAAATAAATAAGTTTCTGAGTATTTCAATGCTGTCAATTTTTGGCGTGTAATAACTTATTTCCTCTCACAATTAATTTTTTTTATATGCCTTATCATACCAAACAATTTCATGTCATGTCATGTCATATAATATAGCATCATATAATTCCTTATCATGTTATTTTATACCATATCGCTTTATATCGTGCCATACCCAAATTTTATAATGTAATATTATATATATTTTAATCAAATTATGTCATATCTCATATAAAGTACTATAGTGGTAGGTCATATCATGCTGTTTCATATCATATTTTATATCATATCGTATCAAATCATTTCATATCATATTATATCTCCATATATCATACCATGTCACATAATATCCATCAGTAATAAGGACTTTAATGTGAAAATCCCAACTTTATGTCATAAAGTAGTACTTACATAACTTTGGATTCAATTGACCATTGTTTGCATTTGAAAGCATGATAACATACAGTAGAACATCGATGGCTCGAAACACCCTTGGGACCATATAAAACTGCTCGCGACAGCGGCAGCTCGAGTCAAAATGGGGTTTCCTTTATGGCCATTGAAGGCGGCATAATGGAGAATTTGGGTAAACTTTCTGTATTCTTTATTTTAAAAGCATGCTTTGTATTCCCATTAGAATCGCCTCAATGAGGCGATTCCAATGAGTACAAACAGTCTACATAAGTAAAACAGAACGTCAAAAACTCCCTAAAGTTTCCTTCACTATTTTATATATAAAGGAATCTTCCTGGGAATCAAGAAAGTGTTCAACCCAGCCATGGTATTCGAGTTATCGGTGTTCGAGCCATCGTAGCTCCACTGTCTTACTTCATGTCAAAATGAGGAAATTACATACATGTAATTTTGGATTCAATTTGATCCTTATTTTAATTTGAGGGCATGGTCATGATCATGTTTGTCAAAATCATACTTGTGATATTGTATTCATGTGATACATCAGACTTTATAAGCTTGAATGACAGTAGTCGCTAGAAAGCATGATCATGATAATGCATTCCTGAACCACCTCATTCCATATCATAGTGATCACAAAATTTGAGCAGATTTATTTTTAATTTGGACTTATTTGTTTCATAGTTTTGGGGTCAATATCATATTTCCCAAGGATGTTTTTTGGTGCACTGGAAGTGGGATTATGCTTCAGATCGCATTTACCTCTATAGTTGGGAGACTCACTTTTGTTTGGGATTTCGTTTGGGATGTTCAGTTCTGCTATGAGCTTTTGAACTGTAACCGAGTATGGTTTATATTGGTGTTCCTTTTTGGTTGTATGACACACCCATGGTCGCCAATAAGATAATTTACGCCCACTGGCGAGGAGCGTGCCCAATATTTTGATATTAGTTCCTCTCTTCGTAAGTACAGTGGTTTCAGGCCACATTCTACTTCAAGTTCATTAATTGTGGTTGTGGGTGATGCTCTTGTTGCAGTGCGAACAGCTTGGTTTTGTACTGGGCCTAGCTTCTTCATTATAGGGCTTTTGAGGGTGAGTTGTAGGCCTTTGCGCCATAATCTAACTTGCTTAGGATGAGGGCCTAGTAACGGTTGACTAGGGTTTGTTTGTCTGCACTGTAGGTTGTATCGATGACCAGACGGAGAATATTGAGGTCTTTTTAACATTTTTGATTAGCTGTTCTATGCGGGCTTCCCATCTGAGGGCTTTGTCAAGGATCATTCCTGAGTTTTCCTTACCCAAAAATTCAAGTTTTTTGCCAACAAGTTTGAGGTCAAAAGCTGAGGTGTTGATATTTTTCCGACGCGGCTCTGGTTTGGATTTTGAAGACTTTAAATTCCCATGCTTCGGCCCGAAATTCAATTTACTTTAGAGCTTTCTGAAGGGCATTGGCAGCACAACTGGTGGAAGAATGTTGTCTCCCTATTGCACTGTCATCTGCAAACAGTGACAAATGCAGCCATTGTTCAGGTTCTAAGGGTTACCATAACAGCATTAAAGAGAATATGGCTGATGGCACTGCCTGGGGACATCTATTTTCTAGTTTGTGTTGTTTTAATGGTTTGTTTCTCACCCGTACTTGGATTTTGGGGTTTTGAAGGAAATTATGAATCAATTTTAGCATATTTCCATTAATGTCAAATTCGTTTGGCTTACGGATGATACCTGTTGACCACATGAGATCAAATAAAAATCAAAAATGAGTTCCTTTAAGAGCAATGAAAACATTCATAAGAAGGAAGATGGGTCATACTACGTAGTTTCAAAGGCTTTTTCTTGGTCTAGAAAGACGGCTGCTACGATCGTATTTTCCATAAATGCCATATTTTTTCTGAGTCTAAGCGAGTGAGTTGAATTTGCCTGGCTTAGTCTTTCTAAGTGGTTTCAAGTTCTCGTGTGTGGTAAATTTCAGCTCTACGTGGAAGCACCATGCGGCCCATCTATTTGTCCAAGCCTCGATGTAAGTAGGTAGGTAGGTAGGTAGGTATGCAGTCCTGTCCCGCCAACCGGTGCTTGAAGAAATAGATGGACTGCATGTAGCTTGGTAGACAGGTAGTTTCATACGAACATGCGTAATTAAGTAAATATTTAGGTAAGTAGGTAGGTACGTAGGAGGGTTGGTAGGTACGTAGGAAGGAACGTAGGTAGAGTCAATGGTCTGGGTGGGTTAGTGGCTAGGCGGGTAGGTAGATAGGTTGGAAAGGAAGGCCAGACATATATTTTCTTACTTCTTATTTCTAACATCGAACTTCTTACTCTTACTTTAACTTCTACATTCGACGTTGTATGTAGGTACGTATATAGGTAGGTAGATTTGGAGGGAGGGAGGGATGGCGGAAGGTCGTATAGGTAGGATCGTAGGTTTGTATGTTTTGGTAGGTTTTGTTTGTTTGTTTGATTTTAGGTTTAACGTCTTCGTCAACACTGTAAAGGTCATTTTTGAGGCGAAGCATCCAATTTTGTGGGACTTTTACCCGACCTTGGGATAAAATGACATCTCAAGCCCTGCCGCCAAATGAACCAATAGGGTTTATTATCATGGACGGGCCGACTCGCACCGCTTTGCCTGGGCAGGTAGGAAGGCAGGTGGGTTTGTAGACGTGGAATGGTGATGAGGTAGGTAGGTAGGAATGTAGGTAAGTAGGTATGTTTCTTGTTTGAAGTCGGATTTCCTTGCTTCCAAAGGATAACCCTTTTATAGAACATTTTTAACGACCCCATCAGCACTATTTTGGTAGTTTTGGAGACTTGGCTTCCAATTTTGTGGGACTTTTACCCGACATTGAGATGGAATGACAGCTTAAACCCTGCCGCCCAATGAAACAAAAAAAGCTTATATGCATTATGTGGTTTGATTCACACCACTTTGCCTGAGCAGGCTTAGTCCTTCTAAGCGGTTTACAAGTCAGTTTCAGCTCTGAGTGGAAGCACCGTGCAGCCTGTCTATTTCTCCAAGCCCCGATGGGCGGGCGCGATTAAGTATGCCCCCCTCCCGCCTTTCCTACCTACCTACCTACCTACCTACCTACCTACCTACCTACCTACCTACCTACCTAAATAGCCCGTCTATTCCTCAAAGCCCCAATGGGCGGGGCGATTAAGTATTTCCCTCCCTCCCGCCCTCCCTCCCTACCTACCTACCTAAATCTACCCCGCCCATCGGGACTTGAAAAAATAGATTGGCTGCATGAGGAGTACTGGTAAACAGCTTAAGTCTGCCCAGGCAAAGTGATGCGAGTCGGACCATCCATGCATATAAACCCTATTGCTTTCATTGGGCGGCAGATCTTGAGATGTCTTTTCATCTCAGTCGGGTAAAAGTCGTCCCCAAAAGGACCTATGTGGTGTTGATGGGTACGTTAAACCTCAAATCAAGCCTACTTACCTACCTACCCAGCCATCCACCCCTACTACCCAGCCACACCTACCTACATACCTACCTACACCCAGCCATCCACCCAACTATTTAGTATTTACCTACCTACATGCCTATCCACCTACCTACCTACCCACCTACCTAACTACCTACCCAGCCATCCCCTACCCACCTACCGAGCCACACAACCACCTGCCTACCTACCTAAACAACATTGCAGTAAGTAGTTCAAGTAAGTTAGAAGTAAGATGTAAGAAGTTAGAAATGTCCCTGTGTTTTTTTTTTTTTGTGTGTGTGTGTGTGTTTTTTTTTTTTTTTTGTTCGTACACCACTTTGAATACGGATCATCTCGACCCTAAATCAAGTCACCCTGAGTGATCTCGGGCATTGCAGTTTGGCTTTGGTCAAGTCGGACCCCAATATAAGTTCAGCTTGACAGATTTGTTTTTAATCAAGATAATATCCTTGAACATTCTATACTGTCCGTTTTTATAGATTTCTCTTTTAGGTTTTACGGCCCTTTCAAGATTATTTCACTCATATCGACCTGATCGTTAATCAGATGTTGCCGAAAACCGGAGTACCAGAATAATAAAAAAATAGATATAGAGGATCTTACATGAGTGCTTATGTATTATTGAATTTATTAAACGAGTTGAGGAAAAGGGATAAAATGCGAGGCAGTGCCGAGCATTTTATCGCTTTTTCTTCAACGAGTTTAATAAATTGTTGATCTAGAGGATCTTACATGAGTGCTTATGTATTATTGAATTTATTAAACGAGTTGAGGAAAAGGGATAAAATGCGAGGCTTTGCCGAGCATTTTATCCCTTTTCCTCAACGAGTTTTATAAATTCAATAATACACGAGCACGAATGCAAGATTCTATTTATCATATGACATTTAAAACGCATTTTATTCACGATTGTTTACAAAAACGTCAATATTCCGCCATAAGTAAACGCGACGTCGTTAAGGACGTCGTACATGTAACGTTACGGGACGTATCTAGCTAATTTGCATATTTAATCCACTAGTGGATTATCGAAAATAATACATGGCGTTATTACACTCTCAGACGCGACGTCATATGATAAAAATAAATAAATAAATGATAATCATATCATAAAATCACTAGTAACACAGCTTCTAATTTCTTAGATAGGCTTCCTCAGCATATAATTAAAGTTTAATTAATGTGTAAGCATAATTTATCATTTAATATACTAAGAGAGTTTCGATCTCTCAGTGTTTATTACACTTCTCAAGGCTGAATTCTCTCATACCCCTCCGTGAGGGATTTCAGGCGCTCCCGGTGCGACTGAAGAATCTCACGGGATCAATAGTCTCACGCGACACCCAGTTTTACCGCCCCCGCCTATCGGGGCTTGAAGAAATTATTAGGGCTGCATGATGCTTCCACACAGAGCTGAAACCGACCGCACACGAGTACTGGTTAACCGCTGAGATGATCTAAGCCTGCCCAGGCAAAGTGGTGAGAGTCGGACCGTCCATACATATAAACCCTATTGGTTTGTTTATGCGACAGGGCTTGAGATGGCATTTCATCTCAATGTCGGGTACAATACCCACAAAATTGGAAGCAACGTCTCAAAAATGACCAGTATATAGTGTTGACGGGGATGTTTAACCGCAAAAAAAAAAAAAAAGTTTTATTGATTTAAAGTGGGGTACGAAAACACGCCTATACAAATACATTGTAATCAATAACACTGAAAAAATGAATATTTTAAGATGAAAAAATTGGGATATTTTTCTTATTTCTGCGCTCAAAATATAGATTGTGGGTACTCGTTAGAACCGCCTCGAGAAGGCGGTTCTAACGAGTACCCACAATCATATTTTAGAGCAGAAATAAGAAAAATAAGTTTAACCCTTATAAACCCCAGTTTTACTATATAAAAGTGGGGTTCAAGGGGGTCAAAATTATATAGGCGTGTTTTCGTGATGCATGACAATACCCAAAATAAGACCGGTTCGACCAGCAGAGACGCAAATCAACCTGCGCACCCATCCATGTGCACTATGACAAGACCTTATGCTTATGCTTTTTTGTGTAGAAATTAGCCTGTAGTAGGTACATGCGACCAGAGATCAAGAAGTCTATGATCAGGCTGCGCGAAAGTCTTCGCTGGTCGCTCAAGCCTTATTGTAGATTTTGTTATTTTTTTTTTCTTTTAGTGCAGGAATTTGTTCAACATCGAGATGACGGCATCGTTTCCAGGTTTTGTTCTGATATGCTTGGCCGCTTTGGCTGTGAAATTAGCATCGTGTGAGTGTGATTATTGGGTGCAGGACGATTACGGAGACTGGAGTAAAACCACTTATAACGTCGGTAAGTAAGAGCAAAATCTCATCACGAAAACACGCCTATATAATTTTGACCCCCTTGAACCCCACTTTTATAT
This sequence comes from Lucinisca nassula, assembly GCA_963580285.1. Lineage (NCBI taxonomy): Eukaryota > Metazoa > Mollusca > Bivalvia > Lucinida > Lucinidae > Lucinisca > Lucinisca nassula. Next base: position 106,999,842 of record OY757022.1, read on the forward strand.
AGTAAAACTGGGGTTTCCGGGGGTATACCTTATTTTTCTTATTTCTGCTCCAAAATATAGATTGTGGGTACTCGTTAGAGCGGTTCTAACAAGTGCCCACAATCTATATTTTGAGCAGAAATAAGAAAAATATCACAATTTTTCATCTTAAACTTTTCATTTTTTCGGCGATAAAAGTGGCAATGTATTTGTATAGACGTGTTTGCGTAATGTTGGCGGGGAACATGATAACGGCTTGGGCAAATATCGCTCTCAGGCGGAGAATGTGATCTCATGCCAGTTTTCAATTCCTTGTTCCATATGAAATTTGGTTACAAATGGCTTAGTGGTTTCTGTCGCAAACAAGTTAAACTTTTCATATGTAAATTAACTCGGGCCAAGGCCAAGGAGTGACATTGACCTTGAATACTCCTGAAGTTTCATCTACTCATTAAGCTTATTGCATCTAACAATTTTCAGATCACAGAATGCAATAGTTTAAAAAATACTCAGTCTTGACTTTGTCCCATACAAAACTTTATGCGACCGATTTTGACCTTGGCGTCAAATGCGTCAAGGTCATCTGAGCGTCATCATTTGAACAAACTATGATGAGCCCCGAGTCCCAAATGCCACAAACCAAGTTTCATGCCAATCGGCCCACTGGTTCCGGAGAAGAAGATTTTTGGTTTTTAACTTATATGGGCATAGCGGCCATCTTGGTTATGTCACCTAGACCCCGCGAGCAAACTTCCGTTGCCCCTTCACATGGATGCTCCACATGAAATTTGACTTCAATCGGCTCAGTGGTTTCGGAGGATATGTTTGAAAATTTTGATAGACAAACAACATACAACGGACCCTTGCCATACTATAAGCTCACCTATGAGCCTTCGGCACATGTGAGCTAATAAATGCAAAAATAAGCAAAAACCCAGAACATGACGTAATTGTGATGTCACATAAACGTCCGTGCAACATCATGACTTTTATGAAACGTCACATCTACGTCGGTGCAACGTCACGACGTTGCATCGGCGTTGATTTGACGTTGCCCTTGCGATGTGTGCCTGCTGGCAAGAGATGAAATAAATCACTGACATCAGTCTTGGAAACTGGTCTTGAATTGTGAAAACATTACGATAACACCACCGTGCGACCAAGTGCTTTTTTACATTTCCATAATACGTTTATTATGAAATTCCATGATATTATTTGGTTTTGAAGCCCTCTTGGTGCGGTAAGACCTGAGGCGGTTCGAACAAATACCCTCGTAGCAGAAAACAGAAAAAATATACCGCCGTAAACCCCGATTTCCTCTATATAAAGTGGGGTTTAATACCCTCAGGGTATTGTAGTCCTGCTGGTCATTATGCTGTTTTCTTCATGATTGTTTAGCACACGAGCTGTTCAATGACAAATAAATTGTCAACATATTACAAATAATAAAAATTAACTTCAAATCGGCCATTTCAATTAGTAAATCTGAAAGACAAGTTTCTGTAGATATCCTACCTGTAATGAAGTCACTTCTCCTTGAATTTGTGCCCTTGGAAAATCTTGTTGGGATTATTCCCCTTTGACTAGTGTATCTGAATTATACCTCGCCATGGAAAAAAAAAAAAACTATCACCAATATGAACAAAAGTTTTCTGATACCTCTATGAAACCTATTTACTACTTTAAGTTATTGAGGTTTATTATAATAAAATAAATTGTGTATAATTTATTAATGCATTCAAATTCTTTATAAATCATGATATGCAATTAAAGCTTTGAAATCTATGTAATTTTTAAAACTGTAAGGGCGAGGATTGCAGCTGCGCAAAATCGATTTAAGCCCCCACTGGAAATCGTTTCACTGACCGTTCCAAGGCGGTTTATTTTTGTTAAGATTTTTGTCTTTGAGTGTGTGTATCACTTATATTATTTTGTTTTGGATAGCCAGCTGGCCATTTTGTGGGAAAGTATCTGCCCTTTTGGCTTTCCGCTATTGATGTTTCCTATAGGGTCTAGTTATTTCATGTTTGTGTTTCTTTCCCTTTGGTGTCACTGCTGGGAACTGTGGGTTAATTGTATCGATTCCTGATCGTTGCCTTCACTTTTATTTTAAAACTCAACATATTTACAGATTAATTTAATAATAATGGTGGACATCTTATTTTAAAATGAGTCCATAGACATTCACTATGCCTTCTAACTACTAGTGCTTTGGAACAGAATGCCATATGAATCCAGTGATCACAATCATCACACTCTGCCTATGTTATATACTATGACTTCGTGTTGTAGGGAATGGAGTTGTGCATAAATTACACGTTTAGAACCTGCGCGTTACGTCATTGTATATAAACGAGATCAACAACGTTCGATTAAAAGATGGAAACTATTGAAAACGTAAATGTTAGAAGACACATAATCTGATTTGACTTTTTGTTTGCTTGGATTTCTTTCAAAGATGGCAGCTTCTCATTGAATAATCATTCCGCCGTGGACGTTGGAAAGTTCATTATTACGCGTTCGAAATAATTCCTAAAATATTACCATTATGGGGGCAATTTTAATTTTTCGATGACGCGTTCCGGGCTTCATGCAGTTTTTGAGTGATTCGCCGGAGTTTACACATCGATAACATCCACAAAATGAAATTCTTTCCTATATCAACTAAGTACTAAAGACTGCTTCAGTAATTTATAAATTTTAAAATGCCAACAAAAGGTTGCATTTTGAAATTTATGACCAGGATAAATGACATTCTGTGCTGATCTGAGCCAGAAAAGTGTCTCTATCATTTGTATTTTAATATTAATGAGCATTATAATTCCATGCTCAGCTGAGTTGAGCATGAACAAAGTTTTTTAACCTCCAGGCCTGGCTTTGGCTTTACCTCATTTTCTGTAGGTGCTTTGCTTTTTTACATTTTACATTTACACACTCTTGATTATTGTAGATAATTGGCTGTAACTTTTCAACTTTTGATTTTAGAAATGCTTCAACTGCCTCCTTACCAGTCTTAATGGCTTGTACCTTTTCTAACGGATGCTGTTCTCTGGAGCACTCACTTGGAAATAACTTTTCTTTGTCAATGACATCCCTGAATAACGGGTATATTCCAGATTTTCTAAAACCTGATTGGATGTTGGTGGGAATAACGGCTTTAAGATAAGATTTACATGCCAGAGTGAACATATCATACTTTGTAATGCTCTGTCCGATTTGGTTCCTCATAAAAATAGCACACTGTGTGTAATAAAATGATTTAGTGCTACCAAATAAGGTTACATCTAATGGTTGGAGGATATAGGAGGTAGAACAAACAAAATAGCATTCTCACATTTTGCCCAGTCAATTAAGCTGCTGGATACATGCGATTCATAACCATAAAAAATCCCCAGTAGTGTCCCATCGACAGCTGGTTGACATCTAACATGTTGCAAAAATGTTCCTGTAGATACTGCTTGAATATCGTAGTGTTAGACCATCCAGACTCTGACATTGAACATTTAGCGCAAGGTGTGAAACCTTTTTATTAATTCTGGGTTGAACCTTTTCCCTTTAAATACAGAAATGGCGGTAAAGTATTTCCCAGAGCATTAGCACATCCAGTCATAGTTGTTGAAGTTGAACGGGGGAGGGGAGTTATTGCCTATGTTTTATTGTTAGGATTGGCTATAACATTTAGTGGCCTGTGTTCAGGTTGTAAGCCAGATTCATCTATATTGTATATATTCTCTACTTTGTGCTTAGATATTGTTTAAGTCGAATTTTGGAATTTGAAAGTATCGGGCAACAGTTTCTGGTGTTGAACATTTTGCTCTATTGCTCTCCAATTTTGGAGGATTTTATGACACCAAAAAGAAGTGAAGGTAATGATCAGGAATCGATACAATTAACCCACAGTTCCCATCAGACACACCAAAGTGAAAGAAATACAAACATGAAACAACATACCTTAACGGAAACATCAATAGCGGAAAGCAAAAAAGGACAGCTACATTCCCACAAAATGGCAATTGGCTATCCAAAACAAAATAATATAAGCGATACAAACACTCAAAGACAAAGCATAACAAAAATAAACCGCGACAGAATAACCGCCTTGGAACGGTCAGTGAAACGAATTCCACCGTGGCGGGGGGGGGGGGGGGGTGGCTTAACTCGTTTTTTATGGCCACTACCCTCGCCCTTACTTCCGTCGCGATTTAGACAAATAATTTATTCAGTCGGCATGAAGGCCTCCTAACTCATCAGTGCAACATCTCCGTGAACAAACAAAAACTCAAACAACCACAGAGATCAAACAACGGTCAGGACTCGACAGCAAGAAACCACTGAATTGCTGGAGCGAAAAAAAAAACACTTCCGATGGGCCCGACTAGAGACAGAGCATCAGGCACCAACCAACATTATATAGAATTAGATTCTTTCTAATTCTTAGTAAGCCTTTACGCTGGAACCGTCATTGAATCTGAGGCCTGACCCACCGGCAATTAAAAAGGGACGCAAAATTGTCAATCGTGATTGAGTACACTACCAAGCATGCAGTCTGTCATACAAGTATGTAATCAAATATCTTGAGATATCCATTCAGCCACGTTTCACTGAGAGGTTTATATGTCTTTCTTATTTCCGAGGTCAAAAGCCAGTTATCCACCTGCATGTTGTAATTGTATGTTGCTGAATCCATATCCTGATTGGGCCATTACTTCAACGTGTTCTACAAGGGTCTCTTCTTGTTCATGACTGAATAAAGCTTCAGCACCAGGCATCATATTTGCTATTAACCCTGTCTCTCAATGTCTGATCTGGAACCATAAACTGTTTGGCTGCCCTTTTAACTGGTATCCTGTCTCACACAGAACACACGGCTTATACGGTTGGCCACCCGTATAAACCGTACATACAACCGAACCAACTGTGGCCTTATCCGAGTTACACTCGGGCCATTCGAGTGTATCCGTGAAAGCCGTGTATGATTTTTAAAACTTTTAAAAAACTGGCACGGGTGCCATGTCCGTGTATGATCTTATTAGCGATCGCACAAGACCGTGAGAGACCGTGTGAGATCGTATGAGACCGTATATACAACCGCACATGAAGTCCACTCCACGAGTGAGCTCTACCGGGTCAATATCATATATAAATCGTATGGAATCGTGTGAAACCGTTAACAAGTCCTACATCCAACACCCGGATTAACACTCGAATGTCACACGATCACCGTACAATACACACGAGTGTACACACGGGTTTATACGATCGCCATACGACCAATACGGTTTCATACGATCGCCATACGACCAATACGGTTCAAGTACGAATTATACTTGGTCAAGTACGACCAGACACGGTCTCTACGTATGCACAAAGCTCGTGTATGATCATACAGCACTCGGACACAACAGAAAACCGAACTACCTGCTGCCACCTTTTAACAACAGAGTGCTTGTCCGCCCCCGCCCAAAGGGGCTTGAAGAACTATATGGGCTGCACGATGCTTCCACGCAGAGCTGAATCCGGCCCGCACACTAGTACTGGTAAACCGCTTAGAGGATCTAAATATGTTCTATAAAAGGGTTATCTTTTGGAAGCAAGGAATACACCACAGAACTGAAAAAATAAGGAGTGTACATGTTTTCTGGGTCAGACTAGCTAGTTTCGGCCATCTAGGCCTCATCAGTGACCCTCAGATACTTTCAAATTTACACAATGGAACCAATGATCCCAAAGGACAAGAACCGCCTGTCCAGGAACCGCGGTGCGAGGCGGACCGTCCATGCTAATAAACCCTATGGGTTTCCTTGGGCGACAGGGCTTGAGATGTCATTTCATCTCAATGTCGGATAAAAGTCCCACAAAATTGGAAGCAACGTCTCCAAAATGACCTTTACAGTCTTGACGGGGACGTTAAACCTAAAATCAAGCAAACAAAGCTACATAATGCCGCCAAAAGGAAGAATGTCCCCAAAAGAATCCCCATGGATGATTCTACCAGCGAGAATATAAAAAGGGCCACCAAGGCCCTCCGACCACTTCAACCAGTTGACCCTGTCGACCCTGATGAGCTGGAGGACTCCATCTGTTGGCTTGTTATTGTCTCCCCTCACGCCTTCTGGCCAAAATAATCTCAATGTCTATCAGTCTTATCATGATTTCTAATTCCCTTATTCTGTCATCTGCCATTTTGATAACTTCTTTGTTGAAAGTTCGAAAATTTATGAAGCCAAGCCATCAAAATGAGTCAATTTTTATCAAAACCTACACGGATGTGTGATAATTCGAGCATAACTCGAATAAAAGTCGGTTGGACCGTATGTAAACCCTGTAAATGTCCAGTTAATCGAGTAAAAGTAGTGTATAATCGTAGTAGGCCGTAACAGACCGTACTATACCGAACTTGGAACCGTACAACAATTGCATGAAAATCATTTTGCAAATCGTGTTCCAACCGTGACAAACCTTGCTTGACCGAGTATATCCGTGCATTGTTCGTACATACTCGTGCTACATTCGAGTCTAATTCGTACCAACTCATCCCCAGGCACGGTTGGAGCTCAATACTCGTACCAGTCAACCCGTTTATAACCGAGTATACCGTATTGGAACCGTGTGTCCAACCGTGTTCTGTGTAAGACAGGCTGGAGTATCACACTGTCACGATTTACGCCACGACTCTCCACGATTTCCACGACTATTCAGGGGCATGAAAATCGTGGTGAATAGGTTCATAAATGCTCCCGATTTCACTTCTCGACCGTGCTATAATACGTCTACGAACACCCACGATTGCTGTTTGATAATGACGCAGATTTAAACCGATCCTCCACGATTGACTACGATATATTACGAGCTTCTAGGATTCTTCTACGACTGCACCAAGATTGCTGCAAGATTTCAGCCGAGCATGTACGATTACCGACGATTCCGTCCAGACTGTTCTACGACCAAGGCCGCCGAATGAACAAAGACTCAGTACAATCAAGGAGGATTCGACACGATTTACTCACGAATAATCAAGACTTTTCACGATTCATTAAGATTTATACCGGTCCGGGTTTATAAAAGTGCTCGTGAAATGCATCGAGCCATTCACTTTCAGACATTTGTGTCGATAACATCAGAAAAAAAATTGTGCAGCTCGAACAAGACATCATAGAAAATGACGTTGCGGCTGAACAACTGGAGGCGCAGAGAATTAGGAAAGGAAGGGGCAGGTAGGGGAGACAATATTGGGTTAAGCCATGGCTAGTAAGAGGACCTTTATTGGGGTAGTATGAGCGACATTTGCACATTCCTGCGTTTAAAAGTTTTATTCGAATGGCACCTGCTATGTTCCAAGAGCACATTACGCGGCTGGGACCGAGAATAACAAAGAATGGCACAAGGTATCGCAAGGCACTGGATCCAGGCCTTAAAAACTACGATATCTCGCATCAGGAGACAGTTGCAAGTCACTTATGAATCGTTTCAGAGTAGCAGATAACACCATATCGTCGATAGTGCGCAATCATTGATGAATACGAGGAGGAGGTGATTGCTTACCCTACTTCACCAGAGGAGTGGAGCCAGATAGCGGAATAGTTCTTACGACCATGGAATTTCCATCACACTTTTGACAAACATAGCTATAAAATGTCCGCGAAATGGTGGGTCCCTCTACTTAAATTACCAAGGGTTCCATTGTATTGTCTTAATGGCACTGGTCGATGCCGATTACAAAACAATCTGGGTTGACGTAGGCGCTAATGGTTCTGCATCAGATGCCACAGTTTTCAACACATCGGATTTGAAAGAGACAATCGAAAATTGTAGCATAGGATAACCGCTCCCTCACGATGATAAACCGATGCCATATATCCATGTAGTGGACGATAGATTCCCCTTAAAGACATGGTTAATGAAGCCATGTTCAATGCGTAACTTGCCAGGCGAAGAGAGAATATTCAACTTCAGCCGTTCTCAGACTTTTTTGCGTTAATGATTAGAACGTAGACAGATTATTTGCAATTAAAGCCAAAATCAAGCTTAGTTTCATGATCGAAAAGAAATAAGAAACAAATTCGTTTGGAATTATTTTAGCATATCGCGTGAACAAGTTCGTGAAATTAACGACCCCCCCCCCCCCCCTAAACTCCACTATATATAGAGAAAACTGGGGTTTACGGGGTTAAACATTATTTTTCTTATTTTTGCTCCAAGACATAGGTTGTGGGTGCTCCTTAGAACCGCCTCAATGAGGCGGTTCTAACGAGCACTCACAAGCTGTGTTTGCAGTATAAATAAGAAAAATATCATGGATTTTCATCCGAAAAGTAGCCATTTTGGACATTTAAACAAATGCACTATGTCGCACGGATGTGTTAGCGTAATGAGATAATAAATTCATTCTGTCTACTTCTTTAACTCTTATCCCACTGCATTTGGGCCCCGTCAAGCGATTTTGGTACTTATCGCCTATGCGAGCAGCGAAGGTACAGGCGAGCCTGCGCATCCGCGCAGTCTCGCCAGAACCTTCGCTGCTCGCTCATACAAGCAGTAAATCAAGAGGAACCTTCAGACAGAAAGCCATATCCCTCGCCCCTCTGAATGGCTGGCATGCGCAGTTAAAATTTGTCATGACGGAATGCTCGAAGACATAAATTCGCTTGGCGGGGCTCATTTAGTATTAAGTTACACCCATTGCTAACTATAAACCAATCAAATTCCTTGATTTAATATATTCCTTCAATTCTCAAACTACATGGCAAACAGTGTTGATCCTGATCAGATGGCCTCTGGATCTACACAGTTTGCAAAAGTAGGGATTGTCGTGAACAGCAAGATAAGGGTTAACATTTGAGGTCCTCAATTGCAATTTAAACCGAACGTAATGAAATTTCATGAAAAAAAAAAAAAAAAAAAAAACAACGTGATACGTTCCGCCATTGGAAGCTTAGGTCTGCATGGGCAACCGCCAAGAGTGATTAAAGTATTCCACATGAGTATAGTTGGTAAGGCGATGACCATATTGTCCATCAAGAGGTCGATGAAGATTATGTGAGCCCCGCCAAGCGAATTTGTGCTTCGTCATGAAAATTTTAACTGCGCATGCCCAGCCATTCAGTGATATGGCTTTCTGTCTGAAGGTTCCTCTTGATTCACTGCTTGTATGAGCGAGCAGCGAAGGTTCTGGCGAGACTGCGCGGATGCGCAGGCTCGCCTGAACATTCGCTGCTCGCATAGGCGATAAGTACCAAAATCGCTTGACCGGGCCCATGTATAATTTTGGGTAGATATTTAGTCTATCTGATCTTTACTGGGCGGGCATACCGCACTATTGGTTTGTGTTATGTGACGTCTCATATAGCAGACACAAAACGACGCCGAATTGATTAATTTAACGTTGTTGTCCTAAAAGATAGTTTGATTTCATCCAGAAAAGTTTCTGTTGCGAGCTTAACCTGAAACGGAGCAAAATAATGACGATCATAGGAAACAAGGCATATATACATGTATATGACGGTTCGTCATCATCATAAACTGTTCCTGACGATAGCAAAACACTTCCAGACACATCACGAAAACACGCCTATATAATTTTGACCCCTTCGAACCCCACTATTATATAGTAAAACTGGGGTTTGTAGGGGTAAACCTTATTTTTCTTATTTCTGCTCTAATATATAGATTGTGGGTACTCGTTAGAACCGCCTCATCGAGGCGGTTCTAACGAGTACCCACAATCTATATTTTGAGCAGAAATAAGAAAAATATCACAATTTTTCATCTTAAAATTTTCATTTTTTTCGGCGATAAAGGTTACAATGTATTGGTATAGGCGTGGTTTCGTATCACGACTTAGTCTTCACCATAAGCGGAAACAAAATATGTCATTCTAAAACGTTTCTACCAACTACGTTTAGCAACTGAAGCCAAGCAAATCATTTTTTAGAGTTTAATTGTATTGAGAAATAAGCAGACATATCAGAAATCATTTCTGTCGAGCACTTTGACATCAGAATTAAACTAGAACACAAAGAAGAACATACATGTATTGAAAAAAAAAATAGAATTTTTCTTCAAAATATTACTGACTTTGAACACTGGTTTAAGAATCTGCAATGTAGCGAAATTGTAATCTATACGTCATCAAATTGGCTGTCTTGCTGTGTGGCATTGTCCACTGGGTGAGTGTCCCATCCCGAGGTGTTGAGGAGAGAAGAAAAACTCGCACTCGTCGTCTTTGGGTTGACTGTATCGGCTGGTCATTTCCGGATGGCCGAGGCATTACAGTGTCATGCTGCTGCGAAAAGGGCTGCTGCTGAGTTAGTTGGACTCTGAGGTTGCTGCCGCTGTAATGGTTAAAGCCTATGCAGCTGTGGGAATTCCTGTGTTGTTTGCTTTTGTTATGACTGCTGGATATGCGTGTATTGTTGGGATTGATGGAAATGTTGAGGAGCTGGTTGGGTCTGGAATTGCTGCTGCTGCAGGGCATGCTGTCAGATTGGTAGGCTGCTGGACGGACCACATATCATTGTCGAAGGATTGTCGCAGAAACTGATCCCAAATAGAAGTGGAGGCAATGGTCAGGAATCGATACAATATACCCACAGTTCCCATCAGAGACACTAAAGGGAAAGAAACACAAACATAAAACAACAGACCCTAATGGAAACACCAATAGCGGAAAGCCAAAAGGACAGTTTCTGTCCCACAAAATGGCCAATTGGCTATCCAAAATAAAATAATTTAAGCGACACAAACACCCAAAAAGAAACCATTACAAAAATAAACCGCGACAGAAGAACCGCATTGGAACGGTCGGAGAAACGAATTCCACTGGGGGAGTGGGGGGGGGGGGCTTAAATCGATTTTTCGTGGCCACAATCCTCGCCCTTACTTCCGTCGCGATTTAGACAAATAATTTGTTCAGTCCGCACGAAGGCCTCCTAACTCATCAGTGCAACATCTCAATGAACACAAAAAATCAAACATCTACAGAGATGAATCAACGGTGAGGACTCGACAGCAAGAAACCACTGAAATGCTGGAGCAAGAGCAAATCAACAGTTAGACACCGATGGGCACGACCAGAGACAGAGCATGAGGTACCAATCAACATTACATTCAATTCTCAGTGAGCCTTTACGCTGGAACCGTCATAGAATCTGAGGCCTGACCCACCGGCGTGCAATTGGGTGCTTAAGTCATTGCGGTTATATATTTGTCTGAATTTATATACAAAGTCACCATAAAATTCGGGTTCCGATAGACCTTGTTGCAGAAGAGATTTAAGTCCAATATTGAATTTTGAAATAAAATCAGAATGACGTCTATAAAATTTTGAAACGGCTTTGCGTAGTTTATGGTACCGATAATCCTGATTAAGAAGTTTAGCAGTCAACACTTTATTACGAGTATTGAATTCAGTTACATGACTACACACTCTGGCAAATCGAATTAATTGCGAAATATAAACGCCATAGGATGGCGCACGAGGGTCATCACCATCCAAAAATAGGAAAGTTTACAATCTCAAAATCAATATCATCGCGTTTATCATAAAATAAGAAACCAACCCACCCACAATAGAGAGATGTAAATCCAAAAAACGGGGCATCGGTATCAGAAGAATTTGCCTTACCCAACCGAAGTTCTGGGGGGGGGGGGCAGGGGGGGGGGGTGTAAAAATTTGACTGAACAAACCATCGAAATAGGTATTGTCAATATTTAATAAATCATTCAAATATCTAGAAGTCGAGCTTAAAGCTTCAATGATTTCAGATTAGTTTTCATAGGAAAGGGACATCATGAAGTCTCTCTCATAACAGAACAAAAACAGATCAGCCACAAGGGGTGAGCAATTAGTATCCATCGGAATACCCACAACTTGTCTAAATAACTTAGTACTAAATCTTATGAAAAGTAGAAGTAAAACAAAGATCAAGAATTGATACAATTAACTTACTCCATCCATAAAAGACACCAAAGGGAAAGACATACAAACATTAAGCGACCAGACCATAATGGAAACCTAAACAAAGGAAGGCCATATGGACAGTTACTTTCCCACAAAATGGCCATATGGTCATCCAAAATTAAAAGACACAAGTGATACACACAGTTAGTAACAAACAACAACACAAATACATCGCCACAGAAGAGCCGCCTTGGAACGGTCAGTGGAAGATTTCCACTGGGGGGCTTAAATCGATTTTACGCGGCCACAATCCTCGCCCTTACTTCCGTCGCGATTTAGACAAATAATTTGTTCAGTCCGCATGAAGGCCTCCTAACTCATCAGTGCAACATCTCCGTGAACACAGAAATCAAAGAACCACAGAGGTGAGACAACGGTGAGGACTCGACAGCAAGAAACCACTGAAATGCTGGAGCAAAAGAAAACCAACAGTTAGACTCCGATGAGCCCGACCAGAGACAGAGCATCAGGCACCAACCAACATTATCTCTTTAATTTTCAATAAGCCTTTACGTTGGAGCCGTCATAGAATCTGAGGCCTGACCCACCGGCGTGCAATTAAAGAGGGAAGCAAAGTTGCCAACCGTGATTGGGTTAACTACCATGCATGCAGTCTGTCTTATAATATCCATGTTGTACCCAATCTTTTTAAATCGAAGAATGATTTTACGAAATTGGGTGCTGAAGTCATTGCGGTTATATATTTTTCTGAATTTATATACTAAGTCACCATAAAATTCGGGTTCCGATAGACCTTGTTGCAGAAGAGATTTAAGTCCAATATTGAATTTTGAAATTAAATCTGAATGGCGTCTATAAAATTTTGAAAAGGCTTTGCGTAGTTTATGGTACCGATAACCCTGATTAAGAAGTTTAGCCGTTAATAATTTATTACGAGTGTTGAAGTCAGTTACATGACTACACACTCTAGCAAATCGAATTAAATGCGAAATATAAACGCCATAGGATGGCGCACGAGGAACATCACCATCCAAAAAAGGAAAATTTACAATCTCAAAATCAAAGTCATCGCGTTTATCATACATTTTGCACGAAACAAATCCATCTACAATAGATAGATGTAAATCCAAAAACGGGGCCTCGGTATCAGAAGAATGTGCTTTATTTAACTGAAGTTCTAGGGGGTAAATCTGACTGATCAAACCATTAAAATAGGTATTATCAATATTTAATAAATCATCTAAATATCTAGAAGTAGAGCTAAAAGCTTCAATAATTTCAGATTGGTTATCAATGGAAAGCGACAAAATGAAGTCTCTTTCATAACAATACAAGAACAGATCAGCCACAAGAGGTGCGCAATTAGTACCCATCGGAATACCCACAATTTGTCTAAATAACTTAGTACCGAATCTAATATAAATATTGTCAAGTAGAAAGGTGAGGGCATCACACACTTTCTGACATGACCAAAGTGTATAATTCTTATGCTCTTTAGAAGTGAAAAATGCATTTCTGACATTACATGCAAGATAGAGAGAATCTTCTCTGTGAAAAGCCCATTCAATTAAATCATTAAGCTTTTCTTTTATAAGATTATGAGGAAGTGTAGTGTAAAGAGTGGAAAAATCGTAGGTAGACAGACTAGAAGCACGAAACTGTCTAGATTTCAATTTATTTAAAACCTCATTCGAATTTTTTATAGACCAAAACAGATTTCTTCCTGATCTTTCAAAGACTTTATCACAATATTTAATTACATGCGTTTTAATAGCAGTAAGACAGGAAGTTAATTATTTAGAAAGTTCAGTGGTAGTGCAAGAACTAGAATTTGCAATAAACCGTGCTTTGTAAGGTTTTTTATGAAGTTTTGGTAACCAGTATAGCGTAGGAAGCTTGTCTTGGCCTTCGTTAACACACACAGCAAACTTGGTGGCTGAAAGACAAACATGTTTATCTACTATAGCTCTCTCTTCAGCCAAAGGCTGAAGTTCATAGGCCTTAGTACCACCAAGCTCCTGCTTAAGCGTGTTAACATAGTGGAGCCGTCACACAACGACGACGTTGTTAGCGGCCTTGTCTGCAGGGGCCAAAACAAACTTCTTATGAAATTCTTGAATACCTAGTTTAAGATGACGTAAAGACGTCTTGGGCTTAGGAGGTAATAAGTTAGTATTTTGAGAATAGAAAGAAATGCGTTTATTCACTAGTCTTAAAATGCTAAGTTTCCAGTCCTTTAGGGCTATATACTCAACATACTCTCGCTTACACCATCGATTACCGAATTCATTCAAGGAAGCAGCGATTTCATCTCTACATTTACTGAAATCAATTTAAGAAGGAAACCGATATTTCAGTCCTTTATATTATATTCCTTATCCTAGAATCAGGAATAATTTTCAAATTGCCAGTAATTACATGACCAGCAGCAGGATAGCAATACTTTGAGTTTTTACAATCACATGAATCAGGAGTATAAGTATCAATATCAAGATCTGAAACAAGTTTATTGAAATTAAAAATGATAGATCTAACAGGTTTGTTATATTTATAGCAAATTATAGGTGTTTCAGTATTTTGAAAATAAGCAGGAATGGAAGAAAGCACCGATCTCTCACGGAAGATACTGGGCAAATCTATAAAATCCATACCCTTATTAATGAAGGATATTTTGAAGAAAACATATTCAAGTAGAAAGGTGAGAGCTTCACACACTTTCTGCAAGACCATAAAGTATATTTTTTATGCTCTTCAGAAGTGAAAAAGCATTTCTTACATTACATGCAAGATGGAGGGAGTATTCCCTATGAAATTCAATTAAATCATTAAGTTTTTCTTTTATAAGATTTTGAGGGAGGGAGGAAAAATCATAAGTAGACAGACTTGATGCACGAAAACGCCTGGATTTCAATTTAATTAAAACTTCATTAGAATTTTTTATAGACCAAAACAGATTTCTACCTGATCTTTCGAAGACTTTGTCGCAATATTTTATCAAAGGCTGTCATGAATTGATGGCATCATGGATGTCATCCATTGGCCTCATGTGTTATGGAAATCCACAAAACAAGTTTTATGAATATCTCGTACTCCTAAACTAACTTTTATAAGAATGCTCCCTATTTAAGGTCCATGGATAGCTTATCTTTAGTTTTTATTGCCTAAAAGCAAAGGGTTTTTTTACTTACTACTATTAACTTAAGTTTTACTTGACGTCGAGTGGGAGTCTCTCAAGAAAAGGAGAACGGACAGTAGGCTGATCCTTTTAAACAAAGGTCTAAAGGGTGCTGCCAGCATTCCAACAGATGACCTTGTTCCCCCAGCTAGACACTGTAGAAATCATCATTCGTTAGCGTTTCAGACCCTTCCTGCAAGAACTGACATTTATAAAGAGTCGTTCTTCCCCAGAACCATTAGAGATTGGAATGCCCTTCCCGATTAGATTATTTCGACAGCTGAAGGTGCTGATAATTGTGTAGCTAACTATACCTCTTTGGTTAGAGCTAGGAACTAACTTCCCATATCACAGGTTCTTGTGTATAAATGTCAATTGACGTGTCACCAGTAACAATTCTGCTTCTGATTCTGACATCACCAGAGGTTAAGTTTAATGACGTTAACGTCGTTGAGAGGCAGGATTACGTTAGAGACACAGTAGGAAAGAACAGCAAAGATAAAATGAACGTTTAGAAGTGATAAAAATAGGAAAACTACTATTTGCAGTGACTAGTATTAGTCATTACTATTTGCAAGGACTTGCCACTGGCAAGGACTGTACAGATACGATCTGTAAGTATTTAGAATTATTTCTTGAATAATCTAGGGATCGTTGTTAACAGTCATAGAAACCTATAACACTATTTTCACTATATATATTATGCGAAAAATATATACTACACATGGACATTCGTTGTTATATTCCTTGGATTTCATCAGATTGTGTTTACTGCCGGAACCCGGGAATCTTACTTGTTTACTTCGAAGTGCTCTTCGCGAGTTCTAAGTGAAGACTGACAGTTGACTATACTTACTTGGGTATATGTACAAAGCCACGTGGAAAAAGTAGTGTTTTCGAATCAGCGTCCGGATAAGCCGTACTGGCGTCGTATTCAATCGTATTGTATTCTTGGTGAATCGTGCATTATCGTCAACAGTCGTGATGATATCGTAGTAGATCGTGCGGCAGTCGCAACGGAATCGAAGAGGAGTCGCAGATGATCTTGTTACGTCGTAGCTCAAACGTGGTGGAATTCAGCCACGATCATACACGGTTGGCCCCAATTACCAGGACGACAGCTCACGAGTGAGCTACGATTTCTCTACGACCTCTCTACGAGTTGAAATATGATGACATGTCCAAAACAGTCGTATTCACTCCCGAACTATCACGATCGACCAGGAATCCTCAAAATTATTGCCGACTTTCCTACGACGTTGTTCACGATTCACCACGATTTCAAAAAACGTAGAGAGTCGTGGCGAAAATCGTGACAGTGTGACACCCCTTTAACAACAGGCTCGTATGCCTTCAGCAACACATCTGTGGAATAATATTTGTACTTTCTTTCTTTACCATTTGGTTTGGCCTGAAAAACAACCACTAGACTGTGCCTTCACAAATGCAATGGTTTTGTGTTTTAATTAGTGTTAATCAGTGTTTAATTCGTCATAACTTTAAATGAACAGCGTTGTGTAACGAGATAAACAACAACAACAACAATATTGTTAAGAAGCGCCTGACTGACTCAGGATGCGTTATTGACCTTAAGAGTTGTGAATATGAACGTTGCCGTCGATTTCAAGCAGCAAAATTGAAAATAATTTAGGATAGAATAGGACTTAGGAGCATGATTTTAGTGAAAACTAGATAATAACTAGAAGTTTTCAACACTTTTTCATTTTTTTTTGTGACTTTATACCTGCTTTTTCCGCATTTTCTTGACTTGAAAGTGTACGCAGCTCTATCTCATAGAACTTCAAGGGAATCCGAACACGTGAGGAAGAAGCGCACACGCGCTTTCTACGCGATTTTCAAAGGCCCGAATCCAATGAGAAGGCACAAATCAAGACGAAAGAGGCATACTGGCTTATGGAACAGTATTAAGGTAAAAACCCAATTATGCAATGTGCAATTACAATATGAATTGTTGAAACCGCACTTTGCATTATGAACCTTTCCATATCTTACTACTTTATTCGAATATGCAACATGCACATTCTAATTTGAGACCTTTGTATTTAAATATGGCATTTGGACGTCCTATTTTGCATTATTCAGTTTCGATTCTGCTGTGGTTAGACGGGGTACCAGTCATTGAGGTGACGGTAACGTTCGGTAATGTCCGTGGATTTGCCGTATTTTTTCCGATGACAAGCGTCCGTTTGAGAAGATCGCATTCGCTTTTCCAGGGGCCAAATTCAAGCCAGCAGCGATAAATTTTATCCAGCTATTCAATAATTCGGATATTTACAATAATGTGTACGTTTGCATCTTTAAAATAAATTTTACAGCGCGGTTCCTTATTTATGAGAAACAGGATTTTTATTTAAAAGTTAATACTTGTTTGACGAAGGGGAAAATACTCTATCGTTGAACATTTACTAAAATAAATTACCATGAGGGATTAGTCTGTGCCGAATCCGTGGATTTGAAATGAGCAATTATTGTTAAAATTGATTAATTCGTACAATTTTCATAAATCTGATCCTTCTGAGGTGTTACTTATAAAGATATTATTTACTAATTGCAACCTCACTCAAAATTCAAATGTTTGGATATTATAGAAGTATGTATATGTCCGCACAGCGTATCGCCGAGCGGTGGGGTAACCCCTATGTGCTTATGACGCCCGTTTACCTTCTAAACCAGTTTGTCTCTCTGTTCACCGGCAACGGGGATTCGTTCCATGGGACCTCACCAGCTGACCACACGGGGAATTTGGAAAACAACAACTAGTTCCCCAATTCCCATTGTAATTCTGATGTAAATACTTCATCCATTAACATGAACAGTACTTACTCATTCTCAGCCCCGACCCGCAACCATAGAAACGCACCTGTGGTCACAATGACAGCTGTCCTATTCATATGTCCGTCTGTCTGATTTCATAAGTTAGACTGGGGCAGGATAGCTTTCATCCAACAGAATCACAACGCGAAAATATTAGCTGGTCGTCTGTCAGTTCGTCCGTCCGTCCGTCCGTCCGTCTGTCTTCAGCCAGCAAAACCTTGCTGAACTAGTGTCGCGACTGTCTTAACCAGCCTACTACATATTTCTTTAAGTTCTACATGTAACGATTTGGCAAATGGAGTGGCTGAATCCAAACCATTTTGTACTTACATGTATTTCCATGTATTAGGTCTACACCAAAGTTTTTTTTTCTTCTTGTTTTATTACAGTTAGGTTGGTTGATTTGGTTGGTTGATTTGAGGTTTAACGTCCCCGTCAACACTGTAAAGGTCATTTTGGAGACGTTGCTTCCAATTTTGTGGGACTTTTACCCGACACTGAGATGAAATGACATCTCAAGCCCTGTCGCCCAATGAAACCAATAGGGTTTATTAGCATGGACGGTCCGCCTCGCACCGCGGTTCCTGGACAGGCTTAAATCCTCTGAGCTGTTTACCAGTACTAGTGTGCGGGCCGGATTCAGCTCTGCGTGGAAGCATCATGCAGCCCATATATTTCTTCAAGCCCCTATGGGCGGGGGCTTTTATTACAGTTAGACCGCGTACAGCGTACCCAGGTTTACCTGGCGGAACTTAACGACATTATTTATTTATTTATTTATTTATTTATTTACTTCTTATTAAAGTTTACAGAATCTAGAAAAAAAAAATGTTTTTGATGCATTAGATTTGTACATTTTACCGCCGAAAAATACAACAACAAAAATTGAAAGATGAAAAGTCGTGATGATATTTTTCTGACTGTTGCTTAAAATATACATTTTGGGTACACGTTAGAAGCGCCTCTTCGATGCGGTTTTAACGAGTACCCACAATCTATATTTTGGAGTAGAAATGAGAAAAATAATGTTTACTCCTGGCAATCCCAGTTTTACCCTATAAAAGTGGGGATCAAGTGTGTGTGTGTTGGGGGGGGGGGGGTAAGAATTATGAAGATGTTATTTTATGGAGGGATGCGCTTGGTATGTGAGTGCGTTTTTAGTTTTACGTCTTGACAACAGCTAAGGTCATACGGAGATAGGACCTGGGTTTAAAGACTCATCCGAAATTCTGGAGAAGCCGGGGTCGATCCTGCGATCCCTGGTTAATGAGGCGAGTAGCATAACCACTACACCACAGAGGCTTCCAGCGCTTGATATGTTACATTGTAGCAGGTGCGGGTTTTCCACCTGCACTCCGGTATGAAAGAATTTGCTGCGCGTTGTGTTTTTCTCAAACAAGAGGGCCATGATGGCCCTGGATCGCTCACCTGACCCATATGATAGAGTTACAAGTGGGCCTCTGGGAGGGCCATTATTGACCCCAGGGCTACAATGTGCATAATGTTGAGGGAGGTCTAAAAAGGTGAAGCTTCATACCAAATATCAACAAAGCCTATAATTTGAACAATCTTGGCAAAGGTCCACTAGATGAAGCTACACACCAAATATCAAAGACCTGGGCCTTGGGGTTTCAGAGACCATTTTTTAAAGATATTCCCTACATAGCCTATGTAAAACCAAATGGCCCCGGGGCGGGGACATTTTTGGCCTCAGAGCTATAATTTAAACAATCTTGATAGAGGTCATCTAGTTGAAGCTTCACACCAAATATCAAAGACCTAGGTCTTGCTGTTTCAGAGAAGAAGATTTCCAAAGATTATCTCTATATATAAGTCTATGTAAAACCAAAGGGCCCCAGGGCAGGGGCTATAATTTGAACAATCTTGGTAGAGGTCCACTAGATTAAGCTCCATACCAAATATCAAAGACATGGGCCTTGTGGTTTCAGAGAAGAAGATTTTTAAAGATTTACCTATATAAGTCTATGCAAAACCAAAGGGTCTCGGGGCGGGGGCATTTTTGGCCCCAGGACTATAAATTGAATAATCTTGATAGAGGTCCACTAGATGAAATTTCACACCAAATATCAAAGACCTAGGCCTTGTGGTTTCACAGAAGAAGATTTTTAAAGATTTTCCCTATATAAGTCTATGTAAAACCAAAGGGCCCCCGAGACAGGGGCGTTTTTGGTCTCAGGGCTATAATTTGAACAATCTTGGTAGAGGTCCACTAGATGAAGCTTCATACCAAATATCAAAGACCAGGGCTATCTGGTTTCAGAGAAGAAGCTTTTTCAAGATTTTTTCCCTATATATAAGTCTATGTAATACCAAAGGGCCCTGGAGCGGGGACATTTTTGGCCCCAGGGCTATAATTTGAACAATCTTGGTAGAGGTCCACAAGATTAAGCTTCATACCAAATGTCAAAGACCTAGGCCTTGTGGTTTCAGAGAAGAAGATTTTTAATGATTTTCCCTATATAAGTCTATGTAAAACCAAAGGGCCCCAAGCCTGGGGCATTTTTGGTCTCAGGGCTATAATTGAACAATTTTGGTCCACTAGATGAAGCTTCATACCAAATATCAAAGACCTAGGCCTTGTGAATTCAGAGACAAAAATTTTTCAAGATTTTCCCCATATAAGTCTATGTTAAACCAAATGGCCCTGGAGCGGGAGCATTTTTGGCCCGTGGGCTATAATTTGAACAATCTTGATAGGGGTCCACTAGGTGAAGCTTCATACCAAATATCAAAGACCTGGGACATGTTGTTTCAGAGAAGAAGATTTTTTAAGATTTCCCTATATAAGCCTATATAAAACCAAAGTGTCTCGGGCGTGTGCATTTTTGGCCCCAGAACTATAATTTGAACAATCTTGGTAGGGGTCCACTAGGTATAGCTTCATACCAAATATCAAAGACCTGGGCCTTGCGGTTTCAGAGAAGAAGATTTTTAAAGATTTTCCCTATATATGCCCATGTAAAACCAAAAGGCCCCGGGGCGGGGGCATTTTTGGCCCCAGCAATATAATTTGAACAATCTTGGTAGGGGTCCACTAGATGAAGCTTCATACCAAATATCAAAAACATGGCCTTTACGGTTTCAGAGAAGAAAATTTTTAAAGATTTTCCCTATATAAGCCTATGAAAAATCAAAGGGCCCCGGGGCGGGGGCATTTTTGGCCCCAGCACTATAATTTGAACAATCTTGGTAAGGGTCCCCTAGATGAAGCTTCATACCAAATATCAAAGACCTGGGCCTTACGGTTTCAGAGAAGAATATTTTTAAAGTTCTTCCCTATACAAGCCCATGTAAAACCAAAGGGCCCCAGAGCGGGGGCATTTTTGGCCCCAGCACTATAATTTGGACAATCTTGGTAGGGGGCCACTAGATGAAGCTTCATACCAAATATCAAAGACCTGGGCCTTACGGTTTCAGAGAAGAAGATTTTTAAAGATTTTTCCTATATAAGCCCATGCCTCTTTCGTCTTGTGGTTTCAGAGAAGAAGATTTTTTAAGTTTTTGGTGAAAAAAAAAATCTATTTTTGGCTTCTATGACCTAGATGTGCAACGGACCGGAACCATTTGAACAACTTTGAAAGGGGACCACCTAAGGATTATTCCTGTGAAGTTTGGTCAAAATCCGATCAGTGGTTTAGGAGATGTCGTTTGAAGAAATTGTTTACGGACGCACGGACGCACGCACGGACTGACGACGGACGAAAAGTGATCCCAAAAGCTCACCTCGTCACTACGTGACGGTGAGCTAAAAAGTGGAAACCTTTGCGTTTTGTCACTTGAAGCCAAAAATCTAGTATAAAAAGTCAGATAGTTTTCTATTTTCTTATAAATTAATGAATGCATTTAACACAAACAGTTACGAACATCTATATAAACATGTGACAAAACAAACTGGGAATCAGACCCCCGGCCATCGGGGCTTGAAGAAATAGATGGGCTGCATGAACTGAAACCGACCCGCACACCAGTACTGGTAAACCGCTTAGAGGATCTAAGTCTACCGAGCCAAAGCGGTGCTTACAAACCCTATTGGTTTCATTGGGCGACAGGGCTTGGAGATGTCATTTCATCTCAGTGTCGGGTAAAAGTCCCACAAAAGTGGAAGCAACGTCTCCAAAATGATCTATATTGTGTTGAAGGTGACGTTAAACATCAAATCAAACAACAGAACCAAAATGCCTAGTTTTAGAATTCCGTTGGATATGCCCTAAATCAGAAATAAATGTTAGAGAGAACGTAAGTCGTTTCCCATCTGAAAGCATTTTCACAAAAGAGAGTTGTAACTATGTTTGCTTCAGGTGATCATAAAGGAGCAGTCTCACCAAGGTCTACACGACATTGGACAGGAGGCTTTCTGTGCCATACAAAATTATTATAAGTATTTACAACAAATTTATATTTTAGAGGTGCAATGGCCTGAACACATTTGCGATATATTTAGATAAAACTTGGACACAAAACAAACACAGCAAAGCTGATTCCTGGTCTGACATATAAAATAAAAATTATGTGTAAATGATTTTATCGGGAAGGGTGTAATGTCCCCAAATCGTCCGTTTTATGCCAAAAATATAGTTCTCTCGTTTCTTTCACTCCTCCGTGTCACCAATAGACACATCCAAACACTACGTCATCGCTCAATAATACTATTTGCCGGGACGTACCGGTGGTGGGTAAAAAAGCGTCTTTGGCCGTTTATCGCCATTGTAAATGCGATGTAATTTTCTGTAAACATGTATTTTGTTTGGACTCGAAACGACAAATTTGAGCTTTAAACTTTTATAATAGACTTTTCTTAGCTAGTAATTATTGGTTTCTAGAAAATTTGAGGATGTTTTTGATGATAATTACCTGTTAAACTTATGCAGGCAACGAGGCGGGACGGTCTTAATTATTTATAATAAAAATGCGCAAAACGAATGACATAATGCGGAAGATGCATGAATGAACTATAAAATATATATATATCTATCCATTTAAAGTGTAATTTGATCGATTTTCTGTGACAGTCAACTAAAATATGCCCGTAATATTAAACCAATTTACAATGTGTTTATATGGAACCAGGGGCTTTTTGCCAACCACGAAAGATCGTTATCGGAAGGAAAAGTAATTTTGCGCATGCGTAATGACAGGTAAACAAGGTCACGTGTCAAAACATTGGATCCGTCTATACGCTTGCAGATTCTTTTTGGTATCTTCCGAATACAGGCGGGCGTTTACGGAAAAACGATCACAGCGCCACTTAACGAGAATAATGAGAACTAAAAGAAGCAGATCTGACACTAGTGAACAAAAGTATTTCTTTCTACTCTCAAAATGCTAACATATTACCTCCTAAACCTAGGACGTCTTTGCGTCAACTTAAGCTAGGTATTCAAGAATTTTGGCTGATCTGTTCTCGTTTTGTTATGAAAGAAACTTCCTTTGTTTAGGTTTCCATTAAGGTCTGGTCGCTTCATGTTTGTGTTTCTTTCCCTTTGATGTCTTTGATGGGTGGAGTAAGTTAATTGTATCGATTCCCGATCTTTGTTTTACTTCTACTTTTTATGATGTATCTTTCCGTAAAAAAACAATCTGAAATCATTGAAGCCTTAAGCTCCACTTATAGATATATGGATGACATATTAAATGTTGACAAGACCTATTTCTAAAGTAGAAGTAAAACAAAGATCAGGACGGGCCTCCGTGGCCTAGTGGTTAAGAGCGCTGACTCTTGATCATTAGGTCTTTCACCGCTGTGGTTCGAGCGTCGCTCGGGTCACATGTGAGACGCCAAGTTCTGCAACGGAAGGTCAGGTGGTTTTTCTCCGGGTACTCCGGTTTTCGCCCACCTCTGATTAACGATCGGCTCGATATGAGTGAAATAATCTTGAAAGGGCCGTAAAACCAAAACCAAAAAAAAAAAAAAAAAAAACAGATCAGGAATCGATACAATTAACTAACTCCACCCACCAAAGACACCAAAGGGAAAGAAACACAAACATGAAGCGACCAGACCATAATGGAAACCTAAACAAAGGAAGGCAATAAGGACAGTTACTTTCCCACAAAATGGCCATTTGGCCATCCAAAATAAAAAGACACAAGTGATACACACAGTAAGTAACATACAACAACATAAATAAACCGCCACAGAAGAACCGCCTTGGAACGGTCAGTGGAAAGATTTCCACTGGGGGCTTAAACCGATTTTACGTGGCCACAATCCTCGCCCTTACTTCCGTCACGATTTATACAAATAATTTGTTCAGTCCGCATGAAGACCTCCTAACTAAACCTTATTTGAATATTGCTTAGGTGACCCTCTACCAAAACATATAAAACCATTCCGCTCTGATGAACAAAATGGCTGCCAGAGTAAAAAAAAAAAAAAAAAAGGAAAAAGTCATCCGTTTGCTCAAAATTCTAACTCCTAAGCAATTGGGCCAATTTTGATAACTTAGCAGGACTGTTGCCTAGTTGGCTCTCTACCAAAATAGCCACCAGAGAAACAAAATCTCTAAATGAAGTCTCTTCCCATACCCCTGGGCCAATTACATTCAATCTTCATGGGAATGATGCTTAGTTGACCCTTTACCACAAATGTAAAATCGTTCTGCTCCGGAGAAAAAGACGGCCACCAGAGCTAAAAATAGAAAAAATCTTCAAGCAACTACACATCCCATACTCCTGGGGAAATTCCATTCAAACTTTATAGGAAAGCTTCTTTTTTGTCCCTCTACCAAAATAACTAAAACTATTCCGCTCTAATGAGCGAAATAGTCACCAGAGCTAAACAAAAAGCAAAAAACAAAAAAGCAAGAAGGCCATAATGGCCCTGGATCGCTCACATTATCCTTATTGTACAGATAAAGTGGTAGGTAATATAAGATGGAGTGGATGGTTTAAGCAAGTTTGGTTGAGAGTGACTTAAAAAACATTTCTGTGAAATTATCTCAAAAATCAGTCAACTTATTTAGTAGTAGGAGTCATTTTAAAGCATGTTTATTGTTTAGTTTTGGTGGCTATTATGTTCAGTGGAGCGAAACTATTTTGAGCAATTTTGTCAAAGGGTCACCCATGGATCATTCCTTCCCAATTGTTTTCTCTAATCAGTCAAATTCACCCACTCCCAATATACCTTCAGTTAAATAAAACACTTTTTTACCGAGGTCCCGATATTGGATTTACATCTACTTATTGTAGATGGGTTAGTTTCCTGTACAATTTATTAAAAATGCAATGATTTTGATTTTGAGATTGTAAATTTTCTTTTATTTTTTTGGATGGTGCTGTAACTCGTGCATCTTCCTATGGCGTTTAAATTTCGCATTTAATTCGATTTGCCAGAAAGTCTAGCCATGTAATTGACTTCAACACTCGTAATAAGTTGTTAAGTGTTTAACTTCCTAATCGGTAGTTATCGGTAGCACAAACTATAAGTTTCATAGACGTTATACCGATTTAGTTTCAAAATTCAATGTGAATATAAATCTCTTCTGTATGATGTTCTGTTTCTGGTTGGGCCCATCGGAGTCAAACTGTTGGTTTTCTTTTGCGCCAGCATTTCAGTGGTTTGTTGCTGTCGAGTTCTCACCACTGTTTCATCTCTGTGGTTGTTTGATTTCTATGTTCTCGGAAATGTTGCACTGTAGAGTTAGGAAGCATTTTTGCGGACTGAACAAATTATTTGTCTAAATCGCGACGGAATCAAGGTCGAGGATTGCGGCCGTGTAAATCTAGTTAAGCCCCCCCCCCCCTCCACCCCCACCACCACCACCACCACCAGTTAAACTCTTTTCATTGACCGTTCCAAGGCGGCTCTTCTGTCGCGGTTTATTTTTGTTATGGTTTTACTTTGAGGTGTGTGTATCGCTTATTTCGGTTTGTTTTGGATAGCCATTATGCCGGTTTGTGGGAAAGTAACTGTCCTTCTGGCTTTCAGCTATTGATGTTTCCATTTGGGTCTAGTTATTTTTTGTTTGCGTTTCTTTCCCTTTGGTGTCTCTCATGGGATGTGTGGGTTAATTGTATCGATTCCTGATCATTGCCTTCACTTCTATTTTGCAAATTTTATAGTACCTGAGTAATAGTTTACAAACAATTCACTTTGGACTATATGGAGAGAAAGACAAATGAAAGACCGAAGGAACAAAAAGTAAAAATTAGACCACTTTCTCTCACACAATATAAATCAAAATCATTGCAAAGAACACCAAGTTTAAGGCTTCTAGCTTTTAATGGACATGAGAAATCTTTGATGAAAATTCAGCATCGGTACATATGGGAAGGAAGGGAGTAACATCACGAAAGCATGTCTATATAATTTTGAACCCCTTGAACCCCACTTTTATATAGTAAAACTGGGGTATAGAGGTGTAAACCTTATTTTTTATTTCTGCTCTAAAATATAGATCGTGGGTACTCGTTAGAACCGCCTCAATGAGCAGAAATGAGAAAAATATCACAATTTAATCAGCTTAAAATTTTCACTTTTTTTTTTGCAGTAAAATTTACAATGTATTAGTATAGGCGTGCTTTCGTAATGCGAATGAGCCAAGAAAGCCCATCATCTCTAACAAGATATAAAATAGTATTGAAGGCAGTGATCAGGATTTGGTGCAATTACCTCACACTTCCCATCCAAGACATCAAAGGAATAAAAGGCAAAAAATAATTTCACTATAATGCAAACACACTATGGTGGTGCGGGGGGGGGGGGGGGGGGGGGAGGGCAGCCAAAATGAAAGTTACTTTCACACAAAATATGCCAAACGGCTATCCAAAATAAAAAGATGTTAGCAATGCATAAACGAGAAGACGGACTACAAAAATGATAAATAATCACAGAAAACCGCCATTGGGCGCGGGGGTGGTGGTGGTGGTGGTGTGTGTGTTGGGGGGGGGGGGGGGGGGGCATTAATCGATTTTAAGTGACCACAGTCCTCGCCTTGGTTCTGTCGTGGTTTGGACAAAGAAGTTGTTCAGTCCGCATGGAGGGTTTCTTGCTTCAGAGCAACATCTCCGAAAACATAAAAATCTAATTACTTCAGTGATGAAACACGGAGATCAGGACTCGACAGCATGAAACGGGTGAAGTGCTGGAGCAAAAGAAACCAACAGTTGGCCTCCGTTGGGCCTGACAAGAGACAGAGGATCAGGCACCAACCGATATTAAGTCGTTATCATCGCATAGTATACCATGATTCAGACTTCTAGCTTTATAAGTCCTCGATAAATCACTGTCACTGATGGAGGGAAATAAGAATAAAACTAGAGCTGTCAGTGAAACTGACTAGGGCCCCGGCATCGCTATCAGAAATTTGTGGACGGACAGACGGACAGACAGAGTGATTACTATAGGGCACCCACACTTTCAGTGCGGGGCCCTAACAACAAATGGACAATAAGTCGAGACAACCAACTGTCTCTCACAAGAAAAGCATCATTGTTCCTGAGAGATCTGCGAAGAAAGGTTTAACTTTTGCGTATATGAAGGGAAAGAAGAATGGCTGAGTAATACCAAATAAAGGCTAACTGCCTCAGGAAATATAAGTCATCATCATTGGATAGTTTACAAAATTTGAGGCCGTAAGCAAACTCTTTGAGGAACAATTGTACATCGACATGTATTGAGAGAAAGAAAAATGACAGAACAAAGGAACTATTTAGCCGATAAAGCCCTATGTCTCCTTCACAATATAAGTATGTCTCTGGTTGAGCCCATCTGGTTGGGCCCATTAGAATCGGAATAGATCAGCTCTAGTTTGTGATTTGTTGAGTAATAAATCACAGTTTGTCGGTCAGTTGTAAGTAGACAAATCACGCGCTCGTGATTTGATCTACTTTACAACTGACCTCCAAACTGTGATTTATTACTCAACAAATCATCACAGTTATAGCTGATCTATTTCTTAAATCAGACAAACAAACAAAATAGATGTGGAGGGATAGACAAATAACACACACACAAAAAAAAACAGCTAAACTAAAGTTTTTTAAAGGAATACATTACACGAACGTGTTAAGGGGAATGCGAACACCTTCAGGGGAGACAACTCCTGCAAAAAGTATTTTTGTCTCCAATGTCAATAGGGGTCAACTCTTAAAGGAAAGAAATTCTTTCCTTTAAGAGTAGAGATACAGGGCTTGTAGAAAAGTGAACAGGAAGTCCCGATAGTTGTCTCCCTTTGCAAAATGGCGAAAAAATCTGCTAGGTGTTTCCATTCACTTTAACATGATGATAACCTGATATTGTAGGACAGCAGTTAGAAGACCCCCCGTCAGGATATGAGTGCTATAATTGTACTTGCCAGGAGAACGGAAGTTTTCAGTGCGTCTACACGTGTCCTGGTCTGACTTGTGCCCAAGAATATCGATATCGTCCAGAAGGCGAATGCTGCGACAGGTGTAATGATTCGGCGCCAGTGACATGTAATTATGGTGGACAGACCTACCATGTTGGTAATTATATTTTGTCGTTATAGCTTTTACAGCTGTGGTAGTCAAATGTTTGTCAGTAGGTAGGAGGCCAAACGTTGATAATACTACTAGACTTTGGCCGCTATTGTCCGGATTATAACGTAACTGCGAAAAATACAAATGAAGAGAGTC
This sequence comes from Lucinisca nassula, assembly GCA_963580285.1. Classification (NCBI taxonomy): domain Eukaryota; kingdom Metazoa; phylum Mollusca; class Bivalvia; order Lucinida; family Lucinidae; genus Lucinisca; species Lucinisca nassula. Next base: position 107,028,368 of record OY757022.1, read on the forward strand.
GATAGAAAATGTTTACATCAAAATAAAGTTCGTTAAACCATACAAGTCTAGCGTTCTTAGTCCCCCCCCCCACCACCACCACCCCAACGTCCATGAGGGATTGTAGAAAAAATGAGCTGCACTGTGCTTCCGCGCCCGAACTCTTCGGTACTGGTAAACTGCTTAGAAGTTAGGAATATAGGGCGAATCAACCATAACTTGAACCCTAGCAGTTTCCTTGGGCATTAGGATTTGCGATGGAATTTCATCTAAATGTCTGGTTACATAAACATAGAGGCAAAGATTAGGAATCGATACAAATACAGTTAAAACTGTCTTAGTGGCCACCTCTATTAAGCAAGGAACCTATCTTAAGCAAGCATACATTTAGTTGCCGAAACAGGAAACTGCATTAAAATGCACCTTTGTTAAGCAAGCACCTGTGTTAAGCAAGCACGTTTTCAATATCCCAAAGGTGCTTGCTTAATGTAGATTGGACTGTACCTCATCCATTCCATTCAAGACACCAAACACCCCCGGTCAACTCCGGCATCTGTTTCGAGACGACAAAGCGGCATGGTGTTGATACGACAAATGTAATGGGTACTGGCCGAATCTTTAGAAGCGGACATTATTTTGACAGCATTTTACGTTTTCCATTAAAATGAACAAGAACTGGCATGTACTATCGCCATTTCGAAAACACGCCAATATAAATACATAGTAGACTGTATCGCCGAAAAAAAAACGAAATTTTAAGATGAAAAATTGAAAGATATAGTGAAACTGGGGTTTACAAGGGTAAACTTACGTTTCTTACTTTTGCTCAAAAATAGATTGTGGGTACTCGTTAGAACCGCCTCGATGAGGCGGTTCGAACGAGTACCCACAATCTATATTGTAGAGCAGAAATATGAAAAATAAGGTTTACCCCTATAAACCCCAGTTTTACTATATAAAATTGGGGTTCAAGGGGCTCAAAATTATGTAGGCGTGTTTTCGTGATAATGATGCTTTATGTCTAGATCTTTTGATTTAATTTTATAATGGCCATTCAACTAAGAAAATGTATGAGTCTTCTAACGAATTTCTCTGTCTACACCTATTCTCCTGAAATGTTAAGAAAATCCTTTTATCCTGCAGAGGGTTAAACCATTTATAGTAAAAGAACAGACATTCACAAACAAGGAATGAAAAATGAACACGAGTTTTTCAGCTTTTTTCGACATTGTTCTGCATTGGGTTCTACCGTAAGGTGTTATGGTGCATGTCGGAAGTACTAGTTTTCTGTATTGGTCGTATCGGTTCTTTTCTCAGAAAACATCCCCTAGTTGTATTGGTTTCTAAATGACAAACCGTTATTGTATATCAACGATTTAATGGCACTTATGAGCTTATGTGCACAATTTTACCCAGTAAACAGTACATAATGCGATTGCACCTGGCAAAAGTATCGCACCCTTCATATATACTGAACCGAAAAAGAAACGCAACTCAACATATAAATGCGAGTATTTGCAGAAATAATCATGTTTGCAGAAAATCGATTTAATGATGCAATAATATAATCGTTCCTGAATGTAACTACCATAGAGAGTTCAATTTCCACTGAGAATGTTTGGAACACAAATCCGATTTGTCATAGAGGTAGTCATTTCATAAGTTCAAAACATAAGCAGTTAATAGCGAGTATGTTCTCCGTTTGCATTCAGTCCTGCACGCACACGCCTGGTCATGGAAGGATTAAACGATTGATCTCTGCCTGGGGAATAGCATTTCACTCCTGTATGAGCGCGAGACGCAAGGCTTGACGCGTTGTTGGCGGCTGGGGCGGTTACGTACGCGCCTATCTAAGACGTCCCACAAATGTTCTATAGGAGAGAGATCTGGACTATACGGAGGCCAGTGCATCACGTCAACGTTGTTTTGCTAAAGAAACGCCATGCTGAGCCTTGTTACATGCGCCCGAGCGTTATCCTGTTGAAACGTAACGTTGTGCTGTCGTACATATGGAACAACCGTCGGTCATAAAACGACGTCAACGTAACGCTGAGCCGTCAAAAATCCACCAATGAATACCAGGAGCGTTATGTGACCATAATATATGCCAGCCCACACCATCAGCCCACTGCCTCCAAATCGATCACGTTCAACCAAACAATTGTCACGATTACGCTCTCCGTCACGCCTATACACACATTGACGGCCGTCAGCTCTGTACAACAAGTACCTGGACTCATCAGAAAACATAACGTTACGCCACTGACGAAGGGGAAATACTTTTTGGCCTATGTTGTGTGAGCCATGCCATTCTAACCTGACGTCGTCGTGGTGTTAATGGCATACCAACGTACGGACGACGAGGACGTAAGCCAAAGTCTTGAAGACGATTCCTGACAATATCTGCACTTATTCGATTGTTGTGCGTTCCTGAGACGTCTCGACGGCTGTACGGAACCGATTACGAAGGTGGGTTAGACGGATGTCGACGTGTCGTAACGTGTGGACGTCCACTTCTGGGCCTGTCATTTGTCGTTCCCGTTTGACATAGACGCTGGTATAAGCGAGTTATCGTCGATTTACTCACTCGGAAAATCCTGGTGATGACAGCCTGAGACGTCCCGCGTAGAAGCATTTGGACCGCTACGTTACGTTGATCTTGCGTCAAACGTACCATATTCCGTAGAGAAATTTTACCGGACTTTTGAACCCTAAACTCCAGGTAACACAATATGCCAATATGATGAGGTTACTGTATACATTTAATGTACTGCACGAGGAAATGTTGAAAACAACGAATTGCCAAATAGAGCGTTAGACTGTACACATATGGCCCAAATGTTTTCTGCATAAGAACATTTAAAAAAATATGAAAGTAAATCGCAAAATGACTTTTCAGTCAACCTGATGGTTGCATGAAAATCTTTTGGGTTATAAATTTGCGTTTCTTTTTTGGTTCAGTATATTATAAGCTCTTCAACAAGACAATACCAACCCCGCCCCTGCCCAGTTTGCTTGCTTTATATCACACATTATTAAAGACAAATGTTACTTATTCGCCATTTTTTATGATCATCAAAAATGAAAGTTATGCAAGAGCCAACATTTACCGTTCTTGGGTAAGGAAATGGTTTAAATTTGAGCCCCGCCAAGTGAATTTGTGTCTTCGAGCATTCCGTCATGACACATTTTAACTGCGCATGCCCAGCCATTCAGAGGCATCAGGGATATGGCTTTATGTCTGAAGGTTCCTCTTGATTCACTGCTCGCAAAGGCGATAAGTACCAAAATCACACACTTTCTGACATGACCATAAATTATAATTTTATGCTCTTCAGAAGTGAATAAGCATTTCTTACATTACATGCAAGATGGAGGGAGTATTCCCTATGAAATTCAATTAAATCATTACGTTTTTCTTTTATAAGATTTTGAGGAAGGGAGGAAAAATCATAAGTAGACAGACTTGAAGCACAAAAACGCCTGGATTTCAATTTATTTAAAACTTCATTAGAATTTTTTTATAGACCAAAACAGATTTCTACCTGATCTTTCGAAGACTTTGTCGCAATATTTTATCAAAGGCTGTCATGAATTGATGGCATCATGGATGTCATCCATTGGCCCCATGTGTTGTGGAAATCCACAAAACAAGTGTTATGAATATCTCGTACTCCTAAACTAACTTACTTTTATATACTCCATATTTAAGGTCCATGGATAGCTTATCTTTAGTTTTTATTACGGACAGTAGGCTGATCCTTTTATACAAAGGTCTAAAGTGTGCTGCCAGCATTCCAACAGATGACCTTGTTCCCCCAGCTAGACACTGTAGAAATCACCATTCGTTGGCGTTTCAGACCCTTACTACAAGAACTGACATTTATAAAGAGTCGTTCTTCCCCAGAACCATTAGAGATTGGAATGTCCTTCCCGATTCGATTATTTCGACAGCTGAAGGTGCTGCTGATTGTGTAGCTAAATTTACCTCTTTGGTTAGAGCTAGGAACCAACTTCCCACATCACAGGTCTTGGTGTATGAATGCCAAATGACGTGTCACCAGTAACAATTCTGATTCTGACATCACCAGAGGTTAAGTTTAATGACGTTAACGTCGTTGAGAGGCAGGATTACGTTAGAGACACAGTAGGAAAGAACAGCAAAGATAAAATGAACGTTTAGAAGTGATAAAAATAGGATAACTACTATTTGCAGTGACCAGTAATAGTCATTACTATTTTCAAGAACTTGCCACTGGCAAGGACTGTACAGATACGATCTGTAAGTATTGACAATTATTTCTTGAATAATCTAGGGATCGTTGTTAAAAGTCATAGAAACCTATAACACTATTTTCACTATATATATTATGCGAGAAATATATACTACACACGGACATTCGAAGTGCTCTTCGCGAGTTATAAGTGATGACTGACAGTTAAGGGGCTCTTACACTGTCACGATTTTGGCCACGACTCACCACGATTTTTTAAATCGTGGTAAATCGTGAACAACGTCGTAGAGAAGTCGGCAGAGATCTTGAGGAATCGTGGTTGATCGTGATAGTTCGGGAGTGACCACGACTGTTTTGGACATGTTCAAAACATTCGTGACGAGTCGGCATCATTTTTCAAATCGTAGAGCGGTCGTAGAGAAATCGTAGCTCAGTCGTGAGCCGTCGTCGTGGTAATCGTGGCCAATCGTGAATAATCGTGACTGAATTCTACCACGATTGTGCTACGACGAGACAAGATCATCTACGATGCCTCTACGATTCCGTTGCGACTGCCGTACAATCTACTACGATATCATGACGACTGCTCACGACAATGCAAGATTCACCAGGAATGCACTACGATTGATGACGACGCTAGCACGATTTATCCCGACGCTACGTCGAACGCACTACTTTCTCCACGTAACTTTGTACATATAATTACCCAAGCAACTATGGTCAACTGTCACATGTCCCTCCTGTTCCTCTCCTCTCCAGTTGTTCAGCCATTGCAATGTCATTTTCGATCATGTCTTGTTCGAGCTGAACTAAATTTGAAGATACAGAAGCCTTTGACCTGGCTGCAAAAACATTTTCGTCAGATGCTCTCTACAGAAATGGTTGAAACTGAATGACACTGTGCATTTGATGAATGATACCCAGATCGTTATAAATCCTGACGAATCGGGAGAAGTCTTGGTTAATCGTGAGTAAATCGTATCGAATCCTCCATGATCGTACTGAGTCTTTGATCATCGTGCCTTGGTCGTAGAGCAGTCTTGCAGGGATCGTGAGAAATCGTGTATGATCGTCTGATATCTTGAAGCAATCGTGGTGCAGTCGTAGAAGAATCCTAGAGGATCGTAAGACATCGTGGTCGATCGTAGAGGATCGTTGTAAATCGGCTCCATTATCGTACAGCAATCGTGATTGTTCGTAGAAGTGTCGTAGCAATGTCGTGAGTATTCGTAGGGTAGTGAAATCGGAACCGTGTATGCCCCGATTTGCCACGATTTTCATGGTCCCAATTGGTCGTGGACAGTCGTGGACAATCGTGGTCAAAGTCGTGACAGTGTAAGAGCCCCTTTAACCATACTTACTTGGGTATATGTACAAAGCCACATGGAAAAAAGTAGTGCTTTCGAAGAAGCGTCAGGATAAGCCGTACTGGCGTCGTATTTAGTCGTATTGTATTCTTGGTCAATCGTGCATTATCGTCAACAGTCGTGATGATATCGTAGTAGATCGTGCGGCAGTCGCAACGGAATCGAAGAGGAGTCGCAGATGATCTTGTTACGTCGTAGCTCAATCGTGGTAGAATTCAGCCAAGATCATACACGGTTGGCCACAATTACCAGTACGACAGCTCACGAGTGAGCTACGATTTCTCTACGACCTCTCCACGAGTTGAAATATGATGACATGTCCAAAACAGTCGTGGTCACACCCGAACTATCACGATTAACCAGGAATCCTCAAAATAATTACCGACTTTCCTACGACGTTGTTCACGATTCATCACGATTTCAAAAAACGTAGAGAGTCGTGGCGAAAATCGTGACAGTGTGACACGGCCTTTAACAACAGGCTGGTATGCCTTCAGCAACACATCTGTGGAATAATATCTGTACTTTCATTCTATACGATTTGATTTGGCCTGCAAAACAACCACTAGACTATGTATTTCAAAAATGCAATGGTTTTGTGTTTTAAATAGTGTTAATTAGTGTTTAATTCGTCATAGCTTTAAATGAAGAGCGTAGTGTAACGAGATAAACAATTTTTCATGATGTGTCTTTCAGTAAAAAAACAATCTGAAATCATAGAAGCCTTAAGCTCCTCTTATAGATATTTGGATGATATACTAAATGTTGATAAGACCTATTTCTAAAGTAGAAGTTAAACAAAGATGAGGAATCGATACAATTAACTTACTCCACCCATCAAAGACACCAAAGGAAAAGAAACACAAACATGAAGCGACCAGACCGTAGTGGAAACCAAAAAAAAAGGAAGGCCATAAGCACAGTTACTGTCCCACAAAATGGCCATATGGCCATCCAAAATAAAAAGACACAAGTGATGCACACAGTAAGTAACAAACAACAACATAAATAAACCGCCACAGAAGAACCGCCTTGGAACGGTCAGTGGAAAGATTTCCACTGGGGGGCTTAAATCGATTTTACGTGGCCACAATCCTCGCCCTTACTTTCGTCGCGATTTATACAAATGATTTGTTCAGTCCGCATGAAGGACTCCTAACTAAACCTTATTTGAATATTGCCTAGGTGACCCTCTACCAAAACATATAAAACCATTCCGCTCTGATGAACAAAATGGCTGCCAGAGCAATAAAAAAGTCATCCGTTTGCTCAAAATTTTAACTCCTAAGCAATTGGGCCAATTTTGATAACTTAGCAGGACTGTTGCCTAGATGGCTCTCTACCAAAATACCCACCAGAGAAACAAAATCTCTAAATGAAGTCTCTTCCCATACCCCTGGGCCAATTACATTCAATCTCATGGGAATGATGCTTAGTTGACCCTTTACCACAAATGTAAAATCGTTCTGCTACGGAGAAAAAGACGGCCACCAGAGCTAAAATAGAAAAATCTTCAAACAACTACGCATCCCATACTCCTGGGGAAATTCCATTCAAACTTCATAGGAAAGCTTCTTTTTTGTCCCTCTACCAAAATAACTAAAACTATTCCGCTGTAATGAGCGAAATTGTTACCAGAGCTAAACAAAAAGCAAACAAAAAAGCAAGAAGGCCATAATGGTCCTGGGTCGATCACATGATCCTTGTTCTACAGATAAAGTGGTAGGTAATATAAGATGGAGTGGATGGTTTAAGCAAGTTTGGTTGAGAGTGACCTAAGAAACATTTCTGTGAAATTATCTAAAAAATTAGTCTACTTATTTAGTAGTACGAGTCATTTTAAAGCATGCAGGCCTCCTAGCAAAACCTATAAAAAGTAGAAGTGAAACAAAGATCAGGAATTGATATAATTAACTTACTCCACCCATAAAAGACACCAAAGGGAAAGAAATACAAACATCAAGCGACCAGACCATAATGGAAACCTAAACAAAGGAAGGCCATAAGGACAGTTACTTTCCCACCTATAATAACCTATAATTCTGTGCCAAACCTATAAAACCTTTATTTTGTTCATAAAACCTATAAAAAGTCTGCATTTTCATGAAAAAACCTATATTTTTTTCACTTTTTGAACCTTCTTGCGACTCAACCCTAACTTTTCTTCAAAATGCACTACTATTTTTTACTTTTTTGTCCCATAAAAAGTGATGTAAACTGTCAAGAAATTGTAATTTTTTTCCTCGCTCGCTTCGCTCACTCGGACTTTGTAAAATTCGGATCAACTTTATCTGAGTAATTGTGGCACAAAAAATCATCAAATATTTTTTCTTCAGTTTTAAATCTTTATGTAAGTTTGGAAGACTCTTGTTTTAACCTGTATTTTTATTGAAAAATCTGTACATAACCTATATTTTGAGTAAGAAGAACCTACATAAAAACCTATATTTTCAAAGTGGGCCACCAGGAGGCCTGAGCATATTTATTGTTTAGATTTGGTGGCTATTATGTTCAGTGGAGCGAAACTATTTCGAGCAATTTTGTCAAGGGGTCACCCATGGAACATTCCTTCCCAATTGTTTTCTCTGATCTGTCAAATTTACCCACTCCCCCTAAACCTTCAGTTAAATAAAGCATTTTTTTTACCGAGATCCCGATATTGGATTTACATCTACTTATTGTAGATGGGTTAGATTCCTGTAAAATTTATTAAAAACGCAATGATTTTGATTTTGAGATAGTTAATTTTCTTTTTTTTTTTTCTTTGTATAGTGATGTACCTCGTGCATCTTCCTAAGGCGTTTAAATTTCGCATTTAATTCGAGTTGCCAGAGTGTCTAGCCATGTAATTGACCTCAACACTCGTAATAAGTTGTTAAGTGCTTAACTTCCTAATCAGAGTTATCGGTAGCACAAACTATAAGTTTTATAGGCGTTATACCGATTTGGTTTCAAAATTCAATGTGAATATAAATCTCTTCTGTATGATGCTCTGTTTCTGGTTGGGCCCATCGGAGTCAAACTCTTGGTTTTCTTTTCCGCCAGCAATTCAGTGGTTTGATGCTGTCGAGTCCTCACCACTGTTTCGTCTCTGTGGTTGTTTGATTTCTGTGTTCTCGGAAATGTTGCACTGTAGAGTTAGGAAGCATTCTTGCAGACTGAACAAATTATTTGTCTAAATCGCGACGGAATCAAGGTCGAGGATTGCGGCCGTGTAAATCGAGTCAAGAACCCAACCCCCCCCCACCCACCCACCACCACCAGTTAAACTCTTTTCATTGACCGTTCAAAGGCGGCTCTTCTGTCGCGGTTTATTTTTGTTAGTGTGTGTATCGCTTATATGGTTTTGTTTTGGATAGCCAATATGCCGGTTTGTGGGAAAGTAACTGTCCTTTTAGCTTTTAGCTATTGGTGTTTCCATTTGGATCTAGTTATTTATTGTTTGTGTTTCTTTCCCATTGGTGTCTCTCATGGGATGTGTGGGTTAATTGTATCGATTCCTGATCATTGCCTTCACTTCTATTTTGCAACTTTTATAGTTTCTGAGTAATAATTTACAAACAATTAACTTTGGACTATATGGAGAGAAAGACAAATGAAAGACCGAATAAACAAAAAGTAAAAAATAGACCACTTTCTCTCATACAATATAAATCATAATCATTGCAAAGTACACCAAGTTTAAGGTTTCTAGCTTTTAATGGACATGAGAAATCTTTGATGAAAATTCAGCATCGGTACATATGGGAAGAAAGGGAGTAACATCACTAAAGCATGTCTATATAATTTTGAACCCCTTGAACCCCACTTTTATATAGTAAAACTGGGGTATAGAGGTGTAAACCTTATTTTTTATTTCTGCTCTAAAATATAGATCGTGGGTACTCGTAATGAGGCGGTTCTCACGTGTACCCACAATCTATATTTTGAGCAGAAATGAGAAAAATATCACACTTTAATCAGCTTAAAATTTTCACTTTTTTTTTTGCAGTAAAATTTACAATGTATTAGTATAGGCGTGTTTTCGTAATGCGAATGAGCCAAGAAAGCCCATCATCTCTAACAAGATATAAAAAAGTATTGAAGGCAGTGATCAGGATTTGGTGCAATTACCTCACACTTCCCATCCAAGACATCAAAGGAATAAAAGGCAAAAAATAATTTCACTATAATGCAAACACACTATGGTGGTGCGTGGGGGGGGGGGGGGGGGGGCAGCCAAAATGAAAGTTACTTTCACACAAAATATGCCAAACGGCTATCCAAAATAAAAAGATGTTAGCAATACATAAACGAGAAGACGGACTACAAAAATAATAAATAATCACAGAAAACCGCCATTGGGCGCGGGGGTGGTGGTGTGTGTGTGTGGGGGGGGGGGGGGGGGGCATTTATCGATTTTAAGTGACCACAGTCCTCGCCTTGGTTCTGTCGTGGTTTGGACAAAGAAGTTGTTCAGTCCGCATGGAGGGTTTCTTGCTTATCAGAGCAACATCTCCGACAACATAAAAATCTAATTACTTCAGTGATGAAACACGGAGAACAGGACTCGACAGCATGAAACAGGTGAAGTGCTGGAGCAAAAGAAACCAACAGTTGGCCTCCGTTGGGCCTGACAAGAGACAGAGGATCAGGCACCAATCGATATTAAGTCGTTATCATTGCATAGTATACCATGATTCAGACCTCTAGCTTTATAAGTCCTCGATAAATCACTGACACTGATGGAGGGAAATAAGAATAAAACAACAAATGAACAATGAGTCGAGAAAACCAACTGCCTCTCACAAGAAAAGCATCATTGTTCCTGAGAGATCTGCGAAGAAAGTTTTAACTTTTGCGTATATGGAGGGAAAGAAGAATGGCTGAGTAATACCAAATAAAGGCTCACTGCCTCAGGCACAATAAAAGTCATCATCATTGGATAGTTTACAACATTTGAGGCCGTTAGCAAACTCTTTGAGGAACAGTTGTACTTCGGCATGTATTGAGAGAAAGAAAAATGACAGAACAATGGAACTAATTAGCCGATAAAGCCCTAAGTCTCCTTCACAATATAAGTCTGTCTCTGGTTGAGCCCATCTAGTTGGGCCCATTAGAATCGAAATAGATCAGCTCTAGTTTGTGATTTGTTGAGTAATAAATCACAGTTTGTCGGTCAGTTGTAAGTAGACGAATCACGCGCTCTACGCGCTCGTGATTTGATCTACTTTACAACTGACCTCCAAACTGTGATTTATTACTCAACAAATCATCACAGTTATAGCTGATCTATTTCTTAAATCAGACAAACAAACAAAATAGATGTGGAGGGATAGACAAATAACACACACAAAAAAAAAACAGCTAAACTAAAGTTTTTTAAAGGAATACATTACACGAACGTGTTAAGGGGAATGCGAACACCTTCAGGGGAGACAACTCCTGCAAAAGTATTTTTGTCTCCAATGTCAATAGGGGTCAACTCTTAAAGGAAAGAAATTCTTTCCTTTAAGAGTAGAGATACAGGGCTTGTAGAAAAGTGAACAGGAAGTCCCGATAGTTGTCTCCCTTTGCAAAATGGCGAAAAAATCTGCTAGGTGTTTCCATTCACCTTAATATGATGATAACCTGATATTGCAGGAGAGCAGTTAATAGACACCCCGCCAGGATATGAGTGCTATAATTGTACTTGCCAGGAGAACGGATATTTTCAGTGCGACTACTACACATGTCCTAATCTGAATTGTGCCCCAGAATATCGATATCGTCCAGAAGGCGAATGCTGCGACAAGTGTAATGATTCGGCGCCAGTGACATGCAATTATGGTGGACAGACCTACCATGTTGGTAATTATATTTTGTCGTTATAGCTTTTACAGCTGTGGTAGTCAAATGTTTGTCAATAGGTAGGAGGCCAAACGTTAATAATACTACTAGACTTTGGCCGCCATTGTCCGGATTATAACGTAACTGCGAAAAATACAAATGAAGAGAGTCGATAGAAAATGTTTACATCAAAATAAAGTTCGTTAAACCATACAAGTCTAGCGTTCTTAGTCCCCCCCCCCCACCACCACCACCCCAACGTCCATGAGGGATTGTAGAAAAAATGAGCTGCACTGTGCTTCCGCGCCCGAACTCTCCGGTACTGGTAAACTGCTTAGAAGTGAGGGATATAGGGCGAATCAACCATAACTTGAACCCTAGCAGTTTCCTTGGGCATTAGGATTTGCGATGGAATTTCATCTAAATGTCTGGTTACATAAACATAGAGGCAAAGATTAGGAATCGATACAAATACAGTTAAACCTGTCTTAGTGGCCACCTCTATTAAGCAAGGAACCTATCTTAAGCAAGCATACATTTAGTTGCCGAAACAGGAAACTGCATTAAAATGCACCTTTGTTAAGCAAGCACCTGTGTTAAGCAAGCACGTTTTCAATATCCCAAAGGTGCTTGCTTAATGTAGATTGGACTGTACCTCATCCATTCCATTCAAGACACCAAACACCCCCGGTCAACTCCGGCATCTGTTTCGAGACGACAAAGCGGCATGGTGTTGATACGACAAATGAAATGGTTACTGGCCGAATCTTTAGAAGCGGACATTATTTTGACAGCATTTTACGTTTTCCATTAAAATGAACAAGAACTGGCATGTACTATCGCCATTTCGAAAACACGCCAATATAAATACATAGTAGACTGTATCGCCGAAAAAAAACACGAAATTTTAAGATGAAAAATTGAAAGATATAGTGAAACTGGGGTTTACAAGGGTAAACTTACGTTTCTTACTTTTGCTCAAAAATAGATTGTGGGTACTCGTTAGAACCGCCTCGATGAGGCGGTTCTAACGAGTACCCACAATCTATATTGTAGAGCAGAAATATGAAAAATAAGGTTTACCCCTATAAACCCCAGTTTTACTATATAAAATTGGGGTTCAAGGGGCTCAAAATTATGTAGGCGTGTTTTCGTGATAATGATGCTTTATGTCTAGATCTTTTGATTTAATTTTATAATGGCCATTCAACTAAGAAAATGTATGAGTCTTCTAACGAATTTCTCTGTCTACACCTATTCTCCTGAAATGTTAAGAAAATCCTTTTATCCTGCAGAGGGTTAAACCATTTATAGTAAAAGAACAGACATTCACAAACAAGGAATGAAAAATGAACACGAGTTTTTCAGCTTTTTTCGACATTGTTCTGTATTGGGTTCTACCGTAAGGTGTTATGGTGCATGTCGGAAGTACTAGTTTTCTGTATTGGTCGTATTGGTTCTTTTCTCAGAAAACATTCCCTAGTTGTATTGGTTTCTAAATGACAAACCGTTATTGTATATCAAAGATATAATGGCACTTATGAGCTTATGTGCACAATTTTACCCAGTAAACAGTACATAATGCGATTGCACCTGGCAAAAGTATCGCACCCTTCATATATACTGAACCGAAAAAGAAACGCAACTCCAAATATGAATGCGAGTATTTGCAGAAATAATCATGTTTGCAGAAAATCGATTTAATTACGCAATAATATAATCATTCCTGAATGTAACTACCATAGAGAGTTCAATTTCCAGTGAGAATGTTTGGCACACAAATCCGTTTTGTCACAGAGGTAGTCATTTCATAAGTTCAAAACATAAGCAGTTAATAGCGAGTATGTCCTCCGTTTGCATTCAGTCCTGCACGCACACGCCTGGTCATGGACAGGATTAAACGATTGATCTTTGCCCTGGGAATAGCATTCCACTCCTGTATGAGCGCGAGACGCAAGGCTTGACGCGTTGTTGGCGGCTGGGGCGGTTACGTACGCGCCTATCTAAGACGTCCCACAAATGTTATATAGGAGAGAGATCTGGACTATACGGAGGCCAGTGCATCACGTCAACGTTGTTTTGCTAAAGAAACGCCATGCTGAGCCTTGCTACATGCGCCCGAGCGTTATCCTGTTGAAACGTAACGTTGTGCTGTCGTACATATGGAACAACCGCCGGTCATAATACGACGTCAGCGTAACGCTGAGCCGTCAAAGATCCACCAATGAATACCAGGAGCGTTCTATGACCAAAATATATGCCAGCCCACACCATCAGCCCACCGCCTCCGAATCGATCACGTTCAACCAAACAATTGTCACGATAAAGCTCTCCGTCACGCCTATACACACATTGACCGCCGTCAGCTCTGTACAACAAGTACCTGGACTCATCCGAAAACATAACGTTACGCCACTGACGAAGGGGAAACACTTTTTTGCCTATGTTGTGTGAGCCATGCCATTCTAACCTGACGCCGTCGTGGTGTTAATGGCATACCAACGTACGGACGACGAGGACGTAGCCAAAGTCTTGAAGGCGATTCCTGACAATATCTGCACTTATTCGATTGTTGTGCGTTCCTGAGACGTCTCGACGGCTGTACGGAACCGATTACGAAGGTGGATTAGACGGATGTCGACGTGTCGTAACGCGTGGACGTCCATTTCTGGGCCTGTCATTTGTCGTTCCCGTTTGACGTAGACGCTGGTATAAGCGAGTTATCGTCGATTTACTCACTTGGAAAATCCTGGTGATGACAGCCTGAGACGTCCCGCGTAGAAGCATTTGGACCGCTACGTTACGTTGATCTTGCGTCAAACGTACCATATTCCGTAGAGAAATTTTACGGGACTTTTGAAACCTAAACTCCAGGTAACACAATATGCCAATATGATGAGGTTACTGTATACATTTAATGTACTGCACGAGGAAATGTTGAAAACAACGAATTGCCAAATAGAGCGTTAAACTGCATGTACACATATGGCCCAAATGTTTTCTGCATAAGAAAATTTAAAAAATATGAAAGTAAATCGCAAAATGAAAAGTGTATTCCTTGCTTCCAAAGGATAACCCTTTTATAGAACATATTTTCAGTCAACCTGATGGTTGCATGAAAATCTTTTGGGTTATAAATTTGCGTTTCTTTTTTGGTTCAGTATATTATAAGCTCTTCAACAAGACAATACCACCCACGCCCCTGCCCAGTTTGCTTGCTTTATATCACACATTATTAAAGACAAATGCTACTAATTCGCCATTTTTTTATGATCATCAAAAATGAAAGTTATGCAAGGGCCAACATTTTACCGTTCTTGGGTAAGGAAATGGTTGAAATTTGAGCCCCGCCAAGCGAATTTGTGTCTTCGAGCATTCCGTGATGACACATTTTAACTGCGCATGCCCAGCCATTCAGAGGGGCCAGGGATATGGCTTTTTGTCTGAAGGTTTCTCTTGATTCACTGCTTGTATGAGCGAGCAGCGAAGGTTCTGGCGAGACTGCGCGAATGCGCAGGCTCGCCTGAACCTTCGCTGCTCGCAAAGGCGATAAGTACCAAAATCGCTTGACGGGGTCCATTTGTGGAACAGATATTGTTTTGGGTTCATTTCATTATTAAACATGTTCAGCGTGGCTATAAACTTTACGAAAACAGTAACATTGCGACTTTTGAAAATTTTAATTTTTCGACATTTACTCACGATCAGATCAACCTAAATGGTTACAGACTCACTTAAACGATTTGCGGTAATGCATATTATGGCCAGCTACTATTTACAAGTAAAATCCAAGTTGTCAGTAATTCACCATATTTTCATAGAACATATATGTATTTTACCATGTATTTCGTCTGGGGGTAGGGGAACGGTTTAATTAAACAGAATTTAGCACCGTGACCCCTAGTTATGCCCCCAACTTCGAAGAAGGTGGAGGGGCATATTGCTTCTGGGAGTTTTCTGCGTCCATCCGTCCGTCCGTCCGTCCGTGTGTGAGTCCGTTGCACTTTGTGATGCATAACATTACTTCTGAACCGTGCAAGCTAGGGTTTTCAAACTTCATATATGGAACCTGATGGAAAATTAGGGGAAGCGTATTTTTTTCTCCTCCTGATGATGCCCCTTTCAAGATTTATTGCCCTTTGATTTTTTTTATAAAATATTGTCAGCAAAATATCTCCAAAAACTATAAGAGCTAGAGCCATGAAAATTGGTGAATAGATCGGTGGTGACGAGTAGATGACCTGATAAAATTTTGACTAAATTCCGAAAATACTTCATGATTTACGCCTTTTGTCACTTTGGGGAGTTTTACATTGTACCTCTATATGCTTTGTGATGCAGAGCATACTTTTAGAACCGTGTATGCTAAGGTTTTGAAATTTCATATATGGATTCCTCATGGAAAATTAGGGGACACATATTGTTTTTCTCATACGGATTGTGCCCCTTTCAAGAGTTAATGCCCTTTGATTTTTTTTTGATACAATCTTGTCAGCAGAATATCTAAAAAACTATAAGAGATAGAGCCTTGGAAGTTGGTGAATAGATTGGTGGTGATGAGTAGATGACATGGTTAAATTTTGACTAAATTCCAAAAAAAAATACTTCATGAGTAATGGCCATTTGTCACTTGGGGTATTTGTACATTATGAACTTAGTACATTGCCAAAAGCAGATCTTATGAATCGTGTGCCAGAGTAGTGGATAGAGTGCTGGACTACGAATCAGTTTGTGGACAATGAATCTGGTGGTGGTGGTGGGGGGGGGCGGGCGTCAGTTCAAACCTCGTTGGAGGACTGGATGTTTTTTTTCTTCTTTTCGTATTATCTTCATAAACACACATAAATAGTTATCCCCTTCGCACAACAAAGTTGCTAGGGGGTGGGGATATTGCATTTGTCCTGCATATACATACATACATACATACATACATACATACATACATACATACATACATACATACATACATACATACATACATACATACATACATACATACATACATACAAGCACTTAAGCCCCCGCCCGCCTTTAGGGGCTTGAAGAAATATATGGGCTGCATGATGCTTCCGTGGACGCAGAGCTGAATCCGGCCCGCACACTAGTACTGGTAAACCGCTTAGAGGATCTATGCCTGTCCAGCAACCGCGGTACGAGGCGGACCGTCCATGCTAATAAACCCTATTGGTTTCATTGGGCAACAGGGCTTGAGATGTCATTTCATCTCAATGTCGGGTAAAAGTCCCACAAAATTGGAAGCAACGACCCAAAAATGACCTTTACAGTGTTGACGGGAACGTTAAACCTCAATTCAAACAAACAAAACATACAAGCACTTACGCAAACACGCATGCATGTACACACACACACACACATACTCATGCTTGCATGCATACTTAGGCACGTATGCATGCATGCAAAAACATGCACACATGCACTCATGCAACAATGTACACCAGCATACATGCACGTACACATGCATTCACATGCACACACACTTATGCACAAAAACAAACACTCACACATTGCAGGCATGCGAGCACACATGCACGCACACATACACTAATACATGCACACACATGCATGCATGCATACATGCAAGCACACATGCATTCACAAACACACTCATGCATGCATGCACACATGCATGTATGCATGCACAGACACTCATACATGCATGTACACATGCAGGCACAATCATACGTGCATGCATACATGCATGTATGCACTCTTGCATGCATGCACGCACACATACATCCATGCACACACATGCATGTGCATGCACTCATGCATGCATGCACATACTTATACATAAATACAATCACTCACACATGCATGCATGCATGTACGCACACATGTATGCACACATACACTCATGCACACATGCATGCGTGCATGCAACTCACATACATACATGTGCATAGACTACTTATGCATGCATGCACACACTTATGCATTAATGTACACACTCATGCATGCATGCATGCAAGCACACATGCATGCACACATACATTCATACATGCATGAACACACACACAAACGTGCATGCACGCGCACACACATACACACACGCATGCATTTGATTATGGCCCTTGGAAAATTGGGCATTTAGGGGCAAGTATATGGTTTGGGGCATTGTGTTTTGCAAACACCATTTCTAGCCTTCTTTTAATTTTCTATTCTCTAAAAACATCCCTAGACCAAAAAAAAAAAACCTTGTTTTATGAAAATTTCAATGTAGCATTTTTCTGTATGGTCCAAAATATTGCAGACAATGAATTATTTTTAAAGATATTTTTTTGTTGATGACAAAATTGGTTTTGCAAATAAAAAAAACATTCTGAGCTTGACAAATAGACTAAAGATCGGCAGCAGTATCTTTCACTATACTATTCTGACGAAAATAAATGTTTAAAAGCTAGGCAAAAGTCGTTTTTGACATACTAATTACTAACATGGTTGTTTTCTGATATTTCTGGAAAAAAGTTTAGGGGTTATTTCCTTCTTGTTCAGATTACTTAAGATTCAGTACCGTGACATATGGTTTTTATTTCAAATGTGGTAAGCCAGTTTATGATGCTGAACATATATAGACTCTTGTAGGAAGTATTTCCTAGCATATGCCCTTAGCTCACCCGGAATTACTTGTACAAGAAATCCCCAGTAGTAACTTCACAATCTACAGACATGATACACCCCTAATAGCCGTGTAGTATCGTCATATGGGCCCCGTCAAGCGATTTTGGTACTTATCGCCTATGCGAGCAGCGAAGGTTCAGGCGAGCCTGCGCATCCGCGCAGTCTCGCCAGAACCTTCGCTGCTCGCTCATACAAGCAGTGAATCAAGAGGAACCTTCAGACAGAAAGCCATATCCCTGGCCCCTCTGAATGGCTGGGCATGCGCAGTTAAAATTTGTCATGACGGAATGCTCGAAGACCCAAATTCGCTTGGCGGGGCTCATATACTACGGACATCATATACGCCAATCGGTGCTCTTTTACCTGTCAAAGGGCTCTGAATAGACCCTTACCATTGGTCTATAGAAGAGTTCTTCAGTTGTACATTCATGCGAAGCAGACAAGGTATCCAGCCCATATGTCCTAGCGAGCGGGTGCGATAGTACTACAAGACAGACAGACGAACCGATAGGTAGATAGATAGATAGATAGATAGATAGATAGATAGATAGATAGATAGATAGATAGATAGATAGATAGATAGATAGATAGATAGATAGATACCCATCTAGGAGCTCTTCTACCGGTGTACAGGAGCTCTTCAGTAGTACTATCAAACACATTACAGTAAAACATTCACTAATGGCTACCTCTGTTAAGCAGCCACCTCTCTTCAGCAGTCACAATAATTCCTCCTATAGCATTTTACTATATATTTAACCTCTGCACAGCAGTCACCTCTCTCCTCCAGCCAGCAGCCACTTTTCCAAATCTAAATTCCCTCAATTAAAAACCAGAGTTGACTCAATAGCAAAAATTGGATGTAAAACTGCTGGTGTATTTATTTATTTCAAAATTTATTTTTCTCAAAACTACCATTGTGATATATGCATACATACAACATAAGCAAGTGAAAGAAACATAAATGATGGAGAGGTGTCAGATGACACCTCTCCATCATTAATGTTTCTTTTAGTACATCCATGTCGAGCTGTCTTCACCATTTTCGTCTGTCGATAATAAGCCATAAGTTTTCCAAGGATGACTGTTTAATGGAGGTTACACTGTATTTGCCCATCCCAGTGTTCTTCTATTCTTCAATGCTGCTACAGTACACAATCCCCTTACCGGTGCTTTACTACCTCTTTAAGTGTTTTCCCCAACATTTCCGAAACAGATACGACGGGCCTCATGAATATTCAAGATGCCGCAAGGGGCGCTTCTTTTCCAACTTCTCAAAGTTCATAAGCAGAAAAGCTCTTCGGTGCTAAAGTCCATGTAACTATCACTGACTTCTCGGAATAACTCTTTTTTATAGAAAAAAGCAACAGTGACTAAGGTCAGAGTGTTGCGAAAGAGGTTTATCTAAATTATTTGTCTAAATCGCGACGGAAGTAAGGGCGAGGATTGTGGCCACGTAAAATCGATTTAAGCCCCCAAGTGCAATTCGTTTCCGCTGACCGTTCCAAGGCGGTTCTTCTGTCGCGGTTTATTTTTGTGATGGTTTGTCTTTGGGTGTTTGTGTCGCTTATGTTATTTCATTTTGGATAGCCTATTGGCCATTTTGTGGGAAAGTAACTGTCCTTTTGGCTTTCCGCTGTTGGTGTTTCCACTAGGGTCTGTTATTTCATGTTTGTGTGTCTTTCTCTTTGGTGTCTCTGATGGGGGCTGTGGGTTGATTGTATCGATTCATGAGCATTGCCTCCAAATCTAATATTTTGAAATCATAGGCTGGGCTAGCAGACAGTATAGACCCAAACCAGACGCAACAGAACGCGGCGTCTAATCATGATCTACACTATGCCTAAAATTCAAAATTCTATGGTAAATTTAAGAGATTGAAACACAATCAGGTCTTTTTCTCTTAGCTTAACCACTTAACTTACAGAGATAGTTCTTAATTAAACGTGGATGAAAATCTGACTACTCGGAGAAAATCCACCTGACGTTCTGTTGCAGGACTGGGTATTCTGAAAAGATGAACCTTAAATTTGAGCTGGTTTACATTGATTTACATAGCCACTGCACACAAGTTGTCAGTCACATGAGTCTACAAAGAATAAAAGTGCTAAACACTGAAGGGACAACATAAAGCAATGTAAGCACTGGAGTCTCGGTTGACTTTAGAAACATGACTAGCAACTTCAAATAAAGAATTTTAACTATGACTGCTAAATAGAAAGATTCCATTTGGTGCAGAGGGGTTAATGGGTATGAACTGTAGCCTTATCAGTATTAGTACTGCCTAGTAATCTCATACCCGTGGTAGGTTAATATGTGGCACGGTCTCTGAATAACAATATTAATGAAATTATCTTTTGAGTTTTAAATATATTTTGACCGAGTCAACGGAACTAGAAGGCGGGTCTTTCTCATCATACAACAGCAGGGATCTTGGTTGTAAATGGTATCTGTATATCCCGGTTTGTCACCATAACGAAAACATGCCTATTAAATATATTGAAAAGCAACCAAAAAATGAAGAACAAAAGGAAAAAGAATCTGATTTTTTTCTCTTTTGAGCGAAAATATCAAGAATAGTGTTTGCCCCTGTGGACCCCGATCTTGCTATGTAAAAGTGGGGTTGGGGGTCAAAATTATAATGGCGTTTTTCGTGATGATTACAACCATATATAATCGTAATGAACAGCCTTTTGGATTATACTTTTGGTAAGTCAGAATATGAAATTATCTTTATACTAGTCGGGAATACGGTGTTCCGGTGACGTCGTTTCGGCATCGATGCGGTGTAAGAACGTTGCATTGGCGCTGATGCAATGTTGCTCAAGCGTCGTGACACAGTGTGGGAGTTGGTGGAATGTTTCTGGGACGCCATGTTCCCCGTATGTAGTTACATTCCATAATTAAGCAACCGACGTAATTTGTCTTCTTCCACTAGCAGCGGTCAGGACAATTTTTGATAACATCAACAACAAAATATAAATTGTTTTAATGTGAACACTTACATGCATACGATTATAGTATTTAATCTATGCAAATTTATCTATTCCGTTTCCCATTTATGTAACTATCAAGTGTATGTATATATTTGTGTGTCTGTTATGTGTAATTGTTCCGTTGAATTTACTGCTGCTGCACCACGGAGAAAACTGCTTACACCTTGCCATCTGTCGTACAGAGCTTCACACTAGAAGTCACCCTTCCGCATCTTCAAATTTTTTTCGTCATTTAACAGATTGTATAACATGATACCACTTGCTATTTATAGAATGCGGATAGCGTTGCACTATAGTCGTCAAGCAAAGACCAAATGTATTGAGCCTCTTAACTATTTTGATATCTTGATAATCATGTCACTGCTTTTTATATCAGGAATAGAGCGGAATCCTGGTCCATCATCGACTCCTTCCTCCTCTTCTGAAAGCTCTTTTACAAGCGTAGAAGACCAAATAATTAAAGACACATTTTCAGTTGTCCATTATAATGTTCAAAGCATCGTGTATAAGTTAGATCTACTTGAGGCTGAACTCCAAAACTTTGATGTTATATGTATTACTGAAACTTGGCTAGATCAAAGAACTTCGGATGACGTTTTAAATCTTAAAGGCTACAAATTATTTAGGCGTGACAGATTGGGAGAAAATTATGGCGGAATCTGCGTATATGTCAAAAACAATACCTACTCCTGCAGACGAAACGATCTTGAATTGCCAAATATAGAGTGTATTTGGATAAAAGTCATGGTAAATAGTAAGAAACAACTAATCGGTACGTTTTATCGTCCGCCTAATTCAACGAATGCCATATGGTCGTCGATTGAAGATTCTATTGGCCAGGCATTTGAAACAAATGTACGAAATATTCTAGTAACTGGAGATTACAACTTCGACATATTAAAACAATCTGCCAACAAAAAAGTAAAAGATATTTGTCAACAATTTAGCCTTCACCAGCTAATTAAGGAACCAACACATTACACAGAATCCTTCTCCTCAATAATAGATCTTTTTTAACTGGAAATAAAAATAATATATTATTAAGTGGTGTCGGCGAACCATTCCTTGGTCAGGACATAAGATATCATTGTCCTATATATTGTGTACCGACCTTCAAAAAAGCCACTACCCCAGTTTATACCCGGAAAATTTATTTATACAACCGAGGTAACTATGAAGCATTTTCAAATGACCTGGAGGTAACTGACT
The DNA here is from genome assembly GCA_963580285.1 of Lucinisca nassula. NCBI lineage: Eukaryota > Metazoa > Mollusca > Bivalvia > Lucinida > Lucinidae > Lucinisca > Lucinisca nassula. Next base: position 107,050,601 of record OY757022.1, read on the forward strand.
GGAGATCACTCGAAAATGACGATATCGATACCTATGCAGGAAATATTACAAATAAAATTTGTCTGCTGGCCAACAAGCATGTACCTTATAAAATTATAAAAATAAGACAGTCAGATCCCTCTTGGCTTTCAAACGATATAAAACGATTAATACGGAAAAAGAAACGCTTGTATGACAAATATAAGAGAACAAACCATATACACGACTTCGAAAATTACAAACATATTAGAAACAAATTAACCAACGAAATAAGGAAATCAAAAAGTGATGACATAAGGAAATTAGCCAATAAATTAGAGAATAATAACTTAGGCCCTAAAGATTGGTGGAAAACGTTAAAACAAATTATAAAGCCTGAACAGACATCCACAATCCCCCTACTCAAAAGAGGAAGTACAATATACTCTTCTGAATGTGAAAAAGCCGAAGCTCTAAATCAATAGTTTGCACAACAAACTGAGCTAGATGAAAGTAATGCATTCCTGCCTCATACAGCAAACGTACCCACTAATATACTTGAATCAATAGTTTCAACACCTGAAGAAGTTTTATCCATTCTCCGTGCCCTTCAAACTGGCAAAGCAGCAGGACCAGATTCTATTAACAATAAACTTCTCAAGGAACTTGCACAGCCACTTTCATCTCCCTTGTCCGATTTATTTAATTTTTCTATTTCTATGGGCCGGATTCCAGACATATGGAAACAAGCCAATGTAACGCCTATCTATAAGAAAAATGACCCTTCGGACGTAACTAACTAAAGGCCTATTTCTCTCTTGAGCTCTTGAGCACAATCGGAAAAGTTTTGGAAAAAATCATACACAAACATGTCTTCAATTTCTTTCGCGATCATCATATTATTACAGCAATGCAATCGGGTTTTATTCCAGGCGATTCAACAGTGAATCAATTAATAGTTATTTATAATACTTTTTGTAAAGCACTCGATGAAGGAAAAGAAGTCCGAGCCATATTCTGTGATATAAGCAAAGCCTTTGACAGGGTATGGCATAAAGGTTTGCTTTTTAAACTTGAAAGGGCTGGTATTACTGGATCTCTCTTACAGTGGTTCGCAAACTACCTAGATAACAGAAAGCAGAGAGTTGTTTTGCCGGGAGTCAGTTCTGAATGGGCATCTATTAAAGCCGGTGTTCCTCAAGGCTCTATTCTTGGTCCTCTTCTTTTTCTTTTATACATTAATGATATCGTTGAGGATATAAATTCATCTATTAGACTCTTTGCAGATGATTCTAGTCTTTACGTAATAGTAGAAAAGCCAGACCAAGCTGCTCATCAGCTGAATTCCGACCTTCTCAAAGTACACCAATTGGCAACAAAATGGTTAGTCACATTTAACCCAGCAAAGTCACTTTTTCACGAAAGCGCCATAAACCTTATCATCCCCCAGTTCTAATGAATAAAACACAAATTAACGAAGTAAGTTCACACAAACATCTTGGGTTAATCTTTACAAACGATTGTACATGGCACGAGCACTTGGAATATATCAAGTCAAAGGCGTGGATTCGTATTAATGTAATGCGAAAACACAAGTTTACCCTTGATAGGAAATCGCTACAGACTATCTATATCTCCTTTATAAGACCTCTTTTGGAATATGCAGACGTAGTCTGGGACAATTGCACCCATTATGAAGTTAACGAGCTTGAAAAAATCCAAAACGAAGCTGCGCGGATTGTCACAGGAGCAACTAAACTCGGGGTAGAATTAAAAAACTTTGACATTATTTGTCTAACAGAAACTTAGTTAAATCAGGGAGTGACAGATGATTTAGTCAATATAGAGGGATATAAACTTTATAGGCGTGACCGAGAAGGGGATAGCCATGGGTGTATATGTGTTTAAATAAAAACCAATGTATATTCACACCGAAGATTAGACCTCGAAATTCCAGATATAGAATGCATTTGGATGGAACTTAACATTCATAAAAAAAATTTTTGTTGGGTACATTTTACAGACCACCAAATTCTCCTGCTGCAACCCTGGCTTCCATAGAAGATTCCATTGGTCTTGCTTTTGACACAAATATTAGTAATATTTTTATAACAGGAGATTTTAACCTCGATATTTTGAAGCAAGCAACGGGTAATAAAATACGCGACATATGTCAACATTTCAACTTGGAGCAACTCATAACGGAATCGACACACAAAACGGAGAATTCGTCTTCCGCTATTGATCTGATACTTACTTCCGACAAAAATGCTGTACTTCTAAGCGGAGTTGGTGATCCCTTTCTCGACCAAAACATCAGATTTCACTGCCCAGTTTTTTTCGTTCTAAATTTTAAAAAATACATTACACGAGTCTTTCACCGGCATATTTGGCTCTTTGATCGTGGAGACTATCAATCTCTTTCGCAGGAGGTCGAACTGGAATGAGCTAAAGGACAATGACGTTGATACATATGCCAAAAACATTACTGAAAAAATTTCCAACCTGACTTCTAAACACATTCCTAACAAAACAGCAAAAATTCGTCAATCTGATCCTCCATGGCTAACTAATGAAATCAAGAAAATGATCCGTAAGAGAAAACGTATATACAACAAATTCAAAAAATCAAAAAGCACGGTAGATTTTCACAATTACAAACAAATACGAAATAAAATTATAGGAGAAATTCGTAAATCTAAGCAATTACAAACAGAAAAATTGGCAAACAAATTAAAGAACGAAGAAATCAAACAGAAAGACTGGTGGAGAACACTAAAACAGTTTATTAAAACCGATCAGTCGTCAACACTCCCGCCCCTTTACAAAGAAGATACTGTTCATTCAAAAGACGAAGACAAGGCTAATCTAATGAATGACTTCTTTATAGAACAAACAATGCTAGATGATGACAATGCCTCTCTACCCACTGATGTTCCTCAAGCTCAGAATTTTCTCAGCTTAATCTCAACCACTCCGGCAGAAGTTGAATTAATATAAAAGTCGTTGCAATTAGGTAAAGCAGCTGGTCCTGACTCAATCAACAACCGCATTCTTAAAGAACTAGCTGTTTCTCTATCTGAACCACTCAGTGATCTTTTCAACTTCTTTCTGAGAAAGGTTAAAGTCCCAAATACATGGAAAGAGGCAAACGTGACCCCAATCTTCAAAAAGGACGACCCTTCGATCATATCTAATTATAGACCAATTTCTCTCTTAAGTACTGTAGGCAAAGTCCTAGAAAAAATCGTTCATAAAGACCTTTTTAACTTTATTCGTGACTATAATATACTAACATCTCTTCAGTCAGGATTTATTCCTGGAGACTCAACTGTTAATCAATTAGTTCATATCTATAATACATTTTGCAAAGCTCTCGACGAAGGTAAAGAAGTACGTGCGGTCTTTTGCGACATTAGTAAAGCCTTTGACAGAGTATGGCATAAAGGTCTTCTATTCAAACTACACAGCATTGGTATTTCTGGCTCGCTACTGCAATGGTTTACAGATTACTTGAATAATAGACAACAAAGAGTAGTGCTACCTGGAGCTGCATCGTCTTGGTCTGTTATCAAGGCAGGAGTCCCACAAGGCTCCATCCTTGGCCCACTTCTGTTTCTGATTTATATTAATGACATAGTTGTAGATATACATTCTTCTATCAGGCTCTTTGCAGATGATACTAGTCTGTTCATAGTGGTGGAGAACCCCATGCAAGCGGCAGCCCAGATTAACTCTGACCTGGCTAAGAATAACTCATGGGCAACGAAATGGCTTGTGTCTTTCAATCCTGCGAAATCCGAGTCAATGATTTTTTCGCGAAAAATAAATAAACCCTATCATCCTCCTATATCAATGAACCAGCAAAACATTAACGAAGTACACTCTCACAGGCATTTAGGCCTAACTTTTTCGACCGATTGCACCTGGCACGACCATATAGACAACATCAAAACGAAAGCATGGTTTCGGATTAATATAATGCGCAAACTTAAATTCACACTCGATAATAAATCCTTACAAACAATATATATTTCTTTTATAAGGCCACTTCCTGAATATGCCGATGTTGTCTGGGACAATTGCACCCGATACGAGGCGAACGAATTAGAAAAAATTCAAAATGAAGCCGCACGAATCGTTACTGGAGCAACAAAACTTGTATCAATCAACTCCCTTCTCTATGATCTTGGATGGGAATCTCTGGAAGCTCGGAGGCAAAAACACAAACTTGTTCTTTATTACAAAATGCAGAATTTTCTCACACCCGAATACCTATCTTCACTAGTACCACTCACGGTAGGCAGTAGCACAGTTTACGAATTGCGAAACAATGCCAATCTACAGACTGTCAGAGCTAACTCGCAACTTTATTATACATCTTTTCTCCCTTCGGCGACTCGCAACTGGAACGACTTGCCAGATGACAAGAAAAATGCACCCTCATTAGCATCTTTCAAGTATAAACTACAGTCCAACGAAAGAAAACCACCGTTATATTTTTGTGCAGGCAAAAGATTTGGGCAAGTACATCATACGAGACTAAGACTTAATTGCAGCTCGTTACACGATCATCTCTTTCAAAAAAATATTCTAAATAACTCCTTATGTGCTTGTGGAGCGGTTGAGGACACGAATCATTATCTCATGGCATGTGAACAGTACACTGACATAAGACAGGACATGTTAAACATTGTCTCAGCTATTTGCCAACCTGCTTTAAACATCCTTCTGTGCGGCAGTACTGATCTCTCTGTGAATGATTACATACAAATATTCTTAGCAGTACAAGATTTTATTATTAAGTCTAAACGATTTTGTACTTCAAATTTATAAACACAGATTTCAAATGCCTTGCTGGTACTTATCACAGATGTACAAATATGTGTAGTTTTTTCTACACGGGCGCACATACATACATACATACATAAATATATACATGCACGTTCATATAAAAAAAGGTTGTGAAACACATCTACTAACTCGAGCCAAAGTTAAACAGCTACCGCGTCCAATCCAACCGACCATCAGTCTTTGTCTCACATCACGACTCGAAGAGCGCTACTGAGTTACTGTAATGTATTGTTTCTCTTGAGACAGCCCAAAATCACAAGACTTGATTCGTCAGTGCTAATTACCCTAAAATCCATTCCCCGTGGAGCCATATGCTTTATTTCACTACTATTCATTTTGTAACCAAAATGAAATTCAATTACAATATTTTTACAACAACTTGCAAATTCGAGCAAATTTGAAAGTTACAACTATAATTAGTACATTGATATTGTAATCGAGGGATACAGATTTGAATAAGTCAGATGACTTTTTTCTGAATCCCTTTGTATGATACTTGTATTCTGTGTCAACATTATCTGTGTATAAGATGTATGTATTATACAACGAAATAAAGTTTAAACCAACTAAACTTGTCTCTATCGATGCTCTACACACTGAAACTGGGTGGAAATCACTATCGTCCAGAAGGAAAAAGCATGAACTTCAGATGTTTTTTAAAATGAAAAATGGCCTAGCTCCTGAGTACCTTTCCTCTTTGGTACCGCCTTCAGTTGGTAATACCTCAGCCTATCAACTGCGTAATACATCAAACATTAGTGCTATACACACCAACTCACAACAATATTATAATTCTTTTCTACCATCTGTTATCAGAGACTGGAACGACCTCCCAAGCGAAGTAAGTGATTCTCCATCTAGCGATTCCTTCAAACGAAAGCTAAATACAAACCTAGAAATTCCTCCTAAATATTACCTTTGTGGATAAAGACTTGGACAAATTTATCATGCAAGACTTAGGACAAAATGTAGCTAGTTAAACCAGCATCTCTTCTTTAAAAATATTATTGATAACCCTCTGTGTGTTTGTTGCTCAAAAGAAGATACATACCACTTTATGTTAAATTGCAATCGTTACACCAACCAAAGACAAGATCTACTCGATAGAGTATCGGAGATTTGTCGCCCCACTCTTAATCTGCTGCTCTTTGGGAGTTCAGAGCTTTCTTTACACCAGAATAAACAGAACTTCCTTGCTGTGCAGGAATTTCTACTAAAGACAAAACGTTTCAAATAAACTGACGAATTTAGTTTAAACCCTACTTCAATTGTAGTATAATACATCCAATTAGGAAGGTACATAAGATGGATCTGTTGTTCTGCTCTGCTCGTGTTTCACACTTATTTAACATTTTTGATAGATACTAATGCTACAATGCAAATGTTCTAGAGGCTTAAATCTGACAAAGCACGTTTTGTCTTTGCTTGCATGTGCAAGGTCGTGAGTTGGTAAAACATAGTGTTGGAATAAGAACTTATCCACTCCCCGTGGAGCTTGCAGCAGATTATTTAGTTTCAAAGGAATGTTGACACACAAATCCATGAAACAAAGTACTTAGGGTCTTGTTTTCAGCTAAATCACGTATAACTTTTGTCTTCACTATAAGCAAGATGGGATACAGACTTTTCAAAAGTCGAACGACTTTCTTCTGAATCCCATTTGTGTAACATTGTAATTTTATAGGTTTTATGTGTTGAGTTTATATGTATTCGTTATATAAATAAAATAAAGTTTAAACTAAATAGAAATAACAACGTGTAAGTAACCAAATAAAAACAATATCCAAGAATCACTGCAATGTGCATGCTTTACATAAATTGAAAGGACAAGCATCTGTATATGTAGATTTTGATCAGTCTGATTTAGAAATATTGAATTTTAGCTTTCTTGTTCCATATAATAATACTGTCGCAAGGTGTAAATAGATTATAAACAGAACAGAATCCACCGCAATCAACCAATATTCATACATGCCAGAAATCACACGTATGCAGTCTTATGCACATACATGACCAAACATCACACTGGCATTACAAATATCAAACATCTGCGCTTTATGCACAGCATGACAAGATATCACTCTGGCACTGTAACAGCTGTAATAACTGTACCAGCATGACAATACATATATAATATAAATAATCACACATGTGCTACATAAAATATCACTCTGGCCAAATGTATGAACCAGCATGACAAATATTATACATCACACATGTACCTTTCTAGCACATACATGACAATGTCACGCTGGCGCCAGCCTGACAAAATTAACACAAATATCACTCTGATGTACTGCATACACCAGCCTGATAAAAATACAAAACTGATTTGAGGTAGAAACCGTTGTTGTCAAATGTGTTTTATTTATAGGTGGTATCTGATAGAGAAATAGACATATGAGAATTTTAGCATACACATCTTGAGTAAAGCTTGGAATATTGCGGAACAAATAACCAATTAAATATATCCATTATACTTACTGCTTTTGGATTCTACTGGAAATAATTAGTCTAATTATAAACTTTGACATGAAAGTGAACCTTTACCAAGAGACTTAATACTGAAATTTCATTTCCAGATATTCAAATTTTATTTTATTGTTTTTTACCAATTACCGAGCTCTCCAGATCTGACAGTTTATTAAAAAATATGATAAGAGAGCAACTGATATTTTCGTTGATGTTGAAATGATTTATATGGATGTCAAAAAGGAATGACAGAAGGGAGTAACCAATGAGGACAAGCCTGGACAGCGCAGCATGGTTCAAACAAATAATCCAGGTATCATACGAGGACTGTTCAAATATGAATGCAAGTAGAACGTTTTCTCATGCACTAATGCGAAAATCACCTGGAAATAAATATCACAGCGTAGAAAAACATTTTACCTATACATTGATACCAAACCTGTTAAAAGACGTCCACTTTAGCCATGTATATCGTTCGATAAACACTGTCTACTCTTGTATACTAACACAAAACATGGTTTGAAAAAGGTCAGAGTACGCCGTTGAAATACGGTCCTGTATTAAGAATCGTTGTATTCTTGGTATACGGTGCAAAGACATTTTTGATGAAATATTTTCGGTTAATGGGCATAATGAAATGTCATTTTCGGCATTTTTTCGTTGGATTAAGAAATTCAGCTGTGGGCTAGGCTCAACAGAAGATGCACCGCATGATCGTCGGTCGAAACGAGCAACATCTGCCAAGATGGTTGCTAGAGTGAAAGAAATAGTTGCTACCGATGCACGATACACCACTAGGTAAATAGCTGATATGGTTGGCATCTCATTAGGAGCAGCTCATACAATGCTGAAACGGGATTTGAAAATGAGAAAGATCTGTGCTAGATGGATTCCCCATCTGTTGACAGATGAGCAGAAAAAGACACGCTTTCAGTGCGCCAAGAAGTTGCTTAAAAAGTTTCCAAATTACAATGCACGGTCTTTCGCTAATGTCGTCACAGGTGACGAGACATGGGTTCACTTTTTTGAGCCAACACGAAAGATTCAGAACAAAATATGGGCAACAAAGTAATGCAAAAGACCATGCATTGCAAAGCGGACCATGAGCGTCAAGAAGGTAATGTAAGCCATATTCTTTTCAAATCAGGGCCCTGCTTTTCTGGTTGCTGTGCCTAAAGGCAAATCTGTAAATGTGAAGTTTTACAAGAACAAAGTTCTTCGAAAATTGAAGAAATATTTCAAAGAACGAAGACCCGCATTTGGTTTGGCCAATGTCAGATTGCTACATGACAATGCGTCATCGCACAAGGCGTTCATTGTGCAAGACTATCTGAAGCAGGAAAAGGTTGTTGAACTCCCTCACCCCCGTATTCCCCTGACCTTGCCCCGTGTAACTTTTCTTTGTTTCCGCGGCTGAAAAAATACCTTTCTGGTCGAAAATTTGTACAGCGCAAACACCTCGGTTCTGCTATATTCCAGTGTCTTCATAGTATACCTCGAAAAGACTACCAAAATGCATTCAATGATTGGATCAGAAGACTGAAAGTTTGTATATTGTTAAAAGGGAATACTTTGAGGGGACAAAATAAATGTTTCATCAAAATCTATCACGATATCATTTGTATGTGCTTAGTTGCATTCATATTTGAACAGTCCTCGTACACCATTCCCGCTCTCATATCAAATTCTGAGAAATGTTGACAGAACAAGTATGCAGTGGAGAGGTTCAAAACCTGAACCTTGACATACATACAACAATAGCATATATAAATCTTCAGAGTGTATAGTTCAGTACATGCCCGGAACACATATCACAGTGTAAATCATAGGTGACTCAGTGCACACTGGAATAACAGCATATATGTATGAACAGATATATTCAGAATTTTACATGGTAACTGAAATGTACAAATTAACATGCAGAAAGGGATAGAAATGTACAAGAGACAATGCACTATGTACTGTTGAGAGAAGAACCTACCGGAAACCTGACAATCCAAGCGACTTGTCATTTTCAGAGGAACTCCTGCCAAAGACACGTAGCAATTTTAGCTGCAACTATTTCTGATTTTTCGGCCAAGTCAAAACTATTTAGGTAATGTTGAGCCAGCCAGTCAACCAAACAGCACTTCTGCTGGGCAAGCTCAGACCTCTAACCAGTACAGTACAATTTTTTCAGCATTCGCAATATTCTTCATATTTGGACATATCAGCTGATCAACATACAAGCTATATCAGCCTCCACATCCACACACACTGAACGCTGCTTCCAAATAACCAAATAAATCTAATACAAAAATGCATAGGTGTGTCATACTATAACTATTTAGATATTGCATGCTAATTCCCAAGAATCCAAATATTCTGCATGTGTGGACACATCAGCTGATCAACATAGAAGCTTAATCAGCCTCCACATCCACACACACTGAACACTGCTTCCAAATAAACAAATAAAACTAATACAAAAAATACATAGGTGTGTCATACAATGACTTCTAGTTATTGCATGCTAATTGCTAAGATAGGTTAATAAAACAGTTCTACAGTATAAATTATATGCCTAAAGATTCAGCATTAAAGCTACAAATGCAAAGGGCACACACAGAGTTTATAATGTAAATTTACCATACAAAGTTCAGCAAGAAATATTCGAAAATTTTTATTAACTCGCAGTTTCAGGAAAGAATCCGATATACATTTTTACCATTCTTAAGAAGGATGCGTCATTCTACAGCAAATTCTAATATAGTGCGCCGATATAGGCAATGGAAAATAACTGTATTTTATTCTGCAAGGAATCACAGCTCGGAAGAGCGTGACGAGTGACGTCATTTAAAACTGTCAATTTATGACGTCACTAGTCGATTTGGAGTTAGACGATGTAACGTCATTTTCTCGCCTCAAAAACGTTAGAAAAAGGATATGAATGCATGTGTTTCAGTCGATAATTTTAGCGGGATTTATTCTAACAATGGCGAAAAGTTGTGGGATTTTCAAGGAAACAACAACATTATTGCCGATTTTCAGCGTGTTAGAATCGAAATAGATCAGCTCTAGTTTATGATTTGTTGAGTAATAAATCACAGTTTGTCGGTCAGTTGAAAGTAGACAAATCAAGCTCGCTACGCGCACGTGATTTGCTTACTTTACAGCTGACCTCCAAACTGTGATTTGTTACTCAACAAATCACCGTTAAAGCTCATCTATTTCTTAAATAAAGGTAAAGCACATAGCCATTGATATCGCCAAAAACCTCATTTTGATAAAATATCAAGGACAGATGCAAATTATTGGGGTATACCGAAAATATAGCAGTATACAATAAACACAGCCAGTTACATACAAATCTGATATCCAGGGGCCAGTTGTTCAAAGCATCGCTAGCTTAACGAGCTCGTTAGTGGTCATATTGTTAACTGTTCTAGCAAGTTTAATATTTAAATTTTTGGTATTTTTGCTGAAAAAATGTGAGCAGCTGCTCATAATATTTCAGCAAAAATTTTAGCATATTTGCCATAATAAAATGATCAAAGTTTTAACGATACGCTAACTAACGAAGTCGTTAGTTAGTTTTGAACAACTGGCACCAGATTATCAAACTATAACAAGACATTATGAAAACACGCCTATACAAATACATTGCAATCTTAACCGCCGAAAAAAAAACGGAAATTTTATGATGAAAAATTATTATATTTTGCTTATTTTTGCTAAAAATATATAGATTGTAGGTACTCATTAGAACCGCCTCATTGAGGCGGTTCTAACGAATACCCACAATCTATATTTTAGAGCAGAAATAAGCAAAATAATGTTTACCCCCGTAATCCCCGTTTTACTATATAAAAGAGGGGTTCAAGGGTGTCAAAATTATATAGGCGTGTTTTCGTGATCTAAACACCCAGGTTAGTCCTGTCTAGCAGGTATATAGAAGCCTCCGTGGTCGAGTGGTTACGCTACTCGCCTTGTAAACCAGGGATCGCAGGTTCGATCCCGGGCTTCTCCAGACTTTCGGATGAGTCTTTAAACCGAGGTCCCGTCTCCGTATGACCTTAGATGTTGGTGGGACGTAAAACTGAAACACTCACTCACTCTAGCAGGTATATAGAGAAATCCATTCAAAGCTACAGAGCTGCCAAAGTGACATAACCTTAGTTACATCTCAAACAATACATAAATGTATACTTTCTCCCCCTTTCATAATAAAAAGCTTTTTAAAAAGCAAAAAATGAGCATTATTCATAACAAAGGAGTGACAGAAGAGAAATGGCTATGAGAAAAGTACAAGCATAAAAATATAGGTTTTGTTTGTTTTGTTTGAGGTTTAACGTCCCCATCAACATTGCATAGGTCAATTTGAGACGTTGCTTCCAATTTTGTGGGACCTTTACCCGACATTGAGATAAAAATGGCATCGCAAACCCTGTCGCCCAATAAAACCAATAGGGTGTATAAGCATGGACGGTCCGAACCGCACCGCCTTGCCCGGGCAGGCGATTCCTGATCATTGCCTCCACTTCTATTTTTAGATCCCCTAAGCGGTTTACCAATACTAGTGTTCGGTTGGTTTCAGCTTTGCGTGGAAGCATTATGCAGCCCATCTATTTCTTAACCCTTCTCTTGCTGAATATTCATTTAAGCCACACCCATTTCTGTCTATCAACCAATCAAATTATTGCTACAAATTCACAAACAGCATGACAAACAGTGCAGATCCTGATCAGATGGCTTCTTTAGAAGCCATCTGATCTGGGTCTACACTGTTTGCAAAGATAGGGGTTGTTGTGAACAGCAAGATAAGGGTTAACGTTCCAATGGGCAGATAGATGAAAAAAAAAAATCAATTGGCGCTATGGCGACGAAAATATGTTTGCTTACGACAGGAAAGAAAATTGTCAATAGAAATCGACAACAAAAAACATCGACAGAAATATAAATCGTCGATAGTAATCGACGATATTAATCGACGAAAAAAAACGTCGACAAAATATAAACCCGAATAGAATGAAAAATACATTTTGGCAATCAACAAATACAGGTATTATGCCGAAAATGCCATCCAGAACGTTGAACATTATCACTACAGGTGACGGCAAAATTATACGTTCACAACGTGAAAGAAAGGGCCATAAATGAATCAATAACTGTATTGAAAATTCTCATTTGGGGAGGTAAACCGTCGGTTTTACGGTCGCAAATTACGTGCTAACGCGTCGCCGTAAAACGAAATTTCCGACCGTAAAACCTCCGATTTACCTCCCCAAATGAAAATTTGCAATACAGTTATCCCCTAAATAACCTTGAAATTTTCTGTTTAAACTTCCTTTCACGTATAAAAATATTTCTGACACTACTTTCGTTTTCAACAGTAAACAAACCTGACAATCTGAAAATAGCCGAAAGGGTGTATGGACGAAAGATAGCCGAAATGATGTATGGACGAAAGCAGAAAATAAACAAGTTTTCCCCTATTTATCAAAAAATTAGGTTTGCAATATGTAATTAAATATTATTTTCATGTTTTAGAACATTGTTATAAAGATTTTTAAATTTCAAAAACAGATGGCAAGGATTGAAATGGTCGTAATTTCTTCGACGGAACGCTGGTTTCCATCGAAGAAAATGCGAGAACATGGTTAAATGAAGATCTTACTTTATGCTACTTAACACATTATTCTAATTTAAATAATCCCGCGCCAATTAGTTTCATCGCATCGCCAAATGTTATAAACAAGATAAGTAAAATAACTTACCTGAATATATGCTCCCAGATCCCCGGCTCCGAGACACGTCTGTCCTGTTCGGAATCCGAGGTAAAAGAGGCCGAATAGCTGTCGATTGGCCAGACTGGGTTCGTCCGAGTGACGTCACTCAAGAGAGGCTCCTAGAGGGTAATAACATTATAAAAGTCTACAAGCGGAAAACTTTTCCACAAAATTGGCTGAACGGCTATCCAAAATAAAGAAAAAAATATTAGCAATACATCCGTTCAAAGATGAACAGTTACTATAACAACCATAAATCGCAACAGATCGACTTGCTTGGAACGGTCTGTAATTAGAGGTTTTCTACTTAGTGGTGGAAATGGGGGGGGGGGCTTAAATCAATGTCTTCCCAATTAGTTTCGTTGGGCGACAGGGCTTGAGATGTCATTTCATCTCAACGTCGGGTAAAAGTCCCACAAAATTAGAAGCAACGTTTCCAAAATGACCTATACAGTGTTGACTCGAACGTTGAACATCAAATCAAGCAAACGAATTCATCACGTGAACAAGTCCGTAAAATGAAGACCCCTCTAAACCCCACTTTATATAGAGAGACCTGGGGTTTACGGGGGTATACATTATCTTTCTTATTTTTGCTCCAAGACATAGGTTGTGGGTACTCGTTAGAACCGCCTCAACGAGGCGGTTCTAACGAGCACCCACAACCTATGTTTGTAGCATTTATAAGAAAAATATCACGAATTTTCATCAGAAAAGTAGCCATTTTGGAGATGTGAAAAAATGCACTATGTCTCACGGGTGTGTTATCGTAATTAAACCAGTTTTACGCAGCCACAATCCTCGCCATTGGTTATGTCGCAGTTGTCACACATATTTTGTTCAGCCCTCATGAAGGATTTCTAACAGGATGAGAGCCCCTTGCATCTGATCGGACTTTCTGTTCTGTCAGTATGAAGAAGCGTTGGCCCCTAAAATTAAGCAAGCATTTTTCAGAAGAAGAAACAGAAAAAAGGTAGACGAATGTAGTGTGCTTGTTTTATTAACATTTTTGGGTCGATTGTTTATCAATCGACCCAAATGTACCATACGGTAGAAAGTCGATTCTTGCAAATGTCCACGTGACCAACGCGGAGATAACCACATGACCATTATTGACCAATCAATGAAAAGCGCGCGAAAAGGCTCTCACGTGATATACACAAACGCCGATCACGTGATATATACAACGCCGAGCTCTCTTCCGTACGCCATATTTGTTTTCAGAGATTATCATCAATATTATCGTAACTATTTAATATAAATCCTTGAAGAAATGGTTCGTTCTTTATGAACTTGTTTTCCCTTTGCAGTCTTCTTCTCGAGCTGTACGGCCAGGTAAGAATGAAGTCTTAGTCAGCGTTTTTAAGCGAGGAATGCATCCGTGACCTAGTTCTTTGCATTTGGATCGGATTGTTTACTCTATTAATGCTGGAGTCCACGTGACTATCACTGATTTGTAGGAATCCACGCAGATTATTTATAGAATTTTATCGCAGTGAGGTCAGCGTGTTTACTTAAAAGGTTAACTGTAAAATCTGGGCTGGAATCATGTGTTGGGCTAGCCAAACAGTGTAGACCCAGATCAGACGCCGCAGAACGCGGCGTCTGATCAGGGTCTTCACTGCTTGCTTAGAGTATAGGGATTTTAGGATCAGTCACCGAAAAAACGCAGTGTCTGATCAGGGTCTACACGGTTTGCTTTCAGTAAAGGAGTTTAAGGGTTAAACGAAACAGTCCACGCTCAGGCCCATTTTTCCTAACTACACCCAGAGACAATCGACCCACCAGTACTCTCAGTGCTTTGATTGTTTATTTTACTAAATTCGCGATGCATTCTAACGCTGGTCGCCTATATAGCCAATGGATAAATCTGGTGATATATTGAGTGATAAATCACTGGGCGGAAGAGTGCGCCGCGAAGAGCCGCGTTTTCTTGAGTTTCATGACGTCATTCATTGTTGCGTTGACGTTTGGTTGTGTAATGTCGTTTTCTTGAATCAGAAATGTTATGAAAACAGGTAATCGCATGTAACACAGTCAGTTATATTGGCGGGATAACTTCACACAACGGTGGAAGGTAGGGAGAATCTGAAGGAATCAATAGCATTCTCATCGACTTTTAGTGTGTAGAATCGAAATAGATCAGCTCTAGTGTCGTGATTTATTGAGTGTTATATCATAGCTTGTCAGTCAGTTGCAAGTAGACAAAACACTCGCGCTACGCGCTCGTGATTTGATCTACATTACAACTACCTCTAAGCAGTGTTATAACACTCAATAGATCACTGCTAGAGCTGATCTATTTCTTAACCCTTGTCCTGCTGAATATTCATATATGCCACACCCACTACTGATTATCAACCAATCAGATTACTTAATGCAAATTATTGCAAAAAATTCTCAATCTAAATGACAAACAATGTAGATCCTGATCAGATGGCTTCTTCAGAAGCCATCTGATCTGGATCTACATTGTTTCAAAGATAAGGCACATCCGGGCTCAGCAGGACAAGGGTTAATTAGTTTCTAAGAAGAAGAATAACAATGACAGATTTTCTATACTGTTTTTTTTATTTTATTTTTTTTTTATTTTTATTTTTTTTGTTCTTCTTACGAGAAGATTAAGTTGATGATGGAGTTTCTTTAGCTCACCTGAACACCAAATGAAGTGATCATGGTAAGCTATTGTGATCAGTGAATGTCCGTCGTCCGTCGTCAACAATTTGCTTTGAAAGACTACTTATTAAACATTGGACCAATTGCATTTAAACTGCATAGAAATATTATCCAGGTAGCTGTCTACCAAAATAGTTTAACTCATTTGGCTTCGATGAACAAGATGGCCGCCAGGGCTTAAAAATATTAATTAACGACTGCTCCTCCCATATCTCTTCTCCAATTTCATTCAAACTTCATTGAAATATTGCTTAGATGGCATTCTAATAAAAAAGCTAAAAAATTTCTCCGATGAATAAGGTGGCCGACAGAGCTAATAATAGAAAATCAAAGCACTCAGAGTACTGTTGAATCGATCGTCTTTGAGTGTAGGTTGGGAAAATAGTCCTGAGCTGAGAATCGAACTGTTCGTTTGACTTTAAGCAAGCGAAGTAGAGCTGATCAGACATCGCGTTATGTGGCGTCTGATTATGTAGATTCTGTTTGCCAATGCCCAAGTGTATACGAGCACAGTCCACCCGCCCCCGCCCATCGAAGCTTGAATAAATAGATGGGCTGCATGATGCTTCCACGCAGAGCTGAAAGTCCGTAGCATTGGAAGTAACTTCTCAAAATGACCTATACAGTGTTGACGGGGACGTTAAACCTTGAATCAAACAAACGAGCATAGTCCAGAATGTTCTTCTTACGCTGGGCTCTGACGTCTTAGGGTAGTACTTGGATTTTGTTCAACAGAGTGGGGAGGGTGCAAATCTTTTGGAAATTATTCAGATTCATACAGTTTTTTCACCCTTTGTAAAATACCTGAAATGCGCATCCTCAACCCGCCCCTTTTCAGAGTCTGCGTACGGCCCTGAATCATGTTCAAAACTGTTGTTGCATACATATGGCGAACAGTACTGACCTGATCAGAAGCAATTGACTCTATATCCGATCTTGGTCTAAGCTGTATGTCTAATAACGGTACCACCTATAAAGTCTGGGCTACTCATTTTTGCACTTAAACACTTCAGGGTTCTAAAATTAAGTTCTTAGCAGGAGTGCGAAAAGTCTATTTTTACAAGACTTGGCATACATTTGTGTAACAGTTTTATAAATAGAATGTTCCGAAAGACGTCACGTGACATCGTCGCCTGTTTACCTTCTCCTAAACCCTTGGAGCGAATTTCGCCTAAATTTTACAGGACGGTTGCCTCGGTGCCTCTCTACCAAAATTCCTTAAAGCGTTCTGTTCCGACGAACTAGATTGCCACTAGAGCTAAATATATAAAAAAAATAATCTTTAAACGACTACTTCTCCAATACCCCTTAGCCATTTTCATTCAACCTTCATAGGAATGTTGATTTGGTGACCCTCTACTAAATTGATTCGCTCCGATACAAAAAGATGGCCACCAGAGCTAGACAAGAAAAACATCAATAATTTGCTTAAAATGCTTACTACGTCTGAAACCTTGGGTCATTTTCGGTTAATCTTCACAGGAATGTTTCCCATGTGGAGCTCTACCAAAATAGATTTAATCGTTGCGCTCCAATGAACAAGATGGCCGCCAGAGCTAAAAATGGGAAAATCTTTAAACTAACCCTAGGCCAATTCCATTCAAACGTCATAGGAATGTTGCTTAAGTGACCCTGTTGCAAGGTAGCTAAAATCGTTTTATTTAAATGAACAAAATGTCCAGCAGAGCTAAAACAGAAAAAAAGGTAATTTGCTTTAAACGCGAACAGCTCCTGAACTCTTGAGCCAATTTCACCTAAAAATCACAGGAATTTTTCCTAGGCGGCTCTTTACCAAACAAAGCTTAAATCGTTCCGCAACGATGAACAAGATGGCCGCAAGAGATACAAAAAAAAAAATAAATATAAAAAAAAAAAAAAAAAACAGAAAAAAAAATCTTTAAACGACTAGTTCTCCCATCCCTCTCAGCCGATCTGATTCAAACTTCATCACGTGAACACGTCCGTGAAATGAACACCCCCTTACACCCCATTTTATATAGAGAAAACTGGGGTTTACGGGGGTATTCATTAGTTTTCTTATTTTTACTCCAAGACATAGGTTGTGGGTACTCGTTAGAACCGCCTCAATGAGGCAGTTCTAACGAGCACCCACAACCTATGTTTGCAGTATGAATAAGAAAACAATTATGGATTTTCATCTGAAAAGTAGCCATTTTTGGGATGTGAAAAATGCACTATGTAACACGGGTGTGTTATCGTAATGTCAGGAATATTGCTGGGAGGACACATTGCTAAAATAGCTAAAATCGTTCCGCTTAGAAACAACATAGCCACTAGAGCTAAATATAGAAAAATCTTTCGACGACTACTCCTCCTATACACGTGGTCTAATTTCATTCAAACTTCACACGAATGTTTCTTACGGAACCCTATAGCAAAATAGTTAACATAATTCCTTGCAAATGAGCAAACTGGCCACATAAGCTAGAAATACAAAACGTCAATAATTTGCTTTAAATGCTAAATGTTGGTCCAATTTTGCTTAAACGTCACAGGAATGTTACCTGGGCAGATGCCTACTGTAATAAATAGTTAAACTTGTTCCGCTCAGATGAACAAGATGGCCATCATGTCTAAAAATAAAAAACACCTTTAAAAGACAACTTTTCCTTTATCCCTGTGCCAATTTCATTCGAACTTGAGAGAAAGGTTGCTTACGTGACCGTTCAGCAAAATTGCTAAGTAAACCTGGTTCCGCTCTGATGAGAAAAAAAAATGACAACATAGTTAAAAATAGAAAACAAAAACGTCAGCTTGAAATCAGGTCAGCGATTTAGGGCCATATTTGCCCTTTTGTTATTATCTCAAAACATAATGTCCTTCAATTGATACTCTTTCCATAACATTGATTTTTTTTCTTTTTCATGTATACAGCTAAATATGCTGTTAATCTACTTTTATGATATGTTTATTATTTTTCCTTGGAGTGTGTCTAAAGTAGTCGCAGATAAGATTGACTAGGCGGAGCTATTCAGGTGTTGTCAATATATGTCAAATGCGCTGAGTTCACCAGAAGATTCGGTAGAGAGCCTATCGCATGCTTTCTGCAAGCGGACCAAATGGCCAAATACGCCACAGCTTTGTTTGTGTTATAGTTGAATTCACACACTCGGGTGCCTTGGTTTACCTTTTTGTTAATAGAACATTTGTTTGTTTGTTTGATTTCAGGTTTAACGTCCCCGTCAACACTGTAAAAGTAATTTTGAGACGTTGCTTCCAATTTTGTGGGACTTTTACCCGACATTGAGATGAAATGACATCTCAAGCCCTGTCGCCCAATGAAACCAATAGGGTTTATTAGCATGGACGGTCCGCCTCGCACCGCGGTTCCTGGACAGGCTTAGATCCTCTAAGCGGTTTACCAGTACTAGTGTTCGGACCGGATTCAGCTCTGCGTTGAAGCATCATGCAGCCTATGGGGGGGGGGGGGGGGGTGGCAATTAATAGAACATTTCAAAGGCAGGTACAAACGATAGCTCCGCCTAGCCAATCTTATCTGCGACTACTACGAGCTCGTATTACATTAGTGAGATAACACGGTTAGCTTCAAACAGATAAGACCTAGGTCATTTTTGTCAATCGTTGTGACGACACAATAGCTCTGACTATAGTCACTGAGATCAATAGAAAAGTATTCGAGCCATCGTGCGTGCGTGCGTGCGTGTGTGTGTGTGAATTCGGTCGGGTTTAACGTCGCTTTCAACAATTTTTCAGTCATATCACGATGGTGTCTGGTTGCGACAGGGAGCTCAATGCTCACTTTTATAGTGCAGCCTCACTGAAGTATCATGTCCCAGACATATTACATGATACACACCCAGTCACATTATCCTGACACCGGGTCGACCAGTCCTAGCTCTACCCCATAAATCTGAGTGCCAAGCGAGGAGCAGCTAGTACCATTCTTAACGACTTTGGTATGTCGCGGCCTGGGATTGGACCCGTGACCTCCCGTTCCCCGGAGCGGACACTCTACCAACTGAGCTATCGGGGCCGGTCGAGCCATCGAAGTTCCATTGTATTACTGTGCATTATTTTACAATACAGTAAAAATCCTATATTAAGACCGCCTTTGGGACTGTTCAAACGTGGTCTTTAAGACCACTTATGAACAGTCCCAAAGGTGGTCCCTAACCAGAGGACATTGTGTTCAGAAAACACGAAGAAAGAATAACAGTACCCTACTAAATAAGGTTTTCAAAGCAGAATTAGTCTTCATTTTAGGTGGTCTTAATACGGGAGATTCACTTTACTTCCAAATGCGTAAAAAGTAAGAGCATGCATAATACCAACGGAAATGCTCTGACATTGGAGAACGAGGAATTAAGATAAATAATAATAATAATAAAGACTAAGATCCCAGATCGCGCCCGGTCCTCCAAAGGAGGCGAACTCGGACCTATGCCTCGCGAGGACATATATCCACTATATGTCTTTTACATTATGAATGTTTTCATATCTGTCAAACCTACAAATTTTATTCTGACTTCCCTCTCCCTTTCCCCGTCCCACTATACTTCATCGCCTATCGTGGCTTGAAGAAATAGATGGGCTGCATGATGCTTCCACGCAAAGCAGAAACCCACCCGCACACGAGTACTGGTGAACCGCTTAGAGGATCTAAGCCTGCCCAGGCAATGCGGTGCGAGTGGGCCCGCCCATGCTTATAAACCCTATTGGTTTCATTGGGCGGCAGGGCCTGAGATGTTATTTCATCTCAATGTCGGGTAAAAGTCCCACAAAATTGGAAGCAACGTCTCCAAAATGACCTTTACAGTATTGACGGGGACGTTAAACTTTAAATAAAAAAAAAAAACAAAAAAAAAACAAATATACTTCATCATTCAGTTCTCTGTTTCTCTTGTTTCACTGTAAAAAATTAATGGAAACATTACACCAAAACTGGTGGCAGCTGAGCTACCACCAGTTTTGGTGTAAGTTATCTCCAGTGTATGCTCGGTAACTTTTCGCCGAATAGCCGGATATTAATCCAGATAAATGGTGTAATTACGCGCCCGAAAATCTACGGAAAATTTACACTATAGTGTAACTGATCTTCATTACCGGGGTAAATGTGCCATCATTTTTTGAAGGAAACGTTTCTTCTGCCGTTGTAACATTACACCAATAATTAAGACTGGCTACACAGTGTACATTTGTGTATTGTATTTATTTATTTTTGTTTTTGATTGGTATAGAAGTTATCATACTCTGATACCCCTGTAATGTAAGAGCCTCCGTAAAATGCTGGTATAACAATCTGCACTTTCCATTAGATTTTGTATAAATTCTTTATTAAACAGAAATTGTGTTTATACTGAAATGGAGTTAATCTCATTTTAATCTTACTTAGCGGGATTTTCATAACACATGAAACAACCCTATTATCAATATTAATAATTAAATAATTTGTATGATATTTATGCCGTTTTGAGCTAAATGACACGAACGAGGAACAAAATAACATGTCGTATATATAACGCATCGTATACGACTAGTTACACGATTCGAAAAAAAACGTTAACTTAGGTTACGATGAAACAAAACACCAGTATTGGTGCAGCAAAGCACCGATAGGCTGGACAGATAACACTTTCAAATTGTAATTACTTTTTTTAACACTAAATATAACATTATATTATCCATCATTTGAAGAAATGTTACACCAATATTTAGTTACACTGAAAAAGTGCAATGTTCACAGTTACACCACCCTTCAAAAAAGTTACCCTGTAGTATGACTAAAATTACCCTATTCAGTAGCAAACGTTACACCGTAAATAGTGTAATAATTTCAAACACCAATTGATATGAAACGTAACACTTGTTTTACAGAATCGTTACACCAAACACCAAATTTGCAGACCTACACCAAATTTGGAGTAAACTATACAAGTTATCAGTGTATTGTTACTCAAAGTTACATTTTACACCCAAAATGGTGTATGGTTCGAATTCACACGAGTTTTAGTGTAAACTTTACTCTGCCTTTAGGTATAATTAACACCAATTTTTTACAGTGTTGTTTGTTTTTCTACTCTATTCCTCTCTTCACTTCTATGCTATGCCATACACCAACGTTTATATATGTTTTCTGGATGTTTTCTCATAGGTCATACTTTGACCTGAGATGTAATAAAAGTTGAAGAAGTTATAGTTGTAATAAAATTGATGACAACCCTTCAGCATTAAGTCAAGGAGATATACATGGACCTTTTATAGCCATTAACAATTATTGCATATGAAAAAGATGAGCTATATGACGCCATGTTTTTTTCTGAAGAAGCCGTGATAGCTATTTTGTTTTAGATTGTGTTTCATACTTCGACCATGCATTACGAAAACACGCCTATACAAATACATTGTAAACTTTACCGCCGGAAAAAACGAAAATTTTAAGATGAAAAATTGTGATATTTTTCTTATTATTGCTCAAAATATAGATTGTGGGCACTCGTTAGAACCGCCTCATCGAGGCAGTTCTAACGAGTACCCACAATCTATATTTTAGAACAGAAATAAGAAAAATAAGGTTTTCTCCTGTAAACCCCAGTTTTGATCTATAAAAGTGGGGTTCAAGGGGGTCAAAATTATATAGGCGTGTTTTCGTGATGGGTGTAGATTATATTTTCCTGTCCTTTGGCATCAATGATTGCATTGTGGAATTTTGAAAATATCTTAGGATCACTAATGAAGCCTAATTGGACGCCACAAGCTATAACGGTCCATAAAAACTTGTACACTCCATATATTTCAGTTGTGTTTTTTTCCTTGCACCCCGTAACGAAAACACGCCTATACAAATACATTGTAACCTTTATTGCCGAAAAAATGAACATTTAAAGATGAAACATTGTGATATTTTTCTTATTTCTGCTCAAAATATAGATTGTGGATACTCGTTAGAACCGCCTCATCGAAGCGGTATCTATCGAGTACCCACAATCTATATTTAAGAGTTTAAGGTTTACCCCATGCAAACCCCGGTTTAACTATATAAAAGTAGGGTTCGAGGGGGTCAAAATCATACAGGCGTGTTTTCCTGATGCAAAGTATAACCATTTCATAAAACATATTTGACGTCACTACAGCTGGTGTGAAGTGGATATACGGCGGCCATAAAAAGTCTCCCTGCGTAAATTATATTTTCTTGTCCTTTTGGATCATAGTTACGATTGTGATATTTCGAAAATATCTAAGGGTCACTGATAAGGCCTTATTGGCGAAACTAGCTAGTCTGACCCAGAAAAACTTGTACACTCCATCCTTGTATACCTTGCTTCCAAAGTATAACACTTTCATAAAACATATTTGACGTCACTACAGCTTGTGTGAAGTGAATATACGGCGGCCATAAAAAGTCTCCTTGCTTTTCTATATTTTCTTGTCCCTTTGAATCATTGATTCAATCACGAAAACACGCCTATATAATTTTGAACCCCTTGAACCCCACTTTTATATAGTAAAACTCGGGTTTCCAGGGGTATACCTTATTTTTCTTATTTCTGCTCTAAAATATAGATTGTGGGTACTCGTTAGAACCGCCTCGATGAGGCGGTTCAAGCGAGTACCCGCAATCTATATTTTGAGCAGAAATAAGAAAAGTATCACAAGTTTTCATCTTAAACTTTTCATGTTTTCGGCGATAAAGATGGCAATGTATTTGTATAGGCGTGTTTGCGTAATACTTTGTGATATTTTGAAAATATCTGAGGGTCACTGATGAGGCCTTATTGGCGAAACTAGCCAGTCTGACCCAGAAAATCTTGTACACTCCATCCTTGTATACCTTGCTTCCAAAGTATAACCCTTTCATAAAACATATTTGACGTCACTACAGCTTGTGTGAAGTGAATATACGGCGGCCATAAAAAGTCTCCTTGCTTTTCTATATTTTCTTGTCCCTTTGAATCATTGATTCAATCACGAAAACACGCCTATATAATTTTGAACCCCTTGAACCCCACTTTTATATAGTAAAACTCGGGTTTCCAGGGGTATACCTTATTTTTCTTATTTCTGCTCTAAAATATAGATTGTGGGTACTCGTTAGAACCGCCTCGATGAGGCGGTTCAAGCGAGTACCCGCAATCTATATTTTGAGCAGAAATAAGAAAAATATCACAAGTTTTCATCTTAAAATTTTCATGTTTACGGCGATAAAGATGGCAATGTATTTGTATAGGCGTGTTTGCGTAATACTTTGTGATATTTTGAAAATATCTGAGGGTCACTGATGAGGCCTTATTGGCGAAACTAGCTAGTCTGACCCAGAAAAACTTGTACACTCCATCCTTGTATACCTTGCTTCCAAAGTATAACCTTTCACATTACGAAAACATGCCTATACAAATACATTGCCACCTTTATCGCCGAATAAATGAAAATTTCATGATGAAAAAAATGTGATATTTTTCTTATTTCTGCTCAAAATATAGATTGCGGGCACTCGTTAGAACCGCCCCATCAAGGCGGTTCTAACGAGTACCATCAATCTATATTTTCGAGAAGAAATAAGCAAAATAAGGTATACTCCCGGAAACCCCAGTTTTACTATATAAAAGTGGGGTTCAGTGGGGTCAAAATTATATAGGCGTGTTTTCGTGATGATCAAACATATTTGACATCACTGCAGCTGATGTTAAGTGAATATGGTCACTGATGAAGCCTTATTGGCGTAACTAGCCAGTGCACTCCATAGTTTTCAGTTCTGTGGTGCATTCCTTGCTTCAAAAGGATACGCCTTCCATAGAACTGCACATTGGAGTGGTGTCTAACAAATACCCATCGTCTACGTTTTGAAGCAAATCAAAGAAACTACACTCCCCTAGACTCATGTACATGTAAGAAGCTTCCTTATCAGGAAAACACGCCTATATAATTCTGACCCCCTTAAACTCCACTTTTGTCTAGTAAAACTTGGGTTTACAAGGTGTGTGTGTTGGGGGGGGGGGGGGGTAAACCTTATTTTTCTTATTGTGTTCTAAAAGATTGAGATTATTCGTTAGAACCGCCTCATCAAGGCTGTTCTAACGAATGCCCGCAATCTATATTTCTGAGCAGAAATAAGAAAAATATCACAATTTTGCATCTTAAGTTTTTCTCTTTATTTAGGCGGGGTGGGGGCGACGGTAAAATTTACAATGTATTTGTATAGGTGTGTTTTCGTAATGCCTTTTCCTCAATACATTACGATAACACACCCGTGCGACATAGTGAATTTTTTCACATCTCCAAAATGGCCATTTTCTGATGAAATTCCTTGATATTTTTCTTATAAATACGGCAAACATAGGTTGTGGGTGCTCGTTAGAACCGCCTCATTGAGGCGGTTCTAACGAGTACCCACAACCTATGTCTTGGAGCAAAAATAAGAAAAATAATGTATACCCCCCTACACCCCATTTTTCTCTATATAAAGTGGGGTGTAGGGGGGTCTTCGTTTCACGGACTTGTTCACGTGATGATGAGCATTGTCAACCAAAAACGTGCAGTCGAACATGTGCGCAAAATCAGTCTGCGCACACACTCATTTATTTTGATAGTCTTCTCTGTGTTTACGAAAGCACTCAAATACAAATACATTGTAAAGTTTACCTCCGAAAAATCGATTTTTTAGGTGGTTTTGAGGCGGTTCTAACGAGTACCCACAATCTATATTTTAGAGCAGAAATAAGAAAAATAAGGTTCACCCCTGTAAACCCCAGTTTTACCATCACGAAAACACGCATATATAATACTGGCCCCTTGAACCCCATTTTTATGTGGTAAAACTGGGGTTTACAGGGGTTAACCTTATTTTCCTTATTTCTGCTTTAAAATATACATTGTGGGTACTCGCTAGAATCGCCTTTTGAGAAGAAATAAGAAAGATATCACATTTTTTTTCATCTTAAAATTTCCTCTTTTTTTTTCGGCGATAAAGATTACACCGTATTTGTTTAGGCGTGTTTTCGTAATGTATATAAAAGTGGGGTTCAAAGGGGTCAGCGGCACCCGCTCATCGGGGCTTGAAGAAATATATGGGCTGCATGATGCTTCCACGCAGAGCTGTAACCGACCCGCACACGAGTACTGGTAAACCGCTTAGAGGATCTAAGCCTGCCCAGGAACCACGGTGCGGGGCCTTTAACCCCTATTTGTTTCATTGGGCGATAGGGCTTGAGATGTCATTTCATCTCAATGTCGAGTTAACGTCCCACAAAATTGGAACCAACGTATCCAATATGACCTTTGCAGTTTTGATGGGGACGTTAAACTTCAAATCAAAAATCAAGGGGGTCAAAATTTTTATGTTTTCGTGATGAGGAGGAAACGTTGGGCTAAAAGGCATCCATAAAGTGCACTGCCGTCACGAAAACACGTCTATACAAATATTTTGTACACTTTGTCACCGAAAAAACGAAAATTATAAGATGTAAAAATTTCTGATATTTTTCTTATTTCTGCACAAAATAGAGATCTCCGATCTTCCATGGAAAAAAGATCATTACGAAAACATGCCAATACAACCATTACGATAACACGCCCGTATGGCATAGTGCATTTTTTCACATCTCCAAAATGGCTACTTTTCTGAGTAAAATATGCGATATTTTTCTTATAAATACTACAAACATAGGTTGTGGGTGCTCGTTAGAACCGCCTCATTGAGGCGGTTCTAACGAGTACCCACAACCTATGTCTTGGAGTAAAAATAAGAAAAATAATGTTTACCCCCTTAAACCCCAATTTTCTCTATATAAAGTGGGGTTTTGGGGGGTGTTCATTTCACGGACTTGTTCACGTGATGAACATTGTAAATTTTGACCGTCCAAAAAAAACGAAGATTTTAAGATGAAAAAGTGTGATATTTTTCTTATTTCTGCTCAAAATATAGATTGAGGGTACAAGTTAGAACTGTCTCGATACCGCCTCATCGAGGTGGCTCTAACGAGTACCCACAATCCATATTTTATAGCAGAAATAAGAAATATTAGGTTTTCCTGTGTAAACCCCAATTTTTCTATAAAAAAGTGGGGTTAAAGGGGGCCCAGAAGTATATAGGCGTGTTTTCTTGATGTTGAGACTCATTCACAAGAACGTTATAAACATACGTGTTACATGTAATATAAATACTGGAATCAATCTGTATAAATGACATTTTGCAGGTGAAAAAAGTGCATTTTTTCTTATTTATGCCCCAAATATAGATTGTAGGTGCACGTAAGAATCGCCTCATCGATCGAGACGGTTTTTAGAGTTATCGGTATCACTTTTTCTAAGTTTTATAAACGTCATTCCGATCCAGTTTCAAATACAAGGTTGGACTTAAATCTCTTCTGCAGCAATGCCTGTCGGAACCCGAATTTCATGGTGATATTAATTTTCTCTCACATCACGTGAACAAGTCCGTGAAATAAACACCCCCCTAAACCCCACTTTATATACAGAAAATGGGGGTTTACAGGGGTAACATTATTTTTCTTATTTCTGCTCCAAGACATAGGTTGTGGGTACTCGTTAGAACCGTCTCAATGAGACGGTTCTAACGAGCACCCACAACCTATGTTTGAAGTATAAATAAGAAAAATATCAGGGATTTTCATCAGAAAAGTAGCCATTTTGGAGATGTGAAAAATGCACGGGTGTGTTATCGTAATGAAATGGTTTCAAGCGTTGCCTTATTGACATGATTATATTTGTATTTTGTAGGAGATTCAGTACCCCCTCCGGATTGTTATGATACTTGTACATGCGAGAGTGATACCATTGTTTGGTGCTTTCACGTACCTTGTGAAGGGTTGAATTGTGCTGCGGAAGATAGGGTTACACTACCTGGCGCTTGCTGCGAGACATGCCCTGAGGATGCGCCAATTGTGTGTTTTGATTACTCTGGCGAGATTCCATACAATGTTGGTAATTATTATTATTGACTATCCTGTATTGATTGGAGGTCATCCGTATTAACACCAGGTCAATCAATTTTAACTGAGGTCAAGTGAGGTAAAAAAAACCAATAATCATTTTTTTTTATTGTGTCAATTAATAAAATTGTCATTAATCAATTGTTTGTTTTGTTTGATTTGAGGTTTAACGTCCCCGTCAATACTGTAAAGGTCATTTTGGAGACGTTGCTTCCATTTTTGTGGGACTTTTACCCGACATTGAGATGAAATGACATCTCAAGCCCTATCGCCCGATGAAACCAATAGGGTTTATTAGCATGTTCCTGGATAGGCTTAGATCCTCTAAGCGGTTTACCAGTACTAGTGTGCGGGCCGGATTCAGCTCTGCGTGGAAGCATCATCCCTGTCAGCAAACAACAGCGGGCCAACGTCGGGCCGATAGCGGTTCGACGTTGCCACGTCGTACCGCTATCGGCCCGACGATGGCCCGGCATTCTTTGCTGGCTGGGATGCAGCCCATATATTTCTTCAAGCCGCCTGTTAATCAAGTAATTTCGTATTGACCCAGGTACAGGTCCTCGATCAGCTGCATTGGCCCACGGCCTTCGGCCTCGGGCCAATGCAACAGACCTCGGACCTGTACCAGGGCCAATACGAAATTACTTGATTAATAACATTATACTACCATTACGAAAACACGCCTATACAAATACATTGTAAATGTTACCGCCGAAGAAAATTAAGATGAAAAATTGTGATAATTTTCTTATTTCTGCTCAAAATATAGATTGTGGGTACTCGTTAGAATCGCCTCATCGAGTACCTACTATCTAGATTTTAGAGCAGAACTAAGAAAAATAAGGTTTACCCCTGTTAACCCCAGTTTTACTATATAAAAAGGGGTTCAAGGTTATGATAACAGATCCGTGCGACAGTGCATTTATTACATCTCCAAAATGGCTACTTTTCTAATGAAAATCCGTGATATTTTTCTTATAAATGCTCAAAAAATAGGATGTGGGTGCTCGTTAGAACCGTCTCATTGAGGCGGTTCTAGCGAGTACCCAGAACCTATGTCTTGGAACAGAAATAAGAAATAATGTATACCCCCGTAAACCCCAGTTTTCTCTTTATGAAGTGGGGTTTAAATGTGTGTGTTTGTGGGGGGGGGGGGGTCTTCATTTCACGGACTTGTTAGCGTGATGTCTTTCTCTCTCAAAAACATGTATTACAGTCAATATTGTCGGCATGTTTTCTTCTGACAATGACAAAAGTTTGGGAGAATTTGAAAGAAGAAATAATATAAACGTCGGTTTTAGTGTGATAAAATTCAGAAAGATCATGTCTAGTGTTTGAATTGTTGAGTGTATAAGTAAAACCTCAACAAATGGTCACCTCTATTTAGCAGCCACCTCCCTTCAACAGCCAGAATAATTCCTCCCATAGCATTTTACTATATATTTAACCTCTGCTCAGCAGCCACCTCTCTCCTCCAGCCAGCAGCCACTTTACCGAATCTGAATTCCCTCTATTAAACAGCCAGAGTTAACTCAATAGCAAAACCTCGGATGTAAAAATAGGAATTTCTCTTCTGGTGTATTTATTTCAAAATTTATTTTTCTCATAACTACCAGTGCGATGCATAAACACAATAAAAGCAAGTGAAAAGAAACATAATTCTAACACAGCGCGCCTATATTTATAGGCAATGGAAAATAACTGTGTTTTATTCTGCAACAAATCACAGCTCGGAAGAGCGTGACGTGTGACGTCATTAAAAACTGCAAATTTATGACGTCACTAGTCGATTTCCTTGACGTTAGACGGTGTAACGTCATATTCTTGCATAGAAAACGTTAGAAAAGGATATAAATGAATGTGTTTCAGTCGATAATTTAGTGGGATTTCTTCTAACAATGGCGAAAAGATGTGAGATATGGAAGGTAACAACAGCATTATTGCCGATTTTCAGCCTGTTAGAATCGAAATAGATCAGCTCTAGTTTGTGATTTGTTGAGTAATAAATCACAGTTTGTCGGTCAGTTGTAAGTAGACAAATCACGCGCGCTACGCGCTCGTGATTTGTCTACTTTACAACTGACCTCCAAGCTGTGATTTATTACTCAACAAATCACATTTAGAGCTGATCTATTTCTTAAACACAATAAAAGCAAGTGAAAAGAAACATAAATGATGGATGACACCTCTCCATCATTTATATTTCTTTTAGTACATCCATGTTGAGCTGTCTTCAATAATCACTATTTTTTGTCTGTCGAAAACAAGCCATACATCATCTCAGATATTTCCCTCTGTTGAATAGCCACCTCCCTTCAACAGCCAGTTTTTTAGTTTTCCCAGAATGGCTGTTTAATGGAGGTTACACTGTAGATCCTTTCTAGTGTGTGAACTGCTGACTAATAAATCACAGTTTATCGATCAGCTGTATGTAGACTAATCACTTGCATTTGAACTAATTTTCAACTGTCCTCGAAACTCTAAGGTGTTTCTCATCAATTCACTGCCTGTGCTGATCTATTTCTTAACCAAATGGAAAGCGGCCCCCGCCCCTCGGGGCTTGAAGAAATATATGGGCTGCATGATGCTTCCACGCAGACCCGCACACGAGTACTGGTAAACCGCTTAGAGGATCTAAGCCTGCCCAGGCAAAACGGTGCGAGTCGGACCGTCCATGCTTATAAACCCTATTGGTTTCATTGGGCGACAGGGCTTGAGATGTCATTTCATCTCAATATCGGGTAAAAGTCCCACAAAATTGGAAGCAACGTCTCCAAAATGACCTTTACAGTGTTGACGGTGACGTTAAACCTAAAATCAAACAAACAACCAAATGTAACACAGTGAAGTAGCAAGATGAAAATTATTGTTTAGCATAGGAGGAAATATCTAATGCAAATTCATTCTCTTTGCGTGAGAACGGGATTAGTGGATCACTCTTTATTCATCGCGAAAACATGCCTATATAATTCTGACCCCCATTGAACCCCACTATTATATAGTAAAACTGGGGTTTACAGGGGGAAACCTAATTTTTCTCATTTCTGCTCAAAATATAGATTGTGGGTACACGTTAGAACCGCCTCATCGAGGCGGTTCTAACGTGTACCCACAATCTATATTTTGAGCAGAAATAAGAAAAATATCGCAATTTTTCATGTAAAAAATTTCGTTTTTTCCGGCTGTTAAATTTACAATGTATTTGTATAGGCCGTGTTTTCGTAATGGTTGTGAGCCCAGCGTAGCAGAAAGAATCAAAGCACTGAGAGTGCTGATGGAGCGTAGCTTTGAAAATTTGATTTAGCGTCTGATTGGTATTTTAATTAAGGCTCAAATTGATCCAATTCACATAGCAGTTTGAAGCTATTCTGGGCCAGAAGTCGTGTTAAAGCAACAAGACCTATATTGAAATTAACTCACGCTAAGGTGTAGACCCCGCAACAACCATCACGAAAACACGCCTGTACAAATACATTGTCAATTGTTCGGAAAAAAAAAATGGAAATTTTAAGATACAAAAAAGTTATATTTTCTTATCTCTGCTCAAAACATTGATTGCGGGGACTTGATTGAACCGCCTTGACGAGGCAGTTTTATCAAGTACCTACAATCAAAATGCATTCAATGATTGGATCAGAAGACTGAAAGTTTGTATATCTGTTAAAGGGGAATACTTTAGTTTAGTTTATACTAATTTATTTTAGTTCGATTGCGATGAAAGCTTCAGGCTTATTGAATCGCTCTCGAACACTCATTCCGGATGTTTTCACGCGCGCGCGAGAGAGGCAGTGACTATTACAACACTGCTACCCATTTACACCTGGGTGGAGTGGGGCAGTGTCATTACGTGTCTTGCCCAAGGACACACCTCGATACCGGTGGCCGGATTCGAACGCACAACCTTTCGATCATGAGTCGAACGCGCTAACCACTGCGCTATCGAGGCTGACATACTTTGAGGGGACAAAATAATTTTTTCATCGAAATCTATCACGGAATCATTTTTATGTGCTTAGTTTCATTCATATTTGAACAGTTCCCGTATCTTTAATTTTTGCAGTATAAATTTCTAATTTTTCAAATACTAAGACTGACTTGTCAGGTGGGACATGTATCTTAGCTGATTTGATTGCCACTTTTTGTATTATATTCAATCTTGCAAGTCTCGCTTCTTTGGACATCTCCTTCCTGGTGCCCGGGGCTTCCGTGGAGTGTGGGCCATGTTTGCTGATGTTGGCTCGGTGGGGGACGCCTATAAGTTCGCGGGTAGAGCGTCTCTTGCCTGATGCCTCCAGTTGATCTGTCTCATGAGCTACGTCGGTCGGTGTGTGCTCGGCGGGGGATGGGCTGTGTTTGCCGGGTCTTGCCCGTCACCCGTTTCGGTTTCAAACCTTTGGGGTTGAGACACACTGATGAAGATTCAATATCAGAAAGGCCTCCGTGTCACTAAATTTTGGTATAGTTACGCTTTAATTGGAATTGTTACCATGCATTTTGCGTCTATTTTCAACAGAGTTATGGCTCTTGAATGACATCAAAAATTCGTTTCCGCTCAATATATTGAGGAAGAATTGATGGGTTTGGATCAAAGTTTGTTTGTGAATTTATGTTGACAAGATAAGACTTGGGATTGTTACACGGTCGTTTGTGTCAATTTTCAGCAGAGTTATGACCGTTGAATGATGTCGAGTATTTGTTTCCGCTCAATATTTTGGGAAAGAAATGCTGGATTTTGATCAAATTCGATATGTGGATTTATGTTGGCAGGGTGTAGCTTTGGACTGTTCGACAGCTTTTTGCATAAATTTTCGGCAGAGTGATGGCCTCTTGAATGAACTAAAAAAAAATCATTTTCGTCCAACAACTTGAGGAAAAAATGATGGATTTTGTCCAAATTTGAAATATGACATTACGTTAGCAAGATATAGCCTGGGACTGTAACACGGCTTTTTGCATCAATTTTCAGCAGCTATAGCCCTTAAATGATCTCAAAAATTCATTATTGCTGAATATCTGCAGAAATAAGTGATGAGTTTTGATCAAATTAGTATGTTGACAAGATACACATCAGGATTGTTACACGGCATTTTGTATCAATTTTCAGCAGAGCCATGGCCCTTGAATGATATCAAAAAGTTTTTTTTTCGCTCAGTATCTTGGTGTGTGAATTTATGTTGGCAAGATATTACTTGGGACTATTACACGGTATTTTCATCAATTTTCACCAGAATTGAACTGTTGCGGGGTGGGGGAAGGTATTTAGAAAGCCCTGCGTTACTGACATCTAGTTTGTCTACAGACCATAAACCATGGCTGACAAAGATTTTTCAGGAATAGGCAAAATAGCAAGTACCTAAACACCCGGTCCTTTTCTTTTGTACCGTATCATTTTCGTTTCATGTTTTTAGCTATCAGAAAATTGGTCCTAGCAGCTTCACAAGCTCTTTGAATAAGTTCTGAACAGTTACATGTAGATCCTTTGGAAGCAAAGAATACACCAGATAAACGAAACTAGCTGACTCAGTTTTATTGGGTCTGTTCATGACCAGTACTGAAATGTGCTACACCGGCCACGCCCCCTAGCACCGGCTTAAGCAGAACTCTATTTTCAAAATGATTCTAAATGAACTCAATGATCCCAAAGGACCAGAAAATATAATCTGCACTATGATGGATGTACGGGGAGACTTTTTACGGCCGCCACACGGCACAGCACCAGCTGCAGTGAAGATAAATAAGTTCTGAATAGCTAGATCCTTTGGAAGCAAAGAATACACCAAATAAACGAAACTAGCAGACTCGGGTTTATTGGGTCTGTTCATGACCAGTAATGCAATGTGCAACACCGATCACGCCCTCTAGCACAGGCTTAAGCAAGACTCTATTTTAAAGACTATTTTTGAAGTCAGACACATAATGAAATAAGCTTTCGGAAGAGTCATCATTTTAGAAGTTTCAAAGGATCAAGAACAGTATGTCCAAAAACTAATTCAACTGGACTGGCGCCAAGAGATTCTTGCACAGATGCTCTAACAACAAATAAAAGCAAATCAATGCCTTCATCCAAATCCTCCTCTGTATCCAAGCAATAAGATCTTATTTGTTTGATGGAAACCTTCAAGGGTCCTTCTGGGCTTTCGTAAGTTGTGATGGAGATAACCACGTTTTTTTTTTTTTTGTTTTTCATCACGAAAACATTCCTTTTAAACTCCACTTTGAACCACATAAACTCCACTTTCACATAGTTAAACCACATAAACTCCACTTTCACATAGTTAAACTGGGGTTTACAGGGGTATACATTATTTTACATATTTCTGCTCAGAAACATAGATTGTGGGTACTCGTTAGAACCGCCTCGGCGAGGCGGTTCTAACAAGTACCCACAATCTATATTTTGAGCAGAAATATTAGGATTTTTCTCTGAAAAGTGTCATATTTGATTGTCAAATTTTACCAATATATTTGAATGGGCGTGTTTTGGTAATGACGTCACTTTATGATAATGTGGTGTGGCTAGAGTCAATATATTCTCTATTGCGGGCCCAATAGAATACAATATCTATGCTGAAGTCTTTAGACCATTCATCATCATCCAAACATCCTCAAATACAAACATCATGAAATTTCTAAAACGCACCAAATCTTGTTTTGTTGGCTTCCGAGCCATATTGGCATTGTCGGCAGTGAATATGCTGACAAGAAAGCAAAGGAATCGCTCTATCTTGATCCGCCTGCTTTATCTGACACCTCTCCATCATTTATGCTTCTTTTCTCTTGCTTATTTTGTATTTATGCATATATCACAACGGTAGGTTTGAGAAAAATAAATTTTGAAATAAATAAATACACCAGAAGAGAAATTCCTATTTTTACATCCGATGTTTTGCTATTGAATTAACTTTAAAAGAGGGAATTTAGATTTGGTAAAGTGGCTGCTGGCTGGATGAGAGAGGTGGCTGCTGTGGAGTCGTTAAATATATAGTAAAATGATATTAGGATGAATTATTGTGGCTGCTGAAGAGAGGTGGCTGCTAAACAGAGGTAGCCATAAGTGGAGGTTTTACTGTATACGGTTGAAATTCTTTTGAGCTTCTTCAGAAATTAAATCCATGTCAACCCTTTTTGTACCAAATGGAAACTTCCAACTTATAAATGGCAGTAGTCCATTTCGAAATTTAGGGATGGCAGGTTATGTTTTCTTCAAAATTTATTCGACAAAAGGCTTAACTGTTTGTCAAGATGCCCCTTTCGGGGTTTCTGGAGCTGAATGGGTTAAAATCGTGATGTAATTAACAGTACCTGGGATTTCATATGAACTGACCGTTTGTTAAACAGCCTCTATGTCTCCAACTTATAGGTGATGCAGTGCCACCAGAGGTTGTCATAGAAGACTGTCAATCCTCAGATAGGCCTATACCATGCTCGTGTTACGGCTGCGAATGCAATGCGACTGGACAAGTCGTATGCTCAACCGTTGGAAAGTGTTGTGTACAAAATGGAATATCTTATGTTACAGGTAATCAGAACTCTGTCTCTGTCTCTGTCTCTGTCTCTGTCTCTGTCTCTCTGTCTCTGTCTCTGTCTCTGTCTCTCTCTCTCTCTCTCTCTCTCTCTCTCTCTCTATGTCTCTCTCAGAACGCTGCTGACAACAGTCTTAAAAATTTGAATACCTTTTCGTCTTTTAAGTATCTTTTTGACCCAGTCTGCACGTACAAACTTTCGTTCCCTCATTTCATAGAGGCTCCACATTTAATTTGTTTTCAATTGGCCAAGTAGTTTAAGTGAAAGAAGAAGATAATAATACTGAATCTGAGCCGTCTTGGACAAAGGACGGAAAATGACCTTGACCTTTGAAACTGATAAACTTCCATTCAGATGATAGTAAATACCATTTCTTATGCCACTAGCTAATATACTATCAGAAAAATCCACTGTTTTGCCATATTTCCATACAAATATCTAAGTGACCAATTTGACATTGACATAAAACAGATCAAGGTCAACCAAAGGTCATCATTTGAACAAAATTGGTAGGACCAGACTCCCTGATGCTGCATACCAAGCCGTTTCAAGATCATTAGCCATTCGGTTCTTGAGAAGAAGATTTTTAAAGGTTTTTAACCATATATGGGCATGGCGACCATATTGGTCAAGTGACCCAGTCCTCATGAGCACTTTCGTTCCCTCATTCCATAGAGGCTCCACATGTAATTTTAAAACGCTCAAACGAAACTTATTATACAATACCCAAATAGTATTGTTCTAGCAGTCCTGCACGCAAAAATCCGCAGTTATTGCAGCAATCTGAATGCTGACCTGTACAATAACTTCTTATGCCTAGATCCTTTTCGTAGCTGTTTAGTCTAAACTGAAAATGCAGAGCACTTTTTCTTTCGATATAACAAATATAATAACCAACGCTTGGCTCTGTTTAATTCTCTACGAACTTTTCAACCTCTTAGTATTGAACTATTGACCCTGGAAATCCCAACCTTAACACCGGAGACAACTATTGCATACATGTTGCGGCGATTTTCCCGATGATGGATTTGCAACAAAAGAAATGAACTTCGATTGTAAGTTCCGAAATACTAATTTATTTTTGTTTTCTTACGATATTGATCCCTTCACTGAATGACGACGTTTTCAACTCTCTGGTAACTAACGTTAATTATGACGTTAACAGGACGTTACGTCAACGACGTAACGTCATACGCCAGCGACGTAACGTCCAATTAAACAGCTATTTATATCGATAAAGTAATGTCTTTCGATTTAAAATAATGTCTCCTATCCATTTTCCCCTCCTCAAAATACTATTCATTTTGATCAATTGCTTTAGTGCTGTGAAGAAATACATGTAATAATGAAATATAGCTAAGTACTTTAGTACATTAATAAGGTTTGTCTCCACTATGAATTAGCCTTTATCTTAGTCTTAATTAGTTAATTCTCAGGAAATGAAAGTCAATGATTCTAATGTCCAGATTAATCTGACATTGTAACCTCCTTTTCTAGTAGACAGAGCCTCGTCACTGGCCGCACTATAGTACCCTGTCCAACTTGAATCTTGGCGACGCGAACCCGTCCGTCCTGTCCCGGGTAGACCTCCAGAACTCTACCTAGTGGCCAGTTTCCTCTTGACGTATCCGGAGAGATCACTAAAACGACATCACCGATCTTGATATCACGACTCTCATTGTTCCATTTCTTCCGTACACCGAGTAATGGAAGCCATTCCCGTAGCCACCTTTTCCAGAAATGCCGGACCAACTCTTGGAACTCTTAAATGGGGTATCGTCAACGGATGATGGAGCGAACTGACCCCCAATTTGCCCATGCAGAAAATGATTTGGGGTCAGTGGCACGTCGTCTTCAGGATTCGCTGATTGGTACGTTAAAGGCCGAGAGTTAATCAGTCCCTCAGCGCCGATAACCGCCGTCATAAGCTCTTCGTCCGTTATGTCGGCATTGCCGAGGATAGCTTTTATTGCCTTCTTCGCAGACTTTATCATCGACTCGTGCACTCCACCGAAATGTGGAGCGCATGGAGGGTTGAAGTACCATTTTATGCCTCTGTTTGCTGCTGATTCTTTTATTTTCTCTTTATCTATCGCCGATAGCAATACTTTAAGTTCTGTATCAGCGCCTTTGAAATTTGTCCCATTATCGGAGTACATAGCCTCGGGAAGGCCCCTACGGCTTGCCATTCTGTAAAAGGCGTTTAAGAAGGAATCTGTATCGAGGCCAAATGCGACTTCTAGATGTACTGCCCTAGTGCTCATACAGGTGAACAAGCACATATAACGTTTCTGTCGACGTTTTCCTCGACCCTGCACTGTTATAAATGGCCATCCAAAGTCAACCGCTGTCCTTGCAAATGCCCTCAGTGATGCCTCTAGCCGCGATAGTGGTAATGGAGCCATGATTTGTTGACATGGTTTTGCTTTCCTTCGTCTGCACTCGGCGCATTCCTTTTCCCACTCTCGTATCACTTCCCTGCCAGAGATAACCCAGTAACGTGCTGATAGTGCTGCTAAAGTTTGATTGGTCCCGGATGCATGGTTCCCTTTCTCATGAAATTCTTTCACTATCAGCCTTGTTACCCAGCTTTTACGTGGAAGGATAACTGGGTGGCGAACATCATACG
This sequence comes from Lucinisca nassula, assembly GCA_963580285.1. Taxonomy (NCBI): domain Eukaryota; kingdom Metazoa; phylum Mollusca; class Bivalvia; order Lucinida; family Lucinidae; genus Lucinisca; species Lucinisca nassula. Next base: position 107,088,409 of record OY757022.1, read on the forward strand.
ATAAGAACATCGCATGTTTCAAGCGTCCATTCGAACGCATCAGTCCATCTTCGTCAATCCTCGGTTGTAGCCCTATTAGTTTACTGCTTGAAGGCAATGGGTGCCCGCGCGATAATGCTTGCCATTCCTCTCGAAATTCTGAACTTTGTGTCTGCCTGATAAGCTGTATCTCTGCCTTCTTTAGTTCATCAGCCTGTAACTCTCCCGATGTTCTCTCTATCTTATGTTTCTGACAGTTCCCCAAAAAGCGATTAATCCAAGACTGGATTCTTCTTAATTTAAGCCAGCTTGAATAGTTATTTGGATTGAGTAGAGCTCTGTCTTCAGTCGCACTCACAGCCATGTATGCAGATAAAGTCATCTCCCGACACCTACTGTCCAAAGAAGATCTCTTGATTTCCACGTCACCTGAGGGTTTTTCAAAAGCTTTATTCATAGGCCAGGTATTCTCTACCTGTCTGAGAAAATCTGGCCCTCTCCACCATGTACTACTTTTTACTAGATGCGCTGCCTTCATGCCTCTACTTAGCAAATCTGCAGGATTCAAGTTTGTCGGTACGTATCGCCATTGGCCTGGGTTCGTGTTGCTCTGTATTTCGCCCACCCTATTTGCTACGAAAGGCATAAACTCCCTGCTCCGTCCTCGTATCCACCATAATACGTTAACACTATCAGACCAGAAGGTAGCTTGGCTCAACGGTATTTGAAGCACCCTCGAGATTCTCCCGGTAAGCCTTACACCTGCAACTGCTGCCATCAATTCCAGCCGGGGGATGCTTGTCGACAATGTTGGTGCAACACGTGTTTTTGCGGCGACAATGTTGCTTGAAATGGTACCATCTTTCTGTATACATCTCGCATAAACAACTGCTCCATATGCGTCTTCTGAAGAATCTACAAAGGTATGAAGCGACATGGTGTCAGAAGATTCTGTTTGTTCTCCTAGACATCTCGATATTTTTAGCTGCTTTAGATCACCAAGTTCGCCGAACCATGCACGTGCAGAGTAAATCATTGGTTCTGGCAGTTCTTCGTCCCATTCCAAACCGGCGGTCCACATGTCTTGGAGAAGCATTTTTGCTCTGATAGTAAACGGTGCTAGAAAGCCGATTGGATCGAACAACGTAGCAATTTTTTTAAGAAAATTGCGTTTTGTATACATCATGGTGTTTTCGGGTGGGTTCTCTCTGAACACAAACACATCACGGTCTGCATGCCACCATACTCCTAGGGTTTTGGCACATGGAATCTGTTCTCGATCTAAGTCCACTTCCGCTTTCCGATCCTGTAGTGGAATCTGTGCTAGCACGCCTGGTGAATTGGAAAGCCATTTTCTCGCATGCATGCCAGCTTTTGATAGCAGCTGAGAAAGTTGGTTGTAAAGTTCGATTCCCATTTCATCATTCAGAACAGAGTCCATCGAATCATCCATGTATGTTGACTGAAGGATTGTTTCCGATCCTATGGGGAAATCACCCTGGTACATCTTGGCATGCTGCTGTAACACAAACTGTGCCTGGAACGGTGATGAGTTGACCCCAAACACGACCCGGTCGAACTCAAAGACGTCTGGGTTACTTTTATTGCTGGTTCTCCTCCATAGAAACATGTGATATAATTTGTCCTCTTGTTTTATACCGATCCGGAGGTACATCTCTGCAATGTCGCAGCCCAGAGCCACCGGAGAGCGTCGGAAACGCAAAAGTACATCAAATAGGTCCCTCTGTAATTTTGGTCCTTGGTGTAATGCATCATTTAGAGATACGTTACTGCATTTCGCCGATGCATCAAGCACTATTCTAGTCTTTGTTGTATCTTTGTCTGGCCTTAGGACTGGAAAGTGTGGCAGATACCACTTTGATTGTGAGTGCTCGTGTTCCGGAACTTTTCTTATGTAGCCTTTTCTAATATAATCTTCGATTATTGCAGCGTACATTTTAGCGATGTCTGGTGACCTCATTAGTCTCTTCTCAGTATTTTCCAATCTTCGAAGCGCCATTGTATAATTGTCAGGTAATTCTGGTGTTCTTTCTTTCCATGGAATGGCGACCCGATACATTTGATTTTCATATGTCATTGATTATTGCACTTTCTTCAACGCGGACTGTTCTTCTATTCTCACTATTGGTGTTTCTGCAAACGACGACGTATCTTCTATTTCCCAGAACCTTTTGAGATTTTCATTCAGCCTCTCTATTTCTGATATGACCCTCGTAAAATATGTGGTTGAGAAACTTATCTGCAATATTGGTCTACTAGCTATTCCCGGGTTTCCAATACAGGTCCACCCAAGCGGCGTAAGCCTTGCTATCGGTTCCCCTGGCCGGCCTCTTATCTCTTTGATTGCATACAGAAGATCTGCACAGTCAATGCCGATTAGAACATCTACTATGGGTCTTTTGGCTGTTCGTGGGAATTCAATTCTCTCTAGGTGATTCCAGTGCCTCTTGTACCTGTTCCAGTCAATAACTGTCATGTTTCCGGTGACCCTGTTCGTTGTGTATGCAGTGATACTCATGCTTACATTGCCGTCAACGCTCTCCAAGCCGATGTTTACTGGTCTTGTCTCAAATGTTTCGATCTGGCCATTTAAAACGTTAACGGTCACCTTTTCTGTTTTTCCTCGTAGCCCAAGCTCCGCAGCTACATCTCCATTGACATATGTTTTCGTGCTGGCATCGTCTAATAAGGCATTTACCTGCAATGAACGATTGCCATTCCTCACAATGACTGGAACGGTCCTTAAAGCAACGAAGTCCGGCCTGTAATCGGTCTGTGCTAGCATAGTTGTCTGCGGTATTTGCCCTTTCCCCTCCGTGCCAGAATTGACAGAGTCTTTGTTTAAACTATCAGAATGCGAAGGTCTTGCTTCCGATTCAGCAACCTGTTTTGGTATGGTATTGCTGCTTGTTTGCAGCATTCGTTCAGCTTCAGGTCGATAACTCTGTATGTGCAGCAGTCTATGGTGAAGCTCTCGGCAGCCATCTTTGCTGCATTGGCGGCTTCTTGGACATAATTTCCCGGAATGTCCCCCTGCCAAACAACGAAAACAAAGCTGAAACTGTTTTGCGACATCCCATCTTTCTGCAACAGTCTTCTGTATAAAGTTTTGGCATTTCCAAACACCATGTCGGGCTCCACAAAGTCGACAGGGTGAATACTGCATGCTACGATTCTGCATTTTGTCCCCGAAGAATGTCCGTTGATTCTTATAGTTTACGACTGGTCGCATTGACTGACTATCCCTAGATCTGCAGGCTACACCGTGAACGGTCTCGGCGGCCATTGTTTGAAATTCAGACTCCTGAATCACCCAAGTTCTTAAGGTTAGTACCGAGTCTGATAGCCTATTTTCAAATATCCACCTATTATAGCACGCCAGCATTGATTCCGGTAATTTTCTCTGTAATTTTGTGTACAGGGAGCCATCCCCAAGTTCGTGGTGCTGCCCTGCCTCTTTCAGATTTATTATCGCTATGTCCAATAAGTCAGCGAACTGTTCTAGATCTCGAGCATTTCCGTGTCTTATTTGGCGGAACTGTTCTAGTTCTTCAAGGTAAATGGCGATTTGGCGACGCTTACCTCCATATTTTCGATCCAAACGTTCTTTTGCCGCTTCATATGCACTGGCTGAATGTCCCAGATTTTCAATAGCTCTCAGTGCTTCTCCCGATAGATATTGGCGAAGTTGCAGCAGCTTGTATTCGCCTGTCGCTGGAGCGCTGTCAATGCACGCCAGAAAAGCAGCTTTCCAGCTTTGGTAGGTTCGCTTGTCTCCCGTAAAAACTGGTATTTGAACACGTTTAAGCTGGCGCCATAGATCCTGTCCGATAGAGGGGGCATCGTAGCCGGCAGACTGTCCCGACATTGCTGCTCGGGTGCGTGTTTCAAATGACGCAGTATTAACTTTCATATCTCTTTCATTGTCTCTTTGATACAAAGTAGGGCCTGTTTTGTGTTTCTCAGAATTATGTTGACATGCCTGCGCAATGTTCGGCCATTTCGCACTGTGCGTGTTTGTACATGTATCAATAGGGGAACTGCCATATCGCTCATTGTTAATTGTCACTGGCATACTTTCCTTTGACAATGTTACCTTGGAAAATGTTTTTGACTGCACTGATGGTATGGTTTGTCTTGTCTCTAAATAGCTGTCGGTGAGATTCATCCTCTGTTGAAGATCAATTGAAAGTATATCAGACGTTAGACTTGAGTTGTCCTCCCGCGAATCCATGTATTCCCTTGCCCTGTCGTTTGCAGTGTTGTAATCTTCTTCTATCTTTTCCATTTCACAAATCATATTCTTGCATTTTAGAAATTCCTTGTTTTTCATGTAAAAGTCTGAAAAGTTTGATAATACCTCCATGACAATTTCCATACAAATATCCAGTTTCTTCCATGCTTGTTTAACTTCATTGCGACTCGGCAAGTCCTGTTCTTCTAAAAACAACAACAGTTTGTTCAGCGAACGGGTAAAGTTTGATTTCATTCTGCACTTATCCTTCTTATATTCTGCCTCTAACATAACGACGTCGACGTGGTTGTCGCTACCCTCCATATTGTTCCGATTTTCCGATGACGCTATTCAGGTTTATTCTATTTCTGTTGATTTCCCGATAATTCTAACCTCGCTCTGCTACCAAATTTTGTTGCGGCGATTTTCCCGATGATGGATTTGCAACAAAAGAAATGAACTTCGATTGTAAGTTCCGAAATACTAATTTATTTTTGTTTTCTTACGATACTGATCCCTTCACTGAATGGCGACGTTTTCAACTCTCTGGTAACTAACGTTAATTATGACGTTAACAGGACGTTACGTCAACGACGTAACGTCATACGCCAGCGACGTAACGTCCAATTAAACAGCTATTTATATCGATAAAGTAATGTCTTTCGATTAAAAATAATGTCTCCTATCCAATACAGTCGAACTTCAATGGCTCGAACACCTTTGGGACCTCGAAAATCTCTTCGAGACAGGGGTAGTTCGAGCCACTGAGGGTTACTGTTAGGAGGCATAGCGATATATTTTGGGACATCTTTGCGGTGTTCTAGAATAAAAATGTATCTAAATAAAAATGTATGCTGTGTGATATTGAGGCGATTTTAATGAGTACAAACAGTATAATGTACATGTATGCTGTGCATACTCATTAGAATCGCCTCATTGAGGCGATTCTAATGCGTAAACACAACATACATTTGCAAGATAAAAGACTAAAATCTCCTAAATCATCACCCACTGTTTCTTGTGTAGAGAAATTTTCTGGGGTCTCAAGAACGGATTCGACTCAGCCATGGTAAACGAGCCATCGGTGTTCGAGTCATCGAAGTTCTACTGTATTTGCATCTGTTCAATGTTTTATCAAAAAGTTCTGACCGAATTACTTAAATAGCATCAGTTGATACGAATCTGTTAATTCTAAATATAAGTGTTGTCACTACCAGCATGTTTTCCCATCCCCTCCATTGTTCATTACCATCCACATACCATCCGACTTTAAAGCCCCCGCCCATCGGGGCTTGAAAAATATATGGGCTGCATGATGCTTCCACGCAGAGCTGAATCCGACCCGCACACGAGTACTGGTAAACCGCTTACAGGATCTAAGCCTGCCCAGCCAAAACGGTGCAAGTCCATGTTAATAAACCTGATTTGTTTCATTGGGCGACAGGTCTTGAGATGTCGTTTCATCTCAGTGTCGGGTAAAAGTCCCACAAAATTGGAAGCAACGTCTCCAAAATGACCTATATATTGTTGACGGGGACGTTAAACCTCAAATCAAACAAACAAACCATCAAACAAACAAATATTACCCTGTGACTCATTCTTTCTTCATCGTCTTTTCATATTTTGAAAAAGAAACAACAAAAAAAAAACAGTCAATTAAAGTGAGTGTGTGAGCTTACAACAATAGAGGCTTTTCGTGTAATTTGGTTTCAATCAGCACAGCTCTTGTACTGAAGGAGAAGATAAAAATACTGAATCTGAGCCATCCAAGACAAAGGTCAGTAATAAACTTGACCTTTGGAATTGATAAACTTCAATTCAGCTAAATGCAAATATCATTCTTGATGTCACAGCCTACCAGACAATCAGAAATATCCACTACTTTGCCATTTTTCCATATATATGTCTAAGTGACCAAATTTGACCTTAACATAAAACAGGACAAGGTCAACCAAAGGTCATCATTTGAACAAACTTGGTAGGGCCAGAGTCCCTGATGCTGCATACCAAGTTTCAAGATCATCGGCCTTTCGGTTCTTGAGAAGAAGATTTTTAAAGGTTTTTTCCCATAAATGGGCATGGCGGCCCATATTGGTCATGTGACCCAGTCCTCACGAACAAACTTTTGTTACCTCATTCCATAGAGGCTCCACATGTAATTTGGTTTCAATTGGCCAAGTAGTTTAAGTGAAGAAGAAGATAATAATACTGAATCTGAGCCGTCCTGGACAAAGGACAGTAAATGACCTTGACCTTTGAAACTGATAAACTTCCATTCAGCTGATTGTAAATACTATTTCTGATGGCACTAGCTAATATACAATCAGAAAACGGATTTGCCATTTTTCCATACAAATATCTTAGAGATCAAATTTGACCCTGGCGTTCAACAGGTCAAGGTCCACCAAAGGTCATCATTTGAACAAACTTGGTAGGGCCAGAATCCCTAATGCGGCATACTAAGTTTCAAGATCATCGGCCATTCGGTTCTTGAGAAGAAGTTTTTACCATATATGGGCATGGAGGCCACATTGTACATGTGACCCAGTCAGACGTACAAACTTTCGTTCCCTCATTTCATAGAGGCTCCACATTTAATTTTGTTTCAATAGGCCAAGTAGTTTAAGTGAAGAAGAAGATAATAATACTGAATCTGAGCCGCCCTGGACAAAGGACGGAAAATGACCTTGACCTTTGAAACTGATAAACTTCCATTCAGCTGACAGTATATACCATTTCTTATGCCACTAGCTAATATACAATCAGACCTTGCCATAAAACAGGTCAAAGTCCACCAAAGGTCATCATTTGAACAAACTTGGTAGGGCCAGACTCCCTGATGCTGCATACCAAGCCGTTTCAAGATCATCGGCCATTCGGTTCTTGAGAATAAGATTTTTAAAGGTTTCTACCATATATGGGCATGGCGGCAATATGTGTCATGTGACCCAGTCCTCACGAACAAACGTTCGTTCCCTCATTCCATAGAGGCTCCACATATAATTTGGTTTCAATAATTGGCCACGTAGTTTAAGTGAAGAAGAAGATAAAAATACTGAATCTGAGCCATCCTGGACAAAGGTCGTTAAATGACCTTGACTTTTGGAACCGATAAACTTCAATTCAGCTGATAGCAAATACTAATTTTGATGCCACTAGCTAACATACAATCAGAAAATCCACTGTTTTGCCGTTTTTCCATATACAAATGTCTAAGTGACCAAATTTGACCTTGAGGAAAACAGGTCACGGTCAACCAAAGGTCATCATTTGAACAAACTTGGTAGGGTCCGAGTCCCCGATGCTGCATACCAAGTTTCAAGATCATCGGCTGTTCGGTTCTTGAGAAGAAGATTTTTAAAGGTTTTTACCATATATGGGCATTGCGGCCATATTGGTCATATGACCCAGTCCTCTCGAACAAACTTTCGTCCCCCCTCCCCATAGAGGCTGCACATGTAATTTGGTTTAAATTGGCAAAGTAGTTTCAGATGAGATGTTGTTTGAAAATGTTGACGACGACGACGCCGACGACGAACGACGGACCAGTGCCTATACTATAAGCTCCCCCGGAGCCTTCGGCTCTGGTGAGCTAAAAAGCCATACAGTAATCTTATCAGGTAAACAATCAAATTCCCGAACATACAAACTTTTGAATGGAGCAAACGGCAAGAAATAGCGCAACCTATCATTCAGGAAAAGACTAAATCGAATCCATATATGAACCCCGCCAAGCGAATTTGGGTCTTCGAGCATTCCGTCATGTCAAAATTTAACTGCGCATGCACAAACATTCAGAGGGGCCAGGGATATGGCTTTCTGTCTGAAGGTTCCTCTTGATTCACTGTTTGTATGAGCGAGCAGCGCAGGTTCTGGCGAGACTGCGCGGATGCGCAGGCTCGCCTGAACCTTCGCTGTTCGCATAGGCGATAAGTACCAAAATCGCTTGACGGGGCCCATATTATAAATAAACGTTTCTTTTCGTTGCATTCCGTATTTGTTTCGGTGAACCGATTTGCACCTCACACGTTTATTGTGGCGTAGATAAGGCAAGTATGACATTATGTTATGCCCTATAGCTTTTTCAAATTGGAAAAGAAGGAAATCATCCCATTCAGATGGAACATAAAAATACGATGTCAAATAGGGAGGGGGAGCACCGCCAAAAGAAACACACCTATTTAATTGTTATACCATTGAACCCCATTTTTATATAGTAAAATTGGGGTTTGAAGGAGTAAAACCTTATATTTTATTTCTGCTCTAAAATATAGATTGTTGGCACAGGGCTTGAATCATGAAAAAAATGAAAAAAAAAAAATATTTTTTTTTGGTACTATATTAGAGACAAGGGGGGAAACTTCCATTTTTCGGGGGGTTACCTCATTTTACACAGTGTATCTTTTTCGCAAATGCAGTTTTTCACCTGCTTATTATGAATTATACAAATTAAATATGTTCACTTTGCAACAATAATCCGCCTCTGTCTGTCACTTGCACGAAACATGTTTTTTTCTCGCATGGATTAACTCAGCAAAGCAAAATTCGGCATAAACATGTGACAAAAATTTTCAGGTTTTCATCAATCACAAGCGAATTAGTGTTACGGAGGAAACTTGTTTCGCTTTCAACTGATGTCTTTCATTAAAATGAACCTTTCTTGACCAATTTGAATCCAAAATGATGTATTTGCAGCTGTAAATTTAGATTTTGCTACAATCACATCGCTTTCTGTAACAGATCAAGCAAACAATCGTCGCGAAGCTTGGTTTTTCTGCTGATTCCGGGCTACTCTATCGATAAACTAAAGACCGGAACGACCGGTGCTGTTTAATATTAAACCGTTCGAAGTAGTGACAAGAGAGCATTATCGCTATTTTTCTTCCATTTTCAACTAAACCCCAAGAGGGGACACAGACGTTGTATACTGCATATACTCCAGTTTTGAAGGATGAAAGAGTACACAGTAACCATGTAATTACGGTAGGGTTATTTAACCTGCACAGGGGATGGCTCTCCCTGCACAGGGGGGGGGGGGGGCTCCAGTTAACGTCCAGATTCGAAGGACGATGCACTTTTTGACATTCATACATGCAAATGATGCCAATGGAACGTGTTCTGACGCCGAAATTTGTCACCGCTGCTCGGGATCGAACCTGGGACCTTTAGTATATTAAGCAGATGGACTAACCACTGAGCTAGGTGGGTGGCTAAATTTAGGAAGGCAGGGATTAGCCGTAGTTATCTCCTTACCGGACTCAGAAAAAGTGAAATGTATTTTTTGTTGAAATCGTGGACGTTTTGTGCTATTTTCAAAACAGTTTCACTAATGCTTGTGTACACAGAAAAAAAAAAAAAAAAAAAAAACAGATAGCTTGTTAAAAATGCCACCAATACGTAAATGTTTAAAATGATGCAGCATGGAAACAATTTTTTCCCTATTGCAACATATTCCTTTCTATGTTTTGAAATTTTGAACCTGGGTCGCTAATGGCCAGTAAATGACAATAAGCACTATTTAGGTTGGGCCCATTGGGTCCTTATCCAACAGGAATTTAAGGGGACAGAACCCCTACAGTGCTACAATCACATGCTCTCTCATCCGCGAGTTTCTGAAGTGGACGCTTCTATTTATGAATTCGATCAAATCCATTGATGAAGGGACTTTGGTAAAAAAACATTGCTCAATTTTTCTGCTCAGCAAGTTTGTATTAATCTGAATAGGCACCACTACTCACCACAACACAGCAAACAAAAAAGGTCAGAATAAGCTAGAGCATATCAACCTTGATTTTTTTTTTTGGGGGGGGGGATGTTGAGGGGGTGCAGAGTTTATTTCACTCATATCGAGCCGATCGTTAATCATATGTGGTCGAAGACGTAGTATTCGGTAAATAAAAACACCTGGCCTTCCGTTGCAGAACGCTTGACTCTTGACTGCCTTAAAATAGATGACTTTTATGAAAGGTTTGATTGAAAAGTGCTTTAATAGATTTGTTGAAAAAAGTACTTGTAATAGCCTTGAGTAAGTGAGAAATGGGGCCTTGTCAGTATATAGGACATTTAAAAATTTTGGTGCTGTTGAGTAAAGCGGCAATCCAATCTTAGTGTTTCTCGACCAAGCTATTTAAAGGTTATAAAACGTTTTTCATGCCCAACTCAGGCGAGCGTTAAATTTGTAATGCTCGCTATTTTTAAATAATAACAGTTCAGGCAATTTTCCTGCTTGGATTTGTTTGTTTGATTTGAGGTTTAACGTCCCCGTCAACACTGCAAAGGTCATTTGGGAGACGTAGCTTCCAATTTTGTGGGACTTTCACCCGACCTTAAGATGAAATGACATCTTAAGCACTGCCGCCCAATGAACCAATAGGGTTAATTAACATGGACGGACCGACTCGCACCGCTGTGCCTGGGCAGGCTTAGATCCTCTAATCGGATTACCAGTATTCGTGTGCGGGTCGGTTTCAGCTCTGCGTGGAAGCATCATTTCTTCATGCCCCGATTGGCGGGGGACTTTTCCTGCTTGGATAAGAACTGAATAATAGAATGTATGATGGGATTGAGTCCGTAACAAGGAATTTTCAAGCAAGTTTTCAAATTAGTTAAGTATCATGTGGGGTTTTGTCGAGCATGAAATTTTAATTCACTGAAAACGAGCCCGAAGCCACGACCGCAATATTATTTTCCTCACCCAAACACTTCAAGGAATTTATTTGTTTGATTAGATGTTTAAAGTGCCCATCAACAGGTCATTTTGGAGACGTTGAATCCATTTTGTTGGACTTTTACTCGACATTGAGATGAATTAACATCTCAAACCCTGTCGCCCAATGAAACCGAAAGGGTTTATAAGCATGAACGGTCTGACTCGCACCGCTTTACCTGGGCAGGCATAGATTCTCTGAGCGGTTTAGCAGTGCACGCGTGCGGTCGGTTTCAGCTCTGCTTGGAAGCGTCACGCAGCCCATCTATTTCTTTAAGCCCCGGTGGGCGGGTCCGAAAACTTTAAAGAATGCGTTGTGAATGCAAAGACTGCACAGATATACAGAAATTAATAAGCGATAAAGCACATTCACACAAATGTATCACAACAAAATGTTAGTATTTTAATATCCATACCTCCTGAAGAAAATCGTCATCATTTTTCCAGTGAGCCGCTAAAATTTGTGTCTAAAGCATCCGCTTACATGTAAAGTACTACCAGTGCATGTACATTTCATGACCTGCTTTCTTTGACACGCTTTGTCCTTGGTTTCAACTTATCACAAAGAAAAAAAGAAGGAAAAGTCCTACATGCCTATTGGCACCAAAACAGCCATTGCTATTTAGGTAACAATATTAGAACACACGCTTAAAGTCGTCAGTCATTCCGACCACTATAAATCCAAATTTGTAAAACAATTTCAAGTTATTTCTAGGCGTATCTCTTTTAACTTATATTCTGAACCGTTTGGCCTAACACTGCTGCATTTTTTTTTTTTTTTTTGCTTAGCTAACCGTCGCCGTGTACCGGGAACGAGCGTTTAAACACAAGGTGACGACGTCATATACACACGTTCTTTAGCACTCTGCCAAAAACACAGATTTTATACGATACCCGTTGTTCAAGAAACTGTCAAACATTTCCCTTCAATATGGAGCACTCTAGCAAACTCCTCGATAACGTGGGTTATGCCGTCCCAACCTGGATATAAACAAGGCAGTTGTGTCTTGTTTTTTTTTTGTTTTTGTTTTTTGTTTTTTTTTATCAGATCTAAGGCCGTCGTAAACATTTTATGTCCTTTTATGCGCATGTGTCAAAAAGTTACAGCGGCTAATTGGAAGTTGACCGCAAAGCGATAAAATACAAAATTCCCAGAGCACAGCCCATTATACGTAGAAACACACTCCAGTTATCTTATCTGCGTAATAAGTGTATACGTAGTCCTAGCAGAATATGTTACATTGAAAAAAATAAATCAAAGGCGAAATCAAGGCTATCACACACATTTTAACAGTAACAACAGCTACTCCACTGCCGGACGTAGTTTCCAAAGTTCCTGATTATATCTGCTTTTTAAACACGACGATTATGGCAATCGCCCGGGTTTCTATACCGATCATTGACAGAACACTGCGGAAAGCGAAGCAAAAGTTACAAAATCTAAATTTAGAGCTGCGAGCACATCTTTTTGGATTCAAATTGGCAAAGAGAGCTAAAGTTAAATGAAAGACAACGAGTGAAAGCGAAAAAAGTCCCCCCCCCCCCCGTATCACAAGTTCGGTTGTGATTGATGAAAACCTGAAAATTTTTGTCACACGTTTATGCCGAATTTTGCTTCACTGACTTAATCCATGCGAGAAAAACATGTTTTCTGCAAGTGGCAGACAGAGGCGTATTAGTTTTGCAAAGTGGACTTATTTAACTTGTATAACTCATAATAAGCAGGTAAAAAACTGCATTTGCGAAAAAGATACACTGAGTAAAATGAGGTAACCCCCCAAAAATTGAGCCGAAGTCCCCCACCTTGTCTCCAATATAGTACCAAATATATATATATATATATATATTTTTTTTGCATTTTTTCCATGATTCAAGCCCCTATGACTGTTGGTACTCGTTAGAACCGCCTCCTGCGGAGCAAATTCTTTCCTTTTAGAGTTCATTCCTTTTGACAAGGGGGACACACGTTCTTTTGCAGGAGTTACCTCTACTGAAATTGTTCCCATTCTCTATAAACGCGACATAACACGGCGTCTGATCAAGGTCTTCATTTAAACAATCCTCCACTGCTGTCGGGACTTTTATTAGCCCCCCCCCCCCCCCCCAAAGCCGAAGGCTCCGTTACGATAACCCGTACGATGTAGTGCATTTTTCACATCTCCAAATGACTACTTATCTGGTGAAGATCAGTGATATTTTTGTTAGAAATACTGCAAACATAGGTTGTGGGCGCTCGTTAGAACCGCCTCATTGAGGCGGTTCTAACGAGTACCCACAACCTATGTCTTGGGGCAAAAATAAGAAAAATACTGTTTACCCCCGAAAACCCTACTTTTCTCTACTCAGTATATAAAGTGGGGGTATAGGTGGGTTTTCTTTCACAGACTTGTTCACGTGATGCATAGATAAGCTTATAGTATGACAAGGCTCCGTTGTCTGTCGTCGTTTTTCAAACATCTCCTCCTTTACCACAGTGCCGATTGAAGTCGAATTTCGTGTGGAGCATCCATTGATCAAGATGGCCGGCATGCCCGTATAAGTTAAAAACCATTCCATATTCTTCTTACCCGGAATCAATGGTCCGGCTGGCATGAAACATGGTATGTAGCATTGAGGATTTAGGTCAATCATAGTTTATTCAAATGATGACCCTCAGATTAGTTCGACCTATTTTACGCAAATGTCAAATTCGTACATGTACTTCTGTATGGGGAAAAGTCAAAGTGAGAATTGTTTGGGAAAAATGGCAGCCTGTGATCTGAAAAGTGTTAGCTGCAGTTAGATAAATGAGTGGATGACCCGCGGATGACCCTGACCTATTTTACACCAGCGTCAGATTTGGTCACAAAGACTTTTACATGGAAAAGGTCAAAGCTGATTTTTATTTATTTTTTTTATAAATTGATGCACCCTGTGATCTGAAAATTGGTAGATGCAGTTAGCTAAATGAATGGTTGAATCTACAGGAGTTTTCAATGTCAAAATCGTTCCTTGATCTTGCCCAAGAAATTATTTTTTTTTCACCGAAATCACCGGGCCATTTTTATCTAAATTTCATATGAAAGCTCCAAGGAACAAGGAATTGAAAATCAATTAATTTGAGTTTGGTCATATGACTAATATGGCCGATATTCACATATAAGGTAAAAACCCTTCAACAATGTTTCTCTCAGGACCCATCTGGCTGATTGTCGTGAAACTTGATAAAAATTATGCAGCATTAGAGTCTCAGGCTTATCATAATTTGTTTAAATGATGACCGTCGGATGACCTAGGTCTATTTTACCCCAAGGTCAGATTTGGTCACATAGACTTTTGTATGGGAAAAAGTCAAAACTGAATATTTTTTGGAAAGTATTGCAGCCTGAGATCTGAAAATTGTTAGATGCAGTTAGCTAAGGGAGTGGATGAAACTACATGTGTGTTCAAGGTCAAGGTCAATCCTTTACCTCGGCCCAATTCAGATATGGTAATAAATTCCTGGATTTCAACAAAATCCGCTTGCCCATTAATACATAGTTCATTAGAAAGCTTTAAGGAAAAGAAATGAAAATTAATTAATTTGAGTTTGCTCACTCGATCAAGATGGCCGCCATGCATATATAAGGTTTGTTTGTTTGATTTGAGGTTTAACCTCCCCGTCAACACTGTAAAGGTCATTTTGGAGACGTTGCTTCCAATTTTGTGGGACTTTTACCCGACACTGAGATGAAATGACACGTCAAGCCCTTTCACCCAATGAAACCAATAGGGTTTATTGGCATGGACGGTCCGCATCGCACCGCGGTTCCTGGACAGACTTAGATCCTCTAAGCGGTTTACCAGTACTAGTGTGCGGGCCGGATGTAGCTCCGCGTGGAAGCATCATGCAGCCCATATATGTCTTCAATCCCCTATGGGCGGGGGCCGCCTATATAAGGCAAAACCCGTCAAAAATTTTCTCCGGAAACAGTAGGCCGATTGTCAGGAAACTTGGTATGTAGCACTTGAGACTCTGGTCCATCATTGTTTGTTCACATATGATGAGACTGTGATTATCTTGACATATTTTAAGCCAATGTCAAATTTGGTCACATAGGAAAAAGTCAAAATTATGTATTTTTCGGACAATATTGCAGCTTGTTATCAAAAGGGGTAGATGCAGTTAGTTAACGACAGGTCTGAACTATATAAGGAAGCACAGGAAAACCTGGGTCATTCTTTGTCTGACCTCTGAAAGGTTAAATCAATTCTGTTTATCTGATTGACTGTAAATGGAGACCTGTTGTGACATCACAATGATTGTTATAAGTGATTGACAGCTCTTCTCTATTTGAAGCTAACCTTGTTATCTCAGTTATGTAACAGCAGACACACTCCATAATTGGTTTCACTAGACAAATATACCTGTGATATAACACTTAAGTCATGATAAATTTATTTATGTATGAGAGTGGATGCAACTGGACATCACGGAACATATAACTACACAGTTTAAAGTTTACTTCTCCAAAAAGATTAACATGCTGGCGGTACAGATGCAATATAACATACATGTATTTATATGTTCAAATTGGCACAGGTTACATTTGTCATGAGAAATAATGCATGGAGAAGTAAAGGCAATGGACCAACACATCATTTCCAAGACATCAAAGAAACACGATCACAAAATAACTTCACTAAGACAAAAGGACCTTTACTTTCCCACAAAATGGCGTAACGGCTAGCCAAAAAAAAAATTAATAATAAATAAATAGTAGCAATACATACATACATGCAGAGACGAACTTTAACAAAACTAAACCACGACAGAAGACCACATTGAAACGGTCAGTAAAAAAAGATGTTACTTTTCTTAATTATATTCGAGACATTCGAGCTCACTCCAGCACAAGATTTCAGGCCAGGTTTCTTAGACAACCGGTAGCAACGCTTAAACGAACGATCAATGTTTAGCTCACGTTTAACGTAGTGACGAGGTGAGCTTTTGGGATCTTTTTTTGTCCGTCGTGCGTCCGTGCGTAGGCAGTGGCTATTCGTACGGCCCCGTATGAATAGCTTGTATTGGCTAATCGTACGGACCCGTACGTTTAGCCTGTATTGGCTAATCGTACGGTCTCGTATGGTTGGCCAATATAGGCTATATTGGCCAATCGTACAGCTATTCTAGTTCGGTACCAAGGATTTCGATAAGAATTGATGGTATTCTTTAACCCATTGTATGCGGGAAACCCCTAAAGAGATGTCTAGACAAACAGTGCAGGCCCAGATCAGACGCCGTCGAACGTGACGTCTGATCAGGGCCTGCACCATTTGCTGACAGAATTTGCCGTCAAAAATAGAATAAAAATGAAAAATAAAAAATAGATCTGACGCCCCTCATATGACAAATCGTCTTTTCCAACCAATAGCAATGGTAGAGTCCTCTAGCATACACTGGGTTAAAGGCTGTCACGATTAAAATACTTAAGAACGTATACTTGAAATAATTAATCATGTTCGCTTAATAAAAACAAGATGAGCCCCGCCAAGCGAATTTGTGTCTTCGAGCATTCCGTCATGACAAATTTTAACTGCGCATGCCCAGCGATTCAGAGGGGCCAGGGATATGGCTTTCTGTCTGAAGGTTCCTCTTGATTTACTGCTTGTATGAGCGAGCAGCGTGTAGTATTTATGTACCCTTTTTGTTCTTCTGGGGAATTATTATAATAAATAATAATATGATGGTACATAATTTGCAAATATAGTTTCCAATAACTGTTAATTTTCCATTTTACAGTTTTAGAATAATTTAGGATAGCAAAGGTCTAAAAACATGTTATCAAAGAGGCCGAAAGAATTAAACTGAAGTTTTCTCTCCAATCCAGCCTAACATGTGGAACCAAGCTTCTCTCAAAATCCTTTCTCACACTGACCAACCAATTAGAAATTCTATAATGTGATCAAATGGTCAGATAAGGTAGCAGTACTGTTTACCATGGCGTGGGAATGTTTATATTAACTTCAACTTGAACTACTGCAGACTTTCAAAGGAAATATACGTTAATATATCACATCCCCCTACAGAAAATGTATCACCCAGTCTACATAAAGATGCAGGACCAAGTAAATAAACAACATATTGACATCATTGTGAATTTATGCATGTAACATTTATTATTAATTAAAAGACTGACATGACATCAACAAATAGTCTGTCACACACAAATAATGTGTACGAAATGAACAAATATACCAGAATAAATTGTTTGTGACAACAATAGAAGACAAAACAAAAATGACATGTAAACATAAAACCAATAACAAATTATCATTTTGACAGCATCGCAATAATAGTCTGAGTGATAATTTGATCTTTAAATGAGTTCTTTGAAATTTCTGTATCCATGTACTGAAAATGCAATTTAGCATTTTAAAAAATAAAGAACAACAGCTTCATTTGGACAAGAACAATGTGTACTATTAATAATTATCGGCTGAAAAGCATTGAATAAGGAATAATTTATATTAATATTAGCCACTAAAAATCCCAAATCAGAAGTTCAAGACAGTGACACATTGTTAGACAAATGTTTGGTTTCAAAGGTGGCCCCAATATGAAATCAAATGTGTGAACAAAAGTTAACAAAAGCGACGCATGTAACAGTAATTGCATAAACATACACAGTAATTTTGACACAAAAACAATGCAAATTCATATTCAAAACATTATGTTAAAACATTATTTCTAACTATCATAATATAAAACAAATGCATCTTTTCCAGATTATTTGCTAAGCAATAGCCTCCTCATTATCATTATTTGGCAGAACCAAGATATAGGTAGTGATTAGCTGGAGATTATAGATAGTCAATACAGATATTCAATACCGAATTGGTCGGGCCCATCGGAGTCTAACCGTTGGTTTTCTTTTGCTCCAGCATTTCAGTGGTTTCTTGCTGTCGAGTCCTCACCGTTGTCTCACCTCTGTGGTTCTTTGATTTTTGTGTTTACGGAGATGTTGCACTGATGAGTTAGGAGGCCTTCATGCGGACTGAACGAATTATTTGTCTAAATCGCGACGGAAGTAAGGGCGAGGATTGTGGCCACGTAAAATCGATTTAAGCCCCCCCCCCCCCCCCAGTGGAAATCTTCCACTGACCGTTCCAAGGCGGCTCTTCTGTGGCGATTTATTTATGTTGTTGTTTCTTACTTACTGGGTGTATCACTTTTGTCTTTTTATTTTGGATGGCCATATGGCCATTTTGTGGGAAAGTAACTGTCCTTATGGCCTTCCTTTGTTTAGGTTTCCATTATGGTCTGGTCGCTTAATGTTTGTATTTCTTTCCCTTTGGTGTCTTTTATGGGTGGAGTAAGTTAATTGTATCAATTCCTGATCTTTGTTTTACTTCTACTTTGATAAATGACTGAAAAGCCTGGGAAAGTAAAAAAAAAAATAATAATTGAAGTCCAAACAGTGTAGGGCTGAATGGAAAATAAACCAGAATTTGTGTGGTGCCACAAATTTTGATATAAATGCCATTAGCGAAACAAACTAGAGAGTGAGGCAATTACTAACATTTGACATATCAAATATTGTCTGTCTGAATTGAGGTTAAATGTCCTGTCATCACTATTTAGGTCATTGTGGAGACGCTGCTTCCAATGTTGTGGGATTTTTTTACCCGACAATGCGATGAAATGACATCTCAAGTCCTGCTACCCAAGAAATCAAATGCTTATAGGCACTGGACTGTCTGACTCATACCACTCTACCCTGGCAGGCTTTGTCCTAAGCAGCATAACAGTACCCATGTGTGGTCAGTTTCAGCTCTGTGTGGAAGCATCATGCAACCCAATCTATGTTTCCATGCCCCAATGGGCATAACATATAGCAAAAGGCACATGTGCACCTAAAAGTGATGATGAAAAATCTGGGAGGCGAAAAAAAACACAAATTAATTATAAAATGCATACACAAATACATTTCCACATTACACCAGCAAATATGTAGTCAATATACTAAAGCAGGTGTATAACGTAACAAATTGAAACAAACCAATAAAAATATCTTCAAAGTCATACCGGTACATGTAAATAACACAGTGTGTACGTACACAAAAAACAAATCTAAATCTCTTCACATCAAAACCATAATAGTCTAAAGCATAACAGAAATCATTTTGCATACCAGCTAAAAGCAATGCAATATGAAATGACCCTTCATGATAAAATCATTTAACATGATAATAATTTTTATCCAAAGTAAGTATTCAGTGGCAGCCAGCAGACCATTAGCTGTATTTCAACTTAAAGATGCATTATTGAGCTATCCGGAAAAAATGCTTCCAAAAATAAAATATATATAGCCGGTAATTTTCTTTAAAACAATACAAATTAATGCATTTTATGCAAAATGCGAACAATTATGATGACAGGTAAACGAGTTTGAGAGGGATTCCCTAACTAGGTTTCGAACACTAGTTGGATCTATTTTTAGTTCGTGACAAAAATAGAATCTCCATATATGACGTTATGCGACGTTCATTTTTGGCCTTGTTTGCTTAGGCCATGCCTGAATCGGAAAAAATATGACGCTGAATACCATGCCATAAGTAACGACACTCAGAGACGATACTGTCGCCATGAATGTGTAAAGTGACGGATTTATTTTTAGAACAGAAATTCCGAACACATGTTCAGATCGAAGGGTAAACACGAATGAAAACGACCATTTTCACAAAGTTCTGAAGCTGTATTTGGCTCCAAAAGTGTACACATGACAAAGGAGTATGCATTGAAGATTAAAACCAGAAAAAAAAATTGAGACCCGGTAGCTCAATAATGCACCTTTAAGGCTTTTTTGAATAACATTTAAAGGGTATTTTTAGGCTTATTACATGTAGCTATGCCATGTCAAAACATCAACACTTACATGTGTCCTGCTTCAGTCAGAAACACAAACTGATGTTCTGAAATAGTTTCTTTCATTTGAACAATAATCGGAGGGGGTTTTTCCTGGATGGACTTCTTCAATTTCTCATTGAGATGGTTAAATGGTACCCAAAGGGAATTATTGGCTGATTCTCCGGCGAATTGTATGAGATACTCTTTGTTTCCCTTAACCAGTCTCTGACCGAGAACACGTTTAATTTTGTGATATTTGTTTCTTTCAGTGTAAAACTCCGCTTCAATTAATGCACTGTCAACATCAATGTAAACCCCAAACCGGTCAGGAGGTTTACGTGCTCTGGATGACCTGCGAACTGAATGGCTATTAATTGGGTTGTCATCTGGGAGGGCTGACGGCTACCTATCATAGGGATGTTCCCTAATTACCCCAGTGTGCACAGTGCTAGGCATGGCATCTGTGACCTTTTCAGGTCTTACAGGCTCAGCTGTAACAACCTTACTGAGAAAATAGGGAGTTGGGTCTGGTTCTCGAACATAAGCCATTTTCAAGCGGTTCAAGCGTTACAATACCTTGCTGTAATAATTCATCAAGCTGATGACGTAACACTTCCCTTTTGTCTGGCGACAAACAATAAGGTCTTTGATGTTTAGATTGGGCATTGGGAATCAAATGGATTTGGTGTTCTACAACTGAAGTCAGACCAAGAGAAGGATTTCCCTTCGTAACAAACAAGTCATGGTTCGAAACTAAGCAATCATTCAACCTACGGCTCTCATCAGAGGACAACGCTGACGCTGTTGAACTATGATGAAAGTATGATAAAAATCCTTCCCTGTCTGGACATTCAGTTGCACCAGCAGTAGTATGGCACTTCTCTGATTTTGCATTGATATTCATACATTCATGATTGGTGGCACGGCTACTGGTGTTGGTATTTCTAAGAATTCCCTGCAGTGTTGACTTTCATGACCTAACCTACCAGCTGGTATTACATTGAAAGTTTTGTCTATGACTTGAAATGATCCCAGGGGTTTGTTTTTGTGAATGGTAACTGGTTCTGTTGTGGGATTTAATATTTTGATTGGGACCATTTGATCTGAATATATGATAGATACAGATCTGGCCACAAATAAGCATTTTTTGGAAATATGGGTGCTACCCGAGCAAATACCTTCAAGCCCTGGAAACATACATTTTGGCGTTTTACCCCAGATTACTGTTTCAGAATTGGGTTTGATTGTGATCTTTTTCTTGGCGCGGACAGTTGTGCTGGTTGTATGAACAGACATTTTATCAAAATTTAATGCGACACCATGAGTTTGCATGTACTCAGTCCCTAAGATCAATGGATGGGATGTACCCTGTAAAACATAAACAGTAAATGATTGCTGCTGACCACTGATTACAGCAGATACCTTTGCAACACAATTAATACTTACTTTTTGATTGTTGGCAAGTACAATAGACTCATAACAGTGATCTACCTGTAGCTTATTTATGTGACTGATAGTGTCAAATAATTCTTGTGACATCAAATTTATTGAACTACCTGCATCAAGTAAAGCGGAAATTTGTTTTGATGAAAATTTTACAGATAAAAACATGAAACCAGACTCACTTTGATAGTCACTGACAATAGAATTGGAAACAGCACATTTAATGTCACTCACACTTTCCTGTTGCTTTCGTTCCGGTGGCCTCGATCTGGCGCGTTGACTGACTATTGTTGCTCGCCCAAAGGACCGCGCCTTGTGTTCCTTGGGCTGCTGGAGTTTCCCACATTGACACTTTGATTGTTCACAAACAGTTTGCACTGTGTCGCAGCATGACCACGTTGCAAGCACAACTGACACGTAGAGTTCGGTTCTGCCGGTCCTGATGTGAGGTTACATCGTCTTCTTATGTGCCCTGTGCACGAACAGTTATAACACACGCGCACACTATTTGCACTAGTAGTATTCCGTCTAGCGTTAGATGGTGAATCGTGCGTGTTCTGCTTTGGTGACACTAAAAGTCGTTCACTTGTCTCCCCTAATGCATTCACCGTGCGTTCCAGCGAAGTTATCCTATCATCTGCACCTACAGCGGATGCCACACTAGCTGTCTGGGTATTTCCATTGCTTGTTAGCCCAGGGGAGGAGCGGTACCCAAATACTTCCCCCATCTTGGCGGATGTCAGAGCCGTTTGAACGTCCGACGGGTTCCCAGCCCTAACAAAGAAGGCTAACTGATCTGGAAGACCCTGAATGAACTTCAGTAGAATTTCCTGGTCAGATTTCTGTATTTTATTTCCTTTTTCTATTACTTTACTGAAATAGTCCTCGATTTGATGGTGTGGTAGTAGCTTGAGGTAATTAAACTGTTCTGTCTCAACCAGGAGTGCAGGTGGGTTATTTGCGACACAGTATTTTAATTCAAAGGCATCCTTTGGTGTTTCCCAGTCACCTTTCTCATCCTCATCGAGGCAGCAGAACCAAGTCTGTGCCGGACCTGTAAATGGAGCTGGAAAGCCGCTTCTTTCCGGCTGTCTGTGTCCGTTGTTCTTGAGAAGGTACAATAAGCAGAAAAGTCTGACAAGAACTGATCAGGATCCTCTGATGGATATCCAGAAAATGTCCTTAAGGTTATTATGTCTCCCCCGAAAAAATTTTTTTCGGAAAGACATATTGTTTTTCCCCCGGGCGTCTGTCTGTCTGTCCGTCTGTCCGTCTGTCTGTCTGTCCGTCTGTCCGTCTGTCCGTCTGTCTGTCTGTCACACATTCGTGTCCGCTCTGTAACTTGAAAACCGTTAGAGCTATCTTCACGAAACTTCGTATAAATATTAATCAGCATTAGACGACGTGCAGTGCGCAAGAACCATAACTCTCGCATTTATACTTTTTGAATTATCTCCCTTGGAAGTTTGTTGGTATGTATATATGTATGGGCAAATCCTGTCCGGTCAATAACTTTCTTATTTTTTGATGGATTTTAAAATTACTCGGCAGAAATATTAACAACCATAAGACGATGTGTGGTGCGCATGAGGCAGGTCGGTACCTCAAAGGTCAAGGTCATACTTAGAGGTCAAAGGTCAAAAAAGGGGCCTTTTTTCGTATTTGGTCAATAACTTTCTTATTTTGAGATGGATTTTAAAATTACTTGGCATAATTATTAACAACCATAAGACAATGTGTGGTGCGCATGAGGCAGGTCTGTTCCTCAAAGGTCAAGGTCATACTTAGAGGTCAAAGGTCAAAAAAGGGGCCTTTTTTCGTATTTGGTCAATAACTTTCTAATTTTGAGATGGATATTAAAATTACTTGGCATAATTATTAACAATCATGAGACGATGTGTGGTGCACATGAGGCAGGTCGGTACCTCAAAGGTCAAGGTCATACTTAGAGGTCAAAGGTCAAAAAGTGGGCCTTTTTTTCGTATTTGGTCAATAACTTTCTTATTGTGAGATGGATTTTGAAATCACATGGCAGAAATGTGAACCAATATAAGGCGATGTGTTGCGCGCAAGACCCAGGTTGGTACCTCAAAGGTCAAGGTCATACTTAGAGGTCAAAGGTAAAAAAAGGGGCCTTTTTTCGGGTTTTGTCAATAACTTGCCTATTTTTAAATAGAATTTGAAGTTACTTGGCAAACATGTTAACTATCATGGGACGATGTGTTGCATGCATGATTCAGTTTGGTACCTAAAATGTCAAGGTCATACATAGAGGTCAAAGGTAAAAAAGGGGCCTTTTTTCGTGTTTGGTCAATAACTTTCTTATTTTTAGATGGATTTTGAAATTGCTAGGCAGAAATGTTAACCACCATGAGATGATGTGTTGCACGCATGACCCAGTTTAATACCTGAAAGGTCAAGGTCATACATTGAGGTTAAAGGTAAAAAAGGGCCTTTTTTGTGTTCTGTCAATAACTTTCTTATTATGCCCCCAACTTTGAAAAAGTTGGAGGGGCATATTGGTTCTGGTTCGTTCGTCCGTTCGTCCGTCAGTTACGCTTTTGATGCATAGCATAACTAAAGAACCGTGTATGCTAGGGTTTTGAAATTTCATATATGGATTCCTCATGGAAAATTAGCTTACGCATATTTTTTTTCTCGTCCGGATTATGCCCCCTTCAAGAGTAATTGCCCTTTGAATTTTTAGCTCACCAGAGCCGAAGGCTCCGGGGGAGCTTATAGGATAGGCAGTTGTCCGGCGTCGTCGTCGTCGTCGTTGTCGTTGTCGTTGTCGTCGTCGTCGTCGTCTGACGTCAACACTTTCAAACATCTTCTTCTCTGAAGCCACTGGACCGATTCAGCCCAAATTTTATCTGTAGCATCCTTGGGCAGGGGGATTGAAAGTTTGTGTTTTTTATGAAAATCGGCCCATTAGTTTGGTTGCTATGGCAACTTAGAGTTTCCATAGACTTATAATGGGGAAAATTGAAAAATGGCATTTACTGCCAAGTCATTGCAGATATTTGGACAAAACTTTTATAGAAATGTTTCTTGAGTAAAATTCTTTCAGCCATATGCTTTTATGCCAACCTGAGGGTCCCCCAGGTTGTGCCCGGGCCATGCCCCACCCCCTCCACTTCATAAAAGGCCATATATCTCAGAAACCATTCAGATCCCGACCCCTAAACCATATATATTCTTGTTCCTATTGATAAGACGCATTTAGTAACACCAACCTTGGGGTCCTCAGGGATGCGCCGAGGTCATGCCCCACCCCCTCCACTTAATAAAAGCCCCAATATCTCGGAAACCATTTAGATCCCCACCCCTAAACCATATATATTCTTGTTCCTTATGATAAGACCCATTCGGTGACATCAACCTGGGAGTCCCATGGATGCGCCGGGGCCATGCCCCACCCCCTCCATTTCATAAAAGGCCCAATATCTCGTAAACCTTACAGATTCCCGCCCCTAAACCATATATATGCGTGCTTCTTATGATAAGACACATTCATTGACACCAACCTGGGGGTCCTCAGAGATGCGCTGGGGCCTTGCCCCACCCCTCTACTTCACAAAAGGCCATATATCTCAGAAACTGTTCAGATCCCCACCCCTAAACCATATATATTCTTGTTCCTATTGATAAGACGCATTCAGTAACACCAACCTGGGGGTCGTCAGGAATGCGCACAGGTCAGGCCCCACCCCCTCAACTTTATAAAAGGCCCAATATCTCGGAAACCATTCAGATTCCCACCCCTAAACCATATATATTCTTGTTCCTTTTGATAAGACCCATTCAGTGACATCAACCTGGGAGTCCCCTGGATGCACCGGGGCCATGCCCCACCCCCTCCATTTGATAAAAGGCCCAATATCTCGGAAACCTTACAGATCCCCGCCCATAAACCATATATATGCTTGCTTCTTATGATAAGACACATTCATTGACACCAACCTGGGGGTCCTCAAAGACGCGCTGGGGCCTTGCCCCACCCCTCCACTTCAAAAAAGGCCATATATTTCAGAAACTGTTCAGATCCCCACCCCTAAACCATATATATTCTTGTTCATTATGATAAGACGCATTCAGTAACACCAACCTGGGGGTTCCCAGGGATATGCTGGGGCCATGCCCCACCCCCTCCATTTCATAATATCACAATATCTCGGAAACCCTACAGATGGCCACCCCTTAACCATATATAGTCTTGTTCCTTATGATAAGACACATTCATTGACACCAACCTGGGAGTCTCCCTGGGCCTTGCCCCACCCCTCCACTTCACATAAGGCCTTATATCTCAGAGAATGTTCTTAGCCCCACCCTAAACCATATATATTCATCTTTCTTATGATAAGACGCATTCAGTGACACCAGCTTGGGAGTCCCCGGGGCACGCCCAGGCCATGCCACACCGCTTTACTTCATTAAAAGCCATATATATCAGAAATAGTTCAGATCCCCACCCCTAAACCATATACTTGTTCCTTATGATAAGACTCGTTCAATCACACCAACCTGGAGGTCTCTTTGTGCTGAGGCAATGTGCCCCGCCCTTCCATTTCATAAAAGGCTTTATATTTCAGAAACCATTCAAATCCCCACCCCATAATCATATATGTTCTTGTTCCTTATTATTAGCACACCTACTGTAGCGGGGTCCGCAGGGGCCATTCCTATTTCATAAAAGGGCCTCAAATCTCTGAAACCGGTCAGATTCCCAGCACTGAACCATATATATACTTGGTCCTTATGATAAGACACATTTAGGGACAACAGTTTGGGCTTTCCTGGGATCAACAGGGCATGCCCCAACCCCTCAACTGTTAAAGAGGCCTTACAGATCCCCACTGCTAAACCATATATATTTTTGTTTCTTATGATAAGACGCATTTAGTGATACCAACCAGGGCTCCATTGGGTCCATGCCCCACCCCCTCTACTTCATAAAAGGCCTAACTTTTCAGATGCTGAGTCCACATGGGTGCTCATTTGGACATGGGGGTTCATTTGGTGGATTAAAATGATATCATGTTAAAATACATGGCTGCCATTGGGCAGGATGGGCAGTGCCCACCTGAGCTCTGGTGAGCATAGTGGCCCATGGGCCTCTTGTTTTTTTAATAAAATCTTGTCAGCAAGATATCTCAAAAACTATTGGAGCTAGAGCCTCCAAAGTTGGTGAATATATTGATGGTGATGAGTAGATGAACTGATTAACTTTTGACAAAATTCCAATAAATACTTTGTGAGTTATGGCCCTTTGTCATTTTGGTAATTTGTGCCCATTGTAATGTATGCTAAAAGTGATGCATAGCATAACTTTAGAACCGTGTATGCTAGGGTTTTGAAATTTCTTATATGGATTCCTCATGGAAAATTAGCTGACGCGTATTTTTTTTCTCGTCCGGAATATGCCCCTTTCAAGAGTTATTGCCCTTTGAAATTTTTTTAATAAAATCTTGTCAGCAAGATATCTCAAAAACTATTGGAGCTAGAGCCTCCAAAGTTGGTGAATAGATTGTTGGTGATGAGTAGATGAATTGATTAACTTATGACAAAATTCCGAAAAATACTTAGTGAGTTATGGCCCTTTGTCATTTTGGTAATTTGTGCCCATTGTAATGTATGCTAAAAGTGATGCATAGCATAACTTTAGAACCGTGTATGCTATAGTTTTGAAATTTCATATATGCATTTCTGATGGAAAATAAGCTGACGCGTATTTTTTTTCTCGTCCGGATTATGCCCCTTTCAAGAGTTATTGCCCTTTGAAATTTTTTTTAATAAAATCTTGTCAGCAAGATATCTCAAAAACTATTGGAGCTAGAGCCTTGAAAGTTGGTGAATATATTGGTGGCGATGAGTAGATGAACTGATTAACTTTTGACTAAATTCCGAAAAATACTTTGTGAGTTATGGCCCTTTGTCATTTTGGTAATTTGTGCCCATTGTAATGTATGCTAAAAGTGATGCATAGCATAACTTTAGAACCGTGTATGCTAGGGTTTTGAAATTTCATATATGGATTCCTCATGAAAAATTAGCTGACGGGTATTTTTTTTTCTCGTCCGGATTATGCCCCTTTCAAGAGTTATTGCCCTTTGAATTGTTTTTAATAAAATCTTGTCAGCAAAATATCTCAAACACTATTGGGGCTAGACCCTTGAAAGTTGTTGAGTATATTGGTGGTGATGAGTATATGAACTGATTAACTTTTGACAAAATTCCGAAAAATACTTTGCGAGTTATGGCCCTTTGTCATTTTGGTAATTTGTGCCCATTGTAATGAATGCTAAAAGTGATGCATAGCAGAACTTTAGAACTGTGTATGCTATGGTTTTGAAATTTCATATATGCATTCCTAATGGAAAATAAGCTGACGCGTATTTTTTTTCTCATCCGGATTATGCCCCTTTCAAGAGTTATTGCCCTTTGAATTTTTTTTTAATAAAATCTTGTCAGCAAGATATCTCAAAAACTATTGGAGCTAGAGGCTTGAAAGTTGGACCATGAGTCATGTGCAAGACCTAGGTCCATACCTCCAATGTCAAGGTCATACCTCAAAGGTAAAAAAAAAAGGACAGTCAATAACTTCCTTAATCTTTGATGGATTATGAAATTACTTGGCAGAAATGTTAACCATCATGAGACAATGTGTTGTACCGCAAAGTTCAAGGCCATACTTAGAGGTCAAAGGTAAAAAAGTGCTTTTTTTGTTTACGGCCAATAACTTTTTTATTTTTTTATGAACATTTTTAAAGTTACTATGCAGAAATGTTCATCTTCATTATATGATGTGTTGCACACAAGACCCAGCTCAATACCTCCAATGTCAAGGTTATACTTAGCAGTCAAAAACGGGGGAGACATCTGTGTTTTTGTAGAAAAACAAATTCTAGTTCTACCTGTGTCCACCACGGTGTCACCTCTAGGTGGAATTCCACACGCCTGGTCAGGATTTACTGCTCCTAAGTCCAAGCTTTCATTGTCACTTGACATCACTGGGTTCCGTGAAAATGACCACATTTTTGTTAAAATTCCAGTTTAGATTCTCCACCATGTAGTAATTATGTAGTATTTATGTTCTTCTGGGGAATTATTATAATAAATAACGACAATTCAAATCAGTTCTTTTATTTCACAAGTTCCTTTTTAATTTCTTCTACACATTATATAATATGATAGTACATAATTTCAAATATAATTTCCAATAACTGTTAATTTCCATTTTACAGTTAGAATAATTTAGGATGGCAAAGGTCTAAAAACATGTTATCAAAGAGGCCGAAAGAATTAAACTGAAGTTTTCTCTCCAATCCAGCCTAACATGTGGAACCAAGCTTCTCTCAAAATACTTTCTCACACTGACCAACCAATTAGAAATTCGTTAATGTGATCATATGGTCAGATAAGGTAGCAGTACTGTTAACCATGGCATGGGAATGTTTATATTAACTTCAACTTCAACTACTGCAGATTTTCAAAGGAAATATACGTTAATATATCACAAGCGAAGGTTTTGGCGAGACTGCGCGGATGCGCTGGCTCGCCTGAACCTTCGCTGCTCGCATAGGCGATAAGTACCAAAATCGCTTGAAGGGGCCCAGATAAGCTACAAGCAAGATGTCATCATTGAGTGTGGGTGAAAAAAGTCCGAGTTGCAGTGCTTTGGGAAACAAAATTGAATCAAAGGGCTGAAAGCCCTCAGAGTCGGTAAAATTTACAGAGTTCTCTTTTTGAAACAGGATCTAAACTGTATCCAACTAGTTCTAAGATCAAACAAGTTCATAGTTCATAACTCCTGGTTGGAGAAACAAATTTTATGAGAGAGTTGTCTCAAATCATGATTTTTAAAATGCTATGTTATACCACAGATGCTTGGTATAATACACAGATGCTTGGGGTCAGGTCTGATTAGCTTTCTAGCCCGACAGAACAGGCCTACTATCGATAAAACTTGTTTGAAGGCATTAAAACACTGTTTTAAAAAAGGTCCCCGTCACTGACAGGCTCTAATATCGATAGTAGGCCTGTTCTGTCGGTCTATATATTAGAGCCTATCCGTGATGGGGACCTTTTTTTAAAACGTTGTTTTAAGGCCTTCAAACAAGTTTTATCGAGAGTAGGCCTGTTCTGTCGGGCTAGAAAGCTAATCAGACCTGACCCCAAGCATCTGTGTGTTATACCAGGGCATGCATATGAACAACTAACAGAGTACGGATTTATGGACAGCGCTTATTATTTTCGAATACAACACTTGTGCTACAAGTGACTATAAGTTATTGGTTTTGTTTGAATTAAGGTTTAGTCCCTGTCAACACTACTTAGATCACTGGGACTTGAGATTAAAACAGACACAGATATATTTCGGGTTCTTATTTTTTTACTGCAAACATAGGTTGTGCGTGTTCGTTCAACAGCTAAGGTCACGTCTGGTCAGTCAATTACATTCACTGTTCCTGGACAGGCTTAGACCCTCTAAGCGGTTTACTAGTTCTAAGTGAAATTCCCCCCACTTCCCTGCCAGTAACTGACAACAGGCGGTGGCTGAACGGCCTACTAACAACTAAGGCCATATGGAGACCAACAGACCTAAATTATATTCCCAACTGCAGCCAAAACAGTCATCGATAAAAAGGTTATTAACGTTTTTGAAGGTTGGCTGTCCATATGTCTAATTAAGGTCATGCAAGACATTTGATAAGCACTTTGCAAGACTGCAAAGTACATGTAGCCGTACGGCTAACTAACCTAGGCCCCCGTCCAGCGGGGCTTGAAGAAATATTTGGGCTGCATGATGTCTCCACGCAGAGATGAAACCGACCCGCACACGAGTACTAGTAAACCGCTTATAGGATCTAAGCCTGCCCAGGCAAAGCGGTGTGAGTCGGACCGTCCATGCATATAAACCCTATTGATTTCATTGGGCGGCAGGGCTTGAGAAGTCATATCATCTCAATGGCGGGTTGACGGGGACGTTAAACCACAAATAAAAAAAGGCTAACCAACCACATAGGAGTGGCTAGTCTTTCAAGGCCGTACGATCAGCTGATTCTTCCTTCCACCAACATTCTCTCTTTCTATGTACCGAACTAGAATAGCCGTACGATTAGCCAATACAGCCAAATGATGCCTAACAGTACGGGGCCGTACGATTAGCCAAATACAGGCTAATCGTACGGGGCCGTACGATTAGCCAATACAGGGGCCGTATGAATAGCCACTGCCTTTCTTCAAACAACGTCTCCTAAACCACTGATCGGATTTTGACCACACTTCGCAGAAATAATCCTTAGATGGTCCTCTTTCAAAGGTGTTCAAATGGTTCCGGTCCGTTATACATCTAGGTCACAGGAGCTAAAAATATATTTTTACTGAAAACTAAAAAAATCTTCTTCTCTGAAACCACATGGTCCAGGTCTTTGATATTTGGTATGGAGCTCCATCTAGTGGACTTCTACCAAGATTGTTCAAATGATAGCCCTGGGGCCGAAAATATCCCCGCGCCAGGGCCCACCAGTTTTACATTGACTTATATAGGGAAAACCAATAAAAATCTTCTTGTCTGAGACCAGAAGGCCCAGGTTTTTGATACTTGGCATGAAGCATTATCTATTGAACCTCTACCAAGATTGATCAAAATATAGTCATTGGGCCAAACATGCCCCTGCGCCCGGGCCCACTGGTTTCACATAGGCGTATATATGGAAAACATTTAAAAATCGTCTTGTCTGAAACCAGAAGGCCCACGTCTTTGTTATTTGGCATGAAGCTTCATCTAGTGGACCTCTACCACGATTCTTCAAATTATAAATAAAGTGCCTCCGCGCCGGGACCCACTGGTTTCACTAGAGCGTATACAGTGATAACCTTTAAAAATCTTCTGGTCTAAAACCAGAAGGCCCAGGTCTTTGATATTTGGCGTAAAGTTTCATCTAGTGGACCTTTTCTGAGATTGTTCAAATTATAGCCATGGCTCAAAAAATGCTCCCCCCCCCCCACCCGCGACAGGGCCCACTGGTTTTACATAGGCGTACATGGGGAATACTTTTAAAAATCTTCTTGTCTGAAACCAGAAGGCCCAGGTCTTTGATATTTGGTATGAAGCTTCATGTAATGGTCTTCCACCAAGATTTTCAAATTATACTCTGACTGTGATTTGAACCCACGCACAGATGCGGCGACGTCGCCTAGCACTGCAGTGGCCGACGTCCTTAACCACTGCGCCACTGGGGCCAGAAATGTCCACGCGCCGGGACCCACAAGTTTTTATGGAACGGTATTAAGGTAAAACTTAAAATGTGAAAGATGCACATTTAATATGCGAATCAGGTATTGCATATTGCAATATTAACGTTCCATTATGCAATGTGCACTACGTAGCTTGTATGTTGAACATTCTAATATGCGAGGCTAACATTGTATTTAGTAATTTTAACCTTTCATTACTGAGAATCTAACAGTACAGTATCTAACCTCTGTTTTGCATATTGACCTATGCACTACGTCGAACTTTTTACTGTATTCCGTTTTGTATTTTGCAGTTTGAACCTTTCCATCGTGGAAAATTTAATTGCTAAAGGTGCAAGCTCACGAAAGCGGCATTCATTTTAAAAAAAGTGCACTAAATTGTATACAGAAAAGCCCCTAGAGACACTAACAAAACATTGTGAAACAGTCGCAGCCCTATTTCTGTGCAGCTGCTCCATATACATAACGGTTTCCAGAAAATACAAAGAACCAAAAAAAAAAAAAAAAAAAACAAAAAAAAAAAAAACTACTACTACTTCTACTACTACTACAACAACTACTACTGCTACTGCAGCCGGCATCGGTAACTCAATCGGATGCGGGTCTAACTGGCGATCAGGCGGTCTCCGCCCATCGGGGCTTGAAGAAATAGATGGGCTACACGATGCTTCCGCACAGAGCTACACCCGACCGCACATGAGTACTGGTAAACCGCTTAGAGGATCTAAGCCTGCCCAGGCAAAGCGGTGCAAAGTCCATGCCTAGAAATCCTAATAGTTTCATTGGTTGACAGGGCTTGATATATCATTTATTCTCAATGTCGGGTAAGAGTCCCACAAAATTGGAAGAAATGTTTCCAAAATGACCTATACAGTGTTGACGGAATGTTAAACCTCAAATCAAACAAACAAAATTCGCGGGTTTTATATTAGATTCGGTACTAAGTTATTTAGACAAATTGTGGGTATTCCGATGGGTACTAATTGCGCACCTCTTGTGGCTGATCTGTTCTTGTATTGTTATGAAAGAGACTTCATTTTGTCGCTTTCCATTGATAACCAATCTGAAATTATTGTAGCTTTTAGCTCTACTTCTAGATATTTAGATGATTTATTAAATATTGATAATACCTATTTTGATGGTTTGATCAGTCAGATTTACCCCCTAGAACTTCAGTTAAATAAAGCAAATTCTTCTGATACCAAGGCCCCGTTTTTGGATTTACATCTATCTATTGTAGATGGATTTGTTTCATGCAAAATTTATGATAAACGCGATGACTTTGATTGTGAGATTGTAAATTTTCCTTTTTTGGATGGTGATGTTCCTCGTGCGCCATCCTATGGCGTTTATATTTCACAATTAATTCGATTTGCTAGAGTGTGTAGTCATGTAACTGACTTCAACACTCGTAATAAATTATTAACGGCTAAACTCCTTAATCAGGGTTATCGGTACCATAAACTACGCAAAGCCTTTTCAAAATTTTATAGACGCCATTCTGATTTAATTTCAAAATTCAATATTGGACTTAAATCTCTTCTGCAACAAGGTCTATCGGAACCCGAATTTTATGGTGACTTAGTATATAAATTCAGAAAAATATATAACCGCAATGACTTCAGCACCAAATTTCGTAAAATCATTCTTCGATATAAAAAGATTGGGTACAACATGGATATTATACGACAGACTGCATGCATGGTAGTTAACCCAATCACGGTTGGCAACTTTGCTTCCCTCTTTAATTGCACGCCGGTGGGTCAGGCCTCAGATTCTATGACGGCTCCAACGTAAAGGCTTATTGAAAATTAGAGAGATAATGTCGGTTGGTGCCTGATGCTCTGTCTCTGGTCGGGCTCATCGGAGTCTAACTGTTGGTTTTCTTTTGCTCCAGCCTTTCAGTGGTTTCTTGCTGTCGAGTCCTCACCGTTGTCTCACCTCTGTGGTTCTTTGATTTTTGTGTTTACGGAGATGTTGCACTGATGAGTTAGGAGGCCTTCATGCGGACTGAACGAATTATTTGTCTAAATCGCGACGGAAGTAAGGGCGAGGATTGTGGCCACGTAAAATCGATTTAAGCCCCCCAGTGGAAATCTTCCACTGACCGTTCCAAGGCGGCTCTTCTGTGCCGATTTATTTATGTTGTTGTTTGTTACTTACTGTGTGTATCACTTGTGTATTTTGGTTTTGGATGGCCATATGGCCATTTTGTGGGAAAGTAACTGTCCTTATGGCCTTCCTTTGTTTAGGTTTCCCTTATGGTCTGGTCGCTTAATGTTTGTATTTCTTTCCCTTTGGTGTCTTTGTGGGGTGGAGTAAGTTAATTGTATCAATTCCTGATCTTTGTTTTACTTCAACTTTGATACATCCCGTGTCGGCAAAATACTTTCGTGGAGTTTGCTCATGGAATCTTTTCCACGATTTTCCTCTCAATTTCGCTGATTCAACAAGGGCAGTTGTCAGTTTCTTGCGCTTGCATACAGGCGTGCCCAGGAAAAAGTGTTGATAGGTAAACTTACAGGCTCGACATTACCTAAATAGTGTTAACTCATAACGAACAAACAAAACTAAAACTACTACTGTACCACTACTACTACTACTACCATTACTACTACTTATACAACAACTACTACTATTACTACTGACCTATATAGTGTTGACGGGGACGTTAAACCTACTAGTAGTTGTAGGAGTAGTAGTAGTAATAGTTGTTGTGTTACAACCACTATTACTACCACTACCACTTCTAACTGATTAACCACTTCTCTTTGTTCATATAATCTGCAACAACAACAACACCAACTACTGACACTACTACTACTATCATCACTACTACTACTACTACTACTACTACTACTATCACTGCTGCTGCTACTGCTACGACAACTGCTGCTACTAAACCTACTTCTACTACTACAACAACAACAACTACTACTACTTGCTCGCTTCATTACGAAACTGGCGCGCTTCCGTTTCTTACGGAAAAAAGCAAAACGGAAAATTACGAACTGTTGTCACGTGAACGATACTAGCGCCACCGTTCTTCAAAATTAGAACTGTAAGTTGCGAAATCGATAATGGAATTTCGAACCTAATGGTGAACGAGCCGGATGTCAGCCAGAATACTGGATGTGGTCGACTTAACAACTGAAAACAGTGCGATGAATTCAAAAATGAGTCCTGAAACATGTCAAATAATGAATTTAAAATAGTACGGAAAGTATTTTTAAAAACTGCATCATGCAAGATACGTAGTGCAAATTACATAATTGAAAGCGCATATTGAAAAATGAAAGGTCATAGTCGCATATTAGAATGTGCATCATTCAAATTTTAATTTTTACCTAAATACCGTTCCATAAGTTTTACATAGGCGTATACAGGGATAACCTTTAAAAATGTTCTTGTCTGAAACCAGGTCTGTTCTGAAACCATACCCAGGTCTTTGAAATTTGGTATGAAGCTTCGTCTAATGGACCTCTACCAAGATTGTTCAAATTATAGCCTTGGGGCCAAAAATGTCCCTGCGCCGGAACCAACCAGTTTTACATAGGCTTATATAGGAAAAACCCTTTAAAAATCTTCTTGTCTGAAACCAAAAGGCTCAGGTTTTTGATATTTGGCGTGAAGCTTCATCTAGTGGTCCTCTACAGGAATGTTCAAATTACAGCCCTGGTGCCAAAAATGTGGTTTTGCATAGGCTTATATAGGAAAAACCTTTAAAAATCTTCTATTCTGAAACCAGAAGGCCCATGTCTTTGATGTTTGGTATGAAGCTTCATGTGGTGGACCGCTACCAAGTTTGTTCAAATTATAGCCTAAAATGTACTAGTGACACTGATACTCAGGTGAACGATTCAGGGCAATCTCGTTTTTAAATGAGCAGCTGAATAGCACCTGTTGGCAAGCGCGCATAAATTATTCTGAGTAAAAATATTCGAATTGTGAAATCGACCGATTATATAAACCGAAAAACTATACGAAATTAAGATTTTATTAGAACACACAAACAGTTAAATTTGTTAAATGTGATTTGGACTGGTCATATCTCGAATTTATCGATAGTCCAAGTTATCCATAAAGGATATGACCTGGATGGGGCCATAAACCGTGGCCACAAACAGACTGACTTGATCATCATGGACTTCGCAAAGTCCTTTGGCAAGGTACCTCACAAAAGGCTATTACATAAACTGGAGTACTATGGGATAAGAGGACCCACACATAGGTGGATTAGCTCATGGCTCTCTGGGCGCACGCAACAAGTTGTACTTGATGGCCAAGCGTCTGATCCAGTCCCTGTTTTATCTGGAGTCCCCCAAGGTTCGGTCCTTGGACCGTTCCTTTTCTTGGTTTTCATTATTGATCTCCCCGATAATATCAGGTCATCGGTCCGTTTGTTTGCTGATGATTGTATAGGAACATATACAGTAGAACTTCGATGGCTCGAACACCGATGGCTCGTTTACCATGGATGAGTCGAACCCTTTCTTTAGTCCGCAGGGAATTCCTCCAAATACGATATAGGGTTAATTTAGGGAGATTTTCTTCTTCTATCTTGAAAATGTATGCTGTGTGTACTCATTAGAATCGCCTCGATGAGGCGTTTCTAATGAGTACACACAACATACAGCTATAATATAGAACACTGAAAAAGTATATCAGACTTGTATGGCACTGATAGTAACCCTCCGTGGCTCGAACTACCACTGTTTCGAACAAATTTTCATGGTCCCAAAGGTGTTCGAGCCATCGAAGTTCCACTGTATTCTCCTTCTGACTGTCTTATTTACAAGATGACCTGGATCAACTTGCACAGTGGGAGGCCGATTGGCAAATGAAGTTCTATGTGGCCAAATGACACTCAATGAGGGTGTAACGACACCCTCCGGACAAGCAAATTAAGTTTGACTATACACTTCACCAGCAAGTTTTGGAGTATGTTCAATCCGCCAAATATCTTGGTATCACCACCACTGACGATCTTGATTGGGGTCAACATATCTCTGAAATTACATCTAAAGCAACTAGAACTGTCAGAGGATCTGACTATAGCCCCGCTATAGCCCTGTCAGAGGAAAAAGACTCATGAATTAAAGGTAAAGACTTGTGAGAGGATTAAATCCCTAACAAGGTACCTACGCCTTGTCTAAGTTAAAAAATAAGTTTTGGATAATGAAAAAAGCATATGCACATCTTCAGACCTATATGAAAACACCTGTTAAGTTTCAAAAGGATTGACCTAGAACTGTAAGTGGAGTTGCGATCACAAGGTAGCTACTCCCTATACATTTTAACATTAGTAGATCTCAAAAATTGTCTAAGTTAAAAAAGGTGAAATAAGTGAAAAAAATTATTTAAGGATAATGAAAAAAGAATATGCACATCTTCAGACCTATATGAAAACACCTATAAAGTTTCAAAAGGATTGACCTAGAACTGTAAGAGGAGTTGCGGTAACAAGGTAGTTACTCCCTATACATTTGAACATTAGTAGATCTCAAAAATTGTCTAAGTTAAAAAAGGTGAAATAAGTGAAAAAAATTATTTAAGGATAATGACAAAGGAATATGCACATTTTCAGACCTATATGAAAACACCTGTAAAGTTTCAAAAGGATTGACCTAGAACTGTAAGAGGAGTTGCGGTAACAAGGTAGCTACTCCCTATACATTTTAACATTAGTAGATCTCAAAAATTGTCTAAGTTAAAAAAGGTGAAATAAGTGAAAAAAATTTTTTAAGGATAATGAAAAAAGAATATGCACATCTTCAGACCTATATGAAAACACCTGTAAAGTTTCAAAAGGATTGACCTAGAACTGTAAGAGGAGTTGCGGTAACAAGGTAGCTACTCCCTATACATTTTAACATTAGTAGATCTCAAAAATTGTCTAAGTTAAAAAAGGTGAAATAAGTGAAAAAAATCATTTAAGGATAATGAAAAAAGAATATGCACATTTTCAGACCTATATGAAAACACCTGTAAAGTTTCAAAAGGATTGACTTAGAACTGTAAGAGGAGTTGCGGTAACAAGGTACCCACTATCAAATATTACAGACAGACAGACAGACGGAATTCTGGACAAGATTACAGACAGACAGACAGACAGACGGAATTCCGGACAAGCCAAATCCAATATAGCCCCCACTTTTTCAAAGCGGGGCTATAACTAGGACTTAAAGATTACTTAGACGGATCTTGGCTTTTGCAGACAAAGGATGTTGCATATAAAACATTGGTTCGCCCTCAACTTGAATATGCATCACCCATTTGGCATCCCTATGTTAAAACTCAGACTCAGCAAGTGGAGAAGGTGCAGAGGACAGCTGCTCGATGGACCTGTAGGCGATGGCGAAATAGACATAGCGTCGGTGACATGCTTAATGAGCTAGAGTGGCCGTCCCTGGAGGCCCGTCGTGAGCAGTCCTCTTTAACCTTCTTCTACAAGATACACTCTGATTCAGGGTCTGTTAATAAAGATAGGTACTTGACCCCTGTAACAGTGTCGACCCAAACAAGGGCATCAAAAGTAAACGACTCACAATGTCGTAGATACCAGTCCTATAGTGATGCCCTGAAGAACTCGTTCTTTCCTAGAACTGTTCCCCTATGGAATAGTCTTCCTTCCTCTGCGGTGAATGCCAAGTCCGCAGAAGAGATTAAAGCCCGTACAGTGTAAGATTGAGACTCAGAGGTATGCGTTTTAGGATACCTCTGTTATGCAAATTGTAAATAGTTTTTAGGACGCATCCAGTGTCTCTCTTTTTTCTCTTTCTTTTTTCAGCTAAATTCTAAATTTAGCCACCCAATCAACTGAGGTAATGGCCAAATATGACCGACTCAGTATAAGAAGATAGATAGATAGATAGATAGATAGATAGATAGATAGATAGATAGATAGATAGATAGATAGATAGATAGATAGATAGATAGATAGATAGATAGATAGATAGATAGATAGATAGATAGATAGATAGATAGATAGATAGATAGATAGATAGATAGATAGATAGATAGATAGATAGATAGACCAAATGTTACACACAGTTCGTGGCACGTAGCGTCATGAAACGTCCATATCAGCATCATGTATACTGTTGAAACTCTGTTGAACTTCTTCGACAATAAATGAGTCAGCGCACATCAAAACCTCCAATAAGACATGTGCGCCAACGAAGACTGAGATCAGCCTGTGAATCTACGCAGGCTGACCGCAGTCTTCGCTATGCGCTCTAAGGATAGCTAAGGGCCCAATGCTCCTTCATGCAGCACGAAAAGTCTCTGGTTATACTATATGGATGCGCAGGCTCATCTGATTTTTCGATGGACGAACATGTTAATTGTAGGAAATGCTGTGCCCCGGCTCAAATTATGTTTAAAAGCATTATGTAATTTATCATATGACGTTGCGTCTGAGAGTGTTATAACTTCACGTAATATTTTCGATAATCCACTAGTGGATTAAATATGCAAATTAGCTAGATACGTCCCTTAACGTTCCATGTACGACGTCCTCAACGACGTCGCGTTTACTAATGGCGGAATATTGATATTTTTGTAAACAATCGTGAAAAAAATGCGTTTTAAATGTCATATGATAAATAGAATCTTGCAATCGAGCTCATGTTTCATTAAATTTATATTAAACTCGTTGAGGAAAAGGGATAAAATGCTCGGCAAAGCCTCGCATTTTATCCCTTTTCCTCAACTCGTTTAATAAATTCAATAATACATAAACACTCATGTAAGATCCTCTATTTACAGAATCTGGGGCTGATTTCATTCCTTTCTCATGAACTGACCATTCGTGTAACCTTTATCCTGCTGTAGGCGACAAGCCCTATCTTTGCAAACAGTGTAGATCCAGATCAGATGGCTTCTGAAGAAGCCAACTGATCAGGATCTACTCTGTTTGACATTCAGTTTATGAATATGTATAAATAAATTGTATGAAGTAATCTGATTGGTTCAAAGTCAGAAATGGGTGTGGCTTAATTGAATATTAAGCAGGTTAAAGGGTAACCACCTCTTTATCTCCAACCTATAGGTGAAGCAATTCCAGCAGAGGACATCACCAACTGTTTGTCGTGTGTGTGTGTGTGTGTGTGTGTGTGTGTGTGTGTGAATTCGGGTTTAACGTCGCTTTCAACAATTTTTCAGTCATATCACGACGGTGTCTGGTTGCGACAGGGAGCTCAATGCAACTGTTTGTCGTCAAATATACCATGCTTGTGTTACACCTGCGACTGCTTGTTACCTGTTCATATTAGTGAAGTTATTAATGGGCCGGGACACAGCATTTCCTACAACTTACATATGCGTCCATCGAAGAATCAGCTCAGCCTGCGCATTCATATTGTCTAACCGGAGACCTCTCTTGCTGTATGAAGGAGCACTGGGTCCTTAGCTATCCTTAGAGCGCACAACGAAGTCTCTGATCAGACTGCGCGGATGCGCTGGCTGATCTGAGTCTTCGTTTGGCGCACATGTCTTATTGTAGATTTTGACGTGCGCTGGTTCATTCAATAGTGTCTATGTAAAGTAAAATATTGCCCTCACTTCTATTTAGCAGATTTTGAAGGCGTCTTGTTTCATAGTTTGTTCGTATAAGATTCTCTATGTCTCTAACCTATAGGTTCGATTCCACCGGAAGAAGTCACAAATTGTAGTCCGTCAACTATAGATTGTTCGTGTTATAACTGCGATTGCCGAAGTGATGGATCGATCTCCTGCCCAGCCTCTGGAAACTGTTGTATACTAAGTCATGAAAAATCTTACTTTCAAGGTAATAATAACTCTCCATATCTCTCTCTCTCTCTCTCTCTCTCTCTCTCTCTCTCTCTCTCTCTCTCTCTCTCTCTCTCTCTCTCTCTCTCTCTCTCTCTCTCTCTCTCTGATTTTGTGCGAACTTTCACATTACACATTACGAAGATACGCCTATACGAATACATTGTAATTTTTTCCGCCGAAAAACGAAAATTTTAAGAGGAAAATTGTGATACGTTTTCTTATTTTTGCTCAAATTATAGATTTAGGGTACACGTTAGAACCAGTTCTAACGAGTATCCACAATCTATATTTTTGAACAGATATAAGAAAAACAAGGCATCGCATGCGATACAAATCGCCTCGCAAATGACAACTTTGTGTGTGGAAAACACTTAAATGGCAAAAGTCCAACTTGCTCGAGATACTATCATATGCAACATTTGTGTAAAGTTTGTTTAAAAATCATCAAAAAATGTAAGTTCTACACTGATGACAATGTTTCTCTAAAAAAAGCCATAGTGACCTTGACTTGAGGCCATGACCGCGAAAGTAGATCTTGCTCAAGATATTATCAAAAGCATCTGTTGTGTGAAGTTATATTAAAACCTGTTAATAAATGTAGGCGGTAGAACGATGACAAAGTTTTTCTAAAAATAGCCACAGTGTCCTTGACCTTGAGGTCATGACCTTGAAAGTCAAAGCAACTCAAGATATTATCATCAGAAACATTTGTGTGAAGTTCTATTAAAATCCGTCAATAATTGTAGGCGCTAGACAAAGTTTTTCTAAAAAAAACACAGTAACCCTGACCTTGAAAGTCGAAATAGCTTGAGATATTGTCATAAGAAACATTTGTGTGAAGTTATATTGAAATTGGTGAAAAAATGTAAGCGCTAGAGCAATGACAATTTTTTTCTAAAAAAAGTCACAGTGACCTTGACCTTGAAAGTCGAAATCGCTCGAGATATTGTCATAAGGAACATTTGAGTGAAGTTATATTGAAATCAGTGAAGAAATGTAGTTGCTACAGCGATGACAAGGTTTTTCTAAAAATAGCCACAGTGACCATGACCTTGAAAATCGAAATCGCTCGAGATATTGTCATAAGCAACATTTGTGTGAAGTTATATTGAAATAGGTGAAGAAATGTAAGCGCTAGAGCCATGACAAAGTTTTTCTAAAAATAGCCACAGTGACCTTGACCTTGAAAGTGGAACTCGCTAGAGATATTGACATTAGGAAATTTGTGTGAAGTACTATTAAACTGGTGAAAAAATGTAAGCGCTAGAGCAATGACAAAGTTTTTCTAAAAATAGCAACAGTGAACTTGACCTTGAAAGTCGAACTCGTTCGAGGTATTGTCTAAAGGAACATTTGTGTGAAGTTGTATTGAAATCAGTGAAGAATTGTGGGCGCTAGAGCGATGACAAAGTTTTTCTAAAAAGAGTCATAGTGACCTTGACCTTGAAAGTCGAACTGGTTCGAGATATTATCATAAGGAACATTTGTGTGAAGTTATATTGAAATCAGTGAAGAAATGTAGGCGCTAGAGCGATGACAAAGTTTTTCTAAAAAGAGCCATAGTGACCTTGACCTTGAAAGTCGAACTGGCTCGAGATATTGTCATAAGGAACATTTGTGTGAAGTTATATTGAAATCGGTGAAGAAATGTAAGCGCTAGAGCGATGACAAAGTTTTTCTAAAAATAGCCACAGTGACTTTGACCTTGAAAGTGGAACTCGCTAGAGATATTGTCATAAGGAACATTTGTGTGAAGTCATATTGAAATCGGTGAAGAAATGTAAGCGCTAGAGCGATGACAAAGTTTGTTTTCTAAAAATAGCCACATTGACCCTGACCTTGAGGCAATGACCTTGAAAGTCGAACACGCTCGAGATATTTTATAAGGAACATTTGTGTGAAGTTATATTGAAATTGGTGAAGACATGTAGGCGCTAGAGCGATGACAAAGTTTTCTAAAATAGCCATAGTGACCTTAACCTTGAGGCCATGACCTTGAAAGTCAAACTAGCTCAAGATATGTTTAAAAGGAACATTTGTGTGAAGTTATATTGAAATTGGTGAAGCAATGTAGGCGCTAAAGCGATAACAAGGTTTTCTAAAAATAGCCACAGTGACCTTGACCTTGAGGTCATGACCCTGAAAGTGGAACACGCTCGAGATATTGTCATAAGGAACATTTGTGTGAAGTTATATTGAAATCAGTGAAGAAATATAGGCGCTAGTGCGATGACAAAATGTTTCTAAAAAAAGCCACAGTGACCTTGTCCTTTGGGCCATGACCTTGAAAGTCGAACTCGCTTGAGATATTTTCATAAGGAACAATTGTGTGAAGTTATATTGAAATTGGTGGATTAATGTAGGCGCTACAGTGATGACAAAGTTTTTCTAAAAATAGCCACAGTGACCTTGACCTTGAGGCCATGACCCTGAAAGTCGAACTCGCTCGAGATATTGTCATCAGGAACATTTATGTGAAGTTATATTGAAATCAGTGAAGAAATGTAGGCACTAGATGATGACAAAGTCTTTCTAAAATAGCCACAGTGACCTTGACCTTGAGGCCATGACCTTGAAAGTCGAACTCGCTTGAGATATTTTCATAAGGAACATTTGTGTGAAATTTTATTGAAATTGGCGAAGAAATGTAGGCGCTAGAGCGATGACAAAGTTTTTCTAAAAATAGCCACAGTGATCTTGACCTTGAGGTCATGACCTTGAAAGTCGAACTCGCGCGAATATTGTCATAAGGAACATTTGTGTGAAGTT
The DNA here is from genome assembly GCA_963580285.1 of Lucinisca nassula. Classification (NCBI taxonomy): domain Eukaryota; kingdom Metazoa; phylum Mollusca; class Bivalvia; order Lucinida; family Lucinidae; genus Lucinisca; species Lucinisca nassula. The sequence goes on from OY757022.1 coordinate 107,131,489, forward strand.
ATATAAAAAATCCGTCGAGAAATGTAGGCGCAAGAGCGATGACAAAAGTACGTACGTACGGGACAAATGCTATATCCCCCCTCACAACCATGTTGTGCGAGGGGATAATAAGGTGTACCCCTGTAAACCCCAGTTTTGCTATATAGAGGTCAGAATTATATACTATAGGCGTGTTTCCGTGATGCACTTTTTTTCCCATATCTTCCTCCGATTTGCTTGTAGCATATCCATCTCCGATTGTAGGGGTCTGTCATTCATGTGCAAATAAAACGATAATTTGTCCGATGAAAATATGAGATAGTTTATTTATTTAAACCCTCAGCATAGGTTGTTGGTTCCCGTCAAAACCGCAAATAACGAGTACTCACAATTTATATATACATTTTAAGCAAACGGGGGAATACGTCTAACCATGTATACCCCATTATTTGCTCTATAAATAGTGATGTAACAAGAGAGGATCATACGCGAACTGTTGCGAGTCACAAAGGGGAATGGGATCACCTGGAAGATCTGTCCGCCATTTGTCAAAGGGAGACAACTTCCGGGACTTCCTGTTCGCTTTTCTATAAGCCCTGTCCCACTTAAAAATGGGTCATCTCTTAAAGGAGCAAATTATTTCCTTTAAGAGTTTACCCCTATTGACGTGGGAGACAAAAAAACTTTTGCAGGAGTTACCTCCCGTGAAGGCGTTCCCATTCCCCTTAAGCTAACAGTGTAAGCCTAGGACAGTGTCTACGCTGTCTGGCAATGTCTAATTTACTGGACGCTTGGTATATGGGTTAAGTAATTATTTCAGCCACGCCAGGAGAAAACCGATGTTTGCCATTTGCGTACATGGAAGCTACTGATAAGCTTTCACATCTGAGCAGTCTGATTAGCACCTTAGCGATCGGGGCATTGCTGGTGCAATTCATGCAAAAGGACTGCTCCACATTTACGAAAACACGCCTATACAAATACATTGTAAACTTTACCGCCGAAAAAAACACTAAACTTTTAAGATGAAAAATTGTGAATTTTTTCTTATTTTTGCTCAAAATGTTGATTGTTGTTACTCGTTAGAACAGACTATGAATTCCCACATTCTAAAATTTAGAAATAAGATAAAATAATGTCCCAGTTTTCTACAAAACCCGGGAAGGGACATTCTTTATTTTTAATATGTTGTGCCAACAAGATATTAAGTTGTGCGGACAAGATATTATCTTGTGCGCACAAGATAATATGTTGTGCACACAGGATATTATCTTGTGCGGACAACTTATTTTTTCTTGTGCGGACAACTCAACATTACGAAAAACACACATATTCAAATACATTTTAAACTTTACCACCGAAAAAAAAACCCTAAAATTTTAAGATGAAATATTGTGAATGTTTTCTTATTTCTGCTCAAAATGTTGATTGTTGTTACTCGTAAGAACAGACTACGAGTTCCCACAATCTAAAATTTAGAAATAAGAAAAATAATGTCCCAATTTTTTACGGAACCCGGGAAGGGACATTCTTTTTTTTTTTTTTAAATGTTGTGCCAACAAGATATTAAGTTGTGCGAACAGGATATTATCTTGTGCGCACAAGATAATATGTTGTGTACACAGGATATTATCTAGTGCGGACAACATATTTTTTCTTGTGCTCACAACATATTATCTTGTGCGCACAAGATAATATCTTGTTTGCACAACTTAATGTTGTCCACACAAGATATTAAGTTGTGGGAACAAGATAGAATCTTGTGCGCATGAGATAATATCTTTCGTGTACAAGATATTATCTTGCCCGCACAAGATCTATGTTGTTCGCACAAGATAATTGCGCGCAATATATTATCTCGTGCGGACAAGATAATATCTAGTTCACACATCATAATTTCTTGTGCGAACAACTTGGAACAAGATAGTATGTTGTGCGAACAAGATATTATGTTGTGCGCACAACTTATAAAAAAAAATTCAAGTCTCTTCCCAGGTTCCGTAGTTTTCACTTTCACTATATGGGCCCCGTCAAGCGATTTTGGTACTTATCGTCTATGCGAGCAGCGAAGGTTCAGGCGAAGGTTCAGGCGAGCCTGCGCATCCGCGCAGTCTCGCCAGAACCTTCGCTGCTCGCTCATACAAGCAGTGAATCAAGAGGAATATTCAGACAGAAAGCCATATCCCTGGCCCCTCTGAATGGCTGGGCATGCGCAGTTAAAATTTGTCATGATGGAATGCTCGAAGACACAAATTCGCTTGGAGGGGCTCAATTATAAAGTATGGTGTTCATTTCACGGACGTCATCGTGATGATCGAGTGACTCTGAGTGTGTCCTGAAAGGGGACTTTTGCTGTTTCGTTTAACCCTTAACCCTGCAGGCATATGACGTAATTGTGACGTCACGCCAACGTCGGTGCAACGCCATGACGTTTAAGCAACGTCACATCAACGTCGGTGCAACGTCGTTACGTTGTACCGACGTTGAGTTGACGTCCTAGCGACATGTGCCTGATAGAAATTTCCAGCTTTATGCAAAAGCACGAATACTTTGACCAAACGTCGTGTTTGCCGGGTCTTGTCAATCATCCGTTTCGGTTTCAAAACTTTGGGTTTAGACATACTGATGAAGATAAAATATCAGAAAGGCCTCTGTGTCACTAAATTTGGTATAGTTACGCCTTAGTAAAACGATTCTATTTCGGTGGCATTTTTAACATTTCGGGGACAAAGCTGGAATAATGAGGAATGAATCAACTTATGCTAAGGTGAAAAAAAAAAAAAAAAACAGAAAAAAAGTAAAAAAAAAATAAAACGCGTTTCATCTACCAAGTCTAACCATTAGTGATAGGTCTTGTCAATACTTTGTGTACGCACGATTTTTGTAAAATAGTTTATTAACACGGAAAGGTGGTCATTAAAAATAAAATGGATTAAAGAAAACTGCGTCGGTGAGATTGTTTATAAAGAAATCTGGCATTAAACAATATCATTGATTAGGCATTGCCAATCTTCTGATTGCTAATAATGTCAAAATATTCCTAATAGTTTAGAGTAGATGATAGGGTGAGGCAAAGGTGAAGTATATCTTATGTCACTGGGGCGTTCAACTGATACTGGCTTACAAAGATCAAAGAGTCTTTGAAAGATCAGGTCGAAATCTGCTTTGGTCTGTAAAAAATTGTAACGAAGTTTTAAATGATTTGAAATGCAGACGTTTTCGTGCTTCAAGTCTGTCTACCTATGATTTTTCCACCCTTTACACTACAATTCCTCATATGATAATCTTATAAAAGGAAACTAAGTGATTTGACTGAGTGGACATTTCATAGAGAAGACTCCCTCTATCTTGCATGTAATGTTAGAAATGCTTTTTACACTTCTGAAGAGCATACAGATTATACGTAAAGGTCATGTCAGAAAGTGTGTGAAGCTCTCACCTTTCTACTTGACAATATTTACATAATATTCGCTACTGAATTATTTAGACAAGTTGTGGGTATTCCGATGGGTACTAATTGTGCACACCTTGTGGCTGATCTGTTTTTGTTTTGTTATGAGAGAGCCTTCATGATGTCCTTTTCTGCTGAAAAACAACGTGAAATCATTGAAGCTTTTAGCTCGACTTCAAGATATTTGGTTGATTTTTTAAACATTGACAATACCTATTTCGATGGTTTGATCAGCCCAAATTTACCCACCCCACCCCAAGAAATTCAGTTAAATTAGGCAAATCTTCTGATACAGAGGCCCCGTTTTTGGATCTACATCTGTCTACTGCAAACGGGTTTGCTTCTTGCAAAATTTATGATAAACGCGATGATTTTGATTTTGTGATTGCAAATTGTCCTTTTTTGGATGGTCATGTTCCTCGTGCAGCATCATTTGGCGTTTATTTTTCGCAATTAATTCGATTTGCAAGAGTGTTTAGTCATGTAACTGTCCTCAACACTCGTAATAAATTGTAAACTGCTAAACTTCTTAATCAGGGTTATCGGTACCATAAACTTCGCAAAGCCATTTCAAAATTTTAAAGACGTCATTCTGTTTTAAATTCAATATTGGACTTAAATCCCTTCTGCAACAAGGTCTATCGGAACCCGAATTTTATGGTGACTTAGTATATAAATTCAGAAAAATATATAACTGCAATGATTTCAGCACCCAATTTTGTAAAATCGTTCTTCGATATAAAAAGATTAGGTACAACATTAATCTTTTACTACAGACTACATGCATGGTAGTTAACCTAATCACGGTTGACAACTTTGCTGCCCTCTTTAATTGCACACCGGTGGGTCAGGCCTCAGATTATATTACGGTTCCAGCGTAAGGCTTACTGAGAATTAGAGAGAATCTAATTCTATGTAAAGCTGGGTGGTGCCTGATGCTCTGTCACTGGTCGGGCCTATCAAAGTATAACTATTGGTTTTCTTTTGCTCCAGTGTTTCATTGGTTTCTTTGCTGCCGGATCCTCCCCATTGTTTCATCTTTGTGGTTGTTTGATTTTTGTGTTCACGGAGATGTTGCACTGATAAGATAGGAGGCCTTCATGCTGACTGAACAAATTATTTGTCTAAATCGCGACAGAAGTAAGGGCGAGGACATAAAAGCGATTTTCGCCCCCCCCCCCCCCCCCCCGTGGAATTCGTTTCACTTACCATTCCAATGCGATTCTTCTGTCGTATTTTTTGCTACTGATTGTCTTTGAGTGTGTGTATCGCTCGTATTATTTTGCTTTGGACAGCAAATTGGCCATTTTGTTGGAAAGTAACTATCCTTTTGGCTTTCCGCTAGTGATGTTTCCATTAAGGTCTAGTTGTTTCATGTTTGTGTCTCTTTCCCTAGGTGTCTGTGACGGGAGCTGTGGGTTGATTGTATCGATTCCTGATCATTGCCTTCTCTGAATTAGAGAGTATCTAATTTTAAGTAATGCGGGTTGGTGTCTGGTGCTCTGTCTCTGGTCGTGCCATCGGGGTCTAACTGTTGGCCTTCTTTTGCTCTTAGAATTCAGTGATTTCTTGCTGTCGAGTCCTCGACGTTGTTCATCTTTGTGGTTGTTTGATTTTTGAGTTCACGGAGATGTTGCACTGATGAGTTAGGAGGCTTTCATGTGGACTGAACAAATAATTTATCTAAATCGCGACGGAAGTAACCTTGGATGAGGATTGTGGCCACGTCAAATCGATTTATGCGCCCCCCCCCCCCCCACTCCCTCACCAACCCCAGTGGAGTTCGTTTCACTGACTGTTCCAAAGCGGTTCTTCTATCGCGGTTATTTCTGTAATGGTTTGTCTTTGAATGTTTGTGTCGCTTATATTATTTTGTTTTGGATAGCCAGTTGGCCATTTTGTGGGAAAGTAACTGTCCATTTGGCTTTCCGCTGTTGATGTTTCCATTAGGGTCTGTTTTCTCAATTTTGTGTTTCTTTCCCTATGGTGTCTCTGATGGGAGCTGTGGGTTAATTATATCGATTCCTGATCATTGCCTCCACTTCTATTTTTCAGTTGGACAGTGCCTGCTGTCCTTGAAGCAGGTATTGGTAGATGGGGAATTTTGTTATACCTTCTGTCTCCTCACTTGCATTCATTTACAGTAAAATCCTATATTTTGACCACCTTTGGGACTGTTTAAAAGTGGTCTTTATGACCACTTTTGAACAGTTTCAAAGGTGGTCCATGACCAGCTGACATTGTATGCAGGAACTTCGTAGACAAATTAACTGCACCCCTTTAAATAAGCTTTTTAAAGCAGAATTAGTTTTAAGTTTAGGTAGTCTTAACAGCGGAATTTCACTGTATCGTTTACTCCCTTGTCCCTCACTTTCATCTCTGGTACTATAAAAATCTTATATGGGTGTGAGGGGTGGATTGAAAAATCCGTCCCGAGGGACACTGTCCGGCATCACGAGGCTTGCCGAGTGATGCCGGACAGTGATCCCGAGGGACGGATTTTTCTATCCACCCCTCACACCCATATTGGATTCTTTTTCTTGCATACCTTCCACTTCTATTGCGAATTTTTAATGCTGCTGTCACTTCAGTTACTGACGTCCGCCATTTTGTGATGACACACTAGGAATGTTTAGTGACGTCACGCATGACGACGCCGCGCATGAGGTTGTTATCAACCAGTGCATGTATCAAACACGTGATTATATTCGATTTGGGGTCGGAACACCAGGGTCAGAACATAAATTTCTATCCCAGGGTAAAATCACGGATTTCCTTGTCGGGTGTGCAAGAATATCTCTTTCCTCTTTTTCTCTAGGAGATGACACAAAATGACCATCAAGGGTTGACCTGTCGTTAAACTTAAAACAACCAAAACTCCTAGCCTCAATGAGGCTATTTATAAAGCAATCTGGCAATACCCAATATATGCATGCCGAAAATCATCAAAATATTTCTAACGGTTAAATTATTATTGAATCATGGATGCCACATAATGCTTGCATTTTTAAGTTCATTACCCATTTCCGTATTACGTATTCTGGACACCGATGCGAATAAATTCTACGATAGTTATCATCAGTTATATGATGCGGCTCTTTTAACTAACCAGAGGTTATTCTCAGCATGTTCATCGTCCTGTAATCGATTCTGAAATTTATCACAAACTTCTTTCATAAATAAGGATTGGATTTTATAGATTTACCTAGTATCTTCCGGGACAGTTCGGTGATTTCATCCATACCTGCTTATTTCAAAATACTGAAACCCCCATAATTTCCTATAAATACAATAAACCTGTTATATCTATCAACTTTAATTTCAATACAATTGTTTCTGATCTTGATATTGATACTAACACTCCTGATGCATGAGACTGTAAACACTCAGTGTATTTATACCCGCTTTTTTCGAAGAAAATTCGGGTATATTGTTTTCATACCACAGTTGAGTCCGGCGTCTGTCCGTCCGTCCGTCAGAATGTCCGCACCAACGAAACGACATTTAGGGGGCAAAAAATTTGGACAGTTTGACACTTAAGTATATATTCGTGAGTCCAAATGGACTTTATTCCGTTATTTTGGTACTTAAGTGGCAAAAATTCGCTCTTAGGTGGCTTGCAGCTTAAGAGAATTTGCCGCTTAAGTAGTCAATATGCCGACGCCTAGCCACTTAAGTATCCATTCGTGAGAACGGACGGACGGACGGACGGACTGACGCCGGACTGTCTGTCCGTCACGTTTCTTGTAAATGGATCTCCTCTGCAACCACTGAAGTTACACTTTTGAAACTTTGCATCTAGAGTGTAGATGGCAGTGGGCAACTTTTTGGTGACCTTGACCTCAACATGACCCCAAGGTCAAAGGTCAAAAATTATGATTTGCCATATCTCCATAACTATTAGAGATATACTTCTGAAACTTTGCTTTTTGGATGAGCTTTGGAATATAGAATATGTCGGGCTACTTTTGGTGTGACGTTGACCCCAAGGTCAAAGGTCAAAAAGTATGATTTTGCCATATCTTCTAAACTATTAGAGTTATACTTCTAAAACTTTGATTATTTGATGGCCCTTGGAATATAGAATAAATCTGGATACTTTTGGTGAGACCTTGACCTCAACATGACCCCAAGGTTAAAGGTCAAAAATTATGATTTGCCATTTCTCCTTAACTATTGGAGTTACACTTCTGAAACTTTGCTTATTGGATGGTCCTTGGAATATAGAATATGTTAGGCTACTTTTGGTGTGACCTTGACCCCAAGGTCAAAGGTCAAAAAGAATGATTTTGCCATATCTTGTAAACTATTAGAGTAACACTTCTGAAACTTTAGTTATTGGATGGCCCTTGGAATATTGAATCAATTTGGGCATTTTTGGTGTGACCTTCACCTCAACATGAACCCAAGGTCGAAGGTCAAAAATTATGATTTGCCATATCTCCTAAACTATTGGAGTTACACTTCTAAAACTTTGCTTATCGGATGGTCCTTGGAATATAAAATATGTTTGGCTACTTTTGGTGTGACCTCGACCCAAGGTCAAAGGTAAAAAAGTATGACTTTGCCATATCTTCTAAACTATTAGAGTTACACTTCTGAAACTTGGTTATTTGATGGCTGTTGGAAAGTAGAATAAATGGTGATACTTTAGGTGGGCCTCAACATAACCCCAAGGTTAAAGGTAAAAAATTATGACTTTGCCATATCTTCTAAACTATAAGAGTTACACTTCTGAAACTTTGCTTATCATTTAGAATGTTCTTTTCAACTTGTTTTAACTTACATATAGTTTTGGCTAGCTAATACATAGTCATTAGTGTGACTCATAGAAAAAGCGGGTATTTGCGATGGTATACCATAGACTGCTGATCTAGTTCTATCCTGTTGCTGGTCATATAGTTACTGGCAATATAACAATATTCCTGATTCCTATGTAAACACTCTTCAGCAAGTGTTTGATGGTACTAACGCCATTCAACTGCGGGCTGTAGGTTATGATCATATTTGTCATTCAGTCACAAAGTTTGCTGCATGTGTTGCAGAAGGTAAAGACAAGCTTCACATTGATTACCTAAAGTTCATAAAAGACCACACAATAGAAGTGAATGCGATGACCAGGAATCGATATAATTAACCCACAGCTCCCATCAGAGACATCAAGGGAAAGAAACACAAACACAGAACAACTAGACGCTAATGGAAGCATCACTAGCGGAAAGCCAAAAGGACAGTCATTTCCCTCAAAATGGCCAATTGGCTATCCACAAGAACATTATTTAAGCGATACACACACTCAAAAGCAAGCCATACCAAAAATAATCCACGACAGAAGAACCACCTTGGAACGGTCAGTGAAACGAATTCAAGGTTTATTGCAAATTCAAACACGGTGTATTGCAAATTCAAGCTCTTGTACCACCACTGAACTTTACACATTATTTACTTCATGTCTTACTGCCATCAAACACATTTGATTAAATATTGCGACAAAAACTTGGAAAGATCAATAATCTGTTTTGGTCCATCCAGTCGTTTTCGTGCTTCAAGTATGTCTACATATGACTTTTCAACCCTTTACACTACACTGCCTCACATTTTTATAAAAGAAAAACTAAATGATTTAATTGAAAGGACATTTCAAAAGGAAGATTCCCTGTAACGTACATGTAAGAAATGTTTTTTCTTTTGCAAGTTTGGCGAGCATAAAGTTATACTTTATGATCAGGTCAGAAAACTCCCACCTTTCTTCTTGATTATATTTACATACGTTTTGGTACTAAGCTATTTAGACAAACTGTGCCAATGTAGGTATTCTGATGGGTACGAATTGCGCACTATTTGTGAATTATCTGTTCTTGATTTGTTATGAAAGAGACTTCATGCTCCAGCATTTCTGTTGTTTCTTGCTGTCGAGTCCTCGCCGTTGTTTCGTCTCTGTGGTTGTCTGATTTTTGTGTTCACGGAGATGTTGCACTTATGAGTTAGAAGGCCTTCATGCGGACTGAACAAAGTATTTGTCTTAATCGCGACCGAAGTAAGGGTGAGGATTGTGGTCACGTAAAATCGATTCAAGCCCCCTAGTTGAATTCATTTCCGCTGACCGTTCCAAGGGCGGTTCTTCTGTCGCGGTTTATTTTTGTAATGGTTTGTCTTTGGGTGTTTGTTACGCTTATATTATTTTATTTTGGATATAGTACGTACGATGATGTCCCGGAATGGCCGTTTCGTTGCACCCCATAGGTACCAAGGTTGTTATATACCACCGTGTAGGTATTTTTATGCTGATTTGGATGGGCAATGTTGTCAGCCTTGTAACCTGTGCATAAATTTTGTAAACATGGTTCTTTATGGTAGGGGTTGGCACACATAAATGACGCATAAATATTATCCTATGAATTATTATATAAGCTGTCTCACTGCATGGAGACAGTTACATGTGAGCAAAAAGACTTATATTGGGCTTGTACTTATAAGGATATTATTGGAAATGGAAAAACTGACATTGATTGTGTTTTAGCTTTCACGAAAAAAAGACAAACCAAGGGAGGGCACTCGATTTTTAACGAACAAAAATAGTTATATATAAAATAACGTGTTATCTGCAATATCCTGATAATTAAACTACAATAATAAGTTTTTATTCAGAAAAAGAGTTTTAGAAGTTTGTTGACATTTTAATAAAGGCCACAGGCCACAAAGATCGACAAATTGATATAAGAGTGGTAAATTTTGGGTCGGACACGGGCTGAAAATCGTCAAAGGATAAAAACCTACATTTGTGTGTTCAACATAGGAAGTAAAACGAAAGCATTCTATCAATGCAGTGAGGATGATTTAAGACAATAAACCCTAGATATCGCCAACTAAGGACACCGATTAACCTGTGTAACTGCTAGTCCTAAGATGGACTTATTCAATGCTTGCCTCTTCAACATCATAGTCATCATCGCTTTCGCAGTCTTGGTTGTCCCTCCTGTTTTCACAATCAATGCATTCGCACACATCCGTACAGAGCAGACACGCTTTGTGACATTTGCAGCGACCTCCACTGCAGCCTGTCTTACATTTACAGCTTACCATTTCCATTAGCGCTTTGTTGGCTGGGTCCTGTCTCATCCAATGAATGGTAAGCTCCCCGTCCTTCAGGACCCATCCCATGCCATCTGGGCTTGGTATTTCGCAATCATTTCTTAATGCATTTCTCCAAAGCGCGGCCTGGTAGTTCGCTCTGTCCGTGTGCTTTTCAAGTGCATCTCTTGTTGGTGTCAGACTGCATGACTGCGAGGTCTTGCTGCAGAAAAGTTTGTAGCGAGCACTGTGAACGTCACAACCAGGGTAGCCATACATTGAACAAACAAATTCTTCGCATGCATCATATAATTCTTGAGTTGGTGTAAAATGTTTTCCAACGAGTTTCATGCAGTCACACAAAGCAATATCTTTCTGCACAATTCCAAAAGCAAGTTGTTTCCCTTTCCCGACGAACGCGCTTGTTGTATCACATCCTGTGAAAGCATGTAGCCCTGGAAGTGCCTCCGTCACATGTCGCCCAAGCTTTCGCCCTATTGCAGTGACGTCCAAACAACGTGTACGTTGTTTGGAACCAGTCAGAAACAATACATTTGCGGGAATCGAAGGGGACAATGCACATGCCAATACTGCTACGTCTGTATCTGGAGACTTTATAACAATGTTTGCACTGCCATGAAGCGCAGCGTGCTTAGCATGCAAAAGAATTCGTGTGTCGGCCTCCTCTTGCTCGGTTGATAAGTCAGGAATGGCATCCGAACTAACATGACCACCTGAAGCAGTTAAGCGATGACACTGATTACCATGCGTTACAAACAACATTGCATTTTGCAACAGCTCACTATTGCAATCCCGGTTCCATTCTTGGAATAAGAACTGAACTAGTTTTGTTTTGTTCTCTCCAAGTGACAAGTACTTTTTCCACTGAGTTGGACATTTTTGATCAGCGGATTGAATATTGACCTTCAACACTCCCGCCTGACTTCGTTTTGAACGCTCAGCGTTCTTGATGGATATTTGAGGATACTGATCTGTCACGAAGTCGATCCTTTGATCACCAGGTCGCTAGATAGATGTAAGAATTCGGAGCACATATACAGCTAGTGCAGAGAAAGTCAGTGGAATGTCTCCTAATGTTTGCAACAAGGCCATGCCATCTATAATCCAAGTTGCTGACTCTGGAATTGCGTTAAGCGCAGGAGAATATGATGAGAGAATATGCAGCAAACTTGACTTGTTGTCTTTGCTAAAGTGCCATCTGTGGCTGCCAGTGACCAAGGCAGGAGACCCAGTGAGTAGTTCAGCACCAGTCTCATATCCATGTGTCTATTCTGTGCCATAACAACCATTCTTGCGAATAAACCTCTGTCTGCTTTCAGCACGACATCTTTGCCTGTGGATTTAATTCGTTTAGTTGTTGAAAGTGTGCTGAATGTATGCAGATTAAGTTTAGGCAACGTATCAAAAATCCAACAGTTTGTGTTTTAATTCTTTCCCTAACAAATTGTTTGAACTTTTCTTCTCCTACCGATTTAGCCGACAACAAAGCATTGGTTACTTCTTCTGATGCAACCACTCCAGATGCAATGCTAACCAGCGATGAGTCTTTGTTCAGTAACTCAAAAGGGTTAATCCATGCCTGAAGAGCCTACATCTGCTTCATCCTTCTTCATTCGAGCGACTCCCCCGTCCTTAGGTGTTGAAGAAACAGCTGAAATCCCAGCCATAACCATGCACTGCCTTGTAACTTCAGCTGTGTCATGAGCTGTTAAAATCCATCGCTGCATGGCTCCCCTGTTTAAACTGATACCAATAATTCCACCTTTTGTTTTTGTATCCCTGTTTAGTGTCCGTTCTATGGTTTGATCAACAGGCACCTGTGAAAATGTTCCGTCACGACTTCGCTGCACTGCAAACTGTCCATCCTGTAAAGCTTTAAAAGCTTCTGGGTGTGTCTCTGGAAGAACGGTCATTTCACACCAGTACAATGACCGATACCTTGCATAGTTAGTTCGATCATATGCAAATATCCAGGGTAGCATTTCCCTAACTGATACAAGATGAAGTTCCCATAAACCAACACGAGTGGCCCTGATTAACCTCAATAACAGCATGATAAGTTCTATGTAGCTGTCCCAGAATGAAAAAAGAGGACCGTTGTCCTCCTTGCAAAACGTGCCATACTGTGCCATGATTTCCCTGTAGCTTTGTGCTTGCAAAAGTGTTTCGTAAGTTTCAGCAGAAATGTCAGTCCTTACACATTTCAGGTTTTGTTCTACATCTGCTATGGCATCAACAAGTAGATCATTGCTCTGTAGCATTTCAGTGAACGACTTCCATTTTAGTCGAAGCAGAGCTTCTAAAATTACCTTATGTGCTCTAATTGCTCTGTTGTAATGTTTTCCTTCTAGCACGCCGTTCGTCGACCCAAACGCAATCACTTCAGATTCTATTAAAAGGTCTGCCAATCCAGCATCAGCAAAGCGTTTCCAATGACAGCAAGCAGAGTTGAGATTACATGAAAAGACCCCATTCTGAGGACAACATTTCTGAATTATCTGTTCTTCTGGAACACAATTCCTTGCGCCTTAGCATAAATTGCTTGGTCGAGGACTACGATTATATCATCTTGCCCAAGTTTCTTTCCCACTGTAACTGAGCGTTTCAGCAGTGTATAAACGGTATGTAACTCTGTAGGGGACGCTTCAATTACTGGACAATAGCCAACGGAGCTATAAATAGCTGCATTGTCATTGTGTAATATGGTGTTGAATCCAGTCCAACCAGGGACAGTTTGGTTTTTGTCACCATCTGTTATTCGGAGAACGCTCCAAGTAAGATCTTTAAGTCGTGCATCAGCAGAACTGTCTGAATATCTGGCACCTGGAGGTTGTCGTCGATCAGTAACGTGATTTGCGAACATTTTCTTTTTCCAGCTGTGTATTGCTCAATTTGGCTTGGCTGAGGCTCTAAGGTCCTCTGTCGCTTGTTCGGTTGAACATTTTCGGCTCTTTCCAGCACTGACTGTACTTCACGCTGAATAATAATTCCGTTTGTACAGTGCGTTGTACCATGACCGCTCAAGGTTTCTTCATTTATATCGTTATTATCCCAGCAGAATACTACTGGTACATTTGGGTGGATTGTCGGTGGAATGTAGACGCCGTCTGCCTCTATTTTAGTCAAGTAACGCTGAGCAAATGCCGTTTCAACCTCCTGGACTAAATCGTTGCATAATCCATGACCAAATTTATTTACTATTTCAACCAACTGCACTGGTTAGATGTTTAATGGCAAGTGGAAAGGCTATATGCTTGGGGTTCTTTACTCGTCCACCTGTAGCACAATGTATCAGGTCTTGTCCCATAGACATAGCTGCCCTACTTGTTTCTTCTGGAACTGATATTCTTTCTTCAGAGATCGGTCCTGAAGACGAATCACCGCAGCGTACCCAACAAAGAAAATTAAAAAGAATATTGGGTACGTGAATGTTTTCTTCAGTCAAATCTTGCGGTCTCGGAGGCAAAGGAAGTTTATTCTCCATGTTAAGTATTTCAGCCCGTATGATATTTGCTGTATGAAACACTTGGTAAGCAGCACTGCAGTTGTCAGAGCTCGCATTTAAAAATGAATTTTCATCTTCAATAGAACTTTGAGCCGATGACACACTAGCCTCAATTATCTGACCGGTAGCCACATCTTTTGCATACACGAATTCGGTGTCGCTTTTGCGGTGCGGATGCCAGAATCCTAATTTGCTTTCAAACACTTTTATAAGTTTTTTCTTGACCTTTTCCGTCCTGTATAAAGGCGCTTCTATCCCACTTTCTTGCAAATACTCTACATACTGTGCCCTCACATCTGGCATTTTCAAAACATCAAGGTTTTGAATTACTCTGATCTGTATATATTCAACCAACCTTTCAACAGCACGCATGTGTGACTGCATTACCTGAGATGTTTTTGTAAGTGGACTTTCTAGCGCCTCGCTATCCGACGAAAGGGAAGTGCAGTCCTTTGTATATAACCTATAACAGGATTTATGATATTTTATTTCCTCTGCAATCAAATCTTTGCCAAGAATTGCAAGGAGTATCCTTTGGTCGTTCTTTTTTTCGGCACTCTTTTTGATTCGCCCCATTGCCAAAAATGTCATGCAATCAGAATTATATTCTATGTCTTTGCCAAACCTTTTTCTCTTAAACTGACAGAAAAGGCACAAGTCTTCGGTCTTCGGACCTGGCATTGATGTTCTAGTTGAACGAACAGCTGCTGAATCTACAATAGGAGATTCAGATCGCAGAGAAGACCCTTCTGACGCAACTGATTTTAACGCTTCGCTTTCGTCACGCCTTTTCTGCAGTCTGTCGAGCAAAGTTTTATTCGTGTACGATTGATAACATTTTCTGTGCTTATCGCCAATGGGACCTTTTTCCCAATGGTTTTTCAATTGATCATAAATGCTGTCTTGGCGAATTTCTGCCGCTTTTCTCAAAGTTGTCCAGCTTTGGTCATTAAAGCCACTGAGCTCATCATTTTCGTCTCGGACATGGCAAATACATTTGGACCAATCCGGTTCATGTCTGGCAACTTTTGGAGTGTGCGGATTCAAAGTCAAGACAGATTGTCATTTTATCAAATGCCACATTAAGCATACAAATATGAATAGATTTGTTAACTGATTGATTGTAGATTGATTGAGTGAGTGAGTGAGTGAGTGAGTGAGTGAGTGAGTGAGTGAGTGAGTGAGTGAGTGTGAGTTAGTGTGAGTGATTGAATGAGTTAGTGAGTGAGTGATTGAAGTCGATATGCAAGAATAAAACACAAAACAGTGCAATTCTATGAGTACAAACAGCGAAAAAATTGACGAGCTTCTGAAGTTACGCCCGGTCAGCTCAAGGCAAAATCCTGAGCGCCTACTTTCGCTTTTGTTACTTATTTCGTAGCGGTGTATTTGATTATTCTACAGACCTACTGCTATCCGCCGAAGTGACCGTTACAAATCAGTTTTGTCAGTTTCTTGAATTCTGCGTAATATGGGTGTATTCTGATATGTGGGTTCTATGGGAGCATGAAGACGCCCATCGAGCCCTGCATCTTTTGGGGTAGATTTGTCATACTGGTATGGAGGCACCAAACAAATACAAGGCATAAATATTGACCATTTCTTTTTTTCTATGAGTTTGAAGAGGTTTTGTACCTGGAAGCACAATTTGTTCGGAAAAAGTAAAACTCTTGGTCGAAAAGTAAATTTCGACTTTCACGAACATATCGTGTTTAGCGCTTGAGCCCATAGTAAGGTCCATAGTAAGGCCCCCACCCCCTTCACTCACCTAAATGAAAAAATAAAACATACAAATTAAGCCGTTGACACCCTGCATAGGAACTATACACAAATTCTTAGAAAAATATTTCACAAGTTTACATTCAAACCACTGTCTGTGTATAGTTTACCCCACCCACCAATTATAATCAGTATTAATCACCAGTTAATCAAATTGCATTGCATATAATTCGACCATTCCTACCTGATCCCTTTTCAGGATTGTAAATTAGTGATATTCAGTGAAATTATTACAGTATTTAATGTTCCAGGGACGATTAAGTGTCATTCCCCGACAATTGCACTAAATATGTGATGAAACTGTCTTGGCATACCCTGCCTATACATCCGCACAATTTGGAGAAAACTGCACAAGTTAACAGCCTGACAACATTTTGCATCGTTTTCAGCATGCTCTCAACTTTAAAATGGTATATAGAAACCTTGGTTCCCAAGGGGTGCAACCAACTCGAAAATTAGAGCAGATATTTCACTTCATCGTACGTACTTATAGCCTTTTGGCCATTTTGTGGGAAAGAAACTGTCATTTTGGCTTTCCGCTGTTCGTGTTCCGTAGGTGTCTGATGCTTCATGTTTGTGTTTCTTTCCCTTTGGTGTCTCTAATGGGACCTGTGGGTTAATTGTATCGATTCCTGATCATTGCGTGTACTTCTACTTTTCATTATCTCCCTTTCCAACCAATCTGAAACCAATGAAGCCTTTAGCTCGACTTCTATGTATTTGGATGATTTATTAAATACTGACAATACCTATTTCGATGGTTTGATCAGTCAAATTTACCCCCCCCCCCCCCATCCCCCAACTTCCCATCGCCTACACGTCAGCTGAATAAAGCAAATTCTTCAGATTCCGAGGGCCCGTTTTTGGATTTACATCTATCTATTGTAGATGGGTTTCTTGCAACATTTGCAATAAACACGATGATTTTGATTTTAAAATTGTAGGTTTTCCTTTCTCGGATGTTCCTCGTGCGGCATCCTATGGCGTTTATATTTCACAATAAATTCGATTTGCTAGAGTCTCTAGTAGTCGAGTTAAGGCTACAATGATTTCAGATTGTTTTCAACGGAAAGGAACGTCATGAAGTATTTTTCATAACAAAACAAGAACAGATCAGCCGCAAGGGGTGTGCAATTTGTACCCATCAGAATACCCACAATTTGTATGAATAACTAATTACTATATATTATGTTAATATTGTCAAGAAAAAGGTGAGATCTTCACACGCTTTCTGACAGGACCATAAATAAGTTCTCATACACGTGTAGTGAGATCCTTTAGAAGCAAAGAATACACCAATAAACGAAAATAATTTTTATGTTCGTCAGAAGTGAAAAAAAAAACATTTCTTTCATTAAATGAAAGTATGAGGGAATCTTCTCTATGAAATGTCCATTCAAATAAATCATTTAATTTTTCCTTCATAAAATTATGAGGAAGTGTAGTGTAAAGGGTGGAAAATCATAAGCAGACAGGCTTGAAGCACGACAACGTCGCAATATTAAAGCACGTGGTTTTTATGGCAGTAAGACATGAAGTTTATAATTTTTTGGCAGTTCAGTGGTGGTATAAGAGCTTGAATTTGCAATAGGCCGTGCTTTATATGGTCTTTTATGACGTTTAGGCAACTAATGTAACGTTTTCTTGTCTTGACCTTCTGTAGCACATACAGTAAACTTGGTGGCTGAATGACAAATGTGGCCATCAACTACAGCCCTCTCTACAACCAAGGCCTGCAGTTCAATGGCCTTAGTACCACCAAGCTCTTGTTGAAGAGTGTTAAAATAGTGGAGCCGTCAAACAACGATGACATTGTATGCGGCCTTGTGTGCTGCAGTCAAAACAAACGTCTTATATCTTATGAAATTCTTGAATACCTAGTGTAAGGTGACTTAAAGACGTTTGAGGTTTAGGAGCTAATAAGTTCGTTTTTGGAGAGGAGAAAGAAATGCTTTTGTTCACTACTTCCAGAATCCTAAGTTCCTATTCTTTAAGGGCTTTATACTCAACATCTTCTCGTTTATACCATCGATTACGAAATTCGTTCAATGCAGCAGCGATATCTTCCCTACACTTATTGAAATCAATTTTGGATCGAAATTGATATTTCGGTCCTTTAGATATAAAGTCGCGTCTGAGTGTGTAATAACGCCATGTAATATTTTCGATAATCCACTATTGGATTAATTATGCAAATTAGCTAGATATGTTCCGTAACGTTACATTTACGACGTCCTTTACGATGTTGCGTTTACTAACGGCGGAATATTGACACTTTTGTAAACAATCCTGAATAAAATGCGTTTTATATGCTATATGACAAAAAGGATCTTGCATTCGTGCTTATGTATTATTAAATTTATTAAACGAGTTGAGGAAAAGGGATAAAATGCTCGGCAAAGCCTCGTGTTTTATCCCTTTTCCTCAACTCATTTAATAAATTCAATAATACATGAACACTCATGAAAGAGCCTCTATTTCATGTCCTTGAATTATTAAATTAATGCGTCTCCCTCCTTCATTTAGAAATAGATAAGGTCTAACTAAGGCTGAAAAGATTAATCGTTTAATCGATTAATCGATCGATCAATTCCCCACAAATGATTATCATTGCTGATTTGCTTTTAATCGATTGTTTGATAAGTACAATTTACTACCAAAAGTTATGCCTAAAATAGCTGGATGAGTGGCAAACAGTGCAGACCCTGATGAGACGCCGCATTTTGCGGCGTCTCAGCGGGGTCTACACTGTTTGCTCAGGCCTGTCTGTTCAAATATACCGGTACAAATGGTAAACTGCAACATATAGTAAGAGTCATGCTCAGATAGAAAGCCAGACAGGTAAAATTAAGACAAAAACCTTAGCGATTACTAATCGATTCTCGATCGCAATGACAGGACTTATAATCGATTATCTATTCCGCTCCGATTAGCCAGCCCTAGCTCTAACTGTGATTTGTTGACTAATAAATCACAGTTTGGAGATCGGTTGTTAAGTGGATCAAATCACGAGCGCGTAGCGCGCGTGATTTGTCTACTTACAACTGATCGACAAACTGTGATTTATCTTTACAGTTTTGACGGGGACGTTAAACTTCAAAAGAAAGAAACAAACAAACAAATAAACTTAATGGACAGCATAGAACATCTAATTACACGAGTTTACATAGAGGCAAACATTCTGATATTCCGAGTCTGATCGGGAATACCAAAATCCAATTCCTGGTCCTCTTTTGCACCAGCATTTCAGTTGTTTCATGCTGCTGAGTCCTCGTTGTTTTATCTCTGAATTCTTTTGATTTTTAATGTTCTCGGAGATGTTGCACTGATGAATTAGTAATCCTTCAGTGCGGACTCAACAATTTATTTGTCTAAACCACGACATAAACAAGTTGCAAGGACTTGGGCCACGTAAAATAGATTTAAGTGTCAAAGCCCAGTAACAAAATTGCTGGCTGTTCCAATGCGGTTCTTCTGTTGTTGCTAAGTATTGTTATATTTCATCTGTGTGTATATGTAATGTTAATACATGTATCTTTTTTATTATTATTTGAACAATCGCACGACAAAACGTACAATATGACGTGTGCGCCCAGCGAAGACTCAGATCAGCTTGCGCATCCGCGCAGTCTGATCAGAGTCATCGTTGTGCGCTCTAAGGATAACTAAGGGCCCATTGCTCCTTCGTGCAGCAAGAGAAGCCTCTGGATAGACTAAATGGATGCAGAGGCTGATCTGAATCTTCGCTGGGCGCACTTGTCTTGTGGTAGGTTTTGTCGTGCGCAGGCTCATTTTTAGATAGCCGTTTTGCAAATTTGTGGGAAACTAACTGTCCTTTTGCCTTTCTGCTTGTTACCTGTTCATTTCAGTGAAGTTATTAATGAGCCGGGACACAACATTTCCTACAACTTACATGTGCGTCCATCGAAGAATCAGATCAGCCTGCGCATCCATATAGTCTAACCGGAGTTCTCTTGCTGCATGAAGGAGCACTGGGCCCTTAGCTATCCTTAGAGCGCAAAACGAAAACACTGATCAGACTGCGCGGATGCGCTGGCTGATGTGAGTCTTCGTTGGGCGCACATGTCTTATTGTAGACTTTGACGTGCGCTGGCTCATTTTATAGTGTCTATGTAAAGTAAACTTCTATTTAGCAGATTTTAGGGCGTCTTGTTTCATATTTTATTCGTATAAGATTCTCTATGTCTCTAACCTATAGGTTCGGTTCCAGCGGAAGAAGTCATAGATTGTAATCCGTCAGCTATAGATTGTTCGTGTTATAGCTGCGACTGCCAAAGTGATGGAACGTTCTTCTGTCCAGCCTCTGGAAATTGTTGTGTACGGAATAACAAATCTTACTTTGCAGGTAATAAGAACTTTCTCTCTCTCTCTCTCTCTCTCTCTCTCTCTCTCTCTCTCTCTCTCTCTCTCTCTCTCTCTCTCTCTCTCTCTCTCTCTGATATTATTGTGGGAACTTACACCATCACGAAAACACGCCTATATAATTTTGACCCCTTGAACCCCACTTATATTAGCTTACCAGAGCCGAAGGCTCCGGGGGAGCTTATAGGATAGACACTTGTCCGTCGTCGTCGTCGTCGTCGTCGTATGTCGTCTGTCGTATGTGGAACTTGAACCGAAAAATGGCTTTTACTGCCAAGTCAGGGCAGATATTTTGACAAAACTTACATGGAAATGTTCCTTGAGTAAACTTCTCTTAGCCATATGCTTTTATGTCACCCTGGGGATCTCCTAGGTTGTGCCGGGGCAATGCCCCGCCCCCTCCACTTTCTAAAATGCCTTATATCTCAGAAACCTTACAGATACCCACCTCTAAACCATATACATTCTTGTTTCTTATAATAAGATGCATTACGTGACACCAACCTGGGGGTCCCCTGGGACATGCCCCGATCATTCCACTTCATAAATGGCCATTCATCTCAGAAACCATTCAGATCCCCACCCCTAAACCATATATATTCTTGTTCCTTATGATAAGAGTGACACCAACTTTTGGGTCCCCCCTGGATGTGCCGGGGACATTCCCCATCCCCTCCACTTCATAAAATGCCATTTATCTCAGAACCATTGAGATCACCTGCCTTAATCCATATTTATTCTCATTCCTTATGATAACTTGCATTCAGTGATACCTACTTTGGGGCCCAAGGAATGTGCCGGGGCCATGCCCAACCCCCTCCACTTCATAAAAGGCCAAATATTCCAGAGACCTTAGAGATCCCCACCCCTAAACCATATATATTCTTGTTCCTTATGATAAGACACATTCAGTGACACCAACCTAGGGGTCACACAGGGAGGCACCCGGGCCATGCTCCACCCCTTTCACAAAAGACCATATATCTGAGAAACTGTTCAGAGCCCCACCCCTAAACCATATATACTTGTTCCTTATGATAAAACGCAATCAGTGACACCAGCATGCGGGTCCCCGGGGTGCCATTGGCCATGCCCCACCCCTTTACTTCATTAAAATCCATATATCTCAGAGACCGTTCAGATTTCCACCCCTTAACCATATATATTCTTGTGCCTTATGATAAGACTCCTCTATGTAATAGGCCATATATCTCAGAAACCATTCAAATCCCCATCCTATAATCACATATACTCATGTTCATTGTTATTAGACACATTCAGTCACCCCGTCTTGAGGGGTCTTCAGGGGCCATTTCTCTCCCTGCCACTTCATAGAAGGGCCTCATATCTCAGAAACCATTCAGATCCCCACTGTTTAACCATATATACTCTATGTCCTTGTGATAAGACATATTCAGTGGCAATAATTTTGGGCTTTTCTGGGATCTGTAATGCCCGAATCCCTCCATTGCTTAAAAGGCCTTACATCTCAGGAACCATACATATCCCCACTGCTAAACCATATATGTCTCTGTTCCTTTTGATAAGACACATTTAGTGACACCAACCAGGGCTCCTTTGTGTCCATGCCCCACCCTCTCTACTTTATAAAACACCTAATTTTTCAGATACAGTCCACATGGGTGCTCATTTGGGTATGGGGTTTGTTTGGGAGACTTTATAATTGGTAGATTAAAATCATATCATGTTATAATACTGATTGCGTCCAAATTTTACCTGTAACATCCTTGGGCACAGGGCTTCCATGGTTAATTAAAATACATTGCTGCCAGTGGGCAGTGGCCCCCTGAGATCTGGTGAGCATTGTGGCCCATGGGCCTCCTGAGGACTGGTGAGCATTGTGGCCCATAGGCCTCTGGTATAGTAAAACTGGGGTTTACAATCTATATTTTGAGCAGAAATAAGAAAAATATCACAATTTTTCATCTTAAAATTTTCGCTTTTTCGGCGGAAAATTTACAATGTATTTGTATATGTGTGTTTTCGTAATGTTACAAGTTTTTCCGTGTTGTCCTCCGATTTGCTTGAAGCATATTCATCTCCGATTGTAGAGGTCTGTCATCCATATGCAATTATTTCATATCTCCTTAACCATAATTTGTTTGAAGAAAATTTGAGATAGTTTGTTTATTTATACCCCGAACATAGGTTGTGGGTGCCCGTCAGAACCGCAACTAACGAGTACTTACAATATACATTTTAAGCAAACATTAGGGGGATAATGAATATCCTTGTAGACCCCAGTTTTTCTCTCTGTATAGTAGGGTTTCATGGATGTTCATATGCGGACTTTTGCGAGTTACAAAAGTTCCATGCTTTAAGGGGAATGGGAACACCTGGAAGGTTTGTCCGCCTTTTTTCAAAGGGAGACAACTTCCGGGACTTCCTGTTCGCTTTTCTATAAGCCCTGTCCCACCGAAAAAGGGCTCAAAGCTCCTCAGGAGCAAATTCTTCCTTTAAGAGTTGGCCCCTGTTAACATGGGAGACAATAATACTTTTGCAGGAGTTGCCTCCCCTTAATTTGTTCCCATTCCACTTAAGCTAACAGTGTAAGCCCAGGACAGAGTCGACACTGTTTGGCAACGTCTAATTTAGTGGACGTTTGGTACATGGGTTAAGTAATTATTTCAGCCACACCTGGAGAAAACTGATGTTTGCCATTTGCGTACATGGAAGGTATAGATAAGCTTTCATATCCGCGCAGTCTTATTAGCATCTTAGCGGTCGGGGCATTGATGACGCAGTTCATGCAAAAGGGCTGTTCCACATCACGAAAACACGCCTAATCAAATACATTGTAAACTTTACCGCCGAAAAAAACACTAAAATTTTTAAGATGAAAATGTAAGAAATATTTCTTATTTCGGCTCAAAATATCGTCAGAACCGCCATCGAGTACCTACAATCTATATTTTAGAGAATAAGAAAAATAAGGTTTACCCCTGTAAACTCCTATTTTACTATGTAAACGTAGAGTTCAATGGGTCAAAATTATGTAGATATTTTTTCGTGATAAAAATAATGTCAGTGAAGCTTTATTTCGCATCACTCTTGCAATATGATCAAACCCACCTAAACTTGCTCCTTTGAGCAGTGCACCGATTTCCATTTTGCATGTGCATTAGGCTATACAGAAAGGGACTGGAAAAAGAATGAATAATGTGCTTGAAAGGTAAGTGGCAACTCAGCGTAAAACAGCACAGTTTGCCCTGAAGCTACACCACTTATAGGAGCCCCTCAAGCGAATTTGTGTCTTCGAGCATTCCGTCATGACAAATTTTAACTGCGCATGCCCAGCCATTCAGAGGGGCCAGGGGTCGGAAGGTTCCTCTTGATTCACTGCTTGTATGAGCGAGCAGCGAAGGGTCTGGCGAGACTGCGCGGATGCGCAGGCTCGCCTGAACCTTTGCTGCTCGCATAGGCGATAAGTACCAAAATCGCTTGACGGGGCCCATAGGTAACATCGTAATATCAGCAATATTCCACAGAATGATGTCCGATTCATAGTGAGGCAGTTCGCCTGGTTGACAAAACTTGTCGTTAGCACGAGTTTGTGGTATTCTAAAGAAACACTTATGACTGAGGAATGTAAATGCAAGATAGGTACCCCATTTTTGACAGATGAACAAACGAGGACCTGTATAGCCAACGCCAAAATAGAAACTTCTGAAAATTGGCGCAAAATATATCACACAATGCGTTTTACATTTTAATCACGTGTGATGACACCTTAATTAACTATTTTAAACCAAGGCGCATGTGTTCCTACCGAAACTTGGTCACTAAAATCCTAGATGCCTAATTATTGTCAAACAAATTCGCTCGAAAGGTACTGACAATTTCAAGTTACGAGCCCGCATCTTTAACTCTTTTTTGTACCAAATGGAATCTTCCTCCTTATATATAGCCGGAGTCCATTTCCACATTTAGGGGTGACAGGTTGTGTTTTTCTTCAAAATTTATTTGGAAAACGATTGAACGTTTTCTATAAGTGTAGGCCCTGGTCAGGTAACCCTGTAGGGGTTTCTGGTTTGTTTGTTTCATTTGTGGTTTAAGGTCCCCGTCAACACTGTAAAGGTCATTTTAGAGACGTTGCTTCCAATTTTGTGGGACTTTTACCCAACATTGAGTTGAAATGACTTCTCAAGCCCTGTTGCCCAATGAAACCAAAAGGGTTTATTTGCATGGACGGTCCGCCTCGCACCGCGGTTCCTGGACAGTTTTAGATCGTCTAAGCGGTTTACCAGTACTAGTGTGCGGGCCGGATTCAGCTCTGCGTGGAGGCATCATGCAGCCCATATATTTCTCTCAGCCCCTATGGGCGGGGGTGAGGGGTTTCTTGTACATAATGGGTTAATTCGTCACAGTTATTCGGTTTGATTTGTATTTGAGTTTGATCTAATTTGTATGTTATTCTGTGACGATCTATTGATTGAGTTATTTCCCTTCAGGAGGACCAACAATTTTGTGTGTTGTACTTGTTTGATTTGTTTAACGGCCTCGTTAACACTATTTAGGTCATTTTGGAGACGTTTCCGATTTTGTTGGACTTTTACCCGACATTGAGATGAAAACATCTCGAACCCTGCCGGTCAATGAAATCAATATGGTTTATATTGGACGGTCCGGCTCGCATCCCTTTGCTTTGGCAGGCTTAATAATGTAAGTTTTTTTACCGACCGTTCCAGGCCTGTGCTTTTTCTGTGGTTCCTTCATGTTTGTGTTTGTGGTTCTGATTCTTTCCCTTATGATATATGTTGTTACGTTTATGATTTTCATCCACTTTTGGTTGTTTATATAAGCTTACGTTTGTCCTTCCGGTTTAATGTTTGTAATGTTGGTGATTCTTTCCCCCATTATGTATATTGCTCCTTTTGTTAGGTTTGGATATTCTGAGTCACCACCTATTTGGAAAAGAGCTGCTGACTCGGTTTACCTGTTGTCCGTTTTGTTTACTGTCGTCACTCCATGTTTCGACTTCTTTCCCTACTGATATTGTGGGAAGTTCTGTTTGTATCAGTTCCAGATCGTTTCTCTTTTTAATTATTGTTAGACCTTCTAAGCGGTTTACCAGTAATCACGAACAGTCTATTTCCCAATCTATTTCCCTAAGCTCCTATGGGCGGGGCGTAAATAATATTAGGACCGAGGGTGAAGGTTGGGCCCTTAGATTCGAGTTGGCTCCTTTTTCCCTGGAAGAGGGCTTATAGAAAAGCAAACAGAAAGCCCCGAAAATTAAATTGTCTCCCTTTGAAAAATGGCTGACAAATCTGCCAGGTGTTTCCATTCCCTTAAGCCGGCAGATATCAACTAAGTCTGACGAGAGTCTTCGGTGTTGGGTCCTGAGTATTTCGCGTCTCACATATGAGCCCCGCCAAGCGAATGTGTGTCTTCGAGCATTCCGTCATGACAAATTTCAACTGCGCATGCCCAGCCATTCAGAGGGGCCAGGGATATGGCTTTCTGTCTGAAGGTTCCTCTTGATTCACTGCTTGTATGAGCGAGCAGCGAAGGTGCTGGCGAGACTGCGCGGATGCGCAGGCTCGCATGAACCTTCGCTGCTCGCATAGGCGATAAGTACTAAAATCGCTTGACGGGGCCCATATGACGCAGGCCAGGCTCGGTGAAAGGACTATTAATGATAAAGAGTCTGTGCTCCATCCACTAGACCACGGAGGCCAGTAAACGTTATATTTCAGCTGTCAACATCTTATGTTTAATGGTCATGAGAGAACCTCTAAACGGAATAGAAAAACAACAGTCGGCACAACCTCGCAGTGTGTTCAGTGTCTCACTTAATTGCTGCTTATATAGGATAAAACCCTAATAAAACATACACTTGCCAAATCCAACTCGCCTCTAGCTTGTTTCTGAAGTGGACTGGGAACACCTTCAGGGGAGACAACCCCTGAAAAAGGAGTTATTTTTTCTTCCATGTCAATTGAGGTCAACTCTAAAAGAAAAGAATTCAGGAGCAAATATTTTCTCACCGGTTTTCGCCCACCTCTGATGATAAAAGATTGGCTCTACATTAAGGCAGACACGTTTAATCGTATAATCGATTAATCAATCGATAAATTCCACAAAAATGATTATCATTTCTGATTTGCTTTTAATCGATTACTTCAAAGGTACAATTTACTACGCAAAGTTATGCCTAAAATAGAAAGATGAGTGGCAAACAGTGCAGACCCTGATGAGACGCCGCATTCTTCGGCGTCTTATCTGGGTCTATACTGTTTTCTCAGGCCTGTCTGTTCAAATATACATATGGTAATGGGCAACTTATGGTAAGAGTCATGCTCAGACAGAAAGCCAGACAGGTAAATTATGACAAAAACCTTAGCGATTACTATTCGATTATCGATCGCAATGGCATGGCTGATAACCGATTATCTTTCCAGCTCCGATTAGCCAGCCCTACAGAGTCTAAATAAGTGAAGTAAACCCGAATGGGCCATAAAACGAAAACACTGTCAGATTCAACAAGCTGGGTTTATTGTCTGGTTTGTCGTTATTGTGGAAACACTTTAGTAGTAGAAGGGCCACTTTGGAGTCATGGACTGCGCATGCGCAGAATGACGTCACTCCCGGAAACGTAAGGGAAACGATTAGATGACGAAACTACCCTAAATATCGGACGAGTGTTTAATTTATTTAAATCGTAATTACGCCGTAATTATCCTAAAGTTTGAGGTCTCGGGCGACGCTCGAAAGGTGTTCCCGCGGAATGGCGAAGTTTGCTGTCCCCGATCGGGTCAGGGCGATCGGGGTCTACACCGTTCGCTCGAGCGCTCCTAACCCTATATTTAGGGGGATACTACTCGGTGTCGTATTGATGGGGCGCGATATTATTGACAATCGCGGCGAACCACTTATCGCCTCTAAAACCGGAAAAACAATGGAAGGTGCTGGAAGAGCGCGATTTGATGAACTACAATCGATTCAATTACTAAAGGCGTGAGAAACGATGAATGGACTGCGCCCCGGGAAAATGTTTTTTTTTTTTCTTTATCAAACATTTTGCCCTGGTTTTACATAGAACTATTTTTACAAAAACAAAACAGACTTAATCTGCGCGGACTGACGGGACTGCTTGGATTTTAGGTCTTTGACCGTTCGCATATACAATAGCGTATTCTACTGTTCCGACCTTCTACATGCGTAGTAAGAGCCTTCGCCGTTCGTATATGCATTAAGTACGGTTTTTCTCATATGCCGGCTGTTTTTAAACGACATCGGACGTTCTACCAACGATTTTGCATACGTACACACTACGTTACAATCCCGTGATTCTTTGCGTTTGTAGGAAAGCGGAAGTGAAACTTGATACACCGATGGGGGCTATAAGAGAAATCACAGAATGCAAGAAACATAACCCTGCCAACAGTATTTACGGAGTTACTTCCCTTCTTAAATAGGACCCCACACAGTATTGTGGGTGCCCTATAGAAATCACCAAGTCAGTCAGTTTGTCACATCTAAACCAAAATATTTAACCGGTCCTAACTTTAAAAGTATTTACCCTACGGTCACGAAACTTCGCATACATACCATCACAAGACCTACCTTCTGACAAACGGTCACAACTGTATTGCTTTTGGGCGTGTGTTTGTCAGGCCAAAACCAAACAACTTAAACTCGGTCATAACTTCAAAAGGATTTGTCCTGCTGTCACGAAACTTCACACACACATACTTACCATCACAACGGTCCCCGCCCATAGGGGCTTCAAGAAATATAGGGCTGCACGTTGCTTCCACGCAGAGCTGAATCCGGCCCGCACACTAGGACTGGTAAACCGCTTAGAGGATCTAAGCCTGCCCAGGCAAAGCGGTGCGAGTCGGCCCGTTCACGCTAATAAACCCTAATGGCTTCATTGGGAGACAGGGCTTGAGATGTCATTTGTATGCCCCACAAACGACAAAGGGCATAGCTGAGGCGGAGCGATAGATGCGCTCGATCAGGGTTAGCACCGTTTGGTCAGTACCAGTCGGTCAGCCGTTAACGCAAATTGTTGGGCATGTTAAACGAAACGACGTTGTTTTAACGTTGTATGCACGGCGTGTGCCAGTGCACGGCAAGGTCGCAGCAGCAGTCTTCCATCCCAACATTTAGGATATTACTGGTGCGGCCTCATGGTCAGCTTAATAAGCGGCGAAAGGCTTATCGCCTTTAAACAAAAAATGAAACTCGCTGGAAGAGAGCATTCTGAAGACTGCGGTTATTGATGCAATTTTTATGCTCCCCGAAGGAAGAGCATGTAATCGCCGCTTCGTCCGTCCGACACACTTTTTATCTCTAAAAGTGTTAAAGGTAATTAAGTGAAACTTGATATACCGATAGAGGGTGATGAGGGGAATCGGAGAATACACGAACCATAACCCTGCCAACAGTATTTACGGAGTTACTTCCCCTCAAAAATATGACCCCACATAGTATTTTGGGTGGCCTATAGTAATCACCTTGTCATTCAGTTTGTGACATGTAAACCAAAATATTTAACCGGTCATTACTTTAAAAGAATTATCCATACTGTCGTGAAACATCCGTCAACTATTTTTAAAACATTTTGGAGACGTTGCTTCCAGTTGTGTCAGACGTTTACCCGACATTGAGGCGATATGCCATCTAATGAAACCAATAGGTTTTATAAGTATGGAGAATCTGACTCGCACCGCTTTGCCCGGGTTGGTCTAGATCCTCTAAGCGGTTTACCAGTACACGTGTGCGTGGAAGAAACGTGCAGCCCGATCTATTTATTCATGTCCCAGAGGGGCGGGGCGCTAAATATCCCACACAGAGGACCCTTGCTATAACGACAGTATTTGTTCCCTACTAAGGCACCCTTATAAAGAATTTGCCGTTATAAAGAATCCCGGTTTGTAGTATGACGGTTACATTTTAAGGACCTCCTCACCTTTTATTGTTCTCTACAAATGTTATAGATATATGTTAGAATCGCCTCATCGAGGCGTGGGTGCATTACAGTGTTTTGAATGTAACCCCCGATGATTTTAACGATTTGTTATAAAATATGCCTCACAGATACGTATATGAATGTCCTATATGTCATAGAAAGAATGTGTTGTATATTGTTTGTCATTTGAGAAAAGTACACCGTGGGACTGTAGAAGACTGGTTGCAGAAAGTAGAAAGAATACGCGTAATTAATATAGGCAGTGTTAATAGTTGACCTTTCCGATAGAATCTATAATCAAAGATATTTAAGTTCTAAAATAAAAACCAATCAGAGAGAAGGCATTGTGTATATAAACGACGTGTTAACGATTTATCGTCATTCTCATCATGAACGTCATGGACAGTAAAGCTGATCAACTCGACATGGAATTCTTCGAAAAAAGACTCAAAACATTCGATACTTATCCTAAACAGATGCAACCGGACAAATTTCCAACTAGCACGGGCGGGACTTTATTACACGGGGAAATCGGATTTATGTCAGTGCTTCAGTTGTTACGTTAAGCTCTTGGGAACGAGATGACGACGCCATCGTAGAACACTACAAATGGTCACCGAACCGTACATACATCAAGATGGTCGGGGCACCACCTAAAATACAGACAGGGTTCATGTTCGGGTCAAGTGCGGTTTCGGGAAGGCATCCGATAATTTTGTGAGTACATCGGATCCAAAACGCTGTCAAAACTGGAGAGATAACGGAGACGAACCTATGTGAGCAATGTTTGGATTAATGCGTATGACATTGACACTATTTAACGAGTTGTGTTGGTGGTTAAGATGCCGCCAGTTGCGAAGAGAAGCCAGAGAGGCTTCAGAACGTTGGAAAGAAATATTTGAAAGACAGCGACACGAACATTCATACAGCGGTATTATATCCGCTTTTTTTGAAAAAAAAAATACGGGTATATTATTTTCGTCACGGGTGTCCGTCCGTCCTTCCGTCTGTCACGTTTCTTGTGAATGCAACTACTTTATTATTTCTTTACCTACAATGACCAAACTTAGTACATATATTGCTTGGGGACTGCAGATCTTCGTGAAGGTGTCGAAATTTTCATCTGACCCTCTGGGGTCATGGGGTGAGGTCAAAGGTCAAATTTCTAAGAAAAGGCTTGTGAATGCAACTACTTTTTTATTTCTTTACCTACAGTGGCCAAACTTGGTACATACATTGCTTGGGGACTGCAGATGTGCATGAAGGTGTCGAAATTTTCATCTGACCCCCTGGGGTCATGGGATGAGGTCAAAGGTCAAATTTCTAAGAAAAGGCTTGTGAATGCAACTACTTTTTTATTTCTTTACCTACAGTGACCAAACTTGGTACATACATTGCTTGGGGACTGCAGATGTGCATGAAGGTGTCGAAATTTTCATCTGACCCCTTGGGGTCATGGGGTGAGGTCAAAGGTCAAATTGCTTAGAAAAGGCTTGTGAATGTAACTTCTCAATTGTCCTATTCAGTGTACACATGCATTTCTAAGTGTGTTGTCCATAGAAAAAGCGGGTATTTGCGATGGTGCACCATCGACTGCGCGATTCTAGTATTGTAAATTGTATTGCATTGTAAACTCGTAAGAATGCGTATACGTATTTATCCTTTAAAATAAACGTGTCAGACTCGGAACAGTACTTGTCTTCTTCGTATTTTAACCCAAAGCCACTAGCGAGTTATCTAGGTCCTGAAAAATATAACTGACAATACGGGAGGCGAGGTCACTTCGGTTAAAATGGACTTGAGTAGATCCCGATTTTCGTTGTTCGGTTTTTTTTTGTTCAACGGCATAAGGCGTGCGCGGTTTGTTTCGGATAGCCAATTGACCGTTTTATAGGAAAATAACTGTCCTTATGGGTTTAAACTTTGACGTTTCCATTAGGATCTATTGATTTTATGTCCGCGTTTCTTTCCCTACGGTGCCTCTAAAGAGAGGTGTTGGCTACTTGTATCGATTCCTGATCATTGCCTTCACTTCTATTTTGAGAGGGTTAGGATAGAAATGATTACAAAACAAACGTATAGTTTTTACATATTTATTTACATGCAAAGTAGTGGCAAATTATATATACATATATAAATGTTCATGTAAAGTCTTTCCGTCTTCTTCTAAGCATTCTATTTATTTCAGACACAATCAGGCGGTCGTTAAACTTCTTCTGGCGTGGGTTGAATTCTTTGATAATGTCTCGCATGGTTTTACCTCGAGATCTAGCCATCACATAGTACGCGCAGTATAGTCCGCATACGTTAGAACTAGATTGTTGAAGCTGTTTATCGTTCATTAAGTAGGGTTTATTGAGTACCTCTTCAAACCAAACGCCGTAACTTCTAGGATCGTTTCCTACTGAAACGAAAAATTCGTACGGTCCGTGTTTGGGAAAATAAAATGTTACCCAGTGTTTCCCTCTTTGATAACTCGTGGATGTGTTGGAAATGACGAACCGTCCTCTTCGTTTTTTTTAAATTTGGTCCGCTGCGCAGATAGTTACTGGGTATCCAGAAAGTATACGAGGCAGTTGATCACTGTTCATCGTCGCTTAATATTTAAAGGTTGTCCAGTCTACCAACTGCCCGTTTTTCACTCTTGGTTTCTTACTACCAGAGGTCTCGCCCTTATGCTCCTTTTGTAATCGTGCTAGATCTGACTTTGCCATTTCAAGCGCCTGAGCCACGGGAGGGACCAATTTCACCACGGGTTTTTGCTGTTCCAGCATTTCAATTTCTTTTTGTCGCTGATCTTCCATTTCCTTTAGAAGACGGTTTCTTCTACCGCTACCGACGATATACCGTCTCTCGTGATCGGGTTGAACGTAGCCCTCGCTCAAGTCTTTGAAGTGTTGGTACCACGCATCGTAGTCCGGGACATAAGGCACCAATTTATTCAGTTTCGCGTCAAACACTTCTATAGAACCCATCTTTTTCCTCTAAATATAGCGACGCTTTACCCTTCTTACGTATATTTCATTCGGCATCAGATTCCTGTTTTTCATCGTTTTCTGTCAATACATGGTCGGCCAAACGCTGTCGAATAAATCCTTCCTCAGTTTCACGGGTTGCTGGATGGATTCGTCGACATTCATGTCATGCTGTATTCTTAATGTTTTAGCCGACTGTAGAATCTGTCGTTGAGTAGGATCCTTTTGCAGCCGGTGATAATCCATCAGAAACCTCGCGTAATCGTGTCTTAGTCTTTTCCTGAGGGAGGGTAAGTCCTCGTTTGCTGCGCGATGATAAGCATCCTCGGGAGCAGCCCCATCTTCGATGAAGCTATTAACCTTGTCTTTAAAGAGCTCTGCATTCGATTGCCTTAGAGGTTCCTTAAACCTTCTCTCCCATATTTCTAGACACAGGCGGTCTTCTGCCAGCTCATCTGTGACACGTTTGCCCGGAGGTCTCATATAGGGTTGATGCGTGTCATTTACGTTGCTTATCGATTCCCTGTCATCGTCACTGTCTTCATCATTTATATCGGACTCTTCGGATACCTCTAATTTCCTATTTCTTTCACCCGGAAATATGTCACTGCGTAAACGCTCTTGTTCGGGCGTGCTCGATTTTAGGTCGACTATCAGGTACCCGTAAGGCTGACTCGTAGCCTGTTCGAATCGTTTCATAAACAACGAACTGGATGCCGGATAAATTCTTCTGGCCAACGTCGCCACTTGTTGTCTGTCGATGGGATAATTGAAAAGGACGAGGTATTGCGTGTTCAAAGCGATGTCTCTACAGGCTTTTCCTTGAGGAAATAGATTTTTCGTGAGATATACGACGGACAAGTTTCTGTGATGACTTCCCTTAGTAAAGAGGTCCGCAATTCTTTGATCGCATTTAGCCTCGGTCATCAAGTCGTCAAACACCAAGACGTTCTTTTTGCGGGTATCGACATACTCTGAGCTAGTCAGGTTGTCCGGTATACCGTGTACAAACTCTATCTGGGGAAGACCGCGTTGCAAGTCGTCGTACAATCTTTGCCATTGACCAAAACACCATACCATTCAGGTGGAGGGTATATGAGGTCGGACAGGAGTAACTTTTTAGTCCATTCCATTTTACCGCTTCCGCTAGGGCATGTCACCACCATAGAAAACGGATGTTGGAAGGTAATGCTGTTTGTCATGTCTTGGGCTATCCCACTACCGTGCGTTTTGCGTTGGTATCTTATGTTTGTAGTTTGGTTATTCTTACAAACTTTTCACATCATTAACCACCACCACCACCACACACACCACTACAGCCACCACCACCACCACAGCCACCACCACCACCACCACCACAGACACCACTACAGCCACCACCACCACAGCCACCACCACCACCCCCACTACCACAGCCACCACCACCACCCACCACCACCACAGACAACATTACAGTCACCACAACCACCACCACCACAGCCACCACCAAATCCACCACCACTCCCACCACCACCACCACAGCCACCACCACTACCACCCACCACGATCACCACCACAGACACCACTGCAGTCATCACCACCACAACCACCACCACAGAAACCACCACTCCCAGCACCACCACCACAACAACCACCACAGCCACCACCACCGCCCACCACCACAGCCACAACCAGACACTACAACCACCACCACAGGCACCACCACCACCACAATAGACACAACCACCACCACCACAGCCACCACTTCCCACCACCACAGCCACCACAACCACACCTACCACATATACTACCACAGCCACCACCACCACCACCAATACCAAGTGTCTCTCCTCTTAACTCGTTCGAGAATACAACTGGTCCCAAATGTTCGATTTGCGAAAATCGCTTTCTTGTTTTTTCACGTTATGTCTAATCAGATACGGCTAAGTTAGGGTTTAATCTCTCAGATATTCTGTTACAAAAGCGAGTAAGTCTTTGAACCACTTTTCGTAAAGATCAACATCTTTCAAATACAGGGGACTTTTCTCTCCGGACGTAGGTATCGAATACAGCTCTCCCGTACTCAGCTTATATCTGATGGAGTTGTCGCAACTATCCGGTGGTGGAATTCTTGCGGGTGGGAAGAAATAACACTGACCACTCCTTAGCTTTTGCTTAAGCCGTTTCCAGTAGTGCTTTACCGTATCGTAGATCTGCTTTCTGGTGTAGCTCTTGTTGCCTTCCCCGTCATGGTGAGAAGTTACCTGGTAAAAAGTGAGTCGGGGTTCCTGGCCATAGTGAAATTTATAGTTGTCCTCGATCCAATTACATAAACCCCTTTCATTGAAATTCCAGTTGATTTCATTAATTACGCGCGTGTCCTTTTCGATGCACTCCTCTCCGTCGCAAGCCCGATATAATGTCAGAAACCTTCCTATCCTACCTGGAACACAACGTTTGGTGTTTTCTCTTTGCGGATTCGTTTGAGAATGAAGTAATTTACTACAACCTTTATGTTTTCTTCGCCGATTTCAAAACGAGGCTGTCATTTGTTCACAGCAAAAGTATGATAGGTCGATTTTTAATAGCAACCAATCGGTATGTGTCGTAGTCATTGTTAACATAGATTTTATTTATTAGAGTTCATTGTCTGATAGTTAAAACTTTTCATATTATTTTAGGGTTTGAAGCAGTCTGTGTGCGTTTGTAGGTGGGAGTGTATGCGGATGTGTATAGTGTAGGCCCTGATCAGACCCTGCGTTCTGCGACGTCTGATCTGGGCAAGCACTGTTTGCCAAGGTACTTCTTTCGGGGTTCCCGCAAACAATTGGTTAATCAATGAACTAAGTGCCAGATGTGAAAAAGAAAACTAAATATAGTAGCCGCTTGTTGTAACTCTTAAACCAAAAGTCTAAGAATTTCCTAGTTAGCGATTTTCAATGAAAAATGCCACAAGGATAACGCGTGTGAAATACGAAAGCCCTGTTACCCATGGTTATGAAACAACAGGAGATATTTATTTTGAAAAAGGGGAGATAATTCAGTGAAAATAAGTAATTACGACCCTTTGTCGTCTGAATGTAGGTTTCGTGAAGGTAAGTGTGAAGTTTCGTGAGAGCAGGACAAATGCTTTTAATCGTTTACCGAGTTTAAGTTGTTTGGTTCTGGCCTGACAAACACACACCCAAATGCAATATTATTATGGCCCTTTGTCAGAATGTAGGTCTTGTGATGGTATGTATGTGACGTTTCATGAGCGTAGGGCAAATACTTTTGAAGTATTGACCGAGGTTAATTTAGTATGTATGTGAAGTTTCATGAGCGTAGCGCAAATACTTTTCAATTATGACCGAGGTTAAGTTTTTTGGTTTAGACGTGACAAACACACGGACAAAAGCAGTACAGCTCTGGCCTTTTGTCAGAATGTAGGTCTTGTGTTTTTTAGTATGTAACGTTTCACGAGAGTATGGATACTACTTTTAAAGTAATTACCGGTTAAATATTTTGGTTTAGATGTGACAAACTGAATGACAAGGTGATTACTATAGGCCACCCAAAATACTGTGTAGGGTCATATTTTAGAAGGGAAGTAACTCCGTAAATACTGTTGGCAGGGTTATGGTTTGTGTATTCTCCGATTTCCCTCATCGACCTCTATCGATATATCAAGTTTCACTTAATTACCTTTCACACTTTTCGAGATAAAAAGTGTGTCGGACGGACGGATGGACGGACGAAGCGGCGATTACACACTCTCCCTTCGGGGAGCATAAAAATTGCATCAATAACCGCAGTCTTCAGAACGCTCTCTTCCAGCGAGTTTCATTTTTTGTTTAAAGGCGATAAGCCTTTCGCCGCTTATTAAGCTGACCATGACACCGCACCAGCGCCTGACAGTAGTAATATCCTAAATGTTGGGATGGAAGACTGCTGCTGCGACCTTGCCGTGCACTGGCATACGCCATGCATACAACGTTAAAACAACATCGTTTCGTTTAACATGCCCAACAATTTGTGTTAACGGCTGACCGACTGGTCCTGACCAAACGGTGCTAACCCTGATCGAGCGCATCTATCGCTCCCCCTCAGCTATGCCCTTTGTCGTTGGTAGGGCATAAAAATTACATCTCAAGCCCTGTCTCCCAATGTAGCCAATAGGGTTTATTAGCGTGAACGGACCGACTCCCACCGCTTTGCCTGGGCAGGCTTAGATCATCTAAGCGGTTTACCAGTCCTAGTGTGCGGGCCGGATTCAGCTCTGCGTGGAAGCAACGTGCAGCCCATATATTTCTTAAAGCCCCTATGGGCGGGGACCGTTGTGAAGGTAAGTATGTGTGTGCGAAGTTTCGTGACAGCAGGACAAATCCTTTTGAAGTTATGACCGAGTTTAAGTTGTTTGGTTTTGGCCTGACAAACGCAAGCCCAAAAGCAATACAGTTATGACCGTTTGTCAGAATGTAGGTCTTGTGATGGTATGTATGCGAAGTTTCGTGACCGGAGGGTAAATACTTTTAAAGTTATATTAGGACCGTGTCATATTTTGGTTTAGATGTGACAAACTGACTGACTTGGTGATTTCTTTAGGGCACCCGGTCCTATTTAAGAAGGGAAGTAACTCCGTAAATACTGTTGGCAGGGTTATGTTTCTTGCATTCTGTGATTTCTCTCATAGCCCCCCATCGGTGTATCAAGTTTCACTTCCGCTTTCCTACAAACGCAAAGAATCACGGGATTGTAACGTAGTGTGTACGTATGCATAATCGTAGGTAGAACGTCCGATGTCGTTTACAAACAGCCGGCATAAGAGAAAACCATACTTAATGCATATACGAACGGCGAAGGCTCTTACTGCGCATGTAGAAGGTCGGAACAGTAGAATACGCTATTGTATATGTGAACGGTCAAAGACCTAAAATCCAAGCAGTCCCGTCACTCCGCGCAGATTAAGTCTATTTTGTTTTTGTAAAAATAGTTATATGTAAAACCAGGGCAAAATGTTTGATAAAGAAAAAAAAAACATTTTCCAGGGGCGCTGTCCATTCATCGTTTCTCACGCCTTTAGTAATTGAATCGATTGTAGTTCATCAAATCGCGCTCTTCCAGCACCTTCCATTGTTTTCCCGTTTTCGAGGCGATAAGGCATCAGGGGACAGTTAATCGCAGCACTTTTTTGTCCGCGCCACACCAAGTTTTTGAATCGTTATCGACAACCCCTGGAGAAAGCAATAACTTCTGTTTTGGTTTCAAAGTGATCCACACATGCATGAAATCAAAACAGAATACCAAAGAAACACTTCTGTGTTTGCATAGGCTGACAGCAGCATCATTTCACTTACCCCACCGACTATTTTTACATACAAAAAAGCATGACTCCACCTCACTTTGACAGATCCTGTAAATTTACTCCCGAAACACCAGTACTTGGCATGTGTTCAAATGTCATGTACACTCAGTCACATGCAAAGAAATAGACAGAAAAGTATACCATAAACAGTAAACCTTTTCAGGAATCCTCTTTGAAAAACAGCCACTTTTAGTGGCAAAGCTACCTTCGTGAATTCAGATATGCCGCTACACCTTGAACTTGCACAGCATCCAGACAGCTAGGATGTTAGTTTCGTATTCCATTTCATAAAAGTACAGATACTCAGCAAATAAGCCCACGTTGGCAAAAATATCCACATATCACAATTTCTATGAGCAACCATGCCATTATTGACCTCCTCCTATAATATATTAAAAAACGGCCACCCTCAAATGCGAAAATGCGAAACTGTCCCCTGATGCCTTAAGTTTGAAAGTTTTCTTTGATTTTCAGCCATTGGTGATCCTACATGGTAATTTGGCTTATTTGTAATAAAAACAAATTAAAAAGTGTTGACTGAAATACACGTTGTTGCTTTCATAGCCCTTTTGGAATTTCATTAATACTGAATAGCGGCCAAATGCAATTCGGAGAATTGCGCACTAAGTCCATGGTGGACGATGCTTTCCTGAGATGGCATTTGATAATACACAGCAATGTGGTTAATAGGGATGTAAACAGTGATGTTTGATGTAAAACATGTAACTGATAGCACTGGCCCTAAATGACTGAATTGGTGGAAATGGGCCGTAAACTTAAGAACCCGCCCCCAATCCCCAAATTTTCCTAAAATGACTGGGCCTTTGAGATATTCATTATCTTCCCTTTGCTACTGATCAGAGTCTAAAGTGGACACCCTCTGCAGGTAAGAAAAAGGGAGAGAACAACCCAATTAAGTCAGTTGTGTCATTTCTTATCTGATAACTGGCTTAGATAAAGATACTGACAGGCTCTAAAACAATCAAAATCATAAGATTTCTACTGAAGCTAAATTTCGGCCAAAACAGTCTACAGATCATGATAAAACAGCAACTATGCATAGCAGAAACTGCAAAAAATGGTATTTCAGTTCTGAATGTGTTTGAGAAAGGTTCTACCTTGTTTTTGTTACAGTCAAAGCACTATTTTCTGAGTCTGGGGCATACTACAAGGTAAGAACTGAGCCCCACACTAAAAAAATCTCCATAAAGAATCAGGGAGGAGTGTAACATTGCACTAGCTTTGTCATTCTCCACTATATAAAATGGAGTCAGCACAAGAAAACACTTTCTGGCTGCAAGAAACTACACTTACTTGGATAAGAAGAACTTCTTAAATTGCACATGTGTTGTCATCAACAACTAGCAGCTAGACCTGGTGAGTATTCTGAGGTTACTAGCTACAGACTGGAAAAGAGAAAGAATCCTATCAGAATAATGTGTCCAAAATACACTCTTGGACACACAGAAGGTCTTACAGTGCTGAAAAGGACATTGTTGTTAATATTAAGAAACTGGAGAGGCTTTTGGGACATTTGCACAGCACAAAATTGAGATCTGTTTATGAGGCAACCTTTGCACCTTTTGTGGTCATGGCACTGGCCATCATTTTTACTGAATTACCTATTATTTTTTCACAGAATGTGACTCATGAGACAGGTCATAACATTTACACAGAGATGGTTAGGGCAAAATGTGCCAAATAGCATATCAAGTACTCCTGTGATAAATATTTAAATGGTCCCGTGCAAAATCAATGCCGTGTAATTTCAGACAAGCGCACACATTGCGATGCCGTACAAGCTTTTCACCAAAACCGATATAATCTGTGCGCCCTTGCCAAGCTCGACAACTGTTTTTGTTTAAAATATTCCTGTTGAACTGTCTTGGAATGCTGTTATTTGCTTTTTCTGGTAGATGTTAATGCTTGATAGAATGCCTGTGCCACTGTGGTGTGGACTAGAGTTCAGTAAAATTTTGCCCATTTCTCCAATGGAAAATTCATTCAAAATTGGGAAAATGACCAAAAACAAAGCCAAACTAGCTTAAATTATACTCTTTAAGGCCATATTTAGATGTAAAAATATTCAAATCCTTGAAAATTAACAATATATTTCCATCCCCAGTATGTGAATTAAATGTTTAAGGACGCAGGCTGCAGTCTGGTGTAAGAAAACTGTTTGTCGGCTTTAAATCGGACAATCATACGGTACCTATAGCGTATCGTTTCCTGCGTAAATATGGATTGCGCAATGCACCAAAACCTTGTGGGTACTCATTCGACAAATGATAAGCTTTTCAAATTGCAGTGAATAAGACCCCAAAAGATAACTTGATTTTTTGGCATTTTCCCTTAAGGCATCAGGGGACAGTTAATCGCAGCACTTTTTTGTCCGCGCCACACCAAGTTTTTGAATCGTTATCGACAACTCCTGGAGAAAGCAATAACTTCTGTTTTGGTTTCAAAGTGATCCAGACATGCATGAAATCAAAAAAGAATACCAAAGAAACACTTCTGTGTTTGCATAGGCTGACAGCAGCATCATTTCACTTACCCCACCGACTATCTTTTACATACAAAAAAGCATGACTCCACCTCACTTTGACAGATCCTGTGAATTTACTCCCAAAACACCAGTACTTGGCATGTGTTCAAATGTCATGTACACTCAGTCACATGCAAAGAAATAGACAGAAAAGTATACCATAACCAGTAAACTTTTTCAGGAATCCTCTTTGAAAAACAGCCACTTTTTAGTGCCAAAGCTACCTGCGTGAATTCAGATATGCCGCTACACCTTGAACTTGCACAGCATCCAGACAGCTAGGATGTTAGTTTCGTATTCCATTTCATAAAAGTACAGATACTCAGCAAATAAGCCCACGTTGGCAAAAAATATCCACATATCACAATTTCTATGAGCAACCATGCCATTATTGACCCTCCTCTGACTATAATATTTAAAAAAACGTCCACCCTCAAATGCGAAACTGTCCCCTGATGCCTGAGTGGTTCGCCGCGATTGTCAATAATATCGCGCCCCATCAATACGACACCGGGTAGTTTCCCCCCTAAATATAGGGATAGGATCGCTCGAGCGAACGGTGTAGACCCCGATCGCCCTGACCCGATCGGGGACAGCAAACTTCGCCATTCCACGGGAACACCTTTCGAGCGTCGCCCGAGACCTCAAACTTTAGGATAATAACGGCGTAATTACGATTTAAAGAAATTAAACACTCGTCCGATATTTAGGGTAGTTTCGTCATCTAATCGTTTCCCTTACGTTTCCGGAAGTGACGTCATTCTGCGCA
The DNA here is from genome assembly GCA_963580285.1 of Lucinisca nassula. Classification (NCBI taxonomy): domain Eukaryota; kingdom Metazoa; phylum Mollusca; class Bivalvia; order Lucinida; family Lucinidae; genus Lucinisca; species Lucinisca nassula. Next base: position 107,172,231 of record OY757022.1, read on the forward strand.
TGCGCAGTCCATGACTCCAAAGTGGCCCTTCTACTACTACTCACTTTTATGAAATTCAGTTCATTGCCAAGTATTAGGTAGGCCCCCGCCCATCGGGGCTTGGAGAAATAGATTGGGCTGCATGATTAGAACCGCCTCGATGAGGCGGTTCTAACCAGTACCCAACATCTATATTTTGAGCAGAAATAAGGAAAAGGTCATAATCATCTTAAAATTTTCGTTTTTCCGGCGATAAAATTTACAATATATTTGTATAGGCGAGTTTTCGTAATTGTTTAGGGTAAAATATGATATTGAATGCGAGAGTATTTTATGAAGAATGGAGTGTGCGGTAAGTTTAATATCACAGTCTGATTGTTGGATTTTTTTTTTTTAAATATTTTAGTTTTTGAGGTTTATTTGTATGTTTGTGTATGAAAAGGTGCTGTTCGTTGCTGCTACATTGCCCGTGTAATTATTTATCAACAATAGTTACGTTATTAAATAAAGAGGGCCTCCATCATGAAAATATGTCTATGAAATTTTGGTCCCCTTGAACGTCACTTTTATATAGTAAAACTGGGGTTTACAGGAGTTAACCTCATTTTTCTTATTTCTGCTCAAAATATTGTTTTTGGGTACCCGTTAGAACCGCCTCATCGAGGCGGTTCTAACGAGTACCTATAATCTATATTTTAAAGCAGAAATAAGAAAAATAATGTATACCCCTGTAAACCACAGCTTGACTATATAACAGTGTGATTTACAGGGGGTCAAATTTTATATAGACGTATTTTCGTGAAGGGAAGATGAGCTGTTGCTAAATTTGCTATTTGTGTAATTGTTTGTTTGATTTGAGGTTTAACGTCCCCGTCAACACTATGAAGGTCATTTTGGAGACGTTGCTTCAAATTTTGTGAGACTTTTACCCGACATTGAGATGAAATGACATCTCAAGCCCTGCCACCCATTGAAACCAATAGGGCTTATTAGAATGGACGGTCCGACTCGCACCACTTTGCCTGGGCAGGCTTAGATCCTCTAAGCATTTTACCAGTACTTGAGTGCGGGTCGTTTTCAGCTCTGCGTGGAAGCATAATGCAGCCCATTTATTTCTTCAAGCCCCGATGGGCGGGGGTCGGTTATTTGTGTAATATCCATTGTTTCTTCTTCAGGTGAGGATGTTCCAACAGATGAACCATGCACCAACTGCACCTGTACGCACCATGAAACTACATCGCAGCTTGCAACCATTTGTACCACGACTACTCCTTGTTGATTGCCATTGCATTTCATCACGAAAAGACGCCTATACTATAATGACCCCCATGAACCCCACTTTTATATAGTAAAACTGGGGTTTACAGGGGTAAATCTTATTTTTCTTATTTCCGCTCAAAATATAGATTGTAGGTACTCGTTGTTCTAACGAGTACCTACAATCTATATTTTGAGCAGAAATAAGAAACAAATATTTCTGCTCAAATAATAGATTATAGGTACTCGTTAGAACCGCCTCGATGAGGCGGTTTTAACGGGTACCTACAATCTATATTTTGAGCAGAAATAAGAAACAAATATTTCTGCTCAAATAATAGATTGCAGGTACTCGTTAGAACCGCCTCGATGAGGCGGTTTTAACGGGTACCTACAATCTATATTTTGAGCAGAAATAAGAAAAATATCACAAATTTTCATCTCAAAATTTTCTTCTTTTTTTTTTTTATTCGGACTTAAAGTTTACAATGTATTTGTATAGGCGTGTTTTCGTAATGGACTCAGTGAGACTCCAATAACTCGAATGCCTTTTGGACCATGAAATTTTGTTCGATATATGGCTAGTTCGAACTACTGATAGTAAAACACAGCACCACGCATGGGACACAATGGGGCTGACTTAAGGATATAGATTTTTTGCTTTCTATAAAAAAGAAAGGCGTTTTGTGTGTACTCATTTGAATCGCCTCGTTGAGGCGATTCTAAAGAGTATACACACAATAAAAGCATGTTGTGTGTACTCATTAGAATCGTCTCGTTTGGGAATTCTAAAGAGACTTCAAACAATAAAGGCATGTTGTGTGTACTCATTAGAATCGCCTCTTTGAGGCGATTCTAATTTGAGTACACACAACCTATCTTCAAGACAAAATCAAGCAATTAAGCATTCAAACATGATCCTAAATATTTGAAAAATTGCAGCAAAAGGGAAAATTATCTAGGGGCTCCAGAATGACTTCGAATTAGCCATAGTGGATGAGCCAATCGTGTTCAAGTTATCGATATTTCGCTGTATATGAATAGCTGGATGGACGTTCTTAACCCTTGTCTTGCTGTTCACAACAACCCCTATCTTTGCAAACATTGTAGATCCAGATCAGATGGCTTCTGAAGAAGCCATCTGATCAGGATCTACACTGTTTGGCATTCAGTTTATGAATTTGTAGCAATAAATTACATCAAGTAATTTGATTGGTTGATAGACAGAAATGGGTGTGGCTTATATGAATATTCAGCAAGAGAAGGGTTAACCCCAAAAAATGCTAATCACGACAATTGTCATCTGCTTTGCCGTCTGTCGGTTACCTTAAAAGTATTTTTTTTGCGGTGTGGACCCAAATCAGACCGCTCCTATAGGAGCAGTCTGATCTGGGCCCACACTGTTTGCCTGTATGCAAAAATATTTTTGAAAAGTTCGCAAAAAATAGCATGCGACATACGCAGACGACATTTTCATGTATAGTTTTTCTCGGCGTCTAAAGGGTTAACAATTTATTTCATGTATAACACTGCTCAAAATTATAAAAGGAACACAAACGTCTACAATAAATTAAGTCCAAAATCTTAAGTTAAAACTTGCATAATTACGAAATATTGTGTGCTTGTATGTTCAATCAAATTATTTTTATTTTATTGACAACAAAATCTTTGTTCCTACCTTTGTCGCTTTATTAGAGACATTTAAGGCAGTGGAATTCCCCATGGGCAAATCAAGTGAACATAATTGTATGGTATTAGCTGTCTAACGCGTCTCCCCCGTGGACGATTCCAGGCGAAAGGTCATATTCATTCCATTTCCGTTCATCTAGTTATGACCCCGATAAAGTTTTCGAGCAAAGAACTGACATGACTCTAAATGTCAAATGATTTTCACAATGCCAAGTCTCAAAATTTATTGAACAGCTGAAGGAGTGAAACATGTCTTTGACAGTTTGTGTTCCTTTACTTATTTTGAGCAGTTTATTATTCACAGGCGGTTTGGTGAGGCAAAGGTGTTTGTTTGTTTGATTTGAGAATAAACGTCCCCGTCAACACTGTATATGTCATTTTGGAGACGTTTCTTCCAATTTTTGGGACTTTTACCCAACATTGAGATGACATGACTTCACAAGCCCTGCCACCCAATAAAACCAAAAGGGTTTATGTGCATTGGCAGTCCGACTCGCACGGTTCGACTCGCACCACTTTTCCTGCGCAGGCTTAGAACCTCAACCAGATTTACCAGTACTCGCGTGCGGTAGGTGTCAGCTCTGCGTGGAAGCATCATGCAGCCCAGCCTATTTCTTCAAGCACCGATGGGCGGGGGCCAGAGGCAAAGGTGTTCTTTATCATATGTTACCAGGGCGTCCATTTTCCGCGTCCATTTGGGCTTGGGGAAATAGATTGGGCTGCATGATGCTTCCACGGAGAGCTGAAGCCGACCGCACACGAGTACTGGTAAACCGCTTAGAAGGCCTCAGCCTACTCAGGTAAAGTGGTGCGAGTCGGCCCGCACATGCAGATAGACCATTTTGGTTAACTGGGCGGCAGGGATTGAGATGTCATTTCATCTCAGTGTCGGGTAAAAGTAAAAACAAAACATACACCCAATCAGTCAATCAATCAATCAATTGCTTGTTTCTGTTGATAACACGTTCAGCATCGTGTTCATATATAAATCATGGCACCAGGTCAGAAATCATAGTAGCTATATTTTTCATCTTCTTTAAAATAATTGCATGTCGTGTGTACTCCTTAGAATTACCTCATCGAGGAGATTCAAATGAGTACACACAACATTCATTTTAAAGTTTAAATATGAAAACTGTCAAAACTATTTCGATAACTGGAGTTATGAGAAATATTTGTAACGAACTCAAGAGCGTATTCGAAACTCCGGTGGCTAGATTCGAAACGATGGCCGAACCCAATACAGCAGACCCAGGACCTGTAACTTCTAATTTTGTATTGGCCCAGTTGCAGGACCGAGGTTTGCTGTAATTTTCCGAGGCCGAAGGCCGAGGCCAATACATCAGACAGAGGACTTGTTGCTTGGCCAATACGAAATTACTTGATTAATGACGATTTTATTAACCGACAAAATTAAAAAAAAAACATGATTATTGATTTTTGATCTCCGGTTAATATTGGTTGACCTGGTGTTAATACGGATGACCTCTGATCAATGCAGGGAAGTCAATTAACCCTTATCTTGCTGAAAATTCATTTAAGCCACACCCATTTCTGTCTATCAACCAATCAAATTACTTGATGTAATTTATTGCTACAAATCCATAAACTGAATGCCAAACAGTGTAGATCCTGATCAGATGCAGAAGCCATCTGATCTGGATCTACACTGTTTTCAAAGATAGGGGTTGTCGTGAACAGCAAGATAAGGGTTAATAATAGCCTGTACAAATACGACCGCAAATATGGGCTTGTACAAATATGATAGCAATTCTGTGCCAGAGTTCTGTCTGTGGGTCCAGCTTAATACTTATGTTGGGCCGCTTTTATCTTGTTAAAGCTTATACTTGTTGTTGCGGAAAAAAGGTCTCTGTTTTTGTCTCACTCGTCTATTTTAGGAAATTAGTTGGAAAAAAAAAAAACATATTATAGAAGCCAGTAAGATTTGAGCGTATTAGAATCTCCTCAACAACATACCTATCTATCGAATATTGTACATACACACCTAAATAATTCTCATAAGGCATCCTGGCGATTTTCATGCTCAACTCGAATTAGCCTGAAATTAGTCCTGCTCATAAATTTTAAAATGCCTACAATTGTTGGGATTTGAAAATTTTTCTTACATGCTTTTCAATGAATGATAGAGATTTATCAGTGAAATATAAATCGATATTTTCACTGTTTCAAACAGTGAAAATACGATTTTTTATTTTTCACTGTTTGGGACTACTTTTTTCTTCAAATCTAACTCTAATTTCAATTTTATCTTTGTCAGATAACTGAACAATACTGAAATGTGTTCTAATTGACGCACAGCCCGTTCATGTGTGACGGGGACGTTACTGACGTCATTTATGACGCTGACGTCACGTCTTTTGTCGCGCGACGTTAGACTTGCCAGCGACTTCTTTGGAAAACTACTCTCTCAATTATTTCATTAATCATTCATAATAATACCATCCCAGGCCATTTCTCAGGTGCAAACTTTCAGTTAACACCCAATAGTATACCCATTAAACACGATGGACACCACTAAATTGACGCGAAACGAACAGGAACAAAGATAATTTTCTCCGAATGTGAGCGACACCATTAAAGACGCTAAATATTGCCTTTTGAAGCATGTAAGAAACAGAAAATTTGATTTTTTCAGTGCAAGATCAAATTTTATTTCACTCATGAACACCAAAACTGCTATTTTCACTCGTGGCTACGCCACTCGTGAAAATAACAGTTTTGGTGTTCATTCGATGAAATAAAATTCGATCTTACACTGAAAAAATCAAATATCCTCTATATGTGAAAGAAAACAATATTCGTTTCTGATTTGATCAGGACTATTGACGGATTTGTTTGTATTTCATTACCTATGGACATTACAGATTTTATGCTCAATTATGTTGAGCATGAAAAACGTTTTATAGTCTCGGGAAAGTGAGTGGCTTTATGAGTAACCCTTAAAAGCTTAAATGCACAACATTGCTTTTCAAGATATTCTAATATGCACGCACAACATTGCTTTTCAAGATATTTTGACAGGGGGCGGGGGTTACGAACCTAACAAGGTATTTCACCTATTTCGATCCAATCATTAATCAAAGATGAGAGTATAAGGCTTGGAATTTCTAGGCAGACCATTCAAATAAATTTTCAAGCCTGATTTTCTCTGAAACTAGCAGACCATTCAAATGAAATGTCAAGCCTGATTTTCTCTGAAAAAAAAAAATAAAACAGCAAAAAGAAACCAAGAATGTCATCTTCTTGAAATTTGGCTTAGTGTGTTAAATTTGAGTTTAATCAGGATTTCAAAAAAAAAACTTTTCCTCAGAATGGTAATAAATTTTTTTGGGTAGGGGCAATCTGTGTGGGTAGGTAGGAGCACAGCAAACCAAGAAGTTTTTAAGGATGGCCTTAGAAAGATGAGATAAAATCCAGGGAATCATCGGCTGATATTATTTATCAGCCGCCAACTTACTGCATAAAAATAAATTACAGTGGCTTGAAATGATATTTTTTTCTTTCTCAGCATGGGATAAAATCCCACAAAGTTGGAAGCAACGACTCAAAAATGGCTTTAATAGTTTTGACTGGGACGTACAACCTTTACACAAACAAACAAATAAATTGGTCAATCTGTAAGGTAAATTGTCCATCATGATTTGGCCTAAATAGCGAAGCTAACAATGTTTTAAGCAACTGGGCCCATATCACCATATCATCACCAAAAAAAATAATAAAATTAAAAAGAAAAATATAATGAAAAAAAAATATTTTTATTTAATTTATATTAGAACTGCTTTACTAGTACTGTGTGATTGAGAGGAGGTTGAGGGGGGTATGTTTGAACTTTGATGCTATAATTTAACCCATTCAGTGCCAGAAACCCCTAAAGGGGTACCTTGGCAAACAGTGAAGGCCCAGATCAGACGTCTGATCAGGGCCTACACTATTTGCAAAAGGTTCAGCCATTTTCCAAATCAATTTTGAAGAAAACACAACCTGATACCCCTAAATTTTGAAATGGACTCCTGCTATATACAGTAGAACTTCGATGGCTCGAACACCGATGGCTCGTTTACCATGGCTGAGTCGTACACATTCTTGAGCCCCTAGCGAAATCCTCTAGATAAGAAATAGTGGGGAATAAGTAAGGAGATTTTAGTCCTTTATCTTGCAAATGTATGCTGTGTGTACTCATTAGAATCGCCTCATTGAGGCGATTCTAATGAGCACACACAGCATACATTCTCATTATATAACACCGAAAAGCTGTACAAAAGTATATCGTATACCTCCTGACAGTAACCCTCAGTGGCTCGAACTACCCCTGTCTCGAACAGATTTTCGAGGTCCCAAAGGTGTTCGAGCCATTGAAGTTCGACTGTATAAGGTGGAAGAAAAAGGGTTGATATAAGTGTGTGTAAAAGAAGAAAGTTTGCAGGAGGAATCCTTGGAATACAAACGTTGAACACTGGAGCTCGGTGCGTGCGTGCGTGTGTGTTGTATGTTTTGGCGGTGGAGGGTTGGTGGTGCGTGTTAGATATCCATGCGAGCATGCGTTTGTATACAACAGCTAGTATGCGTGGGTGTATGTGTGTTTTGAATATCTGTGCGAGCGTTCGTCTGTGTCCAAGTGCAAGTCTGCCAAAATTATAGTAGTTATTGTTAATAATTGCACCTCTGTATACGAACAGATTAAACTTGGCTGTGCGCCTAACAAAGACTGATGAGCCTGCACTTCTGATCAAATCATCTCATTGCGAAAACACGCCTATTCAATTATATTGAGAATTTTGCCATCCAAAATGAGCATTTTCCGATAAAAATTCCGATATTTTATCGCATTCTGCTCTAAAAATAGATTGTGGGTACTTGTTAGAACCGCCTCGGCGAGGCGGTTCTAACGATTACCCACAATCTGTTTTGGAGCAGAAAAAAGATAAATAATGTATACCACTGTAATGATGATGATGGTGATGATTTCGTGTTTACGACGCGTCAACCCTCTATGTGGGTCATAAACGTCAAACCTATACCACTGTAAACCCTAGTTTTACTATATACATGTAAAAGTGGGGTTTGAGGGGATCAAAACTTTGTAGGCATGTTTTCGTAATGCGAAGTCGCAACAGTTACCTCTAGGCTAGTTCTGGTGCATCCATACACCAAGAAAGTGGGACCGGGCTGGTTAGCGGCGAGATTATTTGAATCTTGGCAAGTTGCATATGCCAGGTTGGATCTTTTCATGCACCCGAGTTTAATATCCATTTATTGCCCTTGTGTGAAGGAAATAACTGTCGGCAATATTACCTGTCGAGGGTGAACAAATAGGCACATAGAATCCTCCGTGGTGTAGTGGTTACGCTACTCGCCTTATAAACCAGGGGTTGCATGATCGATCCCGGGCTTCTCCAGACTCTCGGATGAGTCTTTAAACCGAGATCCCGTCTCCGTATGACCTTAGCTACTGGTGGGACGTAAAACTCAAACACTCACATTCCCCTCACACAAGGGCAACAATTGATTTATTATATCGAATTCTGACGTCTAGAGATTCTTTCAGTGAATGCTTCAAAATATGGAAATCACACACATAAGAATGTGCACTTGTACTTTTGAGGGGAATATCGCAGGGGAATATGATAATTTATTGTCCTGCGAGTGACATGCTCTCGACGTATCAGAATTCTAGAATAGCTTATGAATATTAATGAGGTATAATAATACTGTTTATGTATGGTGTTTGCCAATAAATCGTTTCATCTCAAAACTTTTAGATTTTATATCACTCCCCCGCACTGCCGTTTATTTCAAATTGGGCACTTGATGTTCAAACCTTACGACGGCATAAGTTAATGTATCGTTAAAACTTCGATCATTCAATATGGCAACTATTGTCCAGTACTTTTGCTGAAACATGTGAGTGCAAAAGCTACACACATTTTTCCAGCAAAAATATGTATATATTGTACGTGTACTTCCATGAACAGTTAAGAGGGACGATCGATCTGACGTCAGCAGCTGCCATTTTGAATTTGTCTTTCGGAGGTACATGTTTCGGTTTTTATCGTTATGAATTCATCATATATCAATAAACAAGAGGCCCATGGGCCACTATGCTCACCAGAGCTCAGGTGGGCACTGCCAAATTGCAGCCATGTATTTTAACATGATATCATTTTAATCTGCCAAATGAACCCCCATATCCAAATGAGCATCAATGTGGACTCAGTATATGAAACATTAGGCCTTTTATGAAGTAGAGGGGGTGGGGCATGGACCCAATGGAGCCCTGGTTGGTATCACTAAATGTGTCTTATCACAAAGAACAAGAATATATATGGTTTAGCAGTGGGGATCTGCATGGCTGGAGATATAAGTGGAGGGGTTGGAGCATGCCCTGTCGTTCCCAGGAAAGCCCAAGATTGTTGTCCCTAAATGGGTCTCATCATAAGGACCAAGTATATATATGGTTTAGGGGTGGGAATCTGAACGGTTTCCAAGATATCCTTTCATGAAGTGGAAAGGAGAGGACTGGCCACTGCGGACACCCCTACAGTAGGTGTGCTAATAATAAGGAACATGAACATATATGAATATGGGGTGGGGATTTGAATGGTTTCTGAAATATATGGCCTTTTATGAAGTGGAAGGGCGGGGCACATTGCCTCAGCACAAAGAGACCCCCAAGTTGGTGTGACTGAATGAGTCTTATCATAAGGAACAAGAATATATATGGTTTAGGGGTGGGGATCTGAACTATTTCTGAGATATGTGGCTTTTAATGAAGCCAAGCGGTGGAGCAAGGCCCGGGCATGCCCCGGGGACTCACAAGCTGGTGTCAATGAATGTGCCTTATCATAAGGAAGATGAATATATATGGTTTAGGGGTGGGGCTCTGAACAGTTTCTGAGATATAAGGCCTTTTGTGAAGTGCAGGGGTGGGGCAAGGCCCAGGGAGACCCCCAGGTTGGTGTCAATGAATGTGTCTTATCATGAGGAACAAGAATATATATGGTTTAGAGGTAGCCATCTGTAGGGTTTCCGAGATATTGTGATATTATGAAATGGAGGGGGTGGGGCATGGCCCCAGCACATCCCTGGGGACCCCCAGGTTGGTGTCACTGAATGTGTCTCATCATAATGAACAAGAACATATATGGTTTAGGGGTGGGGATCTGAACAGTTTCTGAGATATATGGCCTTTTGTGAAGTGAAGGGGTGGGGCATGGCTCCGGCGCACCCGGAAGACCCCCAATTTGGGGTCAATGAATGCGTCTTATCATAAGGAGCAAGAATATATATGGTTTAGGGGTGGGGATCTGTAAGGTTTCCGAGATATTGGGCCTTTTATGAAATGGAGGGGCGGGACATGGCCCCGGCGCATCCCGGGGGACCCCCAGTTTGATGTCACTGAATGCGCCTTATCATAAGGAACAAGAGTATATAGGGTTCAGGGGTGGGGATCTGAATGGTTTCCGAGATATTGGGCCTTTTATGAAGTGGAGGGGGTGGGGAATGGCCTCGGCACATCCCGGAGGACCTCCAGGTTGGTGTCACTGAATGCGTCTTATCAATAGGAACAAGAATATATATGGTTTACGGGTGGGGATCTGTAAGGTTTCTGAGATATCAGTCATTTTATGAAGTACTGGGGGCGGGGCATGGCCCCGGCACAACCTACTGGACCCCCAGGTTGACATAAAAGCATATGGCTGAGAGAAGTTTACTAAAGGAACATTTCTATGAAAGTTTTGTCAAAATATCTGCAAAGCTTTGTAGTTAATGCCATTTTTCAATTTTCCCCATTATAAGTCTATGGAAAATCTAAGTTGCCATAGCAACCAAACTAAAGAGCCGAATTTCATAAAAAACACAAAACCTGTAAAGGCAAATATGGTGAATATTTCCATAAACTTTCAGCCTCATAGAGCATACGGTTTCTGAGGAGATGATTTTTTAAGTATTTTTTTTTTTCTATTTTTTCATTTTGGTTTCCATGGCAACCAATACAAATGAGCAGTAGGCCTAAAATCATATGGCAGATAGTAGATTGCCTAAGGAATATTTCTATGAAAGTTTTGTCAAAATATCTGCAGTGGCTTGGCAGTAAATGCCATTTTTCAATTTTCCCCATTATAAGTCTATGGAAACTCTAAGTTGCCATAGCAACCAAACCAATGAGCCGAATTTCATAAAAAACACAAACTTTCAATCCCCCAACCCAATGATGCTACAGATGAAATTTGGGCTGAATCGGCCCAGTGGCTTCAGAGGAGATGTCGTTTGAAAATGTTGACGAAGACGAAGACGCAGACGCAGACGACGACGACGGACAACTGCCTATCCTATAAGCTCCCCCAGAGCCTTCGGCTCTGGTGAGCTAAAAATCTCAGAAGCAAGCTGAGAAAAATGACAAACAATCACATTCTATTGTAGAACATAATTAGCGCTAGAAGTGGTTCAGTTTTTGTTTGTTTGATTTAAGGTTTAACGTCCCCGTCAACACTGTATAGGTCATTTTGGAGACGTTGCTTCAAATTTTGTGGAACTTGTACCCGACATTGAGATGAAATGACACCTCAAGCCCTGTCGCCAAATGAAACCAATATGGTTTATAAGCATGGACGGTCCGACTCCAACCGCTTTGCCTGGACAGGCTTAGATCCTCTAAGCGGTTTACCAGTACTCGTGTGCGGTCCGATTCAGCTCTGCGTGGAAGCATCATGCAGCCCATCTATTTCTTCAAGCCCCGATGGGCGGGGGGCCATAAGAAGTTGTTCAATTGATTTCTTTCAGAGAAAATTCGGATTATTAAGTTATTTTAATCGAAAGCTGGTAAGCTGTTAACAACAAAGACCGAAGTTTATAGCTCCATTCTTTGGCGCTGTTTTGTTTGTTTGTTTGATTTGAGGTTTAACGTCCCCGTCAACACTGTAAAGGTCATTTTGGAGACGTTGCTTCCAATTTTGTGGGACTTTTACCCGACATTGAGATGAAATGACATCTCAAGCCCTATCGCCCAATGAAACCAATAGGGTTTATTAGCATGGACGGTCCGCCTCGCACCGCCGTTCCTGGACAGGCTCAGATCCTCTAAGCGGTTTACCAGTACTAGTGTGCGGGCCGGATTCAGCTCTGCGTGGAAGCATCATGCAGCCCATATATTTCTTCAAGCCCCTGTATAAAACTGTTTTTAGTTTCTTCTGATAAAAGAGTTCCTCTGCTCGTTACCCCACTTTTATATATATAACTGGGGTTTGCAGGGGTATACATTTTTTTCTTATTTCTGCCCAAAAATATAGATTGTGGGAACTAGTTAGAACCGCCTCGCCGAGGCGGTTCTAACGAGCATACGCAATCTATGTTTTGAGCAGAAATAAGACAAATATCCAACTTTTTCATCTGAAAATTTTCATTTTTCGGTGGTAAAATTTACAACGTATTTGTATAGGAATGTTTTCGAAATCCGATCGCCCCTATAATTTGGCCCCGCGCCAGCCCGGGTGGGGATGGGGGGTGGGGTAGAAATATGGCGGCTGTCTTCGGGAGTGTGGCAGAGTGGTAAGACCTCACCGAAAAACAGTCCCCTTGCCGAGACCACCCGGTGCCTCGAAATAGTTGGCTGCCTCCAGCTTCTGTGGCAGTTGGGTAAAAGCCTCCAACATACAGAACAATCGTCCGTTCGAACGGTATTATTTTGTGAATCAATTTGTTCAGATGCATCTTACCAATTTTTTTAACAATTCATTACGCGAGATCTATCCTTTTAAACCTTTCCTATCTCATGTTACTACCATGCTGCATTTGTACGTGTATCATCTCTGCTGGTGGGCCACACACTGGCCAACCTCATCTGTGTCTAACATATGTGTTTGTACTGTGTATGTGTCCCTATATCATGCTCCATCACTCTGCACATCAAACAATGAAAGATGCATTTTGTATACGTTATTGGATAAGTAACTTGTCATTTCATGTTACCCCAAATTTATTTCATGTTATTCCAAAGTTAACAGAATCGGATACTTATCCCCAATCAGAATCAGAATTGTTACTGGTGACATGTCAAATGACTTTCATACACCAGGACCTGTGATGTGGGAAGTTAGTTCCTAGCTCTAATCAAAGAGGTAAATTTAGCTACACAATCATCAGCACCTTCGGCTGTCGAAATAATCGAATCGGGAAGGGCATTCCAATCTCTAATGGTTCTGGGGAAGAACGACTCTTTATAAATGTCAGTTCTTGCGCTAAGGGTCTGAAACGCCAACGAATGGTGATTTCTACAGTGTCTAGCTGGGGGAACAAGGTCATCTGTTGGAATGCTGGCAGCACCCTTTAGACCTTTGTATAAAAGGATTAGCCTACTGTCTTTTCTCCTTTTCTTGAGAGACTCCCATTTTAATTTTCCAAGTATTCCAGTCATGCTCCCAGTTTCAAAGCAGTAATTGCCTGTTACAAATCTAGCAGCTCTATTCTGAACTTTCTCAATTTCATCGTTAAGGACCACTCCACTGGGGTCCCAGATACAACTACCATATTCCAAGATTGGGCAAACAAGACCTTTATATGCTGCCTCTTTTACATCCTGAGGGCACTGATGAAGATTTCGCCTCAGGAAACCAAGCGTTCTATTTGCCTTAGTACACATGTTGCTAATATGAGTATTCCATCTCAAGTTGTGTGAGATTGTCACTCCAAGGTATTTAATGGAGTCCACATTCTCGAGGACCGTTCCCTCTAAGGTGTAAGAAGCCTCAACTTTATTAGATCTCTTCCTAGTTATCTGCATAATATTGCATTTAACTTGCTGAAATCTCATGCCCCATTTACGTGCCCAACATCCTTATCTATCTATGTCAGCCTGAAGTTTCAATGAGTCATCTGTATCTCTAATTTCCCGGTAACAAACACAGTCATCTGCGAACAGTCTTATTTCTGAGTCAATGTCAGTGGAAATATCATTGATGTACATGGAGAACAAAAGTGGACCAAGAACGGTCCCTTGCGGGACTCCAGACAAAACTGGAGCCCACTCCGAAGATTCACCATTAACAACAACCCGCTGTTTTCTGTAGCAAAGAAAGGAATCTATCCATTTGAGGGTCTTTCCCCCAATTCCATAACCAAATAACTTAGATTTAAGTAGTTCATGAGGAGGGGTGTCAAAAGCCTTCTCGAAGTCCAGAATAAATGTGTCCACCTGTCCCCCTTTGTCCAAGATTTTTGCCCAGTCATTAATGACTGTGCTTAGCTGAGTTTCACAACTGTGCATTTTCCTAAATGCATGTTGTCTGTCTGACAAAAGTTTATGTTCGTCCAAGTGGGCCATGATGTTCGAGCAGACTATATGTTCCAGCAATTTACACAGAACACAAGTCAGAGACACAGGGCGATAATTACGGGCAAGAGCCCTATCTCCTTTTTTGAAGAGTGGTTTGCTAAGAGCCATTCTTTGGGGATTTCACCCGTATCAAGAGACTGTTGAAACAAGTGTGCAAAAACTGGACCCAACTCATTGGCTAGTTCCTTCAGGACTCTAGGATGAAGCTCATCAGGTCCTAAGGCCTTACTGGGGTTTAAGCCTTGAAGTGATTTGATCACTCCTGCAGCTGTCACAACAATATTATTCATGAATGGGGCCGATCTTCCAGTCAATGGAACCTCAGTGAACTCAGTTTTATTAAACGCATCATTGAATTGCCCAACTAGTTCCTCTGCCTTTCAGAGTCTGATTCAGCAACCCCGTCCCCTCCTCTTTTATTAAGGGGCGGGATACCTTGCCTGTCTTTCTTCTGGCTATTAATATATCTGTAGAAGTCTCTGGGATTTGCCTTTACATCACCTACCAAGTTATTCACATACAAATCATGCTGATTTTTTTATATCAGTCTTGATTTCACGTCTCAAGTTTTCAAATTTTGTCCGGAGTTTACCACTTCCCGTCTTTTTTGCCTTTGCATGAATCTTATTCCTTCTGCGAATTTTCCTTCTTATCTCTGGAGTGATCCAGGGAATAGAAGATACAGACCTACTAGTTTTTGAGGGGATATGATTTTCGGCCGAAGTATGAATGAAAGAAGTTATCAAATCAAAATTCTCCTGTACAGACCGAGCATCTGAATGACCATTAAAGTAATTCTCCTTTGCAAATCTGAGTGCATCCTTCCTCATAGTTTCATAGTCACCTTTCTGATATGAGTACACCTTCCTCCGAGGTTTCTTTATTGGTGGGATGTGAATTTTTAAATATCCGGAGACAACATCGTGGTCACTTAGTTTATCTGGGGAATGAATGTCTTCGAATTGTCCTGGCAAAGTTGTAAGGATCAGATCCAATGTGTTCTTATCACGAGTGGGGAAGTTAACAATTTGTTCAAGACCATGATCGTTCATAATGTCAATTAATATCTGTCCTTCCGACTGACTCAGCATTGTGCCTTGTTTGCTGAGCCTGTCGGGCCAAGCAATGTCTCTGAAGTTGAGGTCACCTAGAACATGTACAGCCGGGAGTTTTTTACCCTTATGCTGCAATTTAATGCGATCCAGTTGGTCTTTAAACAACTGGAAGTTTTCGATTGTACCATTTGGTGGTCGATACCAACTTGCTACGAAGTGGGAAGTTTTATTTGCAAAAACCTTAACCCAGACCGATTCGGTGTCATTTTCAAGTTCCATGAACGGCATGTGAGGGATGTCTCTATGAATGAGCAACATCACCCCACCACCATGAGAGGTCCTATCTTTTCTGTACACAGAATACTGACAATTTTCAGGGAAAAGCTCAGATGTAGTAATTGAACTGTCAATCTTTGTTTCCTGAATAGCAACAATATGAGGTTGAGATGTATCGAGGAAAGCTAAAAGTTCAAGAATTTTACCTCTAATTCCATTTATGTTTATACTGCAAAGTTTCAAACCTTTCACAAAATTTGACTTAGTTTCATCAGCAGTCGAAGATTTGCCTCTCTTTTCCTCTGACAGAGGTTCAAACCTGTTTGGCTTACTCAGTTCTACATATTCATCAAAGAAGGAGTCTGAAAAGTTACAGACCTCACATTTTGGACATATCCAGCGGCAGCTTGAATTTACCAATGTGCCATATTCTGCATCTGAAAGGAAGGAGCAGTCAGTGTGTATCCACATTTTACATTGATCACACTGAACGGCTTTGTGGCCATTAAGGACAGCACCACTGCAAAGACCACAGTCAGCTTTGCAGTCTTTGCAATACCAAGTTCCAGCTCTAGATTCAAGTTCTGAAGTGTACGTTATCATCTAACACAGCTTATTTCTTTATTAGTTTATAAAATCCTTTGTTCTCTCGGAAGCTTATCACCTCAATAATTTCTTATCACAATCGTGGATCTCATATTTAACAAAGGATCTGTTTTCAGAGCCAAGCTTTTATTTAAGCAAACGTTTTCGGCCTCCCTTGTCTGTAGAGAATAAAATATACAGATCACTTTCCTTCTGTAGTGAATGGGGATGAAATTCTTGTTGAAACAGGAGCCACTTGTTTGCCGTGAGTGGCGTCTCGTATGCTGAAAGAAGGGATCCTGATGATTGAGAAAAGCCCAGGGATCTCCAGCTTTTCAACACATCATTTTGGCCCATATTTCAGATAGACGAGGGGTTTGGGCTAGATCCGGCCTGAATCAATCGGCTCAGTCGGCCAAGCTCTAGAATTGCACAGCTTATTCTTATCTTCCTTCTTTCTTTTTACGTATCTTTATGGTACAAACCGGGTGTAATTTTGTCTTATTCCTCTATCTTTGAGTGTTCTTTGATGGGCGGCTGCTGATGGGGAAATTCAGCAGAAACTTCTGTGACGGAGAGAATATGGGTGGGGATGGGTCCCAACTGTTCCTAATTTTTTTTCATTGAAATCTGGGTGCATAGTTGAGATTCATAAAACAGAGGTGGAGCGGAAGGGCTCTGGTCCTGTCATCGAGTATAATAGCAATGTAGCCTTGGCGTTGGAAATAGGAGATCCATTTCCATTAAACGACCCCTTGTAGGGCTCCAAGGAGGGTGGGGCGCATAGCTATCGAATCATCAATTATCACCATGGGATCCAACACTAGGAAAAGAGCTTTTTTAGACTTATCGGAAGACGACCCGGAACCGGCTACTTTCAATTTCAAAGCAAATGACAATTTCCCTCGATTTTTAGTGATTTCGAGTAAGGATGAAAAGGCCGTTACGACTCTATCACCATTTGTAATTGAAAAGCAAATTGAATCTTTAACAGGAACACCAAAAACGTCAAAAAAAAAAAAAAAAGAAAGAAAAATGGAACCCTTTTAGTTGAAACAAATCGAAAAACGCAAACGGAAAATCTTCTCAAAATCAGCAAATTCTTTAATATGAATGTCACTGTCACGGAACACAAAACGTTAAATTCATGCAAAGGCATCATCCGTGACAGAATGTTGAAACATGAACCAGAAACAAGCATTGTCGAATACCTAAAGGACCAAGGAGTAACTGCCTGCAAACGCTTCAAAATAAAAAAAGACGGAAATCTAATCGAAACCAACTCTTCTACTAACATTTAATTCAACATCCTTACCGAAATCGCTGAAAATCTTCTACAGGATAATACCGGTCGAAATCTACGTGCCCAATCCTCTGCGATGTTTCAATTGTCAGAGGTTTGGGTACCATGAAAATGATTGTACTGTCCCTGACGGATCTGTGTGGTGGTACCTATCATCACACTCTCAACTGCAAGAACTCTCCAAAGTGCGTGAACTGCGGAAAAAGTCATGTCTCAAAATCCAATGTCTGTGAAAAGTAGAAGTAAAACAAAGATCAGGAATTGATACAATTAACTTACTCCACCCATAAAAGACACCAAAGGGAAAGAAATACAAACATTAAGCGACCAGACCATAATGGAAACCTAAACAAAGGAAGCCCATAAGGACAGTTACTTTCCCACAAAATGGCCATATGGCCATCCAAAACCAAAAGACACAAGTGATACACACAGTAAGTAACAAACAACAACATAAATAAATCGCCACAGAAGAGCCGCCTTGGAACGGTCAGTGGAAGATTTCCACTGGGGGGCTTAAATCGATTTTACGTGGCCACAATCCTCGCCCTTACTTCCGTCGCGATTTAGACAAATAATTTGTTCAGTCCGCATGAAGGCCTCCTAACTCACCAGTGCAACATCTCCGTGAACACAAAAATCAAAGAACCACAGAGGTGAGACAACGGTGAGGACTCGACAGCAAGAAACTACTGAAATGCTGGAGCAAAAGAAAACCAACAGTTGGACTCCGATGAGCCCGACCAGAGACAGAGCATCAGGCACCAACCGACATTATCTCTCTAATTTTCAATAAGCCTTTACGTTGGAGCCGTCATAGAATCTGAGGCCTGACCCACCGGCGTGCAATTAAAGAGGGAAGCAAAGTTGCCAACCGTGATTGGGTTAACTACCACGCATGCAGTCTGTCGTATAATATCCATGTTGGAAAACAGAAAAAGAAATCATGAAAATCAAAGTAACTCAAAACGTAACATATTTGGAAGCCAAGAAAATTCAACAAAACAAACCAGAAAACACATTCGCAAAAGTTGTTCAATCCCTCGCCAGCAAACCTGAAACCAAAGAAACATCTACACAATTCAACGAAAAAGATTTTGAAATTAAACCCCATTCTAAAGTTATTACCTCTTCTGTTAAACCAAAAACCACATCGTCACAACCTACTACATCGTCACAACCTACATCTACTCATCATTCAAGAACAGAATCTAGACAAACTTCACAGACCAGTTCACAACCTAACAACAAACATTCTAGCAGATCTCACTCCCGATCCACGTCAGGGACAGCGGATCAAAAAGAAAAAAAAACCGCAAAGAAAAGCATAAAGGATCAAACCCAAACAGTAAAAGGGGGCGTCTGCTGATCCAGTAAAACTGGCTAATCAGTACGGCGCCCTTGAGGACATGGAGTCGGACGTTGATCCCCACACGTTCTCCAAGAATAATAAAAGATAAAAGGATTAATTTCCTTGTTTTAATCTTCTCTCCATTTACTCATGGATAAGAAGTCAATAATTCAATGGAATTGTCGAGGACTGAAAGCCAATTTTAACGAACTTTTAATTTTAAATACACTTTTTTCTCCTAATGCCATTTGTCTCCAAGAAACTTTTTTGAAAACCACAGATAATATTAATTTCAAAGGTTACAGTATGTACAATCATATTACAACTGATAATCAGAAAGCATCAGGAGGTACATCTATCCTGGTGAAATCCAGCGTTCCTTATAGCAAAATAGATTTAAATACCAATATACAAGCTGTTGCTATAAACGTCACTTTATCCAAATCCATAACGATTTGTTCTGTCTACCTTCCACCACACTATAATTTTTCTAAACAAGAATTCGAAAATCTTACTAACCAATTACCTAGTCCTTATATATTATTAGGAGACTTTAATAGTCACAGCAAATTATGGGATTGCTCGGATACAAATGACAAAGGAGAAATCATAGAAAATTTTATTGCTGGAAATGATTTATGTTTATTTAATGATAAACAACCAACATATCTTCATTCTCCCACAAGAATTTTTTTGGCTTTAGATCTTTCAATTTTTCAATTTTCAAAATATTTATCTAGATTTTGATTGGTCTGTTGTGGACGATCTCCATTTTCCGATAGTAATTGAAGAAATTGAATCAACCCGTGAGGATCGTCACCCCAGATGGAATTTGAGTAAAGCAAATTGGGAAAATTTTTAATCAATTATGTAATGAAACACTCGAACCTGAAATTTTTAAAACTGCAAATGATATACAAGATTTTACTGATCAATTGATTGATATTGCTGAAAAAAATATTCCTAAATCCACGACATTTTCAAAAAGAAACAAACCTTGGTTTATTGACGAAGTTAAAACTTCAATCAATAAAAGAAAATCTGCATTACGAAAATTTAATAAACAACCAACAAAAGAAAATCTTATCCATGCCAAACATATGCGAGCTAAAGCTCGCAAAACAATAAAATTGGCCAAAAAAGCATCTTGGAAGCAATACGTCTCCAAACTGAATACCAGAACACCAACGAAGAAAATATGGGACATGATTAGAAAAATTAGTGGCAAAAACAAATCAAATAAACATGTCCATATCAAATCGAACGGAAATATATGTTCAACGGCTAAAAACATTTCCAATGCCTTGGGGGAAAATTTTCAGAAAAACTCCTCTAGCTCAAATTATTCAGAAAGCTTCCAAAATATTAAACAAGAACAAGAGAAAAAGAATTTAAATTTTTCATCATTAAATGACGAAAAATATAATTTACCTTTCACTACTAAAGAATTATTAGATGCTCTCCATAAATCTCATGATACTACTGTTGGTCCTGATGACATACACTATCAAATTTTAAAACATTTACCCAAAAAGGCATTGGAAACTTTATTAAATATTTTGAATGATATTTGGATCACTGGGAAGTTCCCTCAAAACTGAAAAAAGCTACCATTATTCCTATTCCGAATACTGAAGCCACTAATTTCAGACCTATTGCTTTGACAAGTTGCTTATGTAAAACTATGGAGAGAATGATTAATGATAGGCTGGTTTGGTTCGTAGAATCAAACCAGCTAATCACTAAATTTCAAGCTGGATTCAGACAAAAACAGCTCTACTAACGATCATTTGATTCGCTTAGAATCATTTATACGTGATGCCTTCATTAAAAAAGAACATGTCGTAGCTGTATTTTTTGACCTTGAAAAAGCTTACGATACCACTTGGACGTATGCCATCATGAAAGATTTACACACCTTGGGCCTTAAAGGCCGATTACCACTTTTTGTTCAAAACTTCCTATCCAATCGAACATTTAATGTTCGCATAGGAAATACATTATCAGACATATTTGATCAAAGAACAAGGTGTACCACAAGGTAGTATTTTAACACCGACCTTGTTCAGTATTAAAATAAATGATATTGTTAAATGTGTAAAGGACCCAGATTGTTCGCTTTTTGTTGACGATTTTGGAATTTTTTATCGTTCCAAAAATATGGAAACCATTGAAATTAAACTCCAAAGATGTTTAAATAATATAGAAACTTGGGCAACAGAAAATGGTTTTAAATTTTCAAAAACAAAAACTCAGTGTGTTCATTTCTGCCAAATTCGAAAGTAGCATTTAGATCCTGTTCTTACTATATACAGCAGTCCAATTCCAGTCGTCACTGAGGCGAAATTTTTAGGTCTTTTATTCGATAACAAATTGTCTTTTATTCCCCATATCATAGCTTTTAAAGCTAAATGTTTAAAAGCTCTTGATATTCTTAAAGTCCTGTCCAGTTCCGACTGGGGAGGAGATCGCACTGTTCTTTTAAATCTTTATATATCTTTAATTCGTTCCAAATTGGACTATGGCTCCATAGTCTATGGATCTGCTAGGAAATCTTACTTAAAATCTTTGGATACTATACATCATCAAGGTTTACGTCTAGCACTAGGTGCCTTTCGCACGTCACCTGTTGAAAGTCTTTCTGCTGAATCAAATGAACCATCACTTTACGTTAGAAGCGAGAAATTATCTCTTCAATATGTTACTAAATTAGCCGCAAATCCACGTAATTCAGAATATGACTATTTTAAACCCACGTTGTGAAAGATTTTATAACAACAAACCATCAGCGATAAAACCGTTTGGCCTAAGAATTAAACCAATATTAATACTAGAGCTGGCGCCTAACGGGCGCCAATTATACCCCCGCATGCGTTGTCCGACAAATTTTTACAAGTATTTGACCTTGAGGAAGGTCAACGTAAAGGTCAAGGTCAGGTTTGTGTATATCAATCTTAAGTACTAGTGGCAAGGTGTGTGGTGGGTGAATATTAAAGAAATCGGTCAAAGAATAAGGAAGTTATGAGCAATGTTAAAGTTTTTTGTAACGGACCTACGACAAATTTTTACAAGTATTTGACCGTAATGAAGGTCAACGTAAAGGTCCAGGTCAGGTTTGTGTATATCAATCTTAAGTACTAGTGGCAAGGTGTGTGGTGTGTGAATATTAAAGAAATCGGTCAAAGAATAAGGAAGTTATGAGCAATGTTAAAGTTTTTTGTAACGGACCGACGACAGACACCGACGACAGACGACAAGCTGACTCCTATATACCCCCTTCAAACTTCGTTTGCGGGGGTATAATAAACAATATTCAGTCTTTTTCATTACCATCTAAACAACCATGGACGTTAAACTCTCCAAAGATAATTTTAGACTTACATAAAAATAAGAAATCCGAAGTAGAATCACATATATTTAAGAACGAATTTTTAGAAATCAAATCAAATTTTAATCATCATATATCCATTTACACTGACGGTTCGAAACAACATGAGAAAGTTGCTTGTTCTGTTATAAGTCCGAATTTCACTGACGGTATTATGAGAAGCCTCCGTGGTGTAGTGGTTACCCTACTCGCCTTGTAAACCAGGGGTCGCAGGATCGATCCCGGGCTTCTCCAGACTTTCGGATGAGTCTTTCGGATGAGTCTTTGTTTAGGTTTCATTATGGTCTGGTCGCTTAATGTTTGTATTTCTTTCCCTTTGGTGTCTTTTATGGGTGGAGTAAGTTAATTGTATCAATTCCTGATCTTTGTTTTACTTCTACTTTCAACCGAGGCCCGTCTCCGTTTGACCTTAGCTGTTGGTGGGAAGTAAAACTCAAACACTCACTCACTCACTGACAGTATAGACGGATCCAATGTTTTGACACGTGACCTTGTTTACATGCCGTTGCGAATGCGCAAAATTACTTTTCCTTTTGATAACGATATTTCGTGGTTGGCAAAAAGCCCCTGGTTCCATATAAACACATTGTAAATAGGTTTAATATTACGGGCATATTTTAGTTGACTGTCACAGAAAATCGATCGAATTAAATTTTAAATGAGTAGATAAATATATTTTAGAGTTCATTCATGCATCTCCCGCGTTTATTCATTTGTTTTGTGCATTTTTATTACAAATAATTAAGACCGTCCCGCCTCGTTACCTGCATAAGTTTAACAAGTAATTTAATCAACAAAACATCCCCAAATCTTCTAGAAACCAATAATTTCTAGCTAAGACATGTCTATTATAAAGTTTAAATGTAAATTTTGTCATTTCGATTCCAACCAAAATACAAGTTTAGAGAAAATAACATCACAGTTACAATGGCGATAAACGGCAAGAGACGTTTTTTGCCAACCACCGGTAAGTCCCGGCAAATAGTATTTTTGAGTGATGACGTTGTGTTTGGATGTGTCTATTAGATTACCCGAAAATAGCTCTATTTTTACCGCTGAAGTGAAAGCAATCGATATTGCACTCTATCACATTCGGGATCAATCTGAAAGAAATTTTATCATTTATGCAGATTCTCTTTCTGTATTGAATGCTCTCAAAAATCAACATCACAGAAACCCCTTGATTCAACAAATTTTAAGAAAATATCATTACCTTTCCGTCTCAAAGGAGATCATATTCTGCTGGCTTCCCAGTCACGTAAATATCCGTGGAAATGAGTTAGCCGATTTAGAAGCCAAATCGGCATTGTCGTTAAATATAATTTCAAAATTCCGCATTCAGATTTTAAATCCAACATAAATAAATATATAAAGAACAAATGTCAATCTATTTGGGAAAAAGAAACCAATAATAAATTAAATAAAATACAACCGAATTTTCATAGCAAATGCTCTTTTTCGAATTATAATAGGAAAGATCAGACGAAAATCACAAGATGCCGCATTGGACACACAAGACTCACCCATTCCTGTATATTAAAAAACGAACAAGCACCTTTCTGCATATCTTGTAACGAACCGTTCACAGTTAAACACTTTCTCATTTCATGTATAGAATTTTATCATATACGCACAAAATATTTTAATGTTTCAACAATGAAAGAGCTTTTTAACGACATACCATCTTATCAATTAATCAATTTTCTTAAAGAAATCGGACTTTTTAACAAACTGTAATCATTAATATTTTATTTTTTAAACTTCCATGACAATTTTATATTTAATACCTAATTATTTTAGACGCAATATGCCCTATTAGGGTTGAGCTTCTTTAAACAAAACATCCATCCATCCCCTATAATTTGCTAATGTGCTCCTTATGCTAACGGTGTTTGGAACAGCTTGGCCCAGACTTATAACAGGGACCAGCCCATGTGAGTTTGGTTTTTAATTCGGTGGCGCAGTGGATCGCCATGTTTTTCTGGTCATTTGGTCTTTTCTTTAGGCTGGTTAACTCTTTCACAACTGAAATTCTTTCTCTTTATCTGATAAACGCTTTCACCACTGAATTTCTTATTCTTTTCTTTGTCTGGAAGAGAAAACGAGACAAATGACCGTTATTTGGTTAACTCTTTCACCACTGACTTTCTCATTCTTTATCTGGTTAACTCGTTTTTCACTGAATTTCTTATTCTTTATCTGGTTAACTCTTTCACCTCTTAATTTCTTATTCTCTGTCTTGTTTACTCTTTACCAGAGAATTCTTATTCTTTATCTGAGTTTAACTTTATCACTGAGGGATTGCTTATTCCATACCCGGTTATCAATTTCAGCACGGAATGCCTTATTCTTTATTTGGCTATGCTTTCATCACTTATTTTCTTATTCTTTATTTGGTTTACTCTTTCACCAGTGAATTTCTTATTCTATGTGTGGCTTACCCTTTCACAACGGTGAATTTCGTAGTATTTATCTGGTTTACTCTTTCAGTAGAGAATCTCTTATTCTTTATATGGTTAAAAACTAGAACTTTCAGAGGATCTGACTATAGCCCCGCTATAGCCCTGTCAGAGGAGAAAGACTCATGAATTAAAGGTAAAGACTCGTGAGAGGGTTAAATCCCTAACAAGGTACCTACGCCTTATAGACTTTTCGCGTTATTAGATCTGAAAAACAGTCTAAGTTAAAAAATAAGTTTTGGATAATGAAAAAAGCACATGCACATCTTCAAACCTATATGAAAACACCTGTTAAGTTTCAATAGGATTGACCTAGAACTGTAAGAGGAGTTGCGATCACAAGGTAGCTACTCCCTATACATTTTAACATTAGTAGATCTCAAAAATTGTCTAAGTTAAAAAAAGGTGAAATAAGTGAAAAAAATTATTTATGGATAATGAAAAAAGAATATGCACATCTTCAGACCTATATGAAAACACCTGTAAAGTTTCAAAAGGATTGACCTAGAACTGTAAGAGGAGTTGTGGTCACAAGGTAGCTACTCCCTATACATTTTAACATTAGTAGATCTCAAAAATTGTCTAAGTTAAAAAGGGTGAAATAAGTGAAAAAAAAATACTTAAGGATAATGAAAAAAGAATATGCACATCTTCAGACCTATATGAAAACACCTGTAAAGTTTCTAAAGGATTGACCTAGAACTGTAAGAGGAGTTGCGGCAACAAGGTAGCTACTCCCTATACATTTTAACATTAGTAGATCTAAAAAATTATCTAAGTTAAAAAAGGTGAAATAAGTGAAAAAAATTATTTAAGGATAATGAAAAAACAATATGCACATCTTCAGACCTATATGAAAACACCTGTAAAGTTTCAAAAGGATTGATATAGAACTGTAAGAGGAGTTGCGGTAACAAGGTAGCTACTCCCTATACATTTTAACATTAGAAGATCTCAAAAATTGTCTAAGTTAAAAAAGGTAAAATAAGTGAAAAAATTATTTAAGGATAATGAAAAAAGAATATGCACATCTTCAGACCTATATGAAAACACCTTTAAAGTTTCAAAAGGATTGACCTAGAACTGTAAGAGGAGTTGCGGTAACAAGGTACCCACTATCAAATATTACAGACAGACAGACAGACAGACAGACGGAATTCCGGACAAGCCAAATCCAATATAGCCCCCACTTTTTCAAAGCGGGGCTATAACTAGAAGTGAAAGCAATGATCAGGAATTGATAAAATTAACCCACAGTTCCCATCAGAGACACCAAAGTGAAAGAAATACAAACACGAAAACAACCAGACCCCAATGGAAACATTAAAAGCGGGAAGCCAAAATGACTCTTTCACAGGTGAATTTCTTATTCTTTATCTGCATTACGCGTTTGCTGCCGACTTTCTTATTCTTTATCAGATTCAGTTCATCACTGAATTTCTAGTTCTTTATCTGCTTAAATCTTTCACAAGTGCAACTCTTATTCTTTATGAGTAACATTTTTGTTACTGAATTTCTTATTCATTATCATGTTTTATCATATGACGTCGCGTTTGAGAGTGTAATAACGCCATGTAATAAATTCGATAATCCACTAGTGGTTTAAATATGCAAATTAGTTAGATACGCCCCGTAACGTTACATGTACGACGTCCTTAACGACGTCGCGTTTACTAATGGCGGAATATTGACATATTTGTAAACAATCGTGAAATAAATGCGTTTTAAATGTCATATGATAAATAGTATCTTGCATTCGTGCTCATGTATTATTGAATTTATTAAACTCGTCGAGGAAAAAGGGAAAAATGCTCGGCAAAGCATCGCATTTTATCCCTTTTCCTCAACTCGTTTAATAAATTCAATAATACATGAACATTCATGTAAGATCCTCTATAGCTCTTTCTTCACTGATGTCCTTATTCGTGATCTGATTAACCCTTTCTCCGCCGAACTTCTTACTGTTTATCAGGTTAGCTCTTTCATCAACTATTTTCTCATTCTTTATCTGGTTAACTCCTTAACCACTGAATTGCTTATTCTTTATCTGGCTAACTCTTTCGTCCCTACATTCCTTATTCTTTGTCAGTTTAACACTTTCACCACTGATTTCATAGTCTATATCTGTTTTACTCTTTCACCAGTGTGTGTCTGAATCTATATCTGGTTTGCTCTTTCACTAGTACATCCGGTTCTTTTTCTGGCCAAAGCTTTCACCAGCGAGTGTCTGATTGTGTATCTGTTTAACTGGTTCTCCAGTGACTCTTAAATTATATCTGGTTAACTCTTCACCACTAAGTTCCGTTTTTATCCGCTTTACACTTTAACCAGATAGTGTTGAGTGTATTAAAGAGCAATTACAAAGAAATTTTAAACATTCTTAGTATGAAACAGGGTAAAAGCAGACACAAGGGGGGTCATTTTGTTGAAAACCGCATGAAAAAAATCCCATTTGTTCCAAAGTTACGCTCATTTATATTTGATAGATACCTATTTTCCTCTTAGAGTAACCTCCCCTGAATTTTCTTTTGATTTTAACCCACAATGCAATATTCTGTGATGTCAAAGTGGCTTTAAATTTTTTTTTAAATAATTTTAAACAACCATATTGAACATTTTGCAGTTGCCTAATACAATTTTCTCATGCCCTTTGATTTCTGTGTATCTTGTTCATAATTTAGGATAGAAATAAAAAAAATTATTTCGAAATTCAAGCTTAAATTTACAAAAAAAGTATTTTTCTAAAATGTTTAAAACTACCATTTAATCCAAAATTTCATTCAAACTAGTTAATGTAAGTGTTTTTACATGCTTTTTTAACAAATCAATAAGTTCTGTATGGTATATCATCCACTTACAAATACAGGAACGTGAATTTAAATTATTTAAAAAAAAAATATTTAAAGTTTGAATGCAAGGTTTGCAATTGAAAATATGAGAAAACTGGTTTAGCTTATCAATTGAGATCAGTTTCAATAATTAAAATAAGTGATTATACAGATCCTAAGGACTATAAAACACAAGGTATTTCATATTTAAAAAGTTGACATCATAGAATACCTCATGAATATTAATGAGGCAGTCTGAAGCTGTTCTGTTTCCAAGAAATATTTCACACTTCAAATTGTAATATCTTGGAAACTAATAAAGATAATTTGATGCAGTTTTCGTTCTTCGATTCCTTTAATCAATGTCTTTTCAAAGGGGGTCTTTCAGTGTATAGGAAATTTACATTGGTTTCTGCCCACGCTTGGAATTTGATGAAATTATGCACAATAATTGCCGTGGGTATAACCATTATGATTACGATGCATTCACTTTTAAATGTTATTTCCGTAGTAAATTTATTACATTTTATGAAGTCTCTATCACAACAGAGAGTACTCTGATATAAACCTGTCTACAGTATCCAGAGTTTCATATATCTAATACTGCAGTATTTTATGAATTAAAGCCATAATTGGTGAGTTAGTTGATACTATGAATGGCCTCATATGTCTAGTAATAGTGGCTGGGCATTCAATTTTCTTTGATGGTATCCCCATGTTTCATCTCAAAGTTTTGTATTCATTAAAATTTTATATGCAATTTTACCATGTTCCAATTTTTGTCAAGACACCATATTAGTATGAAAACTATCCACATATCTTAGGAATATGTAGATGAAATTTCATGGAAATTGAGGACCAGTAACATTGTGTTTTAACAGACTGAATACTGATAGTCCTGATTCAGCAAAATGTGAAATTATATGATTATCATGTTTCGGCCATGCTGTTTAATAATACTTTACTATTGCTTTCAATTTGGATGGCTATAGTATAGTATGGGTTGTGTAAGTTGTTCATAGCATAATTATAAGTATTATTTCAAAACATCCAGTTTGGTAAATTTGCCCCGTTTACCGCCATGGCCAAAACAAACTATTTTGCCTTCAGAACTATACCGCAAAGGTTTTGATGACAAACCTCATCAAATGCACCCATGAAATCATGTGCATAGTTTTCTACGTGTTTGTCTTGTCTAATTTAGTAGTGGTGCTTAGGTTGTGTTTAGATTTAACATTCAAATCAACAACATACCAGTCATTTTAGATGTTGCTTCAGATTCTCGGTATTTACACCTTTTCTTCGTTCGGGTCGATGGGCATGGTGGGCGAAGCTTGCTTACCAAGTAATGCTTACAATCCGCGGACGCCTGATTACACTCTTCTGGAGTCCATGTCTGTTGATCTGAACATTGATATTTGCCATTTTGTCTATGGACTAATGATTTTGGATTAACGCTTTGGTACTACGATCTAAACTATTTTGTGAGATTTGTTATCCAACTCGAGATAAATGACTCTCAAGTCTAACTGTTGTTTATTTGTTTAACCCTAACTATCCATTTGAAAAGAAAGGTTTTCTCTAGGGTCAACCAATAACACTTGAGATTAATTTTCTTTGGCATTAAGACCCAATAAACGGTTTTCAGTATTTGTATCTGCACTAGGCACTAGCCAATCTATCCTTTTGTATAGCCCCTATGAATGAAACCAAACGGCTTCCTGATATTATATTTCAAAGCCATTTGAATAAATTTGCTTTTAGAAAACACATGATCGTGCTTCTGTCTGTGTTCCAAAACTTATGTGATCATGATTATGTTGTCCCTATATTTGTATAGGTTTTTCATTTCTTTTAACGATCTCAGCAGTTGTTGCAGTAATTACAAAGCACATATGTAAGGTATCAAGAAGCATTTAAACTGGTGATAATAATTATTCAATCTGCGAGTAGTTATCTCATTACTCATAAAATTTTGAATCTTTGATGGTTCTGAAAATGATCTCTTTCAACAGTTAGCCACATATATACCCTAACTTAGTCTGTTCAAGTCGATTTACTAGATCTACAACTTCTCTTCTGGGCCCAATTTGTGCCTGCTCA
Source organism: Lucinisca nassula (assembly GCA_963580285.1). NCBI lineage: Eukaryota > Metazoa > Mollusca > Bivalvia > Lucinida > Lucinidae > Lucinisca > Lucinisca nassula. The sequence goes on from OY757022.1 coordinate 107,201,854, forward strand.
ATCCTTTGCTATATGAAAGCATTGAAGACTTGGAGTGGCTGGCCTGTGATAGTGGTTGTATTGTGGACTTATAAGCCAAATGTCCAAGAGAAAAAAAGGATCAAATGTCCAAGAGAAAAAAAGGATACTAGCCGTGTGTCCACACATGCCGATAGCTCTTTTTCCAGCAGGACACACACAGTACGTCAGGTCAGCGCAATAGGGTTGTAACTTCATTTTTCAGAATTTTTCAGGAACAACAAAAAAATGTCTTATTTTTTCCCCAAGTCATTGTTATGTTATGAAATCTGGATATGTTGGGTATAAAGTCAATTGACTAAAGTAGAATGAATAATTTTTAACTTATTTTCATTTTTAAAAGAGATATTTGTAAATATTTGAGATACAACCTTTTGCCCTCTGAAATGTTGCATAAATGTTCAAGGCGACTCGAGTTACAACTGTTTTGCACTATAAAATGATAAAAAATATCACACATTTGTCATTGGAAAACAGTTGTATCTTTGAGTCTTTCTTTTATACACTGTTTACATTGTACAGGTTGAATGGCAAACAATGAATACCCAGAACAGAATGAAAAGGAGCAATTTGTTATGGGTCTACACTGACTGAAGACATCTGCCTGTCTGAAAAGTTATGATCATTAGCCTTACGGTAAAATATTTAAAAATCAAAGGCAGAGAAAAAACTGCAGAATGATGCACAATCTTAACAGTGCCTTTGTTCTTTGAATAATTAAGAATTAATTAAAAAGTCTGCTGTATGCACAACAAACAGAAAGAAATATGAAGGACTTCCATGACAATGCAAATCTCACCTGAATACCTTACTGTCTGAGAAGACCAGATCTTGCAGCTCACTCCAAGTTGTAGATGAAGCAAAAAAGCTATTAATGCATAGTTTCCCAACATACAGATTGTATTGATCAGAATAAATGCAACATAAAACTATGCAAAAGAACTTTTCCTAAATAGTGTAGATAACAACCTAACAGCTAAATCTGGGATAAAATTACATACTTCAAATAGTGCAAAAAGAGTAAACTGATCCTCATCAGACTGTTTGACTAGTATGGGTTTTGTTAGCTGCTAAACAATTAGGAGCATTATGATATAACAAAATTTTTTAATTTCGATAACATTTCATGTAAAAAAGAAAACAAGTAAGACAAGAATAGTGTACCATAAAATCCTAAAAATTCAGACCCTTGAGAACTTGATATAACAAATTTCTTATACAGTCCAACAAGGAGTAGAAAAGGTGGAGACTGAATGTCAAACAGTGTAGACCCTGATCAGACTGCTCCTTCATGATCAGTCTGATCTGGGTCTGAACTGTTTGCTAAAGCCTATAGGATCATTATGGTTATCTGTCTGAGAGTATCATGCCACAGATCAGAATGATATTCTCAGACAATTCATCTTCAAATCTAGTCCCGCAGAAGTTTCACTGAACCTGGATTGAAGTGTATACAAAATGTTTTGATATATTTTGAAAGCAGAGACCTTCTACATTTAGAATCTGCTTGATGCCATCTTGTCACCCTTGGGCATTTCCTAGAAATTAAGATGGCATCTGAAAGAATAGAAAAATTCAAACTATGTACTTAATACAGTTTTGACTGTAAACCTACATAAGACATCCAATATTTTTTTCATTTTAGGCAATTTTTAGATTTTTCCTCCTGAGTGTTTTATATTTTAACATTCTGTGGTGTTGTTTATGTTACAAAATATTAAGTGCCCCACAAAATCTTCATTCACCATCAGTTGTTTAACTGGTATGTTTGCCACTGGACATTTTTGTCTGACTGTTATATGTATTAAAAGACACACATTCAAGCTATTCAAAACAGCTGTTTATTAAAGTTCTATATTGAAAGTTTTGTGAGTTATGCTATATCCAACAAAGTAACCCTATACAGGAAAATATACAAAAAGGCTACACTAATGTTAATTGTCCTCAACATTTTCAAATTTTTAACATATTCATGGTCTCATGAATTTGTTAAATATTCATGGTTCATGGTTTTATGTTGAATACTTACTGCAATGCTGATTTTAGGAATTACAATGTCAATTTATCAAAAAAACGTATTTAACAAGTGAAGCTCAGCACGGTCCATGTTTTCGTTTTTGGTGTTTAACGGTACATAATGCATTTCGTTAATGTTACTTTTCCAAAATTAGACTCATTTGAATAGAAATTGGTATGTAGACCGAAACACTAAACTCTTTTTGCTGAAAAATTATTAAAACCTCATTTTACCATAGTATTCACTATAGTCAATTGTGTTAGGCTTCTACTTTCATTACATGAATTAAACTTTTACATTCTCAGAGAATTCTAACATTGTCTTGAAAAAAAGTATAATGATTATGATGATACATCTTAGTTTAAAAATATGTCTTTTCAAACGGCATATTTTAATTTCACCCCTAATTCTGTGCAATATAATGTATATGACTGCATAAGACTTAAGATTGCTTTCTATACATGTTCAGAGATATTCTAATACTGCTTTGGGAACTGACATAGAATTAAACGCTGATGACTGCATCATCTGTATTCAAATCTAATTTTAACTATATCCACATTATAGATAAGTGTAATGTAAATATAAAACATTGCCTAATATAAAACATTGCATAAAATATATCGCCATAATTTGCCAGCAGCAAATTTACAGGGTCACTGATGAGGCTTTATTAGCCGAAACTACGTAGTATGACCCATCTTCTTTCTTCTGAATGTTTTCATTGCTCTAAAAGGAACTCATTTTTGATTTTTATTTGCCTTCACTGCAGCTGGTGTTGTGCCGTGTGGTGGCCGTAAAACGTCTCCCCATACATCAACCATAGTGCAGTTTATATTTTACTTTTGGTCCTTTGAGATCAGCGTGAATATTCTGAGAAATCAGAAATAAATTATTGGTTTAGACTCATATTCTAGACAGGTTTTTAATTATTTGGACCCCATTTTGATTTATATCAGTATTTGAATCAACTGCCTATTCGAAATTCGCAAAATTGCAGTATGTTTCCTCTGGCTTTCTTTGTCGGATCATTACAGGGTCACTGATGAGGCTTTATTAGCCGAAACTACGTAGTATGACCCATCTTCTTTCTTCTGAATGTTTTCATTGCTCTAAAAGGAACTCATTTTTGATTTTTATTTACTCACATGGAAGGATAAAAGTTTGTAGACCACAATAAAAAGCACAACATCATTTTTAATTTTATATTTTAATGCCAACTGCTAGGTTAAATATTTAGACTGCTTAAGCATGCTTCACAGAAATGTTATTATGTTACTAATGTTTGAAATTTAACAAGGTTTGTTATTAAGTTTGATACTGCACTGATGGGCGAGAGATTACAGCTCATCAACTCCGGAGTACAAGCCTCCAATAGTTTTACTATTGACCGTCCAAACTTCCCAAGTCAGACATTCTATTGGAGTGTCTTATAAGTTAATTGGCTTTGTGCCATTGGTTCATGTTTCATCTGTTATTGTGGGTGACTCTGTGTCATTTTCTTTAGATGACTTGAGATGGCTGCCATCTTTGATTGTGGCCATACCGAAGAGACCTTTTCTTACTAGTTCATATAATTTTATTAACTCAATTGCTGTCTCTTTAGATATTTCCATCTGTTGTTCTGACTGAATACATACATAAGGACACTCCAAAAATTGTTCTTTGTCATTCTAACTGGGTCTCTAAAGTGCAGTTCTGCAGCAAAGATAATTTTATTTCAAGTATAAATGTAATTTAAACTAACAAGCAGACATAGTTTTGAAATCTTTACAGTGTTCCCTTATTCTGAAATGCACTTGGGTAGTCTTCTTATAGCATCTGGATGCAGTATGTTGGGCGGTTGATAACATGCATGTATTGGGGCACCATGAAAAAAATTGACATCCGCACAGGTTAGAGAGGTTAATTTCATGCATAAGGTGAACCCCTGGCCATCTTCTGCTTTGATATTTTTCATTGTAAAATGGTTAACTGTCATGACGCAGAGTTCAGAAAACTTGCCTAATCAGTAAAATCTATAAGGTAACGTAAATAACAGTGTCGTCACTTTAGGTACACTGTCAAAACCTGTTATCACTCTTAAACAATCAACACAATGCCACACAATGCTTTAGTATTTCACTATTTTTAACATTACAGACAATGGCATGTGATTTTCTCTCTGCATTAATGGTTCTTGTGGCAAGGGATAGACTTGTTTTTATATTTTTATCATTCTAAATACATGTAATAGTAAAATGTTTTCCGATTGACTCAGATATGTTCATCGAGAATTTCATCATTCTGTTGCCAAGATAAAACTAGAGCTGTCAGTGAAACTGACTAGGGTCCCGGCAGCGCTATCAGAAATTTGTGGACGGACAGACGGACAGACAGATGGACGGACAGAGTGATTACTATAGGGCACCCACACTTTCAGTGCGGGGGCCCTAATAACTTGACATTAGAGACTTTTACCTTTGCAGAATAACATTTTGAAGAGGATGTTACCTCTACAGGAGCGATGTTTGCCTTGTGATTTGCATGTTTTGGGCTTTCAAGGCCTGCTTCATTTGCATCAAACAATTTTCCAGCTTTAAATCTGTTGATCCACTAAAAGTAATGTGTGTATAAAATTGAATTGCGTTCATGCATACGGTATCATATCATATCCCACAGCTCATAAAATGCCTGCTTACTTTTACACCAAGCCTAGAGTGGCATTTTATATTCTCATGTACATAAACCATACCCTCCATGTTATAAAGTGACTTTTAAAATGTTACAGCATAAATTATTTCAAACATACATACTAGACATTTGAAAAGCTATAAGTTGCAACATGTGGGTTACTGGGTTAGTGCTTATGGAAAACAGAAATAGTGGCAATAGAGTACTTTAAAATGTGCCTGGGGTAAAATCACCAAATCCAATTGGTGGCAGATTCTAATAGGACAAAAACGATGGTTCTATGAATAAGTATATGGAATATATGTTCAAATCCTTATCCATAAACATGTAATGATCAAACATCTGTTTTTGACCTCTCAGCCCCATGGACTGATAATTTATTGACATTAATTTCATATAAAAGTGAAAAATGATTGTGTTGCTTGGATTGGTAACGTAGATAACTGAAACAGTTGGCATATGTGCAACAATGTGGTGTTTCACTTACTATGCAGCATTACAGTTTATTCTCTTTTTCCCTGGCATCTGATATGTTCCATCTATATATATGCTCACTACTCATTCAGGTAAATAACACATTGGGCATGCCATATATTTAAGAACTTAAAGACATTATATTCAATACACTTGTGACAGTTATATTGATTCACTTGGGCCTCCGTGGCCTAGTGGATAAGAGCACTGACCCTTAATCATTAGGTCTTTCACTGCTGTGGGTTTGAGCCACACGTGATACGCCAAGTTATGCAATGGTAGGTCAGGTGGTTTTTCTCTGGGTACTCCGGTTTTCGACCACATCTGAATATCGATCGGCTCGATTTGTATGAAATAATCTTGAAAGGTCCGAAAAACCAAAACCTCCTAAAAATATTGATTAACAAAAAAGAAGCTAAAATATGATTCTTTCATCTTGAAACTAATATTGTTAATTCATTGCAAACCAATATTTGAAAATTTACCACTAGAAACAAAATTTGTAACATAAATAACAAGTTCTTACTTAAAATAAGTGATTTTTCTGCCACTATAGAGAACACATAGCAGTTCAGGTCAATGTCCATGTTATTTTATGAATGTAGCAAGAGTTAAAACATATATGCGGACATAAATCTGTAGCTGACCATATTTCTTACTAATATCAATGATTACGTTACTAAAGTGACCATAACTGCCTAACACACCCCAATGGTCAGATGACTGAAAATCATAACTGATACCAATGGACATTTACTTTCCGAACATCATAGCACTATGCTTATATTGTGGGGGTGTTGTTGGTTTAGCCTAATATTTGTGGAAACATTAATGTCATTATTATTATTGTTGATGTTACTTTTATGATACTTAAAATGCGGAGTTAATAAAATTTTCAAAAGTTGAAGACCTCAGCTTTCAAAATTGTCAAAACATTTGTTTCAATTAGAACTTGTCAATTTTTTTTTTAATTTGGCAGCCATCTTGGATGTCATCTTGAATTTCTCGAAATGCCCAAGAGTGACAAGGTGGCATCAATCAGATTCTGAAAGCAGAAGGTCTCAGCTTCCAAAACATCCTGAGTTTGTTTGTTTGTTTGAGTTGAGGTTGTCGTCCCCGTCAACACTGTAAAGGTCATTTTGGAGACATTGCTTCCAATTTTGTGAGATTTTTACCCGACATTGAGATGAAATGACATCTCAAGCCCTGTCGCCCAATGAAACCAATAGGGTTTATTAGCATGGATGGTCCGCCTTGCACCGCGGTTCCGGGACAGGCTTAGATCCTCTAAACGGTTTACCAGTACTAGTGTGCGGGCCGGATTCAGCTCTGCGTGGAAGCATCATGCAGCCCATATATTTCTTCAAGCCCCTATGGGCGGGGGCCGAAACATCCTGAGTTACATCTCTTGCTATTTATTGCATTATATAAGTGAAACCCAAGTTACAACCCTGTTGCGCTAAGAGTACATTATTACAACATGCAGAGGACTAAGCGCAACAGGGTTGTAACTCAAGATACAACCGTTTTGCGATGAGCAAAACCCTACCTTCAAGATACAACCATATGGCAAATATTAAATTTTTGTGCTAAATCTGTAGTCTTCAAGCTTCACCTTTTTTGCAGGTTATGTATAGATGGAAAATGAATCAAAATATGCAAAAAAGTGATTTTTGCCAAAAATGCTAGTTACAACCCTATTGCGCTAACCTGACGAGTAGTAATCTTTGACTGGAGCATGTTTGTCTAAAACTCAGCCGAACGATTCTCAGCTGTAGCAAATACTATGATAAAACTACTTAATAATATTATGAACAATTTCTACATTAATTTAAAATGCCCATGTGGTAAACGTGATATCAATTCAGGCTGAGCTGAATATATTTCAGCTGATACCCATGTAGTAAAAGTGATAAGAATTCATAATGAACTTCAATGATAAGACGCAGTCCACCCAAACAATTACAAGACACTCAACACCCACAAAGAAACTGTGAAAATTCACAAAAGAATAGTACAGTAACACTGCAAAAGAACAACAAGCTCAGCAACTTCTTTACAAGTGAAAAAAGATTTGATATAGAATTTTAAATGAACAACTGAATTATGTGTTACATGTATGTAAGATAAGCCTACTAAACGATAACTAAATTCAGTAAATACACTGTGATGCTTTTTTCTGTCCAAACACTGCAATGCTCTTTCTAAGCTGAGAGATAAATTGCACAGAAATGTACCGGTAATCATTAATGAACAACAAAGCAAGAAGAACAGTGCTTAAAAAGAACAGTGAACTTGCATTCAGCAGAAACTTTCAATAAGTGGTTGAAAGTTTTACAACCAGAAAAAAATACTAAAAGCTCACTCAGGATAAATTAACCACTATATTGACAAAGTAAAAACAGAAAACATAAGACACTAAAGAAACGTCAACAATAACAATTCCAATGCAGAAATGAGACATTTTTATGCATGTGCACTGTAAGGAAGATAACTGTTTCTCTCCCTGTCTAATAGCAAAATTCCTCTAGGTCATGGAACAGCTTGATTTACACCAAATATCCTGTGCCTCATTCATCAATGATATATTTTGCAACAGAAACTCCATATTAGTGTCAGTTCCGATTTTTGGAAATACTGACCAATAATTACTGTAACTTTTTTTTAGGATAAGAATCCAGCGTACATAAAGACAGAGTATATCTAAGGCTTAAATTGGCCATGGATTTATGAACAGTACTATTTGTACTAGTAACAACCAACACTGACCATTGCGTCCTTGCATACCATCTCGAGATGGCAATGAAAGTAATGGATCTCCTTGCCTTACACCCATTTTAGTATGGATCTCCTTGCCTTACACCTATTTTAGTAGCATGACTTCTGTAAAGTCATTAAATAAAGTTGAACATATACACAATAATTTTGCTGCTAATAAAAATGCAATATATATTGCTACGCCTAATTTGTTGATTAGAATACCTTTTGATTTAGTGTTTTACTATCTACTATTTTGGATAAATCATAGTGTATAAATGAAAGGCATATACCAGAAATTCGTGATATTTTAATGTTTTCTATACTAGATCAGCTCAAGATGTATTCATTGTGAGTTGTATAATCTCATTTTTATTACATAAGTGTTAGGAATTTTGAGGGCAATGCCTTTTTGTGAGGTTCTTGGATGATTTCAATAAAACAGTAAATTTTGCAGAAACGACATACGTCCATTAAAGGTGTAAAACTTCAGTGTTACCGGTTTTGGATTTTCATGAAATGCGGCATAGCTACAGAGGATACATATGGCAAGTTTTACTAGTAAAATGAAATCTTGACACCGACTAGACATATGTATCTTAGGAATTGAATTTGGATAATTTTTTTTTTTAATTTTAATTAAAAAATGAGATTTTTTATAATTATTTTCTCAGAAAATGTAAACTTTAATTAATTAAAAAGGTTTTGTAGTACCAAAAGAATGCCTATGGAGTTCTGCATTCAACCCAGTTCACATAAGATGTACGACTGACTTATTTAGACACAGACATCAGCTCATGGAGGGAGTCAGTCAGGGTGGCCTCCTGAGTCCTGCTTTGATTTATATAATTTAATTAATACATTTTTATAGGCTGTATATGCTGAGTTATTAATATACAAAGTTTAAAAATTAAAGATAAAAGATGCGTGGGCACATATGAAAGATGCCCTTTAATGGATTTCTATACCTTTGTATTTGACCTTTAAGCTTGCGCTTTCTCTGAGTCTTTATACGGTGGACTGTTCGTCAGCGACTTTCTGAATTTGTTTCTATTTCACTCTTTCCCCAGTAAGCTTCAGGTTCTTTATAGAGGATCTTACATGAGTGTTCATGTATTATTGAATTTATTAAATGAGTTGAGGAAATGGGATAAAATGCGAGGCTTTTATTAAGGTTATGCAGATCTGCTAAAATAATTGCGAAAAGCAATTAAGGCTAAACAACCGGAAAATTGACAAAAGGGGTCTTGTTCCATCAGGACAATGCGCCTGTTCAGAAATCGGTTGTCGCAATGGCTGCTGTGCATGACTGTGGTTTCACACTTGTCGATCACCCTCCGTATTCAACTGATCTAGCTCCACCAGATTATTTCCTGTGTCCAAGCATGAAAAAGCACTTGGCTGGGCAGCATTATCGGTCAGACGAGGAGGTGATAGCTGCTGTGGAGGAATTTTTCAGGGACCAAGATGAGACCTTCTATACCACTGGGATCCAAGGACTCCAGCATCGTTGGAGGAAGTGTGTGGACAGGAAGGGAGACTATGTTGAAAAATAAGGCACTTTCAGAATGGACAAACCATTGGATCTTGGCCAGGCTCAGAACTTTTCAGCCTACCCTCGTATAGCAGGAGTCCATTTCAAAATTTAGGAGTGCCAGATTGTGTTTTCTTCAAAATTGATTTGGAAAAAAGCAGATCTTTCTGCAAACAGTGCTGGGCCTGCACTGTTTGCCAGGGTACCCGTTTTGGGGTTTCTGGTACGAAATGGGTTAATACGTGATATCTGAGCGACCTTTGGCAATGCAATTTCGGCACATCTGTTGCAGAAATATGTAGCGTTTCTTTTCCGCGTTAGTGTATTTCTGCTGTTATGAAACTGCGATACAAAAGTCATCTAATAAACAATCATGAATGATAAATATGATAAGATTAGATTTGCTTTGACCATTATGTTGTGGTGTTAATGACATTAGGCCCAAGATTGCAACCGGATAGGAATATCACACCGCTTTGACTGGACAGGCTTACTCATTTTCGGTCGGTTTCAGATCTGTGCGGAAGCACTATGCAGACCAAACTATTTCTCCAAGCCAAATGACCCACAAGGTTGAGTGAGTGAAGCAAAGTGAAGTGGCCCTAACCAGGTAGTAAGTAATGATGATGATTAACCTGAGAATGTAATAACGCCAAGTATTACATTCGATATTCCACTAGTGGATTACTTATGCAAATTAGTTAGATACATCCTGTAACGTTATCCGTACAGCGTCCTTAACGACATCGCGTTTACTAATGGCGGAATATTGACATATTTGTTTTGTTTGTTTGATTTGAGGTTTAACGTCCCCTTCAACACTGTAAAGGTCATTTTGGAGACGTTGCTTCCAATTTTGTGGGACTTTTACCTGACATTGAGATGAAATGACATCTCAAGCCCTGTCGCCCAATGAAACCAATAGGGTTTATAAGCATGGACGGTCCGACTCGCACTGCTTTGCCTGGGCAGGCTTAGATCCTCTAAGCGGTTTACCAGTACTCGTGTGCTGGCCGGATTCAGCTCTGCGTGGAAGCATCATGCAGCCCATATATTTCTTCAAGCCCCTATGGGCGGGGGCCGTGACATATTTGTTGAAAAATCGTGCATAAAATGCCTTCTAATGTCATATGATAAATAGAATATCTTGTAAACTGTTTGAGCTATTGCCCGAAAATTTTACAGACTGGTTGGGGATGATGAGTAGATAAACGGTTCAACTTTTGAAAAAAATACAAAATTTTTCCTTGAGTTATGGCCCTTTGAAATTTTTCGCGTTTTAAGCTTGAAAGCAAAATATCTCAAAAACAATTTGAGCTATTGTCCTGAAACTTTACAAACTGGTTGGGGATGATGAGTAAATGAAATGATTAATTCCGTGCCGTGAAGCGGAGCAGGGATTATAGGAATGGCCTTCATCTGTCTGTATGACCTGATTAACTTCAGTTTTTCTTGTGTTATGTTCCTTCTAAAATTTCAGCATTGCAGCCAAATAAAAAAAAAGATATCTCAATTACTGTTAGGGACAAGCAGTGTTAGGGTCAAGCAGTGTTAGGGTCAAGCAGTTGTGTTTCATAAACACTGGCTCTAGTTTCATATCTGTGTTTCTTTCCCTTTGGTGTCTCTGATAGGAGCTGTGGGTCAATTGTATTGATTCCTGTTCATTGCCTTCACTTCTATTTTTATAACCCTAAAAGCTGTAAAGAAATTTTTAGAGCCATCAAGAAAACATGCCTATATAATTTTGACCCCCTTAAACCCCACTTTTCTATTGTAAAACTGAGGTTTACAGGGGTATACATTATCTTTCTCATTTCTGCTCAAAAACCATTGTGAGTACAAAACAGAACCGCATTGCTGAGGCCATGCACAAAATTCCCACAAATGAAAAATATCAGAATTTTTTATCTGAAAATTTCCTTTCATTTATTTATTTTTTTTTTTGTGCTAATATTCTCAATATATTTAAGTAGGTGTGTTTTCGAAATGAGCAGCAATCTGTTTTTTTTTTAGAATTAACTTTCATAAACAAGAGGGCCCAGAGGGCCCTGGTTCACTCACCTGTGTGTCACTGTCTCGAGTACATTCTATTTTTAGCTCTTGTGGCCATCTTGTTCATCAGCAGAGTGATTTTAGCTTATATGGTAGGGAGTAACCTAGGCAACATTCCTGGGAACTTTGAATCAAATTGGCCTTAGGGTTTAGGGGGAGTTTCCGTTTGAATCAAATTTACAATATATTTCTATTTTTACCTCAGGTGGCAATTTTGTTCATCCGAGTGGGACTGTTTTAGTCTTTTTGGTAGAGGATCATCTAAGCAACATTGTCGCAAGGAACCTACATGCTAAAAATGAAGGCTGTATCTCAAATGCTTTAAAAGTTATGACAAAGTAGGTCAAAGGTCAAGGTCATGGGTCAAAAGTTTTGAATGGCTGAGAAAACCTTTTCACAAGGAACATGCATGCCAAATATGAAGGCTCTATCTCATATGGTTCAAAGGTATGATAAAGTACGTCACAGGTCAAGGTCACAGGTCAAATATTTATGAGTGGGAAGCCCTTGTCAGAAGGCACATATATGCCAAATATGAAGGCTCTATCTCAAACAGTTCAAAAGTTATGACAAAATAACCTACTGATCTACTTTTTGATTTTCGAACTTAACTGAGATATTGTCCAGATGATCATTCTGAGCAAGTTTTATGATGGTTTGACTGAAACTGTGGCCTCATAGAGTGTTCAAAACGTTTTTCTATGATTTGATCTGCTGATCTACTTTTTGACCCGACATGACCCATATTCAAACCTGACACAGATATTGTCAAGATGATCATTCTGTGCAAGTTTGATGATGATTGGACCAAAACTTGGGCCTCTAGTGTGTTCACAAGGTTTTTCAACAATCTGACCTACTGACCTACATATTGGCCAGACATGACCCATATTCGAAATTAACCAAGATATTGTCAAATGATCATTTTGAGCAAGTTTGATGATGATCGGACCAAAACTAGCTGCCAGTGTGTTCAGAGGGTTTTTCTATGATTTGACCTACTGATCTACTTTTTGACCCGACATGACCCATATTCAAACCTGACACAGATATTGTCAAGATGATCATTCTGTGCAAGTTTGATGATGATTGGACCAAAACTGTGGCCTCTAGTGTGTTCACAAGCTTTTTCTCTGATTTGACCTACTGACCTACTTTTTGATCCTACATGACCCATATCGAACTTGACCGAGAAATTGTCAAGATAATCATTCTGAGCAAGTTCCATGATGATCAGACCAAAACTGTGGCCTCTAGTGTATTCACAAGGTTTTTCTATGATTTGACCTACTGACCTACTTTTTGACCCGACATGACCCGTATTCAAACTTGACCGAGATATTGTCAAAATGATCATTCTGGGCAAGTTTGATAATGATTGGACCAAAACTGCGCCTCTAGTGTATTCACAAGGTTTTCTATGATTTGACCTACTGACCTACTTTGTGACCCGACATAACCTATATTCGAACTTGATCGAGATATTGTCAAAATGATCATTCTGGGCAAGTCTGATGATGATCGGACCAAAACTGTGGCCTCTAGTGTGTTCACAAGGTTTTTCTATGATTTGACCTACTGACCTACTTTTTGACCCGACATTACCCGTATTCAAACTTGACCGAGATATTGTCAAGATAATCATTCTGGGCAAGTTTGATAATGATTGGACCAAAACTGCAGCCTCTAGTGTATTCACAAGGTTTTGCTATGATTTGACCTACTGACCTACTTTTTGACCCGGCATGACTCATATTCGAATGCGATCAAGCTATTATCAAGATGATCATTCTGAGCAAGTTTGATGATGATTGGACATAAATTGTGGTCTCTAGTGTGTTCAGGTTTTTCTATTTGACCTATTGACCTACTTTTTGTCCCAACAAAACCCATATTCGAACTTGACTGAGATATTGTCAAAATGATCATTCTGGGCAAGTTTGATGATGATCGGACCAATACTGTGGCCTCTCATTTCTTCACAATTTTTTTTTTCTGATTTGACCTACTGACCTACTTTTTGACCCGACATGACCCATATTTGAACTTGACCGAGATTTTGTGGTGGTACAAATTGTGTGCGAGTTTAGTTAAAATCAAATCATAAATGAAACATCTATCATGCAGACAAGACCAAAATAGGCAATTTTTGCCCTTTTAGTGGCCGTAACTCTGTAACACATGATGGGATATGGCTGGTTCAATAAACCAACCCAGATCTCATGGTGGTACAAGTTGTGTGCTAGTCTGGTTAAAATCAAATCATAAATGAAGATGCTATCGTGCGGACAAGACCAAAATAGGCAATTTTTGCCCTTTCAGGGGCGGTAACTCCGTAACACATGATGGGATATGGCTGGTTCAAGAAAGGAACCTAGATCTCATGGTGGGACAAGTTGTGTGCAAGTCTGGTGAAAATCAAATCATAAATGAAGATGCTATTGTGCGGACAAGAAATTGTTTACGCACGCACGCACGGACGACGGACAAAATGTGATCACAAAAGCTCACCTTGTCACTATGTGACAGGTGAGCTAAAAACAAGAACTCCCTGAGCGGTGCATTATACGCCAGTGGCAATTAGTAAGATGGAGCATTTGTACAAGTTTGGGTTTGTGGAAGGTAACCAAGGAACAATATGTGCTCCAAATATTCTTACCTGGCACTATTAATAACTCTCAATGGCTAAAACTACCTGTCTCCAACAAATTTTTATGAACGGTAATACTTGTAGCACCATAACCTCAAAATAATATAGGCATAACTCTGGCAATAAGTGGTGGACTGTAACCTTGAAATAATATGCGCTGCTCCACATCATAGTCTAACTATACGTAAAGTTTCAGCTTCATCAGCTGTAAAATGTTGGAGGCATTATTCGGAAACAAAATATGTTTAGAAAAATATGTGAAAGGGGAATAACTGTAACCTAAAAATAATATGCACTGTTCCACGTCATTGTCTTACTAAATGTAAAGTTTCAGCTTCATAAAGTGTAAAATGTAAGATGAGTTATCCGGACACAAAATGTTTAGAAAAATCTGTTGAAGGGGTATAACTCTGGTAATATTTGGCTGACCGTAACCTCAAATTAATATGCACTGTTCCATATCATGGTCGTTCTGTATGTAAAGTTTCAACATCATCGGATCTAAAATGTAGGAGCAATTATCCGGAAACAAAATGTTTACAGAATTTTTCAAAGGGGCATAACTCTATTACTATTTGGTGGACCATAACTTCGAAACAATAAGTGCTGCTCAATAGCATGGTCTAATTATGGATGAAGTTTCAGCTTGATCAGATGTAAACTGTAGGAGGAGTTATCCGGAAACGAAAATTTTACACAAAGTTACAAAAGGGCATAACTATATTATTATTTGGTGGACCGTACCCTCGAAACAATATGCGCTGCCCCACACCATGGTCTAACTATGTATGAAGTTTCAGCTTGATCGAATGTAAACTGTAGGAGTTATCCGCAAACGAAAAGTATACAGATGGATGGACAGATGGATGGATGGATGGACGGACGTTCCAATGTTTTGGGTTTAAGCGCTATTTCTTTTGTTCTTTTCTTTTGTTTGGTTTAGGGGCTAACCTCCTAAACCTTTTATTTACGGAATAAATCTATTACAGTAGAACTTCGATGGCTCGAACACCGATGGCTCATTTACCATGGATGTGTCGAACCCATTCTTGAGCCCCTAGCGAAATCCTCTACATAAGAAATAGTGGGGGGTGATTAAGGAGATTTTAGTCTTTTATCTTGCAAATGTATGCTGTGTGTACTCATTAGAATCGCCTCAATGAGGCGATTCTAATGAGTACACACAACATACATTATCATTATAGAACACCGAAAGATGTCTAAAAGTATCTCGTAATGCATCTAGTCAGTAACCCTCAATGGCTCGAACTACCCCTGTCTCGAACAGATTTTCGAGGTCCCAAAGGTGTTCGAGCCATTGAAGTTCGACTGTTTTTACCAATCATTTTCCAATCATTTTCTATTGATATCAATCTGGACACTAGCCCCTAAACCCTGGATGTCCTCCCGGACGGACAGATGGATGGACAGATGGACTCCGGGGGGTTTAACATTATACGACCGTTTTTCAAACGGGCGTTTAAAAAGGTTTGACATTTCATGTGAATCAGCTGCACAGCAGATGATTCACATGAAATGTCATGCCTTATTTTTTTTTCTTAAGAATAAGAAAAACAAAAAAGAAATACTTCAAAAATGTTGTTTTCTTGTTCTTAGTTAAGGGAAGGAGTTATCTTCAGAGTCATGAGGTGTAACAAGGCCCAATAATGTTTCTTGTCAGAAATATATGTTGTGGGTACTTGTTAGTATTGCCTCAGTGAGGCAATACTAACAAGTACCCACAACATTTGTATTTATCAAGAAGCATCATGATAACAAGTCTGTGTAATAAACACCCCTCTAAACCCCACTTTATGTATAGAAAACGGGGTTTATCGGGGTATACATTAATTTGCTTATTTCTGTTCCTAGACATAGGTCATTTTTTTTTTTTTTTTTTTTTTTTTGTTTGGGTTTTACGGCCCTTTCAAGATTATTTCACTCATATCGAGCCGATCGTTAATCAGAGGTGGGCGAAAACCGGAGTACCCGGAGAAAAACCACCTGACCTTCCGTTGCAGAACTTGGCGTCTCACACGTGGCCCGAGCGAGGCTCGAACCTACGGTGGTGAGAGACCTAATGACTAAGAGTCAGCGCTCTTATCCACTAGGCCACGGAGGCCCGTTAGACATAGGTCATGGGGTACTCAATAAAACCGCGCCAATGAGGCATTTCTAACAAGCACCAACAACCTATATTTCGAGTATAATAAGAATAAGAGGACCATGATGGTCCTAATTTGCTCACCTGAGCTAAGAGATATACATGTGGGTCCCAGAGTGGGACAATTTTTGGCCCCAGGTCTATAATTTGAACAATCTCGGTAGACCCCGCGCGGGGGCATTTTGACCCCAGGGCTATAACATGAACAATCTTGGTAAAGGTCACTAGATGAAGCTTCATACCAAATATCAAAGACCTGGGCCTTCTGGTTTCTGACAAGAAATTTCTCAAAGGTTTTCCCTATTTAAGCCTATGTAAAACCAGTCGGCCTTTGCGCGGGGGGCATTTTTGGCCCCAGGGCTAAAATTTGAACAATCTTGGTAGAGGTCCATTAGATTAAGCTTCATACCAAATATCAAAGACCTGGGCCTGCTGGTTTCAGATAATTTTCCCAAGGTTTTCCCAATGTAAGCCTATGCAAAATCAGTGGGCCCCGCCACAGAGGCATTTTTGGTCCAAGGGCTATAATTTGAACAATCTTGGTAGAGATCCACTAGATTAAGCTTCATACTAACTAGCACAGACCTGGGCCTTCTGGTTTCAGATAAGATTTTTAAAAGGATTTCCCCAAATAAGCCTATGTAAAACCTGTGGGCCCCGAACAGGGTTAGTTTTGGCCCCAGGGCAATAATTTAAACAATCTTGGTAGAGGTCCACTAGATGAAGATTCATTCCAAATACAAAGACCTGGGCCTTCTAGTTTCAGACAAGAAGATTTTGAAAGGTTTTCCCTATATAAGCCTATGTAAAACCGGTGAGCCCAGGGGGGGGGGGGGAGGGCATTTTTGGCCCCAGAGCTATATTTTGAACAATCTTGGTAGAGGTCCACTAGATTAAGCTTCATACTAACTAGCACAGACCTGGGCCTTCTGGTTTCAGATAAGATTTTTAAAAGGATTTCCCCAAATAAGCCTATGTAAAACCTGTGGGCCCCGAACAGGGTTAGTTTTGGCCCCAGGGCAATAATTTAAACAATCTTGGTAGAGGTCCACTAGATGAAGATTCATTCCAAATACAAAGACCTGGGCCTTCTAGTTTCAGACAAGAAGATTTTGAAAGGTTTTCCCTATATAAGCCTATGTAAAACCGGTGGGCCCAGGGGGGGGGGGGGGGGGCATTTTTGGCCCCAGAGCTATAATTTGAACAATCTTGGTAGAGGTCCATTAGATGAAGCTTCATACCAAATATCAAAGAAATGGGGGGGGGGGGGGTTAGAATTTTTGGCCCCAGAGCTATAATTTGAACAATCTTGGTAGAGGTCCACTAGATGAAGCTTCATACCAAATACAAAGACCTGGGCCTTCTGGTATCAGACAAGAAGATTTTTGAAGGTTTTTCCTATATAAGGCTAGGTAAAACCGGTGGGCCCCCGACGTGGGGACATTTTTGGTCCAAGGGCCATAATTTGAACAATCTTGGTATAGGTCCACTAGATGAAGCTTCATAGCAAATAACAAAGACCTGGGCCTTCTGGTTTCAGACAAGAAGATTTTTGAAGGTTTTCCCTATATAAACCTATTTAAAACCAGTGGGCCCCGGCATGGGGTTAGTTTTGGCCCCAGGGCTATAATTTGAACAATCTTGGTAGAGGTCCACAAGATGAAGCTTCATACCAAATATCAAAGACCTGGGCCATCTGGTTTCAGACATGAAGATTTTTAAAGGTTTTCCCTATATAAGCCTATGTAAAACCGGTGGGCTCTAGTGCAGGGTCATTTTTGGCCCAAGGGCTATAATTTGAACAATCTTGATAGAGGTCTACTAGAAAAAGCTTCATACCAAATATCAAAGACCTGGGCCTTCTGGTTTCATACAAGAAGATTTTTAAAGGTTTTCTCTTATTTTACCCTTTTTGTTGCCATGGCAACCAGAGTTCTGCATGGAATTAAATTTTTTGAACAACTTTGGGAGAGGACCACTTAAAGATCATTTCTACCTAGTTTTGTCAAAATCTGTTCAGTTGCTTAGGAGGAGATGTTGTACAAAGAAATTGTGAACGGACAGACGAAAGACAACAACGACGGACGGTGAACGATCACAATAGCTCACCCTGAGCCCTCAGGTGAGCTAAAAATATCACAAATTTTCATCCCAAAAGTAGCCATTTTGGGGATATGAAAGAATGCACTATTTCATACGGGTGTTATCGTAACCGTATTTAAGAAAATTTATTCCCCAAATCATCCTGATTACTCCTCCCTTTCTGGATCACTGCACCCTCATCTGTGAATGTACATGTATTTATCAAGTACAATTACATGAGAAGAAACAACGATAATTAACAGATAATTTTCCTTATTTCGTATCAGAAACATATACAGAAATTCCTATATTAAGACCACCTTTGGGACTGTTCAAATGTGCCCTGTAAGACCACTTTCGAACAATCCCAAAGGTGGTCTCTCACAACAGCACACTGAATGTTGAAAACACAAAGAAAATGTTTTGAAACCGTCTAAATATGCTTTTAAAAGCAAAACTACTCCTCATTTGAGGTTGTCCTAATAGCGGCATTTTAGTTTGTTTGTTTGTATTGGAGTTTAATGGCCCAGTCAACACTATTTTAGGTCATTTTTGAGCCGGTCAGTTTACCTATGCAAAATTTTTCCTAGGCAGGCTCATACCTAAGCAGTAAGGGCTATTCCAGAAAAAACGATATGGGGGGGGGGGGAAGACGGCACTTTTTTTTCACCCCACCACCTATAGAATTTGATTTCTTCGGAGACCAATTACCTATAGATTTAGATATTTTTTTATGCCAAGTACCCATAGAATTGTATTTGCTCCACCTACCATGACCCATAGAATTTAATATTTTCTAAGTTATCTGAAAAAGACATTTTAGTGGTGGTCTGGCAGGGGCCTTTCTAGAATATTTCACTTAAATTTACAAGATGGAAGAAACCTGAAGAGAAGAAAAAAAGAACAGGCTCTCAGAATGCAGGAGTTGGATTTCCCACAATCATGACTGAAGTCCTCTTATACCATTGTCAGAGCCACAGAGACCCCGAAAGTAAATTGTCACATTTTGCTTTCCTTTCAGAAGTATTCTAACAGATGCAAAATTACAAAAATTGGTGTCTGTGACAACTTTTCAGAACAGAAGCTGAATACATCTGATGTTGATTTTCATATTTCTTGCGAACTTCGTTTAATAAAGCAGGAATAATAATGTTTTCGTTTCATTAGTTGGTTGGCGTAATGACCATTACAGTTATTTCAGTCTGTCTATACATGATCGCCCCCGCCCATCAGGGCTTGGAGAAATAGATGAGCTGCACGATGCTTCCACGCAGAGTTGATACCAACCACAAATGAGTACTGGTAATCTGCTTAGAAGGTCTAAGTCTGCCCTGGAAAACTGCTGGGAGTCGGCCCATCCATGCATATAAACCCTATTGGTTTTATTGGGCGGCAGGGATTGAGATGTCATTTCATCTCAATGTCGGGTTAAAGTCCCACAAAATTGGAAGCAGCATCTCCAAAATGACCTAAATTGTGTTGATGGGGAAATTAAACCTCAAATCAAACAAACAAACTGTCTATATATCTAGTCCTTGACCAGAAAGGGAGACAAAAGAACATGAATTAAATGGCTGCTGCAAGTAAAGCAGTCAGCACTCCATAGTCCTTTTATTTACTTGTTCAAAAGCCACTATGTTGAGTAAAAATATATATGGTGGAAACTGCATCTGACAGCAAGGGTTAAGAGCTAAAAAAAAACTTTGATCTGATTATGTGCTATATGAGTGAAATACTGTTGAAAGAGCAATAAACCTCTTCAGAACTCAACTTTTTCTGGTTTTAGAGTTGCTTTCAAATTAGTCCATTATGTAGAGTCCGTCAATTACGCATCATGTCAGAGGCAGTTCTAACTTAATAGTGCCAGACATCTTGAGGAAATAAAATACTCTGACAGCTTATCTGCTCCTCTACCAATTATGCAAGAGCTGTATTTACAGAGCAAATATTCAAAAGCAAACGATACAGACTCCAGAATTTTCCTGACACAACACAAGAACAATTTTAATTTGTAAATAGTAACTACATGTATTAATTTCTGTGCATTACGTTAACAACTCTGTGAAACGTATACTCCAGTAAACCCCATTCTAGGTAGAGAAAAGTAGGGTTTACATGGGTATACATTACTTTTCTTTCTTCTGCTTAAAAAAATATAGATTGTGGCTAGCACCACCTCGGCTGTAACGAGTACCCACAATCTTATGTTTGGAGCAGAAAAAATATGACAATTTATCATCTGATATAAAATGACATTCCTAGAGCCAGAAATATAGAAATATATTGCATAGGTATGTTATTTAATGGCCAAGGCACACTAATACCCACAGAATTATGTGTGTTATGTGACTTAAGATCTGGCAGCAAATGCATAAAAAATTAAAAAATTAAGCCCAGCATTATGTGTCCAAACTGAGTAATTTACATCTATCCAAGACAAACTTAATGCATAATGTGGAGGGCTACAGCTAATCAGAAGTGTGCATGCTGACAAAAGTCTTCACTGGTCATGCACCATTTTGTAGGTTTTTTGTGCACTGCCAGACTAGATCCAAATGCAGAAATGAATGACATGCATCTGCCAGGGTGTTATATTATCTAAACAACTCTGATTATCCACTTAACTTTATTTGCTACAAAGGAACCACCAATCAAGTTAAAACAGTCTCATCTCTAAAAATCATTCTGTACATAGTATTTAACCCTTAACCCTTATCCTGCTGTTCACAACAAGAAACAGTGTAGATCCAGATCAGATGGCTTCAAAGTAGAAGTAAAACAAAGATCAGGAATCGATACTTACCCCACCCACCAAAGGGAAAGAAACACAAACACGGATCGACCAGACCATAATTGAAACCTAAACAGAGGAAGGCCAAAAGGGCAGTTACTGATCAAACCATTTGCAAGAAGTGATACAGAAGTATGCTAAAATACATACTCCGGACTTGTTACTTTAAATGAGTCTTAAACTGTTCGGTGGTATTTGTGGAGGCCACTGAAGGAAAACCATTCCACAAAGGTAATGGTCCGGGGAAAATGAACAATTGAGAGCGACAGAATAGGCCAGGTATCTTGTGTATTGAAAGTAATGTGACACTGTCATCTGTCTAAGTGCTGTAGCAGGGGTAAAGTTCCATTCCTTGCTAATGTCAACTGCAGCTGCCTGAATTTGTGGAAGAAGGCTTAAGAAGACTGCCCCTTCGGGGCTTCCAGTGTTGGCCACTGCAGTTCATCCAGCATCTCGGCGACATGGCTAATGTACCACGAACATTTGTAAGTCCAATGGGCTGTCTCCAGTTGATTAGCGAGAGTTTTTAGATGAAGATTCCAGATTGTGGCTGCAAGCGTTTTGTATGCTATCTCCTCTGTTTCTCTTGGTGCCAGTGACAATTCCGGTGGAGAAAACTTAAGGGTTTTAGATGCCTTTGTAGAAATTTCAGATACATGCTCACCCCAATCAAGATTATCTGTAATAGTAACCCCAAGATATTTGGCGGACTGAACTGAATCTTATATCTGATTATGTAAAAATAGTTATGTATTATCTGTTTGTGGGGGGTCTGTGGGGTGGGGGGGGGGGGGGGGGTGAAGGTTCGTATCACCCTCATTGTGACATTTTGTTACGTTAAATTTCATTTACAAATCTGTCTCCCAATGTACCAGTTTATTTACAGCTTCCTGCAAAGTTGAACAATCTTGAGGGGTAAAAATATCCCTACCTAATACACAATTGTCTGCTAAGATAAAATAGAAGGTCTTAAATTACCTGGAAGATGAGTTAAAAAAAAACTAATAGGACCCGTCCAAGAACCGACCCTTGTCGGACACCCGCTAAAACAGCCACTGGATCTGACAACTGGTAATTTAAAACAACAGTTAACTGGATCTTTTCTAAATCACGTTTTCTCTGGTTATGTTTTATAACTATTAATGATTTGATATTCATGGGGATGCAGAAAATTATCTTGAAGTCTCTCTCTTTTGGGGAAGTTGTTAATTATGTATCGGTTATTTGTAATCTCGACCTCTCCTTTGAGAGCCCAGAAGAAGGGTGGATAGCATTGTTTATACCTCTGCATTATTTCCTTAATGCATTATTAATATTTTTTTTTTTAAATAAAACACTGACTGAAAATGAGGATTAACATCAAGATGTTCTATCAATTGACCCGGCATTGCTGACTTCCATCGGAGCATTTACGAAAAAAAGAGTTTTAATCTCTATTATTCCTCTTGGGAGGTGGCGAAATTACAAATAACTGGTGTGTATGTGTGTGTGTGTAAGACTAAATCAGTTCATGCCATTTTTAAATGCATGTATGTCAAGGAGCTATTCTAAGACCTCAGTTAATTTATGTCTACAGAGTTAAAAGCTAACAATAAGGGCATACTGGGAATGTTGAAAAGCCTGTACTGAGGGTGATTAAAAAAAGCATGGGATGGGAGGGTGATTGGAAAAAAAATCATGTGCAAGTAGGAACCTCAAAGTAGAACTAAAACAAAGATCAGGAATCGATATAGTTAACTTACACCACCCACTAAAGACACCAAAAGGAAAGAAACACAAACATGAAGCGATCAGACAATATTGGAAACCTCAACAGAGGAAGGCCAAAAGGACAGTTACTTTCCCACAAAATGCCTGATGACCATCCGAACTAAAAAGACAAAATACACACAATAAGAAACAAACAATAACATAAATAACCCGCCTTAGAAGAACTGCCTTGGAACGGTCAGTGGGTATGGAATAAAAAGACCGGTAATGTATTAATTTATTTACTAATATTTGTTTACATAAAATATCAGACAGGAACGTCTTTTTATAGGCAGATCTGAAAAAGATAAAATTGAAATCGTTATTGAAACAATACAATGAGACAGTGACAGCTATATTTGAGAGTTCATATAAGACCTCCAGTAACGGTTTTCTCCTTCTGACACTCAAACATATCTTTCTATCTTGCGGGTATTATAAGGATTCTAAATCTACAACATACACTTCCACCACATGATAATAATAAAGTGTCTCTGAAAAACTTCAGTTTGCAATGATATTGTTCTTTAACTCAGATTACCTAATTATGTTTCTTATTTTGTCTCTCACCTTATTCTGATACCTTTGCACTTTAATACCGGTCTACTTATCTCACTTAACCCTTTACCACTCAGAAAATTAGCAAATACAGCATCTTAACAGAACACTGATACAGGTAAATCAATAATCAATAGTCCATATATGGCTGATAGGCCTGACAGTCTTA
The DNA here is from genome assembly GCA_963580285.1 of Lucinisca nassula. Taxonomy (NCBI): domain Eukaryota; kingdom Metazoa; phylum Mollusca; class Bivalvia; order Lucinida; family Lucinidae; genus Lucinisca; species Lucinisca nassula. Next base: position 107,225,542 of record OY757022.1, read on the forward strand.
TCTGAACAGAGATATTGGCATTTTTTTGTGATTTACACCCTTATGTTACAAAAATGATTATTTTAGTATTTTCTGTACATTTGACAATATTTATGTAAAGTTTCTAGGAAATTAAATTTTCTTTCCAATGGTACTAAATTTATTATAGTTTCTCTTTGCGTTTTTAAAATATGAAGTGTCAAAGTAAGCAAAATATTTTCTTTAGCAAAAATTTCTGTTTTGGGTTGGTCAGAGAAAGTATTTTTAACCACCATAGCCCCAAAAAAGAGGGGGTATCCACTTATTATTTTTCTTATTTCCGCACAAAAACGTATTTTGTAGGTAATCATCAGGGCATGTCTCTGAGGCTCTTCCAACAAGTTTCCATAACATACTTTTTTATGCAGAAATAAGATCATGTTCATAAGTCTGTGAAATGAACATCTATATGAACCCGGTATACATTATTTTCCTTATTTCTGCACCAAGACCAAGGTTGTGGGTACTCGTTAGAACTGCCTCAATCGGCACCCACAACCTATGTTCTGAGTATAAATAAGAAAAATATCAAAGTTTTCAATGGAAAAGTAGCCATTTTGGAGAAATTAAAGAATGTGCTATGACACATGGGTGTGTTTTGTTTATGAAAAAATCAGTACTTTTGCATAAGATTGAAATAACTATTACAGCCTATCTATGGGCTTCTCCAGACTTTCTGATGAGTCTTTAAACCGAGGTCCCGTCTCCGTATGACCTGAGCTGTTGTTGGGACGTAAAACTCAAACACTCACTCTTACAGCCTATCTATCCTTTTTAGCACCCCCATCCCCAACTTTACCCTTTTTTTTAAAATCAGTGTATCAACCACCCCATAGCCAGCTCACCCCAAAGAGCCGTCTCTGTATTTTTTTTTTTTTTTTAGAAATAAGATTCGTTTGTTGGATTAGAGGTATAACATCCCCGTCAACACTATTTAGGACATTTTGGAGATATTGCTTCCAATTTGGTGGGACTTTTACCCAACACTGAGGTGAAATGACATCTGATGCGCATGATCATTGTACAGCGTCTGGTCTGGGTCTGTGCCGTCGCATGTGCTGTCTACAACCTGTAGACCCTGATCAGACGCCTTATAATAATTGTCTGGGCTCTGATCCCGATCTGCAGTTTGCACCTTTGTGTTCTGTCTGTTGTCAAACAGACGGGTGGATGACGCCAGGCTGATAGCTACTGGTCTGGGTCTGTGCCGTCTACAACCCTGTAGCCCCTAATCAGATGCCTTATAATAATTTTCTGGGCTCTCATCCCGATCTGCGCTGTTTGCACCTTTGTGTTCTGTCTATAGTCATACAGACAGACGGTTGGATGATGCCAATCTGATCGCTATATCCCCCGAACATGTTCAGACTAGGGATAAAAAACACCACCGTCGGCGATAAGTCCCTAATCAGACGCCGCATTATCTTTGTGCAGCGTCTTGTCCGGGTCTGCGCCGACCCATATGCCGTCTACAAACCTGTAGACCCTCATCAGACGCCGTTTAATAATTGTACAGGTCTGATTCGAATCTGCATTGCTTGCAACTGTCTGTTGTGTCTACGGACGGACGGACATGTGAACGGACGCCAGACTCAATTTTGTTTGCGGACGGACGGACGCCAGGCTGATTGTTATATCCCCGAACGTATTTGGTAAGGGGATAAAAAATAAAACGCACCGGCGGCGGTCAGACCATGATCAGACGTCGCATGGTCTGTGTCGTCGCATATGCTATCTACAAACATGTAGACCCTATCCAGACGCCGTATAATAATTGTATGGCGTCTGATTCAAATCTGCACTGTTTGCACCTTTGTGTTCTGTCTATTGTTATACAGACGGTTGGGTGGATGACACCAGGCTGATCGCTATATCCCCCGAACATGTTCAGACTAGGGATAAAAAACACCACCGTTGGCGATAAGTCCCTGATCAGACGCCGCATTATCGTTGTGCAGCGTCTTGTCCGGGTCTGCGCCGACCCATATGCCGTCTACAAACCTGTAGACCCTCATCAGACGCCGTTTAATAATTGTACAGGTTTGATTCGAATCTGCATTGCTTGCATCTGTCTGTTGTGTCTACGGACGGACGGTCATGTGAACGGACGCCAGACTCATAATTTTGTTTGCGGACGGACAGACGCCAGGCTGATTGTTATATCCACGAACCTATTTGGTCAGGGGATAAAAATAAAACGCACCGGCGGCGGTCAGACAATGATCAGACGTCGCATGATCATTGTACAGCGTCTGGTCTTGGTCTGTGCCGTCGCATATTCCGTCTACAAACCTGTAGATCCTATCCAGACGCCGTATAATAATTGTATGGCGTCTGATTCAAATCTGCACTGTTTGCACCTTTGTGTTCTGTCTTTTGTTATACAGACGGTTCGGTGGATAACGCCACGCTGATCGCTATATCCCCCGAACCTGTTCAGACTTGGGTTTAAAAAAACACCACCGTCGGTGATAAGACCCTTATCAGACGCCGCGTCGTTGCGCAACGTCTTGTCCGGGTCTGCGCTGTCTCAGATACCGTCTACATACATGTAGACCATCATCAGACGCCGTTTAATAATTGTACATCTGATCCAGACCTGCATTGTTTTCATATGTCTATTGCGTCTACGGACGGACATTTGAACGAACGTCACTCATAATTTTGTGTCTACGAACGGGCGAATGAACGGACGCCAGGCTCCGAACCTTTTCAGACTAGGTATAAAAAACACCACCGTCGCCGATAAGACCCTGATCAGACGCCGCATAACCGTTGCGCAGCGTCTTGTCCGGGTCTGCGCCGTCTCAGATGCCTTCTACAAACATGCTGACTCTCATCAGACGCCGTTCAATAATAGTACGGCGTCTGATCCGGATCTGCATTGTTTGCATCTGTCTGTTGTGTCTACGGACGGACGGACATTTGGACGGTCGCTATATCCTCCAAACCTATTCGGTCGCGGAAAATAAAATAAAATGAACCGTCGGCGGTTGGAGCTGAATCAGACGTCGCGGCAATAATTGTGGAGCGTCTGATCCGGGTGCCGTAGCATTATAAGGTCCAAAAACCTGAAGACCCTGATCAGGTGCTGCTTAATAATTGCATCTGTTTGTCTGTTAAAGTGTTGGCAGTGAGACCCTGATCAGACGTCGCATATTTTTTTTTAGAAATGAATATTCATTAAAGGGGCTGAAACTATTGACCAATGAAAGGCCTTCTACCCATCTGTGGGTTTTATTGCCCTTCCTGTACTGTTACAGGTACTGTTACGTAATTTATTGCGGCTCAAAGCTCGGCACGCTCCGGGTGGCATCCGCTGTATAAACATTCCTAGGGTATCATAATCCCCAATGAACTAATTATCTTGGACCATTAATCCCTTGAATCTAACTGATTATACAGCGCTAATTGTCTTTACCTAAATCATGCAAATCATGACACACAAATATTGCGTCATTCAGTAACTCAGCCCAGTAATTTTCCATTACGTCAGGCAAGGTCATCGTGATTCTGTAGAAGAAGCCCCTGGTGTGTTGCAAATTACACAAAAACTTTGTATAGAAACATATTTGTTTTTTTTTTCGCAAATATTGTTGGCAAAATACCAAACTTAACATTTATAAACATCCGGCGTTTTTATATTTAGGAAAAAGGTAAAAATAACGCGATTGCTTTTGAGACACGGGCAAACAAATGGCGACACACGGGAATATACGTATCTGTGCGTTAATCGAAAAAGTCGGGGTTATTATTATTAATAAGTGCCTCCCCGTGGTGTGGTCTGAATACCCAACTAATTGTTTTTCATCCATTTTACATGTATTTATCCATTTTCTAAATTACTGCAAAGGTAATTCAAAGGAATTCTAGATAACTTATTTTTTTTTTGGTGGCGAAACCTCCTAGTGGCGAAACCTCCCGTGGGGCGAATCCTTCTAGTGGCGAAACCTCCGATGGCGAACTTGTTTGGTGGCGAAACCACTGTAAACCCCGGTACGCATATTGGGGCGAAACGTCCAGATACCGATTTTTATAAATAATAATCGGAATATCTCGGCTAACGCACCTCTCTCACGCAAAAAAAGCCGTTTTTTATTTTTTTCTGTTGTCAGGTGTCGGCAAATAAATTAACCACCACCTATAGAATTCAATTTCCACTAACCCGACCACCAACAGAATTTTATTTTTTCAAACACTAACTACCCATGTAATCAAAATAACGTCAAGACCGACCACCAACAGAAAAATATATCAACTGCCGTCTTCCCCTCCCATATCGTTTTTACTGGAATAGCCCTAACCAGTACAGTGCACATTCTTTCGCAAAAAACTGACAACTGCCCTTCTTGAACCAGCAGAAGGGAGAGAATGACCGTAGAAAAGAATTAATGATCATTCTCCACGAAAGAATGTTGCCGATCCCTGCAGGTATCGAACCCACGTCTTCCTGATCACCAGTCAGACGCGCATCCGACTGAGCTACCGAGGCCGGCATGAAATTTCACTGTATTGTGTCCCTAAAACGTATGTATTCATGGAGAAATAAGAAAAAAATATCCCTAAATTTTCCTCATCACTCCTATATTATCCCTCATCAGGAATAATATTTATCAATATCCAATATATGATCATATGAATGCCCTAAATGATCAAGTTTCTTGAATTTCACATCCTGAACTTCGTCTAACTTGGAATTCAATTTGTCTTTCTTCTTTGATTCTACAATGTCAACATCATCTGTGTCTCTCTCCTCCTGTTCATCCTTTTTCTGTGAAGCGCTTTTCTTCTGACTTGCAACGAATCTCAAACTGTCTTTGTCAAACTTTAACATCATTACACCAAGTTCACCATCAAACCGGTTCTTCATCACCTGAAGTAAATGACATTACATGCCTTAACCCAAAAAATGCCAAAAAATGCCGTCTGCTTTGCCGTCTGCCGGTTACCTTAAAAGTAATTCTTTGTAAACAGTGTGTAGGAGCAGTCGGGCCCACACTGTTTGCCTGTATGCAAAGGATTTTTTTTTTTTTTTAAGTTTTCAAAAACATTCAGCAGATGACAAAAGCAGACAACATTTTCAGATGTAGTTTAGGGTTAAAATAAAACTAGATCTGCAGTCGATGGTATACCATCGCAAATACGCGCTTTTTCTATTAATAACACTAATGACTATGTATTAGCTAGCCAAAACTACATGTAAGTTAAAAAAAGTTGCAAAGAACATTCTAACTGATAAGCAAAGTTTCAGAAGTGTAACTCTTATAGTTTAGAAGATATGGCAAAGTCATACTTTTTTACCTTTGACCTTGGGGTTATGTTGAGGTCCACCTAAAGTATCCCAATTTATTCTATATTCCAACAGCGATCCAATAACCAAGTTTCAGCAGTGTAACTCCAATAGTTTAGAAGATATGGCAAAGTCATACTTTTTGACCTTTGACCTTGGGGTCGAGGTCACACCAAAAGTAGCCCAACATATTCTTTATTCCAAGGGCCATCCAATAACCAAAGTTTCAGAAGTGTAACTCTAATAGTTTAGAAGATATGGCAAAATCATACTTTTTGACCTTTGACCTTGGGGTCAAGGTCACACCAAAAGTAACCTGACATATTCTATATTCCAAGGACCATCCAATAATCAAAGTTTCAGAAGTGTAACTCCAATAGTTTAGGAGATATGGCAAATCATAATTTTTGACCTTTGACCTTGGGGTCATGTTGAGGTCAAGGTCACACCAAAAGTATCCAAATTTATTCTATATTCCAAGGGCCATCCAATAACCAAAGTTTCAGAAGTGTAACTCTAATAGTTTAAAAGATATGGCAAAGTCATACTTTTTTACCTTTGACCTTGGGGTCAAGGTCACACCAAAAGTAACCTGACATATTCTATATTCAAAGGACCATCCAATAATCAAAGTTTCAGAAGTGTAACTCCAATAGTTTAGGAGATATGGCAAATCATAATTTATGACCTTTGACCTTGGGGTCATGTTGAGGTCAAGGTCACACCAAAAGTATCCAAATTTATTCTATATTCCAAGGGCCATCCAATAACCAAAGTTTCAGAAGTGTAACTCTAATAGTTTAGAAGATATGGCAAAGTCATACTTTTTGACCTTTGACCTTGGGGTCAAGGTCACACCAAAAGTAACCTGACATATTCTATATTCCAAGGACCATCCAATAAGCAAAGTTTCAGAAGTGTAACTCCATTTTTACATTGGAGACTTTTTTTTTTTGGTTTTGGTTTTACCGCCCTTTCAAGATTATTTCACTCATATCGAGCAGATCGTTAATCAAAGGTGGGTGAAAACCAGAGTACCCGGAGAAAAACCACCTGACCTTCCATTGCAGAACTTGGTGTCTCACATGTGACCCGAGCGATGCTCGAACCACAGCGGTGAGAGACCTAATGATCAAGAGTCAGCGCTCTTAGCCACTAGGCCACGGAGGCCCGTCTCATTGGAGACTAATTCTTTACTTTTTTAGTTTTATGGCCCTTTCAAGGATATTTCACTTATTTTGAGCTGATCATTAGTCAGGTGGGCGAAAACTTGAGTACCCGAAGAAAAATCATCTGACCTTCTGTTGCAGAACATGTGTGTCTCACATGTAGCCCAAGCGAGGCTAGAACCAAAGTGGTGCATCACGAAAACACGCCTATATAATTTTGACCCCCTTGAACCCCACTTTTATATAGTGAAACTGGGGTTTCCAGGGGTAAACCTTTTTTTTTTATTTCTGCTCTAAAATATAGGTATTTTGAGAAGAAATAAAAACAAATATCACAATTTTTCATCTTAAAATTTTCTTTTTTTCGGCGATAAAGGTTACAATGTATTGGTATAGGCATGTTTTCGTAATGAAGAGACCTAATGATTAAGAGTCAGCACTCTTACCAATAAGGCCATGGAGACCCATCAAATTCTTTCTTTCAAGAGTATACTCCTATTGGTAAAAAATAAAAAAAAATTTGAAGGAGTTTCTTTTCATTCACCTTAACACTTATCTTGCTGTTCACAACAACCCCTATCTTTGCAAACAGTGTAGATCCAGATCAGATGGCTCCTGAAGAAGCCATCTGATCAGGATCTACACTGTTTGGCATTCAGTTTATGAATTTGTAGCAATAAATTACATCAAGTAATTTGATTGGATGATAAACAGAAATGGGTGTGGTTTAAATGAATATTCAGCAAGATAAGGGTTAAGGGACTAATGGCCCAGATATTTAAAGCGGGGGTGGGGGCGAGGATTGTGGCCGCGTGGGGTCGATTTAGGCCCCCCGGTGGAAATCATTCCGCTGGCCGTTCCGGGGCGGTTCTTCTGTGGCGGTTTGTTTGCGGTGTTGTTGGATACTTGCTGTTTGTGTTGCTTGTGTCTTTTTGTTTTGGATGGCCATGTGGCCTTTTTGTGGGAGGGTGGCTGTCCTTGTGGCCTTCCTTTGTTTGGGTTTCCATTATGGTCTGGTCACTTAATGTTTGTGTTTCTTTCCTTTTGGTGTCTTTGATGGGTGGAGTAAGTTAATTGTATCAATTCCTGATCTTTGTTTTACTTCTACCTTGCTCACTTGTGGTCAACATGTTTACTGTTCTAGAAAGTTCAATATCATTATGAAAACAGGCCTATTCAAACATATTGAAAATTTTACCACCAAAAATGAAAATTTCCAGACAAAAAAGTCTGACATTTTTCATATTTTTGCTCAAAACATAGATTGTGGGAACTCCTTAGAACAGCCTTAGATAGGACAGATTCTAGTCCGTATCCTGCTGAATAATTTAGTTTCTTGCACACCAGACAAGAAAATCCGTGATTTTACCCTGGGATAGAAATTAATGTTCTGACCCTGGTCTTCCGACCCAAAACCGGGTTTGATAAATGCACTGGTTGATTACAACCTCATGCGCGGCGGCGTCATGCGTGACGTCACTAAACATTCCTGTTGTGTCATCACAAAATGGCGGACGTCGGTAACCGAAGTGACAGCAGCATTAAAAATTCGCAATAGAAATGGAAGGTATGGAAGAAAAAGAATCCTATATGGGTGAGAGGGGTGGATAGAAAAATCTGTCCCTCGGGATCACTGTCCGGCATCACCCGGCAAGCCTCGTGATGCCGGACAGTGACCCTCCGGATGGATTTTTCCATCCACCCCTCACACCCATATAAGATTCTTATATTGCCACACCCATTTTGGACTATCAACCAATCTGGATCTTTACTGTTTTCAAAGATATAGGCTGTCGTGATCAGTGGGATAAGGGTTAAATTCAAATTTTTTTGTGGATTCTGCACTGGTGCAACAACATTTCCTCTCTACCCTTACCTGCTGCAAGGAGAGCAGGCCTTGTCCAACCACTCTCTCGGACAGGAGAGAAAAGTGGAAAATGAACAAAAGGGAAGAGAAAAATAAAAACATCCCCCTCTATCTTTTCCTGCTGCAAAGATAGCAGGCCTTGCCCATCTGATGTAAGCCAGTATCAGTTGGACACCCTGCTGACACAAGATACATGACACTTCTCATTACGGTAACACGACCCTTCAACACAGTACAATCTTTCAGGCTTCCAAAACGGTTAATTTTCTGATGAAAATTTGTAATATTTCTCTTATTTCAACTCAAAACAGGTTGTGGGTGCTCGTTAGAACTGCCTCATTGAGGCAGATCTAACAAGTACCCACAACCTATGTCTCAGAGCAGAACTAAGAAGGATAATGTAAACCCCTGTAAACCCCACTTTGGGGTTTATGGGGCTCTTCAATTCACAGACTTGCTATCATGATGTACAATTACGATAACACATCCGTGTGATATAGTCCGTTTTTCAAACCTCAAAAAAGTAACTTTTGTGGTGAAAATTTGTGATATTTTTCTCGTTTATATTCCAAACATAGGTTTTGGGTGCTCCTTAGAACCGCCTCATTGAGGCGATTCTAACGAGTATCCACAACCTATGTCTTGCAGCAGAAATAGGGAAAATAATGCTTCCCCCCGTAAACCCCAGTTTTCTCTATATAAAGTGGGGTTTAGGGAATCTTTATTTCACAGAGTTGTTCACGTGATGCCTGGCTCAATACCCTCAGATTATATCTGGTAACTTGTTTGGCTCCTATCCAAACTTACCTGCATGTATTTCCTGCCTGAGGCAGCTGTTAGTCTCATGTCCTGGAGAATAAGAACATTATCAGCTTCCTGCACAGCTTTGGCACTGCCGAATATAGAGGCCATCATCAATTCTTCACCATCCTTCTCCTGCCAAAAATATCAAATTTAATTCTAATGCACTTGGGTATATAACACGATTGGATAATGTCAAAACTTTGCGACAGTATATTCTCCCATACAGTGAAATTCTGCTATTAGGACCACCTAAAATTAAGACTAATTCTGCTTTAAAAAGCTTATATAGTAGCCTACAGATATTCTTTCTTTGTGTTGTCTCCATACAGTACCCTCAGGTCAAAGACCACCTTTGGGACTGTTCAAAAGTGGTCTTAACAACCAATTTTGAACAGTCTAAAAGGTGGCCTTAATATTATTATTTTACTGTATATACTGTGGGAAACCCAACGTAACGTCACTTTTCATTGGCTGGCATTTGCTTTTATGCAGCTCATAGCGCATGCCGCCTTGTGCAAAATAGGAAATTATTAACTTAACAACTGAATAAGTGCATAAGAATGAGCATAAATATACATGTATTGAAAATTGACATTTGAGGAAGTAAATTGTCGGCTTTATGATCGCAAATTCTTCGGTTGCAAATTATATTTTACGAAGGGCGTTCATTAAATGCTGTCATTGGGGCTCTACAGTGTGCGTTATTAATCCCATTCAAATTTTGTTTACTTCAACCCTTCAAAATATTCTCCCTTCACAGAAAAAAACTTTTCAAGTCTCAAAATCCATTCTGCAAAGGCAGAGAAGTAGGCCATTTTAGGTATACCTTGTAGACACTGGTAAATTACACTACCAAGGGCATTTTGGGATTCACAACAATGACCAGAAAGGGTTTTCTTTATTAAAGGAAACAGGAAAAAGTCGCAGGGACTAATGTCTGGCGGATAAGGTGGATGAGAGAGCTAAACTACCTTTTCCTCTTTCAAGAAGTTTGTGAGCAAGTGCGTTGTTATGGATAAGACACAGACCTCTTAAACCAGTTGCAGGTCTACATTTTTCATAGTGTGCCTTTACTTTTGACAACACACTGTTTTCCTAAAATTTACCTGTGACTGTGTTGCCATTTGGTACAGGAATTTGAACAATGCGTCCATCTTAAAAATTACTGCATAAAAAAAATTTTTGTCACGCTTTTAATTCTTTTGGCAATGACAGGCCTTGCTGGGTCTTTTTGCAGCCACTGCTTGTTACTGATGCATCTCTGTGGCTCAAAATAATGGACCCAGGTTTCATCAACTGTTAATAGCTCCAAACTTCTACATTTATCAAAATTATTGTACTTTTTCAAAAGATTTTTTGCCATTTTAACATGGGTGGTCTTTTGTTCTTTGGTCAAGTGATGCGAGACCGATCAAGCACAAACCTTTCTAAGTTTCAACTCATGAGTCAGGATCTTATGCAATTTCTTTCACCATGAATCTTGCATCTTGTTTGAGCATAACTGCCACAACAGCAAAGTTAGCTTTTGGGGCAGCTTTTCTTAGCTGGCCAGGACAGGGCTCATCTTTCAGGTCAGGTTTACCACCATTTAATTTTTATGCCACCTGAAAATAGACCTTTTTGAGACAACATTTGACCCATGCGACTTTTAATGTAGGCCCCAATTTCAAAGCTTGTTTTTAAATTTTGCATACAGTAAGGGTTGAGTGTACGGTATATGACTGAACCATCTTAAACTGTCAATAAGTTTTGAAAGACTGAATGGATTAGACTGAAATTTCATCCTAGTATAGAAAACCACGATGACTTACACGTGTAATCACCGCAGTTTCCATGTGTTCCTTACAGCCATGTGGTATAGTGGGCCATTAGTGATAAAATTAAATGAACGCCTCGTACTGCTCCACTAACGTGTTGCCGTGAAACGAAATTTCTGACTAAAACCTCCGATTTACCTCCCCAAACAACAATTCTAAATACATTTGTTCCATCAATTAGCAGGGTCATAGCTACAAACAATATTTGAGTAAGGAGGATAAATAACCCTTCAAGTCAGAAGCATGTTTAGCAGATGTTACTTTCAAAGTAACTTTTCTTTTCACCTGACATTACATGTGCATTGTCATCTGGCCAAATGAATCACAAAAATGTCAAGTCTTAATTTCCCTGAAAAAAAAAAAATGAAAACAAGAGCACCACATGCGGGTGCCAATGCTCGTCTGCAGTTTCTTTTAGAAAACCAAAGTTCTAAGTCAAACAAGAGCAATCAAATTGCAAGATGGAGTTATAAAACTTGTAGGGAATGTAGCTCTTGTGATGGTGAGTATGTGTATGAAGTTTCATGAAGGTAGGCCAAATACTTTTGGAAATATGGTCAAGGTTAAGGTTTTCGGTTAAATTTTCGAAAAATAGGTCAAAGTTCAAAGGTCAAGGTCACAGATCAAAAAGTGTGGTATCACTGAAAAGGTCTTGGCCCAAGGAACATTCATGTGAAGTTTGAAGGCTCTGTTGTGAATAGTATTAAAATGAGAGCAAAAAATGTGTTTCAGAAAAAAATTGGAAAAGGGGAGATAATTCAGCCAAAATCAATCATGTTGTTATGGTCCTTGGTCAAAATGTAGCTCTTGTGATGATGAGTGTGTGTATGAAGTTTCATGAGGCTAGGTCTAATACTTTTTAAATTATAGCCAAGGTTAAGTTTTTTTGGAACGACGACGCCAACGACAACGCAGACGCCGGAGTGATGACAATAGCTCGAAAGTTTTTTTTCAAAAAACAGACGAGCTAAAAAGAGAAAAAGTCTTTAGAATTTTCTGTAGTATGAGTGCTCTTTACATGGAAATGCTAACTTGAAAAAGTGACCCTTGCAACTTTCAAAGACTGATCAGATATGTAGATGTGTAGACTCAACTGAATCCATGCTGCTCCCACATGACGATTTACACTTTTTTGTATGCAAAGGTTCATTCATGTTTTTGTTTATATACAGAGGACCCTGGCTATAGCGACAGTATTTGTTCAATAACAGTTTGCCGCTATAGCAAATTTGCCACTATAAAGAATCCCAATAAGGAGTAGTATAATATGTAATAAATAGAGAATATATACAGAGGACCCTGGCTATAGCGACAGTATTTGTTCAATAACAGTTTGCCGCTTTAGCAAATTTGCCACTATAAAGAATCCCAATAAGGAGTAGTATAATATGTAATAAATAGAGAATATATACAGAGGACCCTGGCTATAGCGACAGTATTTGTTCAATAACAGTTTGCCGCTTTAGCAAATTTGCCACTATAAAGAATCCCAATAAGGAGTAGTATAATAGGTAATAAATAGAGAATATATACAGAGGACCCTGGCTATAGCGACAGTATTTGTTCAATAAAGGTTTGCCGCTATAGCAAATTTGCCACTATAAAGAATCCCAATAAGGAGTAGTATAATATGTAATAAATAGAGAATATATACAGAGGACCCTGGCTATAGCGACAGTATTTGTTCAATAACAGTTTGCCGCTTTAGCAAATTTGCCACTATAAAGAATCCCAATAAGGAGTAGTATAATAGGTAATAAATAGAGAATATATACAGAGGACCCTGGCTATAGCGACAGTATTTGTTCAATAACAGTTTGCCGCTATAGCAAATTTGCCACTATAAAGAATCCCAATAAGGAGTAGTATAATATGTAATAAATAGAGAATATATACAGAGGACCCTGGCTATAGCGACAGTATTTGTTCAATAACAGTTTGCCGCTTTAGCAAATTTGCCACTATAAAGAATCCCAATAAGGAGTAGTATAATAGGTAATAAATAGAGAATATATACAGAGGACCCTGGCTATAGCGACAGTATTTGTTCAATAACAGTTTGCCGCTATAGCAAATTTGCCACTATAAAGAATCCCAATAAGGAGTAGTATAATAGGTAATAAATAGAGAATATTTGATTTTTTCAGTGTAAGATCGAATTTTATTTCATTGAACGAACAACAAAACTGGTATTTTCACGAGTGGCGTAGCCATGAGTGAAAATACCAGTTTGGGTGTTCATGAGTGAAATAAAATTTGATCTTACACTGAAAAAATCAAATTTTCTGTTTCTTACATGCTTCAAAACGGCAATATTTAGCTTTACTAATCGCGTCACTCACACTCAGAGAAAACTAACTTTGTTCCTGGTTGTTTTGCGTCAATTTTGTTGTGTTCAACGTATTTACTGGGTATAATATTGGGTGTAAACTGATAGTTTGCACCTGAGAAATAGCCTGGGATGGCATTTTTATGAATGGTTACTGAAATAATTGAGATATTAATTTCCCAAAGAAGGTCCGGACAGATCTAACGTCGCTCAACAAAATACGTAATGTCAGCGTCGAAAATGACATCATTAACGTCCTTGTGACGTGTGAACGGGCTCAGCGTCAATTCTAATACAGTTCATTAATTTTCAATCATCGGACGATGGAAAAACTGACCAAAGAATTAGATTTGGAGAAAAAGTAGTCCCAAACAGTGAAAAATAAAATTGATATCAGTCACTGTTTGAAACAGTGACAATATCGTTTTTGATTTCACTGAGAAATCTCTATATTTCATTGAAAAGCATGTAAGAAAGGAATTTTTTCCTTAATTACTCCAAGAAACAAATGTGGACATTTGTTAGAATTGCCTCAGTGAGGCGATTCTAACAAATATCCACAACATCTGTTTCTTGGAGTATCAAATAAATACAATATTCTGAAACATCTTCATTAATCCCTCGAGATCTCATCTTTAGCTAAGGATTCGTTCCAATGAAATTGTCATAATAACAAATTTTGTCGATATATCGAATGTTGGTAATAACGGGTTGACTGTACACATACACCACAACCTCTTTGTAACACTGTTCATTATAACATAGCCTGATGAGATCAGCTACATTCTTTCCTGGAGATTTGGCCTCCGCCCACTGGGGCTTGAAGAAATAAATGGGCTGCATGATGCTTCAACGCAGAGCTGAAGCCGACCGCACATGAGTACTGGTAAACCGCTTACAGGATCTACCAAGGTAAAGCGGTGCGAGTCTGACCGTCCAAGCTTATAAACCCTATTGGTTTCATTGGGCGAAAGGGCTTGAGATGTCATTTCATCTCAATGTCGGGTAAAAGCACCACAAAATTGGTAGCAACATCTCCAAAATGACCTTTACAGTGTTGACATGGATGTTAAACCTCGAATCAAACAAACAAACAAAAACTTTCCTGGAGATTGATTATGAAATCTTTTCTGTAGTCATTCTCTCCCTTCCGCTAATTCAAGAAGTGCTGTTGTCAGTCTCTGGCAAAAGAATGTTCACTATATTTTCGTTAACTGCTTAATATGTGTAAGTCTGCCCAGGAAGTGTGTATAGGCAAACTAACTCTCTCAATATGACCTAAACATTATTGCCTGGGCCCTTAAACTCCAAACAAACAAATTATCACACAGTGAAGGCCAAGACCTGACATCACAGAAAGTGGAGTCTCATCTCAGCTTTCAATGTTTGCCCGTGTCGCACTTTTCATGGTCTACCACCTGAAATGGGCTATGTCAATAAAAATCTGACAACAGAACTAAGCTTTCACCTTTCTTGGGTGAATGATAAGTGTCACATGACAGTTCATTTTCGTGGCAAACCTCCTAAACATGGCAATGGTTCTGTCCTGTATATGGAACCTGGAGCCTTCAGCATAGTTCATACCCATCATGAACTGTAGATTGTCAACTATCACATGTTTGATGTCATGAACATACACAGCATGTGACATGGCCTGAAACAAGGAAACAGAAACTTTTGTAATTGTGTTACGCTTTTACCCTAACCCATCGTATACTGGTGGACTCTTCCATTGCTATATGTTGGACAAGTCCATTTGCCATATAAGGGGTGTCAGGCCTGTTTTTCTTTTTCATTTTAATTCTATTTTTTACCGAAAATTTGATTAGCAAATAGTGCAGGCCCTGATCAGACGCCAAGTTCTGAGGCGTCTGATCTGGGCCTGCACTGTTTGCCAAGCTAGCCCTTACCCCTTTAGGGGTTTCCCCTGCATACAATGGGCTAATAGCACTATAGAAAATTCTAGAAAAGATGATAAACCATTATTTAAAAAAACAAGAGGGCCCACAGGGCCCTGGTTCGCTCACCTGTGTGTCACTGTCTCGAGTATATTCTATTTTTAGCTATGGTGGCCATCTTGTTCATCAGCAGAGTGATTTTAGCTTATTTGGTAGGGAGTAACCTAGGCAATATTCCTGTGAAGTTTGAATCAAACTGGCCTTAGGGTTTAGGAGATGTTCACGTTTGAATCAGATTTACAAAATTTTTCTATTTTTATCTCCGGTGGCCATTTTATTCATCAGAGTGGGATTGTTTTAGCCTTTTTGGTAGAGGATCATCTGAGCAACATTACTTTGAAGTTTGAATGAAATTTGCCCAAGGGTACAGAAGGAATTGTCGTTAAGATTTTTTTTTATTTTTAGCTCTGGCAGCATTGGAGTGGAATGAGTTTTAACTATTTTGTTAGGGAGTCACCTAGGCAACATTCCTGTGAAGTTTTAAATCCAATTGGCCCAAAGGTTTAGAAGGAGTTCGCATTTGAAGCAAATTTACAATGTTTTTCTATTTTTAGCTCTTGTGACCATTTGTTAATTGTTATGCTATTTTCCTAGACGGTCATCTACACAGCATTCCACTGAAGTTTAGAAGCCTTCATTGTGAAGTGGTCATGCTACTTGCCTTGTAAACCAGTGGTAGCAGGATCGATCCCAGGCGTCTCCAGACTTTCAGATTAGTCTTTAAACAGAGGTCCCATCACTGTATGACCTTAGCTGTTGGTGAGACTTCAACTCAAACACTCACTCCTATGAAGGAACCTATATGCCAAATTTGAAGGCTGTATTTTAAATGCTCCAAAAGTTATGACAAAGTAGATCAAAGGTCAAGGTCAGGACTCAAAAGTTTAGAATGGCTGAGAAAATCTTGTCACAAGGAACATACATGCCAAATATAAAGGCTCTATCTCATATGGTTCAAAAGTTATGATAAAGTAGGTCACAGGTCAAAGTCACAGGTCAAACCTTTATATGGGTGGGAAGCCCTTGTCACAAGGAACCTACATGCCAAATATGAAGGCTCTGTCTCAAACAGTTCAAAAGTTATGACAAAAGAACCTACTGATCTACTTTTTGATTTGATATGACCCATATTCGAACTTAACTGAGATATTGTCCAGATGATCATTCTGAGCAAGTTTTATGATGATTTGACTAAAACTGTGGCCTCTTTCCTATGATTTGACCTGCTCACCTACTTTTTGACCCGACATGACCCATATTCAAACTTGACCCAGATATTGTCAAGATGATCATTCTGAGCAAGTTTGATGATGATCGGACAAAAACTGGGGTCTCTAGTGTGTCCACAAGGTTTTTCAACAATCTGACCTACTGACCTACTTACTGGCCAGATATGACCCATATTCGAAATTAACTGAGTTATTGTCAAATGATCATTTTTAGCAAGTTTGATGATGATCAGACCAAAACTGTGGCCTCTAGTGTGTTCAGAGGGTTTTCTATGATTTTATCTACTGACCTACTTTTTGGACCGACATGACCCATATTCAAACATGACTCAGATATTGTCAAGATGATCATTCTGGGCATGTTTGATGATGACCGGACCTAATCTGTGGCCTCTTGTGTGTTCACAAGGTTTTTCTCTGATTTGACCTACTGACCTACTTTTTGACCTGAAAATACCCATATTCGAACTTGACTGCGATATTGTCCAGACTATAATTCTGATCAAGTTTGATGATGATTGGACCAAAAATGTGGCCTCTAGTGTGTTCACAAGGTTTTATTCTGATTTGACCTACTGACCTACTTTTTGACCTGCCATGACCCATATTCGAACGTGACAAAGGTATTATAAAGATGATCATTCGGAGCAAGTTTGATGATGATCGGACCAGAACTGTGGCCTCCAGTGTGTTCACAAGGTTTTTCTCTGATTTGAACTACTGACCTACTTTTGAACCGACATGACCCATATTCGAACTTGACTCAGATATTGTCAAGATGACCATCCTGGGCAAGTTTGGTGACGATTGGACCAAAACTGTGGCCTCTAATGTGTTCACAAGGTTTTTCTATGATTTGACCTACTGACCTACTTTTTGAACCGACATGACCCATATTCAAGGGTGACCAAGATATTATCAAGATGATCATTCTGAGCAAGTTTGATGATGATTGGACATAAATTGTGGCCTCTAGTTTGTTCACAAGGTTTTTCTATGAGTTGACCTACTTACCTACTTTTTGACCCGACAACACCCATATTCGAACCTGACTGAGATATTGTCAAGATGATCATTCTGGGCTAGTTTGATGATGATCGGACTAAAACTGTGGCCTCTAGTGTCTTCACAAGGTTTTTTTTCTGATTTGACCTACTGACCTACTTTTTGACCGACATGGCCCATATTAAAAAATGACTAAGATATTATCAAGATGATCACTCTGAGCAAGTTTGATGATGATCGGACATAAATTGTGGCCTCTAGTGTGTTCAGAAGGTTTTTCTATGATTTGACCTACTGACCTACTTTTTGACCCGACAACACCCATATTCGAACTTGACTGAAATATGGTCAAGATGACCATTCTGGGCTAGTTTGATGATGATCGGGCCAAAACTGTGGCCTCTAGTATCTTCACAAGGTTTTTTTTCTGATTTGACCTACTGACCTACTTTTTGATCCAACATGACCCATATTCGAACTTGACCGAGATATTTTGTGGTGGTAGAAAATGTGTACAAGTTTAGTTAAAATCAAATCATAAATGAAACAGCTATCATGCAGACAAGACCAAAATAGGCAATTTTTGCCCTTTCAGGGGCCGTAACTCCGTAACACATGATGGGATATGGCTGGTTCAAGAAAGGAAGCCAGATCTCATGGTGGTACAAGTTGTGTGCAAGTCTGGTTAAAATCAAATCATAAATGAACATGCTATCGTGCGGACAAGACCAAAATAGGCAATTTTTGCCCTTTCAGGGGCCATAACTCAGTAACACATGATGGGATCTGGCTGGTTCAAGAAAGGAACCTAGATCTCATGGTGGTTCAAGTTGTGTGCAAGTCTGGTTAAAATCAAATCATAAATGAAGATGCTATCGTGCGGACAAGAAATTGTTTACGGACGCACGCACGCAGGCACAGACAACGGCCGACGGACAAAATGTGATCACAAAAGCTCACCTTGTCACTACGTGACAGGTGAGCTAAAAAAACAAGATGTATTTGTGAAACACAAACATGTCCCCAGGCATGGTCATTTTTTTTTTGAAGGTGGTCACAGTTCAAGGTCAAGGTCAAAGGTCAAGATTTTTTGATTGAGTGGGAAGCCCTTGACACAAGGAACTTACATGCCAAATATGAAGGCTCTATCTTAAACGGTTCAAAAGTTATGAACAATAAACAAAAAAATCTTTTAAGTAGGTCATAGGTCAAGTTCACAGGTCAAAAAAGTTTGCATGAAAGTAAAGCTCTTGTCACAAGGAACCTACATGCCAAAATGAAGGCTCTATCTTAAATGGTTAAAAAGTTATGGGCAATTTTATTTTTTCTTTTAAGTAGGTCAACGGTCAAGGTCATGGTCAAATTGTTTTACATGAATGTAAAGTTCTTATCACAGGGAACATACTTGCCATTTATGAAGGCTCTATCCGAAACGTTTTGAAAGTTATGACCAAAATGTTAATTTTTTCTTTTAAGTAGGTCAAAGGTCAAGGTCACAGGTCAAAATTTTTTGTATGAATGTAAAGCTCTTGTCACACGGAACCTACATGCCAAATATGAAGGATGTATCTCAGACAGTTCAAAAGTTATGACTCATGTTAACTTTTTCTTTTATGTAGGTCAAATTTCAAGGTCACAGGTAAAAATTTTTTGTGTGAATGTAAAGCTCTTGTCACAAGGGTCCTACATGTAGAATATGAAGGCTCTATCTAAAACAGTTCAGAAGTTATGACCAAAATGTTTTTTTTTATTTTAAGTAGGTCAAGGTCACAGGTCAAAACTTTTTGCATGAATGTAACGCTTTTGTCACAAGGAACATACATGCCAAATATGAAGGCTGTATCTCAAGCGGTTCAAAAGTAATGACCAATGTTATTTTTTTCTTTCAAGTAGGTCAAAGGTCAAGGTCACAGGTCACTTTTTTACATGAATGTGAAGCTCTTGTCACAAAGAACCTTCATGCCAAATATGAATGCTCTATCTCAAACGGTTCAAAAGTTATGACCAACGTTAAAGTTGTCCACCTACAAACAAACAAACCAACAAACAAACAAACAGACAGGACAAAAACAATATTTCTTGCACGCCAGACAAGGAAATCCCTGATTTTACCCTGGGATAGAAATTTATGTTCTGACCCTGGTGTTCCGACCCAAAATCGAAAATTATCGCGTGCTTGATAAATGCACTGGTTGATTACGACATCGTATGCGCCGTTGTTAAGGTTGACGTCACAGCACGTAACGTGACGTCACTAAACATTCCTGCAGTGTCAACACAATATGGTGGACATTGGTAACCGAAGTGACTGCAGCATTAAAAACAAGAGGGCCCAGAGGGCCCTGGTTCGCTCACCTGTGTGTCACTGTCTTGAGTACATTCTATTTTTAGCTCTTGTGGCCATCTTGTTCATCAGCAGAGTGATTCTAGCTTATTTGGTAGGGAGTAACCTAGGCAACATTCCTGGGAACTTTGAATCAAATTGGCCTTAGGGTTTAAGGGGAGTTCTGTTTGAATCAAATTTACAATATTTTTCTATTTTTACCTCCGGTGGCCATTTTGTTTATCCGAGTGGGATTGTTTTAGCCTTTTTGGTAGAGGATAATCTAAGCAACATTGTCGCAAGGAACCTACGTGCTAAATATGAAGGCTGTATCTCCAATGCTTTAAAAATTATGACAAAGCAGGTCAAGGTCATAGGTCAAAAGTTTTGAATGGCTGAGAAAACCTTGTCACAAGGAACATGCATGCCAAATATGAAGGCTCTATCTCATATGGTTCAAAAGGTATGAAAAAGTAGATCACAGGTCAATGTCACAGGTCAAATCTTTATGAGTGGGAAGCCCTTGTCAGAAGGAACCTACATGCCAAATATGAAGGCTCTATCTCAAACGGTTCAAAAGTTATGACAAAATAACCTACTGATCTACTTTTGGATTTGACATGACCCATATTCAAACTTAACTGAGATATTGTCCAGATGATCATTCTGAGCAAGTTTTATGATGATTTGACTGAAACTGTGGCCTCTTAGAGTGTTCAAAACGTTTTTCTATGATTTGACCTGCTGACCTACTTTTTGACCCTACATGTCCCATATTCAAACTTGACACAGATATTGTCAAGATGATCATTCTGAGCAAGTTTGATGATGATCAGACCAAAACTTGGGCCTCTAGTGTTTCACAATGTTTTTCAACAATCTGACCTACTGACCTACATATTGACCAGACATGACCCATATTCGAAATTAACCGAGATATTGTCAAATGATCATTTTGAGCAAGTTTGATGATGATCGGACCAAAATTGTAGCCGCCAGTGTGTACAGAGGGTTTTTCAATGATTTGACCTACTGACCTACTTTTTGACCCAACCTGACCCATATTTGAACTTGACTGAGATATTGTCAAGATGATCATTCTGGGCAAGTTTGATGATGATCGGTCCAAAACTGTGGCCTCTAGTGTGTTCACAAGCTTTTTCTATGATTTGACCTACTGACCTACTTTTTGACCTGACATGACCCGTATTCAAACTTGACCCGGATATTGTTAAGACTATCATTCTGAGCAAGTTTGATGATGATCAGACCAAAACTGTGGCCTCTAGTGTGTTCACAAGGTTTTTCTCTGATTTGACCTACTGACCTACTTTTTGACCCTATAAGACCCATATTCGAATTTGCTCGAGAAATTGTCAAGATAATCATTTTGAGCAAGTTTCATGATGATCAGACAAAAACTGTGGCCTCTAGTGTATTCACAAGGTTTTTGTATGATTTGACCTACTGACCTACTTTGTTACCCGACATAACCCATATTCGAACTTGACCGAGATATTGTCAAAATGATCATTCTGGGCAAGTCTGATGATAATCGGACCAAAACTGAGGCCTCTAGTATGTTCACAAGGTTTTTCTATGATTTGACCTACTGGCCTACTTTTTGACCCGACATTACCCGTATTCAAACGTGACCGAGATATTGTCAAGATGATCATTCTAGGCAGGTTTGATAATGATTGGACCAAAACTGCGGCCTCTAGTGTATTCACAAGGTTTTTCTATGATTTGACCTACTGACCTACTTTTTGACCCTAAAAGACCCATATTCGAACTTGCTCGAGAAATTGTCAAGATAATCATTTTGAGCAAGTTTCATGATGATCAGACAAAAACTGTGGCCTCTAGTGTGTTCAGAAGGTTTTTCTATGATTTGACCTACTGACCTACTTTTTGACCCGACAACACTCATATTCGAACTTGACCGAGATATTGTCAAAATGATCATTCTGGGCAAGTTTGATGATGATTGGACATAAATTGTGGCCTCTAGTGTGTTCAGAAGGTTTTTCTATGATTTGACCTACTGACCTACTTTTTGACCCGACAACACCCATATTCGAACTTGACTGAGATATTGTCAAGATGATCATTCTGGGCAAGTTTGATGATGATCGGACCAAAACTGTGGCCTCTCGTGTTTTCACAAGGTTTTTCTATGATTTGACCTACTGACCTACTTTTTGACCCGGCATGACTCATATTCGAATGTGACCAAGATATTATTAAGATGATCATTCTGAGCAAGTTTGATGATGATTGGACATAAATTGTGGCCTCTAGTGTGTTCAGAAGGTTTTTCTATGATTTGACCTTCTGACCTACTTTTTGACCCGACAACACCCATATTCGAACTTGACTGAGATATTGTCAAGATGATCATTCTGGGCAAGTTTGATGATGATCGGACCAAAACTGTGGCCTCTCGTGTTTTCACAAGGTTTTTTTTCTGATTTGACCTACTAACCTACTTTTTGACCCGGCATGACCCATATTCGAACTTGACCGAGATTTTGTGGTGGTACAAATTGTGTGCAAGTTTAGTTAAAATCAAATCATAAATGAAACATCTATCATGCAGACAAGACCAAAATAGGCAATTTTTGCCCTTTCAGGGGCCGTAACTCCGTAACACATGATGGGATATGGCTGGTTCAAGAAAGGAACCCAGATCTCATGGTGGTACAAGTTGTGTGCAAGTCTGGTTAAAATCAAATCAGAAATGAAGATGCTATCATGCGGACAAGACCAAAAAAGACAATTTTTGCCCTTTCAGGGGCCGTAACTCCGTAACACATGATGGGATATGGCTGGTTCAAGAAAGGAACCCAGATCTCATGGTGGTACAAGTTGTGTGCAAGTCTGGTTAAAATCAAATCAAAAATGAAGATGCTATCATGCGGACAAGACCAAAAAAGGGAATTTTTGCCCTTTCAGGGGCCGTAACTCCGTAACACATGATGGGATATGGCTGGTTCAAGAAAGGAACCTAGATCTCATGGTGGTACAAGTTGTGTGCAAGTCTGGTTAAAATCAAATCATAAATGAAGATGCTATCGTGCGGACAAGAAATTGTTTACGCACGCACGCACGCACGCACGGACGCACGGACGCACTGACGACGGACGACGGACAAAATGTGATCACAAAAGCTCACCTTGTCACTACGTGACAGGTGAGCTAACAAGAGGGCCCAATGGCCCTATATCGCTCACCTGTGTAGCAGAAAATCATTAGTGTAGGAGACCACTTGACATTGCTACATACTAAATATCTAAGCTCAGGCAAAGTGGTGTCCATGCTTATAAACCCTACGGGTTTCATTCGGCGACAGGGCTTGAGATGTAATTTCATCTCAGATGTCTGGTAAAAGTCCCACAAAATTGGAAGAGACATCTCCAAAATGACATATACAGTGTTGTATAGAACCTCAAATCAAACAAAATCTGTGCTTTATGGTTTTGGAGAAAAAGATTTTTTTAAGTTTTTTCCAGTATAAGTCTATAGAAGCTAATGAGCCCTGGGGCTTGGCCAATTTTGACCCAAAGGGCAAGGTTGGCAGGATTTATGTAGGCGACCATTTAGTGTTGCTATATACTAAATATCTAAGGTCTGTACTTCATGGTTTCAAAGAAGATGTTTGAAGCTTTTTTCCATTATAAGTTTGTTGGAGTTAAGGGGCCACAGGATTTGGACCCCAGGGGCATGATTGGCAGGATTCATGTAGGCGACCACTCGACATTGCTACATGCTAAATACCTAAGCTCTGGGACTTATGGTTTCAGAGAAGAAGATTTTTGAAGTTTTTTTCCCCATTTTAAGTTGGTTTTTTTCTTTTTTTTTTTTTTTTTTTATTATAAGGGCCCTGTGGTTTCAGAGAAGATGATTTTTGAAGTTTCTCCAATTGTAAGTCTATGGAAGCTAAAGAACCCTGGGGTGGGGCCAATTTGGATCCCAGGGGCATAACTGGCAGGATTTATGTAGGTGACCACTTGACGTTGCTACAAACTAAAAATCTAAGCTCTGGGCCTTATGGTTTCATAGAAGATTTTTTAAGTTTTTTTTCCATTAGAAGTCTATTGGAGGTGATGTGCTCGGGCGTGGCCAATTTTGACCAGGGGCAGGGTTAGCAGGATTTATGTAGCTGGCTATTTTATGTTGCTAGATACTAAATATCTAAGTTCTGTGCTTCACAAGCAGCCTCCGTGGTGCAGTGGTTACGCTACTCGCCTTGTAAACCAGGGATCGCAGGATCGATCCCGGGCTTCTCCAGACTTTCGGATGAGTCTTTAAACCGAGGTCCCGTCTCTGTATGACCTTAGCTGTTGGTGGGACGTAAAACTAAAACTCACTCACTCTGTGTTTCACAGTTTCTGAGAAGATTTTTGAAGCTTTTTTCCATTCTGAGTCTATGGGAGCTAAGGGGCCTGGGGCGTGGCCCATTTGGACCCAATGGGGCATGATTAGCAGGAAATATGTAGGTGACCACTTGCCGTTGCTACATGCTAAACATCTAAGCTCTGGGCCCTGTGGTTTCAGAGAAGAAGATTTTTGAATTTTTTTTTTCCATTATGAGTCTATGGGAGCTAAGGGGATCCCAGGGTGTGGCCCATTTGGACCCTAGGGGCATGATTGGCAGGATTTATGTAGGTGACCACTTGTCATTGCTACATGGTAAATATCTAAGCTTTGGGCCCTGTGGTTTCAAAGAAGAAGAATTTTGAAGCTTTTTTTTTTCCATTATGAGTCTATGGGAGCTAAGGGGCCCCAGGGCATGGCCCATTTGGACCCCACGGGCATGATTGGCAGGATTTATGTAGGTGACCACTTGCAATTGCTACATGCTAAATATCTAAGCTCTGGGCACTGTGGTTTCAGAGAAGAAGATTTTTGAAGTTTTTTTTTCCATTATGAGTCTATAGGAGCTATGGGGCCCCGGGCGTGGCCCTTTTGGACCCAAGGGGCATGATTGGCAGGAATTATGTAGGTGACCACCTGTCATTGCTACCTGCTAAATATCTAAGCTCTGGGTGCTGTGGTTTCAGAGAGGAAGTTTTTGAGTCTTTTTTCGATTATGAGTCTATGGGAGCAAATGGGCCTGGTGCATGGCCCATTTGGAACCCAGGGGCATGATTAGCAGGAAATATGTAGGTTACCACTTGCCGTTGCTACATGCTAAATATCTAAGCTCTGGGCCCTGTGGTTTCAGAGATGAAGATTTTTGAAGTTTTTTTTTTTCCATTATGAGTCTATGGGAGCTAAGGGGGTCCCAGGGTGTGGCCCATTTGGACCCAAGGGGCATGATTGGCAGGATTTATGAAGGTGACCACTTGTCATTGCTACATGGTAAATATCTAAGCTCTGGGCCCTGTGGTTTCAGAGAAGATTTTTGAAGCTTTTTTACCATTATGAGTCTATGGGAGCTAAGGGGCCCCGGGGCGTGGCCCATTTGGACCCCATGGGCATGATTTGCAGGATTTATGTAGGTGACCACTTGCAATTGCTACATGCTAAATATCTAAGCTCTGTGTCCTGTGGTTTCAGAGAAGAAGATTTTTGAAGTCTTTTTTTTCCATTATGAGTCTATAGGAGGTAAGGGGCCCCAGGGCGTGGCCTTTTTGGACCCCAGGGGCATGATTGGTAGGAATTATGTAGGTGACCACTTGCCGTTGCTACCTGCTAAATATCTAAGCTCTGGGCGCTGTGGTTTCAGAGAAGAAGATTTTTAAAGCTTTTTTTCCATTATGAGTCTATGGGAGCAAATGGGCCCCGGCGTGTGGCCCATTTGGAAACCAGGGGCATAATTTGCAGGAATTATGTAGGTGACCAATTGCCCTAGCTACATGCTACATATCTAAACTCTGGGCCCTTTGGTTTCAGAGAAGAAGATTTTTGAAGCTTTTTTTTCCATTATGAACTAAGGGGCCCTGGGGCGTGGCCCATTTGGACCTTAAGGGCATAATTGGCAGGATTTATGTAGGTGACCACTTGCCATTGCTACATGCCAAATACCTCAGCTCTGGGCCCTGTGGTTTCAGAGCAGAAGATTATTGAAGCTTTTTTCCATTATGAGTCTATAGGAGCTAAAGGGCCCCGGGGCGTGGCCGTTTAGACCCCAGGGGCATGATTGGCAGGAATTATGTAGGTGACCACTTGCCGTTGCTACATGCTAAATATCTAAGCTCTGGGCCCTTTGGTTTCAGAGAAGAAGATTTTTGAATCTTTTTTCCATTATGAGTCTATGGGAGCTAAGGGGCCCCGGGGGGTGGCCCATTTGGAGGCCACAGGCATGATTGGCAGGATTTATGTAGGTGACCAATTGCCATTGCTACATGCTAAATATCTAAGCTCTGGGCACTGTGGTTTCAGAGAAGAAGATTTTTGAAGCTTTTTTTCCATTATGAGTCTATAGGAGCTAAGGGGCCCCGGGGCGTGGCCCTTTTGGACCCCAGGGGTATAATTGGCAGGAATTATGTAGGTGACCACTTGCCGTTGCTACGTGCTAAATATCTAAGCTCTGGGCGCTTTGGTTTCAGAGTAGAAGATTTTTTAAGATTTTTTCCATTATGAGTCTATGGGAGCGAAGGGGCCCCGGCGCGTGGCCCATTTGGAACCCAGGGGCATGATTGGCAGGAATTATGTAGGTGACCAATTGCCGTTGCTACATGCTAAATACGTCAGCACTGGGCCCTGTGGTTTCAGAAAAGAAGATTTTTGAAGCTTTTTTCCATTATGAGTCTATAGGAGCTAAAGGGCCCTGGGGCGTGGCCCGTTTGGACCCCAGGGGCATGATTGGCAGGGTTTATGTAGGTGACCACTTGCCGATGCTACATGCTAAATATCTAAGCTCTGGGCCCTATGGTTTTCGAGAAGAAGATTTTTAAGCTTTTTGTTCCATTATGAGTCTATTGGAGTGAAGGGGCCCCGGGACGTCGCCAATTTGGAACCCAGGGGCATGATTGGCAGGAATTATGTAGGTGACAACTGGTCGTTGCTACATGCTAAATATCTAAGCTCTGGGCCCTTTGGTTTCAGAGGAAAAGATTTTTGAAGCTTTTTTCCATTATCAGTCTATGGGAGCTAAGGGGCCCCAGGGTGTGGCCAATTTGGACCCCAGGGGCATGATTGGCAGGAATTATATAGGTGACCACTTGCCGTTGCTACATGCCAAATATCTCAGCTCTTGGCCCTTTGGTTTCAGAGAAGAAGATTTTTGAAGCTTTTTTCCATTATGAGTCTATAGGAGCTTAAGGGCCCCAGGGCGTGGTCGTTTGGACCCCAGAGGCATGATTGGCAGGAATTATGTAGGTGACCACTTGCAATTGCTACATGCTAAATATCTAAGCTCTGGGCTCTGTGGTTTCTGAGAAGAAGATTTTTGAAGCTTTTTGTTCCATTATGAGTCTATCGGAGCTAAGGGGCCCCCGGGCGTGGCCAATTTGGACCCCAGGGGCATGATTGGCAGGAATTATGTAGGTGACCACTGGCCGTTAATACATGCTAAATATCTAAGCTCTGGGCCCTGTTGTTTCAGAGAAGATATTTTAATTTTTTTCCCATTGTAAGTCTATGGGAGCTATATGTTGCCATGGCAACCAGAATTCCAATCTGACCAGCCCAAAAACCTTATGCAGCCTTTCCCCCTACCTGATGATGCTTCTCATGAAATTTGATTAAGATTGACCATGAGGTATTAGAGATATACTTATTTGAAATTGTTTACCGACGCACACACGCACGGACGGACGCACGACGGACGACGGACAAAAAGTGATCACAAAAGCTCACCTTGTCACTATGTGACAGGTGAGCTAAAAACGCTATAAAATGGAAGGTGTGCAAGAAAAAGAATCCAGTATGGGTGTGAGGGGTGGATAGAAAAATCCGTCCCTCGGTATGACTGTCCGGCATCACTCGGCAAGCCTCGTGATGCCGGACAGTGTCCCTTGGAAAGGATTTTTCCATCCACCCCTCACACACATATAAGATTCTTATAGTCCCTGCTATCCCTACCGGGGACATACAAAACATGGCTTGCTTGACATTAAGACAACACATCTGTGTGGCACAGTGCATTTTTTCATATCTCCAAAACAGTAATTTTTTCTGATGAAATTTTGTGATATTTTTCTTATTATACTTATTTTTTCTGATGAAATTTTGTGATATTTTTCTTATTATACTCCAAACATAGGTAGTGGGTGCACGTTCGAACCACCTCAATTGGGTGCACGTTCGAACCACCTCATTGAGGCGGTTCTAACGAGTACCCACAATCCATGTCTTGGAGCAAAAATACCAAAAGTAATATATATCCCTGTAAACTCCAGTTTTCTCTATATAAAGTGGGGTTTAAAGGGGTGTTCATTTCACAGACTTGTTAACATGATGACATTACATAATCAAAGTTTTAACAATATGATTCATTACGATAACATATCCATGTAACACAGTACATGTACATTAGTTCATATCTCCATTCTGATGACATTTTGTCACGTTTTTTTATATTTATACTCCCCAACATGAGGTATTTCAAATGAGTACTCACAACCTAGGTCTTGGAGCAGATAATAATAACACACATTTATCATATGACGTCGCATCTGAGAGTGTAATAACGCCATGTAATATTTTCGATAATCCATTAGTGGATTAAATATACAAATTAGCTAGACACGTTCCGTAACGTGACATGTACGACGTCCTTAACGACATTGCGTTTACTAATGGCGGAATATTGATATTTTTGTAAACAATCGTGCATAAAATGCATTTTAAATGTCCTATGATAAATAGAACCTTGCATTCGTGCTCATGTATTATTGAATTTATTGAACTCGTTGAGGAAAAGGGATAAAATGCTCGGCAAAGCCTCGCATTTTATCCCTTTTCCTCAACTCTTTTAATAAATTCAATAATACATGAACACTCATGTAAGATCCTCTATATGTGTCATAGTGCATTCTTTCATATCTCCAAAATGGTTATTTTGCTCATGAAAGTTTGATTTATTTTTCTTATTAATGCTCGAAGTGTAGGTTGTTGGAGTTTGTTAGAACAGCCTCATAGAGTCAGTTTTAATGAGTACCGAGAATCTATGTCTTGCAGGAGAAATGAGAAAAAAATAATCATCACGATAACAAGTCCATGAAACAAAGACCCCTCTAAATTCCACTTTATATAGAGAAAAGTGGGGTTTATGGGGATATACATTATCTGCCTTACTTTGCTCAAAAACATAGATTGTGGGTACTTGTTAGAATCGCCTCATTGAGGTGGATCTAACAAGCACCCACAATCTAAGTTGAAAGCAGAAAAAAAGAAAGATGTTTATATCTTTTTTACATAAAATTTGTCCCTTTTGACGTATTTCGCACTGACATGTTTTCTTGAATTCCTCTGAAAACCCCAGTTTTCTCTATACAAAGTGGGGTTCACAGTGTTAATATTACATGGACTTGCTGACATGATGCCATCACTAGAAAATCTGTTTATGATGCCTAAGACATGGTCCTGAGGTTATTAAAGATTTTTCATGCTCAACTCAGCTCAACATAAAATATGTCCTGCTCATATAAGCAGGACAAACAACATTCTTTGCTGATCCGAGTAGACAAATTGCCTCATTTGTTTGTATTTTTATACTTTTGAGCATTTCAAATGTCATGCTCAAGTGAGCTGAGCATGAAAAAAGTTTTATAACCTCGGGTCAGGTAAGGCCCAAACAAGCCTGCCCAACAATAAAGACTAGCCAGGGTCTTAAAATTTTACAGTTACAAACTGGAGGTATTGTATAGTAGTCGCAGATAAGATTGACTAGGCGGAGCTATCGTTTGTACCTGCCTTACGAATATTCCATAAACAAAAAGGTAAACCAAGTCACCCGATTGTGTGAATTCAACTGTAACACAAGTATAAATATGGCGTATATGACCATTTCGGCCGCTTGTAGAAAGCGTGCGAAAGGCACTCTACCGAATCTTCTGGTGGACTCAGCGAATTTGACATATATTGACCACACCTATATAGCTCCGCCTAGTCAATGCCCCGCCTAGTCAATGCTCCGCCTAGTCAATCTTATCTGGGACTTCTATACCAGCCAAGCAGTAAACACAAAGGTGGAAGATCAAGGGCCATTGTTCAAAACTAACGATGTAGTTAGTTAACATATTGTTAAAACTTTGATCATATTTTGCAAATATGCTAATATTTTTGCTTAAAAAATGAGAGCAGCTTTCGCAGCAAAATAACACTATATTAGATATTGTACTTGCTTGAACAGCTAACAATTTGACCACTAAAGAACTCGTTAAGCCAACAACGCTTTGAACAACTGGACCAAGATTGCAATCGGATGCGCAGTCTGATCTTCTTTTGTCGTTCACAAATGGAAAAAAAAGGTTTTTCTCACAATGAGGCTTGTTTATCCCTTAAGACTCAGAGAAAAACTACATCTAAAAATGTCATCTGCTTATGTCGTTTGCTTAATTTTTTTTGCAAACTTTTTAAATATATTTTTACATACAGGCAAACAGTGTGGACCCAAATCAGACTGCTCCTACAGGAGCAGTCTGATCTCGGTCCATACTGTTTGCAAAAAATGACTTTTAAAGTAACCAGCAGACAACAATTGTCATGATTGGCATTTTATCATATGATGTCGTTGATAAGCAGTGGATAACGTCGTGTAATAAAAATCGTATGACCATGTGTAATAACACATTGGCGGGATTAAATAACGTCATAACAACATCCATGTCAACCAAGCATATTTTGTGGAATAAATAGTAAAGTTTAAAGGCGATAAATCCAATTTAAAGTGGTCATTTGATAAACAGAATCTTACACTCATGGTCATTTCATATGAAATTTATGAAACTCGCCGGACGCTTGTTTCATAAATTTCATATGAAATGACCACAATGTAAGATCCTATATTTATGGATGAATTTTATCATAAGCAACTACCTCAATGACTTTGTCAACCTGTTCCTGCCCGAAATATGTCATAAAGAACATCGGTATTTCCGAGAACTGGTCGGCAATCTCATCATAATTCTTGAGATTCTTAGTCATACTCTTCCTGAAAATAAATGAAGACATTTTCTTTTTTACTCCTTCATAATATGCTTTTCCTAATACACCACAAACTCATTATTACACGGTTTTGGATAGAATATGGTTTCAAGATGGATCCCAAAAATGTAAAGGTTATATAGAAAAATGACCATAAATTGGTCATTTTTCTATATCCCAAAAATGTATAGGTTGTATAGGAAAATGACCATAAATGGTCATTTTTCTATATAACCTATACATTTTTGTTTGGATATAACATGGTTGTTTAGCTAACACGGTTCCTGCCTTGGACCCATTAACAGTGTTATAAAGAGGTTGTTTTTGTTTGTTTGATTTGAGGTTTAACATCCCCGTCAACACAGTATAGGTCATTGTGGAGATGTTGCTTCCAATTTTGTGGGACTTTTACCCGACATTTAGATGAAATGACATCTCAAGACCTGCCGCCCAATGAAACCAATAGGGTTTATAAGGATGGATGGACCGACTCGCACCGCTTTGACTGGGCAGGCTTAGATCCTCTAAGCGGTTTACCAGTACTCGTGTGCTGGTAGGTTTCAGCTCTGCGTGGAAGCATCATGCAGCCCATCTATTTCTTCAAGCCCTATGGGCGGGGGGCTGCTATAAAGAGGTTGTGGTGTACTGGCAAATCAAAGCACTGATACAGCTGCTTGACTGATCACTTCTCAGAGCAGGCTAGAAAAGAAATCTGCTGAAGGTTATGTGGTGCCTATGGTGGGGTGCAAAGTCACCAAACAATAAAATGTAGGTCAAGGTCAAGCATGGGTGCTTGAATAAAGGCTGCCATCCCTTGATACAAGGTTGTACCCAGTATCATTAATGAAGCTCTTACGGTTCTTGAAAAATGGACTTTATGACGACCCAAACTTAAAACTAAAATTTATTTTTTATTAGTGGTTGGTGCCCGATGATCCGTCTATAGTTTGACTCTTTGTGGTCTACTTGCTGGTTTTCTTTAGCTCCAGCTTACAGAGTGTGGAACAAGCTACAAGCCCTCATCTGTGGTTCATCACAGTTATTCGATTTGTTTTTTCTAATTTGATTTTAAGGTACAATGTCCACATCAACATTATTTATGTCATTTTGGAGATGTTGCTTCCAATTTTAGGGGGCTTTTACCCGTCATTAAGATGAAATGACATCTCAAGCCCTGTCGCCCAGTGAAACCAAAAAATTTATATTGTTCTAATTTGTATGTTATTCTGTGATGGTCTATTGATTGAGGTGGTAACCCTCAGGTGGACCAACTACTTTGTGTGTTGAAAATGAGCCCGGCCAAGCAAATTTGTGTCTTCGAGCATTCCGTCATGACAAATTTTAACTGCGCATGCCCAGCCATTCAGACGGGCCAGGGATATGGCTTTCTGTCTGAAGGTTCCTCTTGATCCACTGCTTGTATGAGCGAGCAGCGAAGGTTCTGGCGAGACTGCACGGATGCCCAGGCTCGCCTGAACCTTCGCTGCTTGCATAGGTGATAAGTACCAAAATCGCTTGACGGGGCCCAAATAATATTGGAACCAAAAGTGAAGGTTGGGCCAATAAAATCGATTTAAAATTCTAATGTTTTAATAATATTTTAACCCTTCTCTTGCTGAATATTCAGTTTAGCCACACCCATTTATATCTTTGAACCAATTAGATTACTTGATGTAACTTATTCCTACAAATTCATAAATTGAATGTCAAACAGTGTAGATCCTGATCAGATGGCTTCTTCATCTGGATCTACACTGTTTGCAAAGATACGGGTTGTCCTGAACTGCATGATAAGGATTAAATGTAGCTTTGTCTAACGTTCCGACGGGGCTTTTCTTGTTGCATGTGCTTATGGTTGTGTATTATTGTTATTTATTTAATTTTCATTAATGGTGCCTATGGCAATTTGAACACCTCTTGTGTCGGTTGCTGTGCTGTTTGTGATTTGCTTTTATTCTTTGCTTTTTTTTTGTTTTATTCATTGTTAAATACTCTTCCTCTTGGTGCCATTGGTAGGCTGTAATTTTTCCTTGGCATCTATTTCAATATTTTTTTAAGAGTAGTTTGAAAGCTCCGGCTGGCACAAGAATTCACAATGTCAGTGAACTATGAAATGAAAGTCAAGGTCAAGTATGGATGCTTGCATTAAATTTTCCATCTACAGATACAAATTGCACCAAGTATCATTAATGAAGCTCTTATAGTAATCGAGAAATGAACTTGAAAATCAGGATGAACTCTAGGGTTGACACAATTATTCACAAAGTTAGTGAACCATGAAATGTAGGTCAAAGACAAATATGGATGGTGGAAAAAAGTCGTCATCCTAAGATGTTTGCAAAGAGTATCTTAATGAAGCTATTTTATGGTAAATGCTAGTTCTCAAAGTCAGTGAACCATGAAATGTAGATCAAGGTCAAATATGGATGCTTGATTTAAAGTTGCCATCCCCAGATGCAAGTTTGTTCCAAGTATCATCAATGAAGCTCATATAGTTCTTGAGGAACAGACTTGAACATGGGTGGATGCAAATGTTGACGGCTTCATGAACAAACGGAAAAACAAACTGGCTAACAAACAGACGGAAAACCAGATACCTATAATATAAGAATCTTGTATGGGTGTGAGGGGTGGATGGAAAAATCTGTCCCAAGGGTCACTGTCCGGCATCACGAGACCTGACGAGTGATGCCAGACAGTGATCTGAGGGACGCAATTTTCTATCCACCCCTCAAGGATTCTTTTTCTTGCATACCTTACATTTCTTAGCGCTGATTTTTAATGCTGCACCCACTTTGGTTATCAACATCCGCGATATTGTGATGACACTACAGAGTGATTAGTGACATCAATAACGTGTTATAACGTCAACCTTAAGGATGGCGCATATGATTTCGTATTCAACCAGTGCATTTATCAAACACGCCAGACTATTTGATTTTGAGTAAGAACGTCAGGGTTAGAACAGAATTTCTATCCCAAGCTAAACTATGGATTTCCTTGTCTGGTGTGCAAGAAGGTACCTTTCTCAGAGTAGCCACAACAAAACTGGTCCTGAACTTTGACTAAGAATGTTTCATTTATCCCATTGTATTCCTTGTTTGCAATAGCAACTTTAACCCATTGTGCGGCATCTGATCTGGGCCTGCACTGTTTGCTAAGGTACAGCTTTTGGGGTTTCCCACCTACAATGGGTTAACCAACACAAAAACATATTTCTCGTCAGTTTAGCTTTCTACTCATATAAAAATCATCCATATATGTATGAGCAGCTCAGCTCTTAAAATCTGTTGTCAAAACGTTTTTGAAAATGCATTTAATTCAGTGGGGGTGGGGGGGGTATTCCATTGAATCTCCTGCAGTCTCTGTATTGTTTCGAATACTGCCATTCTTCTATGAAATTATAAGGCTTGACTTTACATATTTACATGTGAAGCATTCACATGAAATGTCATGCTTCCTATGATTCACATGAAATGTTAAGCCTCCTTTTTTCTGCTTGTAATATATTCTTTGTTTGCAAAAGCAACTTTAACCCATTGTATGCTAATGGACTCTTCCATTGCTATATGTTGGACAAGTCCATTTGTCATATAATAGGTGTCAGGCTATTTTTTTGTTTTTGTTCTATTTTTGAAGGAAATCCTGTTAGCAAACAGTGTAGGCCCTGATCAGACGCCGCTTTCTGCGGTGTCTGATCTGGGCCTGCACTTTTGCCAAGTGAGCGAGTGTTACGTCCCACCAACAGCTAAAGTCATACGGAGACGGGACCTCGGTTTAAAGACTCATCCAAAAGTCTGGAGAAGCCCGGGATCGATCCTGTGACCCCTGGTTTACAAGGCGAGTAGCGTAACCACTACACCACAGAGGCTTCTAAACTGTTTGCCAAGGTACCCCTTTAGGGTTTTCTCGCATACAATGGGTTAACAGCTGTCTACATAATCTAACAAGTAAATGAAACCAGTATGGCATTGTCACTGACATATCCAGCCAAACATTAATTGAGAATAAACTATAAACAGCATTTTTTTACCCAGCAAACTGTGTAAGCATCACTTTGGCAAGTCTCACGTTGCTGATCTCAAAACTTCCCCA
Organism: Lucinisca nassula; assembly: GCA_963580285.1. NCBI lineage: Eukaryota > Metazoa > Mollusca > Bivalvia > Lucinida > Lucinidae > Lucinisca > Lucinisca nassula. Next base: position 107,260,546 of record OY757022.1, read on the forward strand.
CAGGGTGTTTACCTGAAATAATGTACAAATACTTCAGTTTTACTAACAGTCCCGCCCCCGCCCATAGGGGCTTGTAGAAATATATGGGCTGCATAATGCTTCCACGCAGAGCTGAATCCGGCCCGCACACTAGTACTGGTAAACCGCTTAGAGGATCTAAGCCTGTCCAGGAACCGCGGTGAGAGGCGGACCGTCCATGCTAATAAACCCTATTGGTTTCATTGGGCGACAGGGCTTGAGATGTCATTTCATCTCAATGTCGGGTAAAAGTCCCACAAAATTGGAAGCAACGTCTCCAAAATGACCTTTACAGTGTTGACGGGGACGTTAAACCTCAAATCAAACAAAACAAATTTACTAACAGCATTTGATTAAGTGCATGACAAAACCTACAATTAGGTTCTAGCAGCCAGTTTGTGCATCATTCTGCACAATCAGATCAGATACAGTTCAACCTGTATTAAGCAAGCACCTAAGGGATATCCAAAATGTGCTTGTTTAAGACAGGTGCTTGTTTAATACAGTTGAAATTTAATGCATTTGCCTTTTTTGTACCTGTATTAAGCAAGCACCTAAGGGATATCCAAAATGTGCTTGCTATACACAGGGTGCTTGCTTGATAGAGGTGGCCACTAAGACAGGTTTTACTGTACTCTGCTGCGTTAGAAGCCTCCATGGTGTAGTGGTGAGGCTACAGGGGTCGCAGGATCGATCCCGGGCTTCACCAGACTTTCGGATGAGTCTTTAAACCGAGATCCTGTCTCAGTATGATCTTGGCTGTCAGTGGGATCTAAAACTCACTCACTCTGCTGCATCACAAAAACAGGCCTATATAATTTTGACCCCATTAAACCCCACTTTTATATAGTAAATCTGGGGTTTAAAGAAGTGTACATTATTACTTCATTTCTGCTTTCCCTTTCAGACTAGACTGAGCTGCTTTTGTTTTCCATATGCATGCATAATCAGAGAAATTTTCGACTGGCATGACTTATATTATTTCAAAAATATATTTGACATAATTATCATTATGGCAGGTTTTGCTTTGGTTTGGAGTATAACTGCACACAAAATTATTGAATACACCTTCAGGGGAGGCAACTCCTGCAAAAGTATTTTTGTCTCCCATGTCAAAAGGGGTCAACTCTTAAAGGAAAGAATTTGCTCCTGAGGAGCAAATTCTTTCCTTTAAGAGTGGACCCCTTTTTCCATGGAACAGGGCTTATAGATAAGGCAATTAAGAAGGCCCGAAAGTTGTCTCCCTTTGAAAATGGCGGCAAAATCTGCCAGGTGTTCTCATTCCACTTAAGTTATGACCAGCAGATTTGTTTATCTGACCACCCTGTTCCTGGTCAGGATCATACATGGGTAGGTGGTTAAGTACAGTACAGTGCACGTTCTTTAGCCAGAAACTTGAAATAAGTAGTGTTCTTATCACCGGCGGTGCTCTCTACCAGAGATGTACATACCCCCTGTGTGCACAGGTCAAGAGAGTAATCTGAGACAAAGGTTGTCTTCCCCGACCCTGTAGGCCCTGTCAACACAGTCAGCTCCCCAGGACGATGACCCTTCAGTATCTTGTTTAGAGGAGTATATCTCTTCCACTGAAATGATAACAATACACAACAACCTCATTATAACACTATTTCTGGAATGCACAGAAAAGTCTGTTAGTTTCAAAAACATGTACCGTGTTTACCGTAAGTATTCAGACACCTTAACTCCTTTCCATATTTGCTCTAAAATTTGAACAAGTTCTATTTACTACCAAATGTTGAGCTTAAAAACATCATTCTGTGGCAACCTATCCCAGTCTATACTGTTTGTTCAGCCCTGCCCTGAATACATAAGGTAAATACAGTAATATCAAGAATGTATAGCTTATAAAAGAAATGACCATTTATGGGATCCATCTTTCAAAAGTTTTATCAAAAATCATACAAGAATTCCGCAGAAGGCGGTGTCGCACCTGCAAAAGTCATAGGAGCCACAATCAGAATATTGTTATTAATTAAGTAAATTTCATTTTAAGCAGTTGAGAGTTGATGTAAAATGTGTCAAAGGCACTGGACCAAAAATTATGGTCACCAGGTCAAGGTACGTGCCAAATCAGTACATTGAGGAGGAGCAGTATGCAAGGTTTGGTGGCTGTAGGCCATTTATTTTAGGACATATCGAACATTGACATAAAATTTGTTAAAGTCACTGGAGTGCATAATATAGGTCAAGGTCATCAGGTCAAGGTACCCGCAGAGTCAGTAAATGTAGGAGAAGCACTATGCAAGGTTTGGTGGTTGTAGGCCTTATAGTTAAGAAGATATGGAATGTCGACCTAAAATGTGTTAAAGTCAATGGCGTGCAAAAAATAGATCAAGGTCACCAAGTCAAGGTACCTGCATAGTCAGTACATCTAGGAGAACCACTATGCAAGATTTGGTGGGTGCAGGCCTTTTATTTGAGAAGATCTGAAACATTGACGCAAATTGTGTCAAAGTCACTGGAGCGTAAAATATAGGTCAAGGTCACCAGGGCAAGGTACCTGCAGAGTCAGTGCATCCAGGAGCAGCATTATGCAAGACTTGATGGTCGTAGGCCTTTTATTTCCAGAGATCTGGAACTTTGACGTAAAAATTTGTCGAAGTCGCTGGAGCATAAAATATAGGTCAAGGTCACTGGCTCAAGGTACCTGCAGAGTCAGTACATCTAGGAGAAGCATTATTCGAGATTTTATTGTTGTAGGCCTTTTATTTGAGAAGATCTGGAACATCGACGTAATTTGTGTCAAACTCACTGAAGTGTAAAATATAGGTCAAGGTTACCGGGTCAAGGTGCTTGCCTAGTCAGGAGCTCAGGGTGATGTTTCATGAAAGGTTTGATGGTTGTTTGGTCTTATAGTTGATTACAATACAAACTTCGACGTAATGTCAAAGTCATTGCAGCGCAAAATATAGGTCAAAGTCACCGGTCAAGGTGCTTGCCTAGTCAGGAGCTCAGGGTGGTGTTTCATGAAATGTTTGATGGTTGTGTAGTCTTATAGTTGATTACAATCCAAATGTTGACGTAATGTCGAACTTTGACGTAATAGTCAAAGTCACTGGAGCACAAAATATAGGTCAAAATCACCAGGTCAAGGTGCCTACATAGTCACAAGGTCATTGAGATGTTTCATGTAAGGTTTGATGGTTTCTGAGGTTTGTAGTTGACTTAATAAAAAACTTAAGACTTAATGTCGAACTTCGACGTAAATGTTAACAGACAGACGGAGGGACAAACGGATGGACGGATGCAAGTCCGTACGAATGCACGGACGAAAAAGTGGATGCCTATGTTGCACCCTGCTACAAGCAGGTGCAACAATAAAGGATCTTACACTCGTGGTCATTTCATGTGAAGTACGGATGCACGGACGGAAAAGCGGACGCCTATGTTGCACCCTGCTACAAGCAGGTGCGACAATAAAGGATCTTACACTCGTGGTCATTTCATGTGAAGTACGGATGCACGGACGGAAAAGCGGACGCCTATGTTGCACCCTGCTACAAGCAGGTGCGACAATAAAGGATCTTACACTCGTGGTCATTTCATATAAAATTTATGAAAAGAGCCTTTGGCGAGTTTCATAAATTTCATATGAAATGACCACAAGTGTAAGATTCTGTTTATCATATGACTACTTTAAATTGGATTTTTTCGCCTTTTAGATTTTTTTTCCCACAAACATCCATGGTTGACATGGACATCGTCATGACGTTACTTAATCCCGCCAAAGTAATATTACACATGTGATCATATGATTTTTATTACAGGAAGTTATCCACTGCTTATCAACAACGTAATATGATAAATTATAATATTTAACATTTAATTGCATTTATAGAAAACCCCTACAGCAACCTATTGGGAAGCAATGTTGTTCATACCTCAATGAATACATTGACTCATGTGATGTCACATGAACATTCAAAGACATCAGAAATAAACCATATGATTGGATGATGCTGACATTATGTCGTGAACTGCGTTCTTCCATTGTTAATAGGAAAACAGCTGTTTTTGTCTTAGTTTTAGCCCTAAAACCAGATTTTTTTTGTCATATTATGGATGGAAAAGTAATAAAGGTAATTTATCTAACATTCACTGAAGTATGAGTGTGTGTGAATTCGGATTTAATGTCGCTTTCAACAATTATTCAGTCATATCACGACGGTGTCTGGTTGCAACAGGGAGCTCAATGCTCACTTTTATAGTGCTGCCTCACTGAAGTATCATGTCCCAGACACATTACATGATACCACACCCAGTCACATTAGCCTGACACTGGGTCGACCAGTCCTAGCTCTACCCCGTAAATCTGAGTAGAAAGCGAGGAGCAGCTAGTACCATTCTTAACGACTTTGGTATGTCGCGGCCCGGGATCGAACCCGTGACCTCCCGTTCCCCAGAGCGGACGCTCTACCAACTGAGCTATCGGCGCTGGTCACTGAAGTATGAACATTGGGTCACAAGGAAGGTGTAAGTGTTGGCTTGTGACCTGATGTTGTTCATACTTCAAGGAATGTTAAATGTATTACATTCATTTCTTAAGGGGAATGGGAACACCTAGCACATTTTTCCACAATTGTTCAAAGGGGGACAACTTTCAGGACTGCCTGTTCACTTTTCTACAAGCCCTGTCCCACTTAAAAAGGGGTCTACTCTTAAAGGAAAGAATTTGCTCCTGAGGAGCAAATTCTTTCCTTTAAGAGTTGACCCCTATTGGCATGGGAGACAAAAATACTTTTGCAGAAGTTGCCTCCCATGAAGGTGCTCCCATTCCCCTTAAATGAACCATATTGTAATGAGGTTGCGGTGTATTAAGAAATAAGCCAACTCATCAGAAAACAAGAAAGATGTGTTTGTGAAAAACAAAACATGTCCCCGGGCAAAGGTCAGCTTTTCCTTTAAAGTAGGTCACAGGTCAAGGACAAGGCCACAGGTCAAAACTGTTTGTATGAGTGGGAAGCCCTAATCAGAAGGAACCTACATGCTACATATGAAGGCTCTATCTCAAATGGTTCTAAAGTTATGACCAATGTTAAACTGATTGTTTTGGGTTTAACGACACGCCAACCCTTATGGGTGAAAAGAGATAGAAGAGATAGTAGAGGAGGTGAAAGTGAGGGACAGAAGAGAAAGAGGAAAGTGAGTGGAAGTGTAAAAACAGAATAATAACACTCCCCCTCTACCCTTACCTGCTGCAAGGAAAACAGGCCTCGCCCAACTCAGTTGGACGCCCCAGTGATGCAAGATACACGCCACCTTTGCCTCACCTAACCACCCCTGACCAATGTTAATGTTGTCCAACCAACAAACAGACAGGGCAAAAAAAAACACAATATGACCTCGTTATCAATACCGGGAACATAAAAATTAGCCATGAGAAAATAAGCTTTATAACAGGAGCTACCAGCAATGGCCCAGATCAGACTGTTCGGATGTGAAGACTGATCAGTCTGTCCGAGTCATCTCTGTATCCAGACACATTCATAGTAAAGAGTGAATACCATAGCAACAGATAAGGTGCATATTTTGTGATAATTGAAGGACAGTTTTAACTATTTCTGCACATAATCATATGTTATGGGTATTCATTAGCACCGCCTAGTCGAGGCAGTTCTAATGAATACCCACAACATAGGTTTTTACACAGAATTGATAAAAACTATCCTATGCTCAAACGAGTTGAGCAATGAAAAAAAGTTTTATAACCTCGGTGCCAGACTGCCAATATCTGAATTTTTAGGATTTTTACTGTTATTAATATTGGTAGATGCACATGTCCAGTTTCAATTCATATGGCTCATATTTGGAAGATACTTTTTAGCTCCACCGGCCAAAGGCCAGTGGGGCTTATGTTGTGGCCCAGTGTCCATCGTGCATCCATCCGTCCATGCATCCGTGTGTCTGTGTGTAAACTTTTTTCTTCAAACATCTTTTTCTCCTAAACATTTGTTGTCATTTTAGAATTCATGAGCAGGATAAATTTCATGCTCAAGTGAGTTGAGCATGAAAAACATTTTATAACTGCAGGGCCTTCTTTGGAGTTTGTGACAAACCACAAACCAACCTGCTTACCTTCACAGACCAACAAGTCTTGTAATTTTACATCCACATCACAACAAGAGGGCCATGATGGCCCTGGATCGCTCACCTGATCCATAGAGTAACAAGTGGGACCCGGGAAGGGCCATTATTAACCCCAGGGCTATAATGTGCATAATGTTCAAAGACGTCTAAAAAGGTGAAGCTTCATACCAAATATCAACAAAGGCTATAATTTGAACAATCTTGGCAAAGGTCCACTAGATATGCTACATACCAAATATCAAAGGTCTGGGCCTTGCGGTTTCAGAGAAGAAGATTTTTATTAAAGATATTCCCTACATAAGCCTATATAAAACCAAATGGCTCCAGGGCGGGGGCATTTTTGGCCTCAGGGCTATAATTTAAACCATCTTGATAGAGGTCCACTAGAGGAAGCTTCACACCAAATATCAAAGACCATGGCCTTGCTGTTTCAGAAGAAGATTTTTAAGGAATATCTCTATATAAGTCTATGTAAAACCAAAGGGCCCCAGGTCAGGGGCAGTTTTGGCCCTAGCACTATAATTTGAACAATCTTGGTAGGGGTCCACTAGATGAAGCTTCATACCAAATAGCACTTGAGAAACACGAAATCAACTGTCAAGTATTTTGTGATATATCAAAAGCCTTCGACAGAGTATGGCATCGTGGTTTAATACTTAAATTAGAAAAATATGGAATTCGAGGAGATCTTCTGGAATGGCTTGAAAATTATCTTCATATGAGGCATCAAAAGGTATCTATAAATAATACTTGTTCATCATTCGAATATATAACAGCTGGTGTTCCCCAAGGATCAGTCCTTGGACCATTGTTGTTTCTTATATATATAAATGACATTGCAGATGAACTAACAGGACTAGCACGTCTTTTTGCGGACGACACTTCCCTTAGTTTTTCCTCCCCTGAGCCTGCTGTGATAGAAAGAACAATAAATGAAGATTTAAACAAACTTAGTAAATGGGCTAAAGTTTGGCTAGTTTTATTTAATGCATTAAAGACTGAAGTAATGATTACATCAAACATACATTACGACTATGCTATCCAACTTGTTATGGACGACACCATTTTGAAAATCGTTGAAACACACAAACACCTAGGAATAATCTTATCATCAAATAACAAATGGACAGCCCATGTAGACTCAATAATTCTATCAGCTGCAAAACAAGTATCATTTCTCAGAAAATTGAAATATAGATTCTCAAAGGAAACCCTAAATAAAGTATATTTGACTTATATCAGACCACTTTTAGAGTATGCTAGCGAGGTTTGGGACGGCTGTAATCAGACTGAAGTAAACCGGTTAGAACAAATGCAATTAAATGCTGCAAGAATCGTAACGGGCTTACCAATTTTCGCATCAAAGAATTCCTTATATTACGAAACCGGTTGGGATACTTTAGAAGACAGACGACAGAAGAAGAAACTCACACTTATGTATAAGATTGTTAAAAATGATGCTCCGTCTTACTTATCTGATCTTCTGCCGAACCGTGTAAATGACGATACCAATTATAATCTTCGAAATTGTCAAGACTTCCAGATTCCTTTTACCAGATTGTGCTCATTCGATTCGTCCTTTTTCCCGTCAACCTTACGTCTTTGGAATGATTTAGATACAGCTGTTAGAAATGCTGCAACTATTACTGATTTTAAACTGAAATTAAAAACCCAGAAAGATAAGGCTAGCAACTTCTTATTTATTGGAGAAAGAAAACTTAATATAGTTTTAACTAGAATCCGCCATAACAGCAGTAATTTATCTGCAGATCTTCATAGAGTCAACATAGTAGCATCACCCACATGTAGATGTGGTGCAACATTTGAAAATGCACAACACTTTTTCTTCGAATGTAGATTGTTTGAAGAACAACGACAAATACTTATAGACGCTCTAAATTACATACCTGTCATAAACTTAGATTTAGATTTACTTCTGTACGGCAGCAGAACATTTGACATACAAATCAATAAGCGAATCATATCCGCAGTACTAAACTTTATTAAAGATAGCCACAGATTCGATTGAATATTTATTCTTTGTAATTAAGGCCCTGTTTCGAATGCTCCTATGCTCGGCAAATCAATCATATTCGTTCCGCGCCGAGAAGGGATGTCTCTGAAATATAGGAACCCCGAACGGGTCGTAATCGTTCGTGACATGTATGACAAAAAAAAAAAAAAACAACAACAAAAAAAAAACATGTGTTATGTTACTTAAAACTGTTTCATATCTACCACTGTACCATTTAAAACTACTTTGTAAATGTTTAGGGAGAGGACTATCTAATGTTGTATAACTTGTGTCCAATCCCATTGTTTAGAGGAATGCAATAAAATATGTTTAATCTAAAACCAAATAGCAAAGACCTGGCCCTTGGGGTTTCCGAGAAGAAGATTTTTAAAGATTTTCCCCATATAAGCCCATGTAAAACCATAGGGCCCCGGGCGTGGCATTTTTAGCCCAAGCACAATAATTTGAACAATCTTGGTAGGAGTCCACTAGATGAAGCTTCATACCAAATAGCAAAGACCTGGGCCCTGTGGTTTCAGAGAAAAAGATTTTTAAAGATTTTCCCTATATATATGCCCATGTAAAACCAAAGTGCCCCGGAGCGGGGGCATTTTTGGCTCCAGCACTATAATTTGAATAATCTTGGTAGGGGTCCACTAGATGAAGCTTCATACCAAATATCAAAGACCTGGGCCTTACGGTTTCAGAGAAGAAGATTTTTAAAGATTTTCCCTATATAAGCCCATTTAAAACCAAAGGGCCCCGGATTGTGGGCGGGGGGGGGGGGGGGGGGGGGGGGGGGGGGGATGGGGGGGGATGGGGGGGGGGGAAAAGAAGAACCATGGCCGTGTGGGATGAAGCTTCATACCAAATATCAAAGACATGGGCCTTACGGTTTCAGAGAAGAAAATTTTTAAAGGTTTTCCCTATATAAGCCCATGTAAAACCAAAGGGCCCCGGAGCGGGGGGGGGGGGGGGGGGGGAAAGAAGAACCATGGCCGTGTGGGATGAAGCTTCATACCAAATATCAAAGACATGGGCCTTACGGTTTCAGAGAAGAAAATTTTTAAAGGTTTTCCCTATATAAGCCCATGTAAAACCAAAGGGCCCTGGAGCGGGGGCATATTTAACTCCAGCACTATAATTTTAACAATCTTGGTAGGGGTCCCCTAGATGAAGCTTCATACCAAATATCAAAGACCTTGGCCTTACAATTTCAGAGAAGAAGACTTTTAAAGCTCTTCCCTATATAAGCCCATGTAAAACCAAAGGGCCCTGGAGCGGGGGCATTTTTGGCCCCAGCACTATAATTTGAACAATCTTGGTAGGGGTCCACTAGATGAAGCTTCATACCAAATATCAAAGACCTGGGCCTTGCGGTTTCAGAGAAGAAGATTTTTAAAGATTTTCCCTATATAAGCCCATGTAAAACCATAGGGCCCCGGAGCGGGGGCATTTTTGGCTCCAGCACTATAATTTGAACAATCTTGGTAGGGGTTCACTAGATGAAGCTTCATACCAAATATCAAAGACCTGGGCCTTACGGTTTCAGAGAAGAAGATTTTTAAAGATTTTCCCTATATAAGCCCATGTAAAACCAAAGGGCCCCGGAGCGGGGGCATTTTTGGCTCCAGCACTATAATTTGAACAATCTTGGTAGGGGTCCACTAGATGAAGCTTCATACCAAATATCAAAGACCTGGGCCTTACGGTTTCACAGAAGAAGATTTTTAAAGATTTTCCCTATATAAGCCCATTTAAAACCAAAGGGCCCCAGAGTGTGGGCGGGGGGGGGGGGGGGGGGGGGGGGGAAGAAGAACCATGGCCGTGTGGGATGAAGCTTCATACCAAATATCAACTAGAGGTGCCGCCTAATGGGCGCCAATTATACCCCCGCTACCGACAAATTTTTACAAGTATTTGACCTTGAGGAAGGTCAACTTAAAGGTCAAGGTCAGGTTTGTGTATATCAATCTTAAGTACTAGTGGCAAGGCGTGTGGTGTGTGAATATTAAAGAAATCGGTCAAAGAATAAGGAAGTTATGAGCAATGTTAAAGTTTTTTGTAACGGACCGACGACAAATTTTTACAAGTATTTGACCTTGAGGAAGGTCAACGTAAAGGTCAAGGTCAGGTTTGTGTATATCAATCTTAAGAACTAGTGGCAAGGTGTGTGGTGTGTGAATATTAAAGAAATCGGTCAAAGAATAAGGAAGTTATGAGCAATGTTAAAGTTTTTTGTAACGGACCGACGACAGACGACAGACGACAAGCTGACTCCTATATACCCCCTTCAAACTTCGTTTGCAGGGGTATAAAGACATGGGCCTTACGGTTTCAGAGAAGAAAATTTTTAAAGGTTTTCCCTATATAAGCCCATGTAAAACCAAAGGGCCCCGGAGCGGGGGCATATTTGACTCCAGCACTATAATTTTAACAATCTTGGTAGGGGTCCCCTAGATGAAGCTTCATACCAAATATCAAAGACCTGGGCCTTGCGGTTTCAGAGAAGAAGATTTTTAAAGATTTTCCCTATATAAGCCCATGTAAAACCAAAGGGCCCCGGAGCGGGGGCATTTTTGGCTCCAGCACTATAATTTGAACAATCTTGGTAGGGGTTCACTAGATGAAGCTTCATACCAAATATCAAAGACCTGGGCCTTACGGTTTCACAGAAGAAGATTTTTAAAGATTTTCCCTATATAAGCCCATGTAAAACCAAAGGGCCCCAGAGCGGGGGCATTTTTGGCCCCAGCACTATAATTTGAACAATCTTGGTAGGGGTCCACCAGATGAAGCTTCATACCAAATATCAAAGACCTGGGCCTTGTGGTTTCAGAGAAGAAGATTTTTTAAGTTTTTGGTGAAAAAAAAATCTGTTTTTGGCTCCTATGACCTAGACGTGCAACGGACCGGAACCATTTGAACAACTTTGAAAGGGGACCACCTAAGGATCATTCCTGTGAAGTTTGGTCAAAATCCGATCAGTGGTTTAGGAGATGTCGTTTAAAGAATTGTTTACGGACGGTCACTACGTGACGGTGAGCTAAAAACAAGCCTATATAAATTTGACCCTCTTGTACCCAACTTTTATATAGTAAAACTAGGGTTTTACAGGGGTAAACCTTATTTTTCTTATTCCTGCTCTAAAATATAGATTGTGGGTACTCTTTAGAACCGCATCGATGAGGCTGACCTTTTTGGGCTCCTTGATGAGTCGTGAAACAAATTTGTCAAAATTTTAGGAGAATTATGACAAGTCCTTAATGTGTCCGAATTTTGATGGTGTTTACAGTACCTCTTAAAAAGACTATGTTATCCCTAGGGCTGGCTAATCGGAGCTGAAAAGATAATCGATTATCAGTCCTGTCATTGCAATCGATAATCAATTAGTAATCGCTAAGGTTTTTGTCATTATTTTGCCTGTCTGGCTTTCTGTCTGAGCATGACTCTTACCATATGTTGCACATTACATTATGTATCTTTGAACAGACAGGCCTGAGCAAACAGTGTAGACCCAGATGAGACGCCGCATAATGTGGCGCCTCACAATGCGGCGTCTCATCAGGGTCTGCACTGTTTGCCATTCATCCAGCTATTTTAGGCATAACTTTGGCCAGTAAATTGTACCTATCAAGTAATCAATTAAAAGCAAATCAGAAATAATAATCATTTGTGTGGAATTTATCGATCGCTTAATCGATTATGCGATTAATCGCATCAGCCTTAGTTATCCCCATTCCAACCCACTGTATTATGATTGACATTTTCATTGTTATATGCTGGACAAGTTCATTTCTCATTCAAGGGGTGCCAGCTGTATTTTCTTTCTTATTTTATGTTGCTGTTTTTTCAGTTGCTGTCTTATTCTATTTCTGCTTGAAAAATCTGTTAGCAAACACTGTAAACAATGATCAGATGCTACATTATGCAGTGTCTGATCTGGGTCTGCACTGTTTGCCTCTGTCCCTTTTCAGGGTTTCATTCATTTGTTTTATTTTAACTCTTTAAGATGCCAAGAAAAACTACATCTGAAAATGTTGTCTGCTTATGTCGTCTGCTGATTTTTTTTGCAAACATTTAAAATTAGATGTTTATGAAACACTGATGCCCCCAGACTGCGCCATTCACAAGTTATGCCCAATGTTGCAAATGTTAAAATTTTGAAAAAAGTAGGTCAAAGGTCAAGGTCACGAGATCAAAAATTATGGTACCACGGGAGAGGTCTTGTGATAAGGTATTGACATGGGAAATATGAAAGCTCTATCTATTACCATACAAAAGTTATGCCCAATGTTAAGGTTTTTGTAGACAGACAAATGGAAAAACAGACAGACAGACCAAAAACTATATTCCCCCCGAATCTCAATTCCGGTTACTTTAAAACTCATTTTTGCAAACAGTGTGGACCCAAATCAGACAGTCTGATTTAGGTCCACACTGTTTGCCTGTAAGGAAAAATATTTTTATGCTTGCCGTGATAGGCATTTTATGGGTTAAAATTGCACTGTTTGCACAAGACGGCAAGTTATGCCTCGAATGTCAAACCAAGACCTAAACAATGAAAACTGACATTACTTGATAACATTGGTTTTGTTTGTTTGTTTGATTTGAAGTTTAACGTCCCCGTCAACACTGTAAAGGTCATTTTGGAGACTTTGCTTCCAATATTGTGAGACTTTTACCCGACATTGAGATGAAATGACATCTCATGCCCTGCCACCCATGAAACCAATAGGGTTTATAAGCATGGACGGGCCGACTCGCACCACTTTGATAACATTGAGAACATTGGTGGCTTTCAGAAATTATATTGTAGAATATAGACAGTATATCGTAGAATATACCGTTTGACATTTAAGAAATGAATTTTAGTTTTCTGCTGTTCATGAAAGTATGAATGCAGTGGGTCACATGCAAAGTAAACTTTGCTAGCGACCCACTGTCGTTCATACTTTCATGAACAGCAGCAAAATTAAGTTTATTTTTTATATTTACATTCTTTGCCCCTCATCAATGGGCGAAAAAATACTTATAGGGCAGACTTTTAAAGCTGAAAAACATTAACATGCTGTTTTTCTACAAAGAGCGGAACAACATTAATGTCACCCACGCACTTAGAGAACCATGGTTTAGACTGACGTCACTTGATGTCATTGAAAATCATGTGAATCGATGTGTTCATGGACGTATGAGCTACATTGTTTTCTATAGGTTTACATTAGACTTTACACTGGAAATGTAAATATTATCCATTGAGACATAGTATTTTATTTGCATGTATATCATAGTTTACCTTAACTCCAGCCACTTGTTCAATCTGAGCCAGCTCAATATAAACCTCATGTCTCAGTTTATTAAATGATACTATGGAATCGTGACCAATTGGACGAGCTTTCAACAGCATGTCTTTCAGGGACGCCTCACTCTGGATAATCTCTAGGGGACTCAACATGTCAGCGTTTGGTCTGAAATAGAATTATAGTAAAACCTTTACTTTAGATCATCTCCCTTCAGCAGCTACAATAATTCCCCCAAAGCATTCACAACATATGATATTCAACCGTTTCTGTGCAGCCACCTCTACACTCCATACTCCAGTTTACTAAATCTAATGTCCGTCAGTTAAAGTAGCCCCCACCCCCCACCCCCCTCCTTTGGGCTTGAAGAAATAGATGGGTTGCAAGATGCTCCCACGCAGAGCTGAAACCCACTGCACACGAGTACTGGTAAACTGCTTAGTGAGTCTAAGCCTGCCCAGGCGAACCGGTGCAAGTTGGACCATCCATGCTTATAAACCTTTTTGCTGGACGACAGGGCTTGAGATGTCATTCCATCTAAATTTTGGGTAAAATCGCATAATATTGGAAGCAACGTCTCCAAAATAACCTATACAGCGATGACAGGGATGTCAAACCTCAAATCAAACAATCAAATCAAATCCTTCATTAAACTGGCAGTGTCACCTCAATAAGCCAAAATAGAATTTATTTTTGTGATTTGTTTATGTCTCTCAAATCTAAGATTATATCAATTTATAGAATATGTAAATTAATTGAAAAAAAATACTGTGCAAATGAGAAGTATAACATATCTAGCTCCTCTCCCATCATTTATTTATTCTTTTTTCATACACAGGTCTTGCACTGTCTACAGTTATCACTCATTTCTATCCATTTATATCATCCCACACTTCATCACAGATCTTTCCATCTGCAGTATAATAACATCCTTTAACCCTTTACCACTCAGGGATTTTGTGAATTTTGCTGATTTTCACAGTGTTGCACCTGACAGCAACTTCAACTAGCCATTGTTTCATGTTTACACCAAACTCGGTCTGAATGTTCATTGGACAGTAGCCTTTCAAATGCAACCTTTCATGACTTGATCACTGTTGTCATGGTTAAGAGGGGGCATCTCAAAGTTGGCAAAAAGTGTGTTTTCACATGAATTTTTGACCACATTTTAATCTTCACACAGCTGTCAAGGCAACAATTAAGGTGTTTGGCACTGGCCATTTTCACTGTTTGCATCATGTTTTATCAGCATCAATTTTCAGGCATTTTTGACCCCAGACACCCTCAGATATAAATTTTAGCGGCCGGTTGGGTCATACACCCAAAAATTTTCAGGATGTGAGGGGGGCGCTGCCCCCCTTCAATCCCCCCCAGAATATTTTTAGTGGGGAGGCGCGCGAAAAAACAGGTCACTTTTTTGCCCAACAAATCCTAAAGGAAACATAACTATCCATGGGTAGAAATGCAGATTTTAGGTGCTTCTGGGGCTTCAAATGGGGGGGGGGGTGCAGACACGTAAAAACACGTATCTGAGTGGTAAAGGGTTAACTGAAATCTGGGAACATACTGAATTTTCCCCTAAAATGCATTAATTATATCTGAAATATTGTTTCTTGCAATAAAATGATGAAAAAACATTATTTTAGTCATTTGGGATTTTCTACATTAACCCTTTACCACTCAGGGATTTTGTGAATTTTGCTGATTTTCACAGTGTTGCACCTGACAGCAACTTCAACTAGCCATTGTTTCATAATGGATGGTCTGTTTTACACCAAACTCGGTTTGAATGTTCATTGGACAGTAGCCTTTCAAATGCAACCTTTCATGACTTGATCATTGTTGTCATGGTTAAGAGGGGGCATCTCAAAGTTGGCAAAAAGTGTGTTTTCACATGAATTTTTGACCACATTTTAATCTTCACACAGCTGTCAAGGCAACAATTAAGGTGTTTGGCACTGGCCATTTTCACTGTTTGCATCATATCAATTTTCAGGCATTTTTGACCCCAGACACCCTGAGATATGAATTTTAGCGGCCGGTTGGGTCATACACCCAAAAATTTTCAGGATGTGAGGGGGGCGCTGCCCCCCTTCAATCCCCCCCAGAATATTTTTAGTGGGGAGGCGCGCGAAAAAACAGGTCACTTTTTTGCCCAACAACTCCTAAAGGAAACATAACTATCCATGGGTAGAAATGCAGATTTTAGGTGCTTCTGGGGCTTCAAATGGGGGGGGGGGGGTGCAGACACGTAAAAACACGTATCTGAGTGGTAAAGGGTTAAGAACCCCATTTTGGAGTTAGCCCTGGGTGGCTGTGTAATGGAAGTTACACTGTACGGAATCTGATCAAAGTTAAAATTTGAAAATAGCAGATGCAGAATGTGCCAGTTAATGAGAAAAGGGAATTTATTGCAATGATGACCAGCAAGGGGTCAGGCAAGCCTGCGCTTGAGAGCCCATCATGTTAACAAGTGAGTACAATGAACACCCCTCTAAACCCCACTGCATATAGAGAAAAGTGGAGTTAACAGGGGTATTTGTTATTTTCCTAAGTTTTGTTCATAAACATAGATGGTGGGTGCTTGTTAGAACCCGCTCAATTGGACACTCAACCTGGAAGCCTTCAGTAGAGATACCCTGTACACGTAAGCTCATACATATGCATTTCCTATTTTTAAAATACATAACAATAAATAATACCTGAACACATGACAACGAAGATCATTCAGTTTCTTGGCAAATTGTTTGGAAGACTGCCAGGCCTTCACATCATTTCCAAACCACATTATTATCTTCGTAAACCTCTCTAAGTCAGGAAGCAACTGAAATGAAATAGACGGTCAAATATATCAATAAGTCAATCTTACATGAGTGGTCATTTCATATGAAGTTTATGAAACAAGCCATTGGAAAGTCACCAGGTTTCATGCTTATTTGTATTTTTTGGTTTTACGGCCCTTTTTGCGGCTGATCTGAGGTGAGCAAAAACTGGAGTACCTGGCAAAAACCACCTCAGCTTCCATTGCATAATTTGGCATCTAACATGTGACCTGAGTGAGGCTCAACCCCACAATAGTGCCTAACCCTTATCTTGCTGAATATTCATCTAAGCCACACCCATTTCTGTCTATCAACCAATCATATTACTTGATGTAATTTATTGCTACAAATTCATAAACCGAATGCCAAACAGTGTAGATCCTGATCAGATGGCTTCTTCAGAAGCCATCTGATCTGGATCTACACTGTTTCCAAAGATAGGGGTTGTCGTGAACAGCAAGAGAAGGGTTAAGAGACAGCGCTCCTACCCACTAGCCCACATATGCCCGTTTTGTGATTATTGTCTGTAAAGGAGGTTATGATGTGTCATAATGAATGCAATATGCATGCAAAGTTTGAATGTTTTGTTTTACACCATTTTCTTCGTGTGTACATTTTTATGTTTAAAACTAAATTTTGATTTGTTTTGTTTGCATTGAGGTTTAACGTCCCCATCAACACTATTTAGGTCATTTTGGAGATGTTGCTTCCAATTTTGTGGGACTATCACCCGAAACGGAGGTCAAATGACATTTCAAGCCCTGATGCCCAATGAAATCAATAGGGGTTATATGCATGGATGGTCTGACTCGCATCATTTTGCCTGGGCAGGCTTAGACCTTCCAGGGGGTTTACCAGTACTCGGTTCCACTCAGCATGGTTTTCACTCAGGTTGGAAATGCCCATCTACAACAGAGCCCTATATCAGATTCTTATAATCTCAACAATGTCTTACTGTATCTGAATACTGTATTTGCCATTTTCAGCACACTATGCTCCTTCACATTTAGGTCCCCACCCATTGGGGGTAGGAGAAATAGATTGGCTGCATGATGCTTCCATGCAGAGCTGGAACCAACCACTCGAGGCTATGCCAAGGTACCACTCAGCATGGTCATCCCAAGGGTTGCAAAGGCCCATCTACAACAAAACCCCATATTAGATTCTTTTTCTTGCACAACACCTCCAAAAATTTTCATTTTACTTTATTTAACATTCTATTTTTCGTCGCTAGGGTAAGAACAGAATTTCTATCCCAGACTAAAACCACAGATTTCCTTATGTGGTGTGCAAGACTTTATGATCTATCATTAGGGCTGGCTAATCTGGGCTGAAAAGTTAATCAATTATCAGCCCTGTCATTGCGATCGATAATCGATTAGTAATCGCTAAAGTTTTTGTCATAATTTTACCTGCCTGGCTTTCTGTCCGAGCATGACCCTTACCATATGTTGCACTTTACCATATGTATATTTGAACAGACAGGCCTGAGCAAACAGTGTAGACCCAGATGAGACGTCACATTCTGCGGCGTCTCATCAGGGTCTGCACTGTTTGCCTCTCATACAGCTATTTTAGGCATAACTTTGGGTAATAAATTGTACCAATCAAGTTATCGATTAAAAGCAAATCAGAAATGATAATCATTTTTGTGGAATTTATTGATCGATTAATCGATTGTACAATTAATCGTGTCAGCCTTATCTATCATTAGTTTATACAAGTGACCAATGATAGATCAAACCTGGATCAATGAAACTGCTCGAAATATTTACAACATTGTTCTTCCTTACATAATTTTGGAAATTACAGAACAGAAAGCTTCTTGGCAAAATGTACAGATTATATGAGCCCCACCAAGCGAATTAGTGTCTTCAAGCATTCCATCATGACAAATTTTAACTGCGCATACCCAGCCATTCAGACGGGCCAGGGATATGGCTTTCTGTCTGAAGGTTCCTCTTGATTCACTGCTTGTATGAGCGAGTAGCAAAGGTTCTGGCGAGACTGCGCAGATGCGCAGGCTCGCCTGAACCTTCGCTGCACGCATAGGCGATAAGTGCCAAAATCACTTGACGGGGCCCATATACAAAAATGACAATTTTATGGTCATTTTTCTAACTAATCTATGCTCACTCCCACCCATCGGGGCTTGGAGAAATAGATTTGGCTGCATGGTGCTTCCACGCAGAGCTGACACTGACCACACATGAGTACTAGTAAACCACTAAGAAGGACTTAGCCTTCCCAGGCAAAGTGGTGTGTCAGACCGTCCAATGCATATAAGCCTTTTGGTTTAAATTGGTGGCAGGGCTTGAGATGTCATTTCATCTCAATTTGGGTAGAAGTCCCACAAAATTGGAAGCAGCATCTCTAAAATGACCTAAATAGTGCTTACGGGGATGCTAAACCTCAATTCAAACAAGCAAATAAAATCTATGCATTTTAATTGTTTAAAATTAACAAGAGGGCCCAGAGGGCCCTGGTTCGCTCACCTGATCCAATGTATAACAAGTGGGCCCCGGGCAGGGTCAATTTTGGCCCCAGGGCTATAATTTGAACAATCTTGGTAGAGGTCCACAAGATGAAGCTTCATATCGAATATGAAAGACCTGGGCTTTCTGGTTTCAGAGAAGAAGATTTTAAAGGTTTAGCCTGCATATAGAAGTCTATGTAAAACAAGATTTTCCCTATAAAAATCTATGTTAAACCAAAGGGCCCTGGAGCAGGGGCATTTTTGGCCCCCAGGGCTATAATTTGAACAATCTTGGTAGAGGTCCACTAGCTGAAGCTTCATAACAAATATCAAAGACCTAAGCCTTGTGTTTAAGAGAAGATGATTTTTAAAGATTTTCCCTATATAAGTCTATGTAAAACAAAAGGGCCACATGGCGGAGGCATTTTTGGTCTCAGGGCTATAATTTGAACAATCTTTATAGAGGTTCACTAGCTGAAGCTTCATAACAAATATCGAAACCCTAAGCCTTGTGGTTTCAAAGAAGAAGATTTTTCAAGATTTTCCCTATATACGTCTATGTAAAACCAAACGGCCCCGGAGCGAATGCATTTTTGGCCCCAGGGCTATAATTTGAACAATCTTGGTAGAGGTCCACAAGATGAAGCTTCATACCAAATATCAAAGACCTGGGCCTTGCAGTTTCAGAGAAGAAGATTTTTCAAGATTTTCCCTATATAAGCCTATGTAAAACAAAAGGGCCCTGGTGCGGGGGCATTTTTGGCCCCAGCACTATAATTTGAATAATCTTGGTAGGGGTCCACTAGATGAAGCTTCATACCAAATATCAAAGACCTGGGCCTTGTGGTTTCAGAGAAGAAGATTTTTCAAGATTTTCCCTATATAAGCCCATGTAAAACCAAAGGGCCCCCGTGTGTGTGTGTGGGGGGGGGGGGGGGCATTTTTAGCTCTAGCCCTATAATTTGAACAATCTTGGTAGGGGTCCACTAGATGTAGCTTCATACCAAATATCAAAGACCTGGGCCTTGCGGTTTCAGAGAAGAAGATTTTTAAAGATTTTCCCTATATAAGCCTATGTAAAACAAAAGGGCCCTGGTGCTGAGGCATTTTTGGCCCCAGCACTATAATTTGAACAATCTTGGTAGGGATCCACTAGATGAAGCTTCATACCAAATATCAAAGACCTGGGCCTTGCGGTTTCAGAGAAGAAGATTTTTCAAGATTTTCCCTATATAAGCCCATGTAAAACCAAAGGGCCACCGTGTGGGGGGCATTTTTAGCTCTAGCACTATAATTTGAACAATCTTGGTAGGGGTCCACTAGATGAAGCTTCATACCAAATATCAAAGACCTGGGCCTTGCGGTTTCAGAGAAGAAGATTTTTAAAGATTTTCCCTATATAAGCCTATGTAAAACAAAAGGGCCCTGGTGCTGAGGCATTTTTGGCCCCAGCACTATAATTTGAACAATCTTGGTAGGGGTCCACTAGATGAAGCTTCATACCAAATATCAAAGACCTGGGCCTTGCGGACTCAGAGAAGAAGTTTTTTAAAGATTTTCCCTATATAAGCCCATGTAAAACCAAAGGGCCCCCGTGCGGGGGCATTTTTAGATCCAGCACTATAATATGAACAATCTTGGTAGGGGTCCACTAGATAATGCTTCATACCAAATATCAAAGACCTGGGCCTTGCGGTTTCAGAGAAGAAGATTTTTCAAGATTTTCCCTATATAAGCCCATGTAAAACCAAAGGGCCCCCGTGTGGGGGGGGGCATTTTTACTCCAGCACTATAATTTGAACAATCTTGGTAGGGGTCCACTAGATGAAGCTTCATACCAAATATCAAAGACCTGGGCCTTGCGGTTTCAGAGAAGAAGATTTTTCAAGATTTTCCCTATATAAACCTATGTAAAACAAAAGGGCCCTGGTGCGGAGGCATTTTTGGCCCCAGCACTATAATTTGAACAATCTTGGTAGGGGTCCACTAGATGTAGCTTCATACCAAATATCAAAGACCTGGGCCTTGCGGTTTCAGAGAAGAAGATTTTTAAAGATTTTCCCTATATAAGCCTATGTAAAACAAAAGGGCCCCTGTGCGGGGGCATTTTTTGCCCCAGCACTATAATTTGAACAGTCTTGGTAGGGATCCACTAGATGAAGCTTCATACCAAATATCAAAGACCTGGGCCTTGCGGTTTCAGAGAAGAAGATTTTTCAAGATTTTCCCTATATAAGCCCATGTAAAACCAAAGGGCCCCCGTGTGGGGGGCATTTTTAGCTCTAGCACTATAATTTGAACAATCTTGGTAGGGGTCCACTAGATGAAGCTTCATACCAAATATCAAAGACCTGGGCCTTGCGGTTTCAGAGAAGAAGATTTTTAAAGATTTTCCCTATATAAGCCTATGTAAAAGAAAAGGGCCCTGGTCTGGAGGCATTTTTGGCCCCAGCACTATAATTTTAACAATCTTGGTAGGGGTCCACTAGATGAACCTTCATACCAAATATCAAAGACCTGGGCCTTGCGGTTTCAGAGAAGAAGTTTTTTAAAGATTTTCCCTATATAAGCCCATGTAAAACCAAAGGGCCCCCGTGCGGGGGCATTTTTAGATCCAGCACTATAATATGATCAATCTTGGTAGGGGTCCACTAGATAATGCTTCATACCAAATATCAAAGACCTGGGCCTTGCGGTTTCAGAGAAGAAGATTTGTAAAGATTTTCCCAATATAAGCCTATGTAAAACAAAAGGGCCCTGGTGCGGAGGCATTTTTTGACCCAGCACTACAATTTGAACAATCTTGGTAGGGGTCCACTAGATGAAGCTTCATACCAAATATCAAAGACCTGGGCCTTGCGGTTTCAGAGAAGAAGATTTTTCAAGATTTTCCCTATATAAGCCCATGTAAAACCAAAGGGCCCCCGTGCGGGGGCATTTTTAGATCCAGCACTATAATTTGAACAATCTTGGTAGGGGTCCACTAGATAATGCTTCATACCAAATATCAAAGACCTGGGCTCTGCGGTTTCAGAGAAGAAGATTTTTAAAGATTTTCCCTATATAAGCCCATGTAAAACCAAAGGGCCCCCGTGCGGGGGCATTTTTGGCCCCAGCACTATAATTTGAACAATCTTGGTAGGGGTCCACTAGATGAAGCTTCATACCAAATATCAAAGACCTGGGCCTTGCGGTTTCAGAGAAGAAGATTTTTCAAGATTTTCCCTATATAAGCCCATGTAAAACCAAAGGACCCACGTGCTGGGGCATTTTTAGCTCCAGCACTATAATTTGAACAATCTTGGCAGGGGTCCACTAGATGTAGCTTCATACCAAATATCAAAGACCTGGGCCTTGCGGTTTCAGAGAAGAAGATTTTTAAAGATTTTCCCTATATAAGCCCATGTAAAACCAAAGGGCCCCCGTGCGGGGGCATTTTTGGCCCCAGCACTATAATTTGAACAATCTTGGTAGGGGTCCACTAGATGAAGCTTCATACCAAATATCAAAGACCTGGGCTTTGCGGTTTCAGAGAAGAAGATTTTTTAAGTTTGCGGTGAAAAAAATCTATTTTTGGCTACTGTGACCTATATGTGCAACAGACCGAAACCATTTGAACAGCTTTGAAAGGGGACTACCTAAGGATCATTCCTGTGAAGTTTGGTCAAAATACGATAAGTGGTTTAGGAGGAGATGTCGTTTGAAGAAAAGTTTACGGACGCACGCACGCACGGACACACGCATGCACGCACGGACGCACGACGGACATAAAGTGATCCCAAAAGCTCACCTTGTCACTACGTGACAGGTGAGCTAAAAACAGATTTACTCTCAATCCTAACTGTGGCATAAAAACACTTGTTATGTATAAAGAGACAAAGTTCAATCAATCACGGATTATGTACTCATCTGCTTTAAGGGGAATGGGAACACCTTCAGGCTTCAGGGGAGGCAACTATTGCAAAAGTATTTTGTCTTTCAAGTCAATAGGGGTCAACTCTTAAAGGAAAGAATTTGCTCCTGAGGAGCAAATTCTTTCCTTCAAGTGAGTGTAGACCCCTTTATTAGTGGGACAGGGCTTATAGAAAAGCAAACAGGAAGTCCTGAAAGTTGTCTCCCTTTGAAAAATGGTGGGAAAATCTGCCAGGTGTTCCCATTCCCCTTAAATAAGTTATCATAAGGTAAATAATAATGAATCTCCCATAAACCCCACTTTTCTCTATATAAAGTGGCATGGGGTTAGAGCATCATCATTTCACAGACTTGTTCACCTGATGTTAATTGGCAAACTAATACTACTATTCACCATACTTTAACCCTTGCCCTGCTGAATATATTAATTTTGCCACACCCATTTCTGACAATCAATTAATCAAACTAGTTGACATAATTTATTCTTTCTATTAAACTGAATGACAAACAGTGTAGATGATGATGAGTTAGTGTTTAATAACACTTCAACCCTCTTAGTGGGTCATAACATCAACCCTCTTTTTGTGTCACAAGTGTCAAACGATTTGTTTTTATATCCATATCAGTTTGTTCGTTTCTTTGTTTCATTTGAGGTTTAACATCCCCAACAACACTGTATAGGTCATTTTGGAGACGTTGCTTCCAATTTTGTGTGACTTTTACCCAACACGGAGATGAAATGACATCTCAAGCCCTGTCGCCCACTTTGCCTTGGCAGGCTTAGATCCTCTAAGCGGTTTACCAGTACTCATGTGCAGGTTGGTTTCAGCTCTGTGTGGACTCATCATGCAGCCCATCTATTTCTTCAAGCCCCAATTGGCGGTGCCCGGGGTGTCATAAGCGTCAAACGATTTGTGGTCAAAGACAAACAGTGTAAATCCAGATCAGATGGCTTCTGCAGAAGCCATCTGATCTGGATCTACACTGTTTGCAAAGGTAGGGGTTGTCGTGTTCAGCAGCATAAAGGTCAACATGATCAAAGATGTTCCCTACCTCTTGAGGGAAGTAAGAAAGATTCTTAAGGGCAATAGATGGAATGTCTGTCTTCTGAACAATGGCCAGGCTCTCCACCTCACTACCGGTTATAACAATAGATGTGGACTTGGAGCGGACTGACTGCCACCCAAATGTTTCTGTGAGGTGCCTGAAAATAGAAAATAACTGAGGTGTGGTTAATAAATCCGGGGCCAGTTGTTCAAAACTAATGACGTCGTTAGTTAACGTATCGTTAAAACTTTGATCATTTATTATGGCAAATATGCTATTTTTTCTGAAAAAAATGTGAGCAGCTTTTGCATACAAAGCTGCTCATATTTTTCAGCAAAAATACCAAAATTTTAAATATTAAACTTGCTAGAACAGTTAACAATATGACCACTAACGAGCTCGTTAAGCTAACAATGCTTTGAACAACTGGCCCCAGATATGGAACAGGTCTAGTGGGTAAGAATGCTGTCTCATAGTCAATAGGTCTCTCACCACTGTGAATTCAAGTCTCACTAGAATCACGTCAAATGCCAAGGTCATATAGAGAATAGACAGCATGACAGATGGATGTTCTGATGGATGGATGTTCTGATGGATGGATGTTCTGATGGATGGAGGCATTTACAAACACTTTTTCAACAAGAGGCCCATGGGCCACTACGCTCACCAGAGGTCATGTGGTTTATACCATATACAGGCAAGGTGCCCATCTTGGTCATGTGACAACAATACCACGAATAATGTTTAATTGCCTCACCCCCATAGAGGCTTTTCATGTAATTTGGTTTCAATCAGCACAGCTCTTTTACTGGTGAAAAAGATAAAAATACTGAATCTGAGCCATCCAAGACAAAGGTCAGTAATGACCTTGACCTTTGGAATTAATAAACTTCCATTCAGCTAACTGTAAATACCATTTTTGATGTCACAGCCTACCAGGCAATCAGAAATATCCACTACTTTGCCATTTTTCCATACAAATGTCTAAGTGACCAAATTTGAACTTGACATAAAACAGGTCAAGGTCAACCAAAGGTCATCATTTGAACAACTTGGTAGGGCCAGAGTCCCTGATGCTGCATACCAAGTTTCAAGATCATCGGCCATTCGGTTCTTGAGAAGAAGATTTTTAAAGGTTTTTACCATATATGGGCATGGCAGCTATATTGGTCATGTGACCCAGTCCTCATGAAAAAACTTTCGTTCCCTCATTCCATAGAGGCTCCACATGTAATTTGGTTTCAATTGGCCAAGTAGTTTAAGTGAAGAAGAAGATAAAAATACTGAATCTGAGCCATCCTGGACAAAGGTCAGTAAATGACCTTGACCTTTGGAACTGATAAACCTCCATTCAGCTGATTAAAAATACCATTCCTGATGCCACTAGCTAATATACGATCAGAAAAATCCACTGTTTTGCCATTTTTCCATACTAATGTCTAAGTGACCAAATTTGACCTTGACATAAAACAGGTCAAGGTCAACCAAAGGTCATCATTTGAACAAACTTGGTAGGGCCAGAGTCCCTGATGCTGCATACCAAGTTTCAAGATCATCGGCCGTTCGGTTCTTGAGAAGAAGATTTTTAAAGGTTTTTATCATATATGGGCATGGCGGCCATATTGGTCATGTGACCCAGTCCTCACGAACAAACTTTCGTTCCCTCGTTCTATAGAGGCTCCACATGTAATTTGGTTTCAATTGGCCAAGTAGAATAAGTGAAGAAGAAGATAAAAATACTGAATCTGAGCCGTCCTGGACAAAGGTCAGTAAATGACCTTGACCTTTGGAACTGACAAACTTCCATTCAGCTGATTGTAAATACCATTTCTGATGCCACTAGCTAATATACAATCAGAAAAATCGACTGTTTTGCCATTTTTCCATACAAATGTCTAAGTGACCAAATTTGACCTTGACGTAAAACAGGTCAAGGTCAACCAAAGGTCATCATTTGAACAAACTTGGTAGGGCCAGAGTCCCTGATGCTGAATACCAAGTTTCAAGATCATCAGCCACTCGGTTCTTGAGAAGAAGATTTTTAAAGGTTTTTATCATATATGGGCATGGCGGCCATATTGGTCATGTGACCCAGTCCCCACGAACAAACTTTCGTTCCCTCATTCCATACAGGCTCCACATGTAATTTGGTTTTGATTGGCCAAGTAGTTTGAGTGAAGAAGAAGATAAAAATACTGAATCTGAGCCGTCCTGGACAAAGGTCGGTAAATGACCTTGACCTTTGTAACTGATAAACTTCCATTCAGCTGATTGTAAATACCATTTCTGATGCCACTAGCTAATATACAATTTGAAAAATCCACTGTTTTGCCATTTTTCCATACAAATGTCTAAGTGACCAAATTTGACCTTGACGTAAAACAGGTAAAGGTCAACCAAAGGTCATCATTTGAACAAACTTGGTAGGGCCCGAGTCCCCAATGCTGCATACCCTTGGTAGGGCACGAGTCCCCAATGCTGCATACCAAGTTTCAAGATCATCGGCCATTCGGTTCTTGAGAAGAAGATTTTTAAAGGTTTTTACCATATATGGGCATGGCGGCCATATTGGTCATGTGACCCAGTCCTCACGAACAAACTTTCGTTTCCCCTTCCCATAGAGGCTCCACATGTAATTTGGTTTCAATTGGCCAAGTAGTTTCAGAGGAGATGTTGTTTGAAAATGTTGACGACGCAGACGACGACGATGGATGACGGACCAATGCCTATACTATAAGCTCCCCAGGAGCCTTCGGCTCTGGTGAGCTAAAAATGTTGAGATAACAAATTTATATGGTTTAGGGGTGGGGATCTGAACACGTTCCCTGATATTAGGCCTTTAGTGAAGTTGAGGGTGTGGGGCATGGCCCCAGTGCACCCGGGGGGACCCTAAGATCGGTACCACTGAATGTGTCTTATCATAAGGAACAAGAATACATACGGGTTAGGAGTAGGGATCTGAACAGTTTGTCAGATATTAGGCCTTTTATGAAGTGGATGGAGTGGGGTTATGGCCCCGGTACACCACCAGGGACCCCAAGGTTGGTGTCACTGAACACATCTTATCATAAGGAACAAGAATAATTATGGTTTAGGGGTGCAGATCTGAAAGGTTTCTGAGATACTAGAGATTTAATGAAGTGGAGTGGGGAGGGCATGAACCCAGCACACCCTGGGGACCTCCAGGCTGGGGTCACTGAAAGTGTCTTACCATAAGGAACAAGAGTGTTTATGGTGTAGGGGTGGGTATCTGAATGGTTTCTGAAATATTATGTCCTTTTATGAAGTGCAGTGGTGTTGCATGATTCTGGAGCAGCCTAGGGGACACTCTGTTTGGGTCTCTAAATAGGTGTTATCATGAGGAACAAGAATATACTTAGTTTAGCTTATAAACCCTATTGGTTTCATTGGGCGACAGGGCTTGAGATGTCATTTCATCTCATTGTCGGGTAAAAATCCCACAATATTGGAAGCAATGTCTCCAAAAGACCTATACAGTGTTGACCGGGACGTTAAACCTCAAATCAAACAAACAAACAAAGCAATACAAACCTAGGATGGCTAGTAACCCTCACACTAGTATGTGTTTCATCATCCTCGGAATATTTCTGAGTAGCCACGAACTTCCTTACTCCAACCACTACCCCTCGGAAACTCTTGACAGGCAGTAAAATACTGTAGACGTCACCAGACCTAAAATACTTCACCCCATACTTCACCAGAGTTGCTTGGGTGATACCCTGTAAAAGGCATAGGAAAAAGCTCCAATTACCGTTTATGGTAATGATCCTAAAAATTGGGACAGATAGGCCTAAGCAAACAGTGGAGACCCAGATCAGACTGCTCCTGAAGGAGCAGTCTAATCAGGGTCTCCACTGTTTGCCATTCCATCTGCACTTTTTGAAACCTTTGCTGGTGCAAGATAGCTCAGTGGTTAGTGCACTTGCCTCTGATGCTAGAGGTCCCGGGTTCGATCCCCGGCAGCGGCGATAAAATTTCGGTGTTCGAACACGCTCCATTGGCATCATTTGCAGGGATGAATGTCATAAAGTGCACTGTCCTTCGGATTGGGACGTTAACTGGAGGCCCCCTGTGCAGGGAGAACCATCCCCTGTGCAGGTTAAAGATCCCTACCGTAATTACATGATTACTGTGTAGGCTTTCATCCTGCAAAACCTGGAGTGTATGTAATATACACCTGCGGGAATGGTCAAATGTGACCGACGCAGTATCAGAAGAGAGAGAGAGGACTGTGTACCAAATTTGTTAAAATTTTAGGAGAATTATCGCAAGTCCTTAAGCTGTCCAAACTAGAGCTATCACTAAAGGTGATGAATACCCCCACAAAAACTGCCTTGATAGTACAACAGCGGCATTTTGCAATTTTTTCACTTGAAAGGGGCCATAACTATGTTGAAAATTGACGAATTGTAGTGGAAATCGAACTTGACCTGTATTTTATGATGTTACATCAGTGTACCAAAAATTATAAAAATCGGTGGAGCGCTTTTTGAGTTATCGTCCGGAAACCAAGTCAACAGACCGACCGACCGACAGACCGACAAGCTCACTCCTATATACGCCCCCAAATTTCATTTGTGGGGGTATAATTATTAAGATTTTTACGGTAAGCGGTTATAAGGACTTCTTATGGTTTCAGATAAAAGAGTTGTACTGTAAAAATCCTAAAAATCTGGACACCTTGAGGACTTGGTGTAATTCTCCTAAAATTTTAACAAATTTGTTTCACGATCAAGCAAGGAGTCCCAACAGAGCTGATGGAATGGCAAACAGTGCAGACCCTGATTAGACTGCTCCCTGACCTGGGTCTGCACTGTTGGCTTAGGCCTGTCTGTACCAATACTTATGATCATTACAGCAATAAGAATATTTTTGGGTGAATTTTTTAACCTTCCATTTCTGAGAGAGGATTTTTTTTTCATCCAGACAGTTCGATTGTTGACGTCCACCATATTTTGATGACAATGATGTTGGGTTTAACCTTTACCCTGCTGTAGGCGACAAGCCCTATCTTTGCAAACAGTGTAGATCCAGATCAGATGGCTTCTGAAGAAGCCATCTGATCAGGATCTACACAGTTTGGCATTCAGTTTATGAATATGTAGAAATAAGCTGCATCAAGTAATCTGATTGGTTCAAAGTCAGAAATGAGTGTGGCTTAATTGAATATTCAGCAGGTTAAAGGTTAAGACGTAATTGTATTTGCAGTCACGTCAAACTTAATTTAACAAGTGACGTCCTATTCAACCAGTGAACATCAAAAGTGAAAATTCTCAGTTTTTATCCTATCCATGGGTAAGATAAAAATTTCTTTCCAATAGATATTGGGGCCCCCACCCATTGGGGCTTAAAGAAATATATGGGCTGCATGATGCTTCCACGCAGAGCTGAAACCGACCAGCACACGAGTACTGGTGATCCATTTAGAGGATCTAAGCCTGCCCAGGCGATGCGATGCGAGTCGGACCGTCCATGCTTATAAACCCTATTGGTTTCATTGGGCAGCAGGGCTTGAGATGTCATTTCATCTCAATGTCGGGTAAAAGTCCCACAAATTGGAAGCAACGTCTCCAAAATGACCTTTACAGTGTTGACAGGGACGATAAACCTCAAATCAAACAAAATTTAACCAAAAGATAAGTTGAGGATTTCCTTAACTGGTCTGCAAGAATAACAGAATCTATAATGGGTTGAACCGAGGAAATCTCAAGGCAAGTTTTTAGTTTACTTTGTCTCATATGAGGCATGGCCTTGCATGAAACTTACAGACACTGAAACCAAGTCCGAGATTTCCGTGTTGAGGTCTAAATTCCTTCACTGGTTATTTTTGTCCCAACCTTCTTTTAAGAATGTGCTTTAAATGGTACAATTCTTCTCATGTAACTACCATCAGATTGCCCAAGAATACAGACAAGAATTCCGCCGAAGGCTATGTCGCGCCTGTGGGGGTGCAAAGTCACTGAACCATGACATCTAGGCCAAGATCAAACATAGATGCTTGCATAAAAGGCTTGTACTAAGTATCATTAATGAAGTTCAAATAATTCTTGAGAAATGAACTTAACCATTAAGGTGAACGCTAGGGTGGTGGCAATATTTTACAAAGTCAGTGAACCATGAAATGTAGGTCAAGGTCAAATATGGATGCTTGCATTTAAGTTGCCATCCCAAGATATAAGTTTGTTCCAAGTATCATTAATGAAGCTCTTATGGTTCTTAAGAAATTAACTTGACCAGTAGGGTGAACGCTAGGATGCTCGCAATATTTTACAAAGTCAGTGAACCATGAAATTTAGGTCAAGGTCAAGTATGGATGCTTGCAATGAAGTTGCCATCCACAGATTCAAGTTTGTACCAAATATCAATAAAGAAGCTCTTATAGTTCTTGAGAAATAAACTTGACCATTAGGGTGAACGCTAGGGTGGTCACAATATTCTACAAAGTCAGTGAACCATGAAATGTAGGTCAAGGTGAAATATGGATGCTTGCATGTAAGTTGCCATCCTCAGACACAAGTTTGTACCAAGTATCATTAATGAAGCTCTTATAGTTCTTGAGAAATAAACTTGAACCTCAGGGTGAATGCTAGGGTGGTCGCAATATTTTACAAAGTCAGTGAACCATGAAATGTAGGTCAAGGTCAAATATCGATGCTTGCATGTAAGTTGTCATCCCCAGACACAAGTTTGTACCAAGAATCATTAATGAAGCTCTTATAGTTCTTGAGAAATAAACTTGAACCTTAGGGTGAACGCTAGGGTGGCCGCAAATGTTGACGCCTTGACAAACGGAAGGACGAACAGACGGAAAACCGGGCGCCTATATCACGCCATGCTAATAGCAGGTGCGACAAAAATCAATATGCAAAGAGGCCCCTTTACACAAAGGTAACAGAGCTAAAAATGATATTCTTACCACCTATTGAAAGTTAAAATATTTTTCCAGTAACTTGCTGTAATCCATTTTCAATACATTCATTTAAATGTAGTGGTTAATTTATTGTTCTTCCCTCTTTGGGGCTTGGAGAAATAGATTGGGCTGTATGATGCTACCACGCAGAACTGAAACCAGAGTACTGGTAAACCGCTTAGGTCTAAGCCTGCCTAGACAAAGTGGTGTGAGTTGGACGTCCCAGCATATAAACCCTATTGGTTTGTTTGGACGGTAGGGCTTGATATGTCATTTCATCTTAATGTTGGGTAAAAGTCCCACAAAATTGGAAGAAACATCTCCAAAATTACCTAAATAGTTTTGACAGGGATGTAAAACCTCAATTCAAACAAAACAATGTGGTAAATTTGAAATGAGAACCAGTAACTGTTATTGATTTTCTGCTAACAACATTGCATGTGCATTTCATGACATTCTTTACTTGACACTTGACACCATTTTGATGAAACACTGATATCCATTTCAATTATTAAGTTGATCATGAAATTTAGGCTGTTCAAACTATACATCTAGGGAGATACAGAAAAAAGTACTTCCTTGTTTGACTGGGTAACCAAATATGAAGCAGACATCAAAAGTTCAAAACCCATGTTCAAACAGCATGTGATTTTCATGATTTGAACATGTGGTTTGTTGTTTGAACATGGCTTCAAGAATAGCTTCAAACAGCTATGTTTATATGATTTTATGCAAGAATTCAAGTTCATATTTTAACCCTTGATCTGCTGAATATTTAAATTTGCCACACCCACTACTGATTATCAAGCAATCAGATTACTTGATGCAAATTATTGCAACAAATTAATAAACTGAATTGCAAACAATGAAGATCCTGATCAGATGGCTTCTTCAGAAGCCATCTGATCAGGATCTACATTGTTTGAAAGAGAAGACACATCCAGGCTCAGCAGGACAATGGTTAAGTTACCCTCCCCAAGGTGTATCAATTCCTGTCAATCACTATAATCTACATGTACCTGCCAATCAAAGAGGTTTATGAGATTCTCAAACTCCTCCCTTTTCAGCACTGTAATGTCCTGAGCTGTGTCTAACAATGACAACACTTCAGGAGGCGTGGTCTGTGGTTCTTCTCTCACGCTTCTTACATTCTCAAAACATTTGTACTCTTTCCTGCAAATTGTAAGAGAGGCATTTGTAGTGTTGTTGGCAGAAGGTTTTTTACTTAGGGTTTATAACCCCTTTCTGTTAAGGTTTTACCTCCCCACCAACACTATTTAGATAATTTTGGAGACATTGCTTTTGATTTTGTGGGACTTAAATTATAACAGTCTTTTACCCAACACTGAGATGAAATGACATCTCAAGCTCTAGAGCTAAAAGAAACTTTTTGGGTCAGTGGAGCAGTCGGACTTGAACCACCCTTCCTGGGCAGGCTCTGACCTTAGCAGTTTACCATGCCAGGAAGCACCAGTCAGCCCAATCTATTTCTCCAAGCCCCCACGGACGGGGGCACCCTTCAGAATTGTTTCATATACATGTATATATATTGTTCAAAACTTATAATGATATCGTTAGTTTGCATACTGTTTAAACTTTCATTATTTTTCTTTTTTGTTTGTGTTGAGCTAATATAATCCCATCAACACAGATAACTTCATTTTGGTGATATTGCTTCCAGTTTTGTGGGACTTTTACCGATAAGCTGTTAACCTTAGTATGCATATGTTCATTCAGTCTCTACTTTGCACAGAAGCACCATGCAATCATTTCCGTTTCTCCAAGCCCCGATGGGCGGGAGCATAACTTTATTTAATCTGGCAAATATACGAATACTTTTCCAAGCCCCAATGGGCGGGAGCATAACTTTATTTAATCTGGCAAATATACTAATACTTTTACAGAATAAATATGACCATCTTTAAGAAATCTTAAGCTTACAATGCTTTGAACACTGGACCCTGATTATTAACCAGGAGTGGGCAAAAACCAGAGTACCTGGAGAAGCACCACTTGACCTTCCGTTGCAGTGCTTGGCCTCTCACAAGTCCCTAAATCACAGTTTTCTAATGTTATTAACCAATAGGAACACAGTCTCTCATGCTGACAAAAGGAATATCCTCTATGACATGGGGAGAATGTTAACCAATAGAAAATAATGTAGTTCATACTTCCTTGAACGCATCGAGTCACATGATTTCCAGTCAAGTGACGTCAGTCTAAACCATGGTTCTCTACGAGTGCTGACGTCACCACTGTTCCACTCTTGGCAGAAAAACAGTGTGTAAATGTTTTTCAGCTTTAAAAGTTTGCCCTATAAGCATTTTTTGCCCAGTGATGAGGGGCAAAGGATGTAAATATAAAAATAAACTTAATTTTTCTGCTTTTCATGGAAGTATACGACAGCGGGTTGCTAGCAAAGTTCACATTAACCCCTTCAATTTGCATGTGACCTACTGCATTCATACTTTCATGAACAGCAGAAAAATAGAATTGATTTCTTAACCCTTGTCCTGCTGAACCCTGATATGTCTTAGCTTTCAAACAATGTAGATCCAGATCAGATGGCTTCTGAAGAAGCCATCTGATCAGGATCTTCATTGTTTGTCATTCAGCTCATGAATTTGTTACAATAATTTGCATCAAGTAATCTGATTGGTTGATAATCAGTAGTGGGTGTGGCATATATAAATGTTTGGCAGGTCAAGGGTTAAATGAAGTACCTTTCATTGAATTTCTTTGTATCAAGTTACTTTGACAAGACAATCAAATGTCATTCATCAAAACATTCTAAAAGTGGATCAAGCAATACATGTATACATTGATTGGTCTCAATCATTTTGACAAGCACATATTCCATTTTAGGTCTGATGTATGTTCTTGACATTTGAGGTGTGTTTTGATTGGCTGATGCATGGATCTACAGTGAGATGTACAACACTCTATGTTTTGAATTTTTACCTGGCTAGCAGTTGACTGACAGGTCGTTAGGATATACACCACAACCTCTTTATAACACTATTGATGGGGTCCAAAGCAGAAACCGTGTTGGTGAAACAAATGTGTTATATCCAAACAAAACTAGAAATGCGTCCATAGGACACAGATGCCCCCGCCTGAAAATATGTCTCTGCTCGTATTCATCCATAGAAAGTTATTGACCGTTTTTAAGTTTTGGACTCTTTTTTCACATTTGACCTCTAAGTATGACCTTGACCTTTGCGGTAAGGACCTTGGTTTTGTGTGAGGCAGATTGTCTCATGATGGCCAACATTTCTGCCAAGTAATTTCAAAATCCATCCAGAGATAAGAACGTTATTGACTATGTTTAAGCTTCAGACCATTTTTTTGACATTTGACCTCTAAGGATGACCTTGACCTTGGAGGTACGGATCTGGGTTTGCACGTGACACATCGTCTCAAGATGGTTAACATTTATTCAAAGTAATTTCAAAATCCATTCAGAAATAAGAAAGTTATTGACTGCGTTTAAGTTTCGAACCCTTTTTTTGACCTTTGACTTCTAAATATGACCTTGACCTTGGAGGTACGGACCTGGGTTTTGCATATGACACGTCGTCTCATGATGGTTAACATTTGTGCTGAGTAATTTTAAAATCCATCAAGAAATAAGGAAGTTATTGACCACGTTTAAGTTTCAGACAGATGGACAGGGGCAACGCTATATGCCCTTTCCACCATTCTTCGAATGACGGGGGCATAAAAACTATAGATTATATAGAAAAATAACCATTTATAGTCATTCTTCTATATAATCTGTACATTTTTGGGATCCATATTGAAACCATGTTTTATCCAAAACT
Source organism: Lucinisca nassula (assembly GCA_963580285.1). Taxonomy (NCBI): domain Eukaryota; kingdom Metazoa; phylum Mollusca; class Bivalvia; order Lucinida; family Lucinidae; genus Lucinisca; species Lucinisca nassula. The sequence goes on from OY757022.1 coordinate 107,294,998, forward strand.
GTGTTATAATGAACCATTTTATAACAAGGTTGTGGTGTATTAGAAACTATGTCATATCAAAATTAAAACTAGAGCTATCACTAAAGGTGATGAATACCCCCACAAAAACTGCCTTGATAGTACAACAGCGGCATTTTGCAATTTTTTCACTTGAAAGGGGCCATAACTATGTCTAAAATTGACGAATTGTAGTGGAAATCGAACTTGACCTGTATTTTATGATGTTACATCAGTGTACCAAAAATTATAAAAATCGGTGAAGCGCTTTTTGAGTTATCGTCTGGAACCAAGTCAACAGACCGACCGACCGACAAGCTCACTCCTATATACCCCCCCAAATTTCATTTGTGGAGATGAGCCCCATCAAAGTTTGTAAAGTTTTGTGTCTACATTCTTTGTTTGAATTGGGGTTTAACGTCCCCGTCAACACTACATGTATTTAGGTCATTTAGAAAATGTTGCTTCCAATTTTGTGGGATTTTTACCCGCAATGAGATGAAATGATATATCCAGCCCTGCCGCCCAATGAAACAAAAAGACGTATCTGCACTGGACGGTCTGACTCACATCACTTTACCTGGCCAGGCTTAGTCCTCCTAAGGGGTTTACCAGTACTCGTGTGGCCAGTTCCAGCTCTGCATGGAGGCACCATGCAGCCCAATCTATTTCTCCAAGCCCGGATGGATGGGGGCGAATTGTGTCCACAGATATACTAGGGTGAATCCTCCTGCACATGACCTACTCACTTTTTTCTGACACCTTTCAGAGCAGCTATATTATCCTTCAAGTGTGGCCAACCTCCACTTTTCCTGCAGTGCTCACACAGAAAATGTCCTGAAATTGAAAAGTTGTAGAGACATCACGAAAGCACGCCTATATAATTCTGACCCCCTTGAACCCCACTTTTATACAGTAAAACTGGGGTTTACAGGGGTAAACCTTATTTTTCTTATTTCTGCTCCAAAACATAGATTGTGGGTACCCACAATCTGACTTTTACCCACAGTCAATATTCTGAGCAGAAATAAGGAAAATATCACAATTTTTCATCCAAAAATTGTAGGGTTTTTTTGGCAAAAAATTACAATGTATTTGTACATGTGTTTTCATAATGAAAATAACAAACACATGCAATTAACCCATGTCCTGCAGAAAAAAATAATTTTGGCTATCAACCAATCGAGTTACTAGATGTAATTTATTCCTACAAATACACAAACTGAATGCCAAACAGTGTAGATTCTGATCAGATGGCTTCTTCATATTCTTATTCAGCAGGACAAGGGTTAAAGTTAAGCCCTGACAACACTATTAAGGTCATACAGTGCCAGTCACTGAACTAAACTACACTTTTACTGGGCACGTTAAGACCTAACCAATTAACCAGTACATTCAGTTGCTACTAACAGACAGAAGACAGTTTCTCACGACCAATCTCCAAGAAAGAAAGCTGCTGCACTGTGGCTGTTTTACATGGAATTTATTCATCAAGTTGGATAATTCCAGTGACCAAAATGGCAAGATTAATATAAGAGCATCATAAGTTTAATATGAAAGGACTATGCTTTTAACCATACATAAATGTACATGTACAAGTGTTTCTACTATGTACATTATAGATTTCATTTGGTTACTTTGGCTGACTATGAAGTTTTCTACCATGTCCATCTAAAATGTGGGTTAAAGTTATTTGCATGAAACTAGGATGAAAGCTTTTGTAACCTGAATTATTCTCCTGCAACTTATTGATCAATGCAGCAAATCAGTGCTTTAAAGGAATGTTATATTCAGCCTTTAAACTGTTAAATCAGAATGTTACACCTCCAATTAAGTCAATAAAATCAGCTGCAGTTTTAATTTCACTTCACAATTGTTTTTCACTTCACTATTTTCAGTACATGTATAAGGTTGCTTAAACATGTTAAAGATGAATGAAAACTGCATTCAAACAAAACAATGATAATAAACATGATACATGTGAATGGTCATTTTCTACACTGTTTGATCAGCATCTTTGTGTTTTACGACATGGATAGAACAGTAGTCGCTGGCCTCGGTAGCTCAGACGGATGCGCATCTGATTGGTGATCAGGACGTGGGTTCTATACCTGCCGGGGTCGGCAACATTCTTTCGTGGAGATTAATCATGAAATCTTTTCTACGGTCATTCTCTCCCATCCACTGATTCAAGAAGGTCAGTTTCCGGCGAAAGAATGTGCACTTTACTCGTAACCGCTTATGTATAAGCCTGCCCAGGAAAAGAGTGGATAGATAAACTGACCAGCTCAAAAATGACCTAAAATAGTGTTGACTGGGCCATTAAACCCCAATACAAACAAACAAACAAGAACAGTAGCCATTATGATAACAACTCCATGTTACATAGTGCATTCTTTCAATTCATATCTCCAAATTTGGCAAAATGGTTATTTTTCTGACAGAAATGTGTGAAACTTTTCTTATTTATACTCCAAACATAGGTTGTGAGTGCTCGTAAGTACTGCCTCATTACTCCAAACATAGGTTGTGAGTGCTAATTAGAACCGCCTCACTGAGGTGGTTCTAATGAGTATGCACATCCTGTGTCAAACAGGTTGTGAGTGCTCATTAGAACTGCCTCATGAGGCAGTCTAATGAGTACCATTAGGCAGTTCTAATGAGTACCCACATCCTATGTCTTGGAGCATAAATATGAAAAGTGATACATGTATATACCCCTGTAAACACCAGTTTTGTCTCCATGAAGTGGAGTTTAGATGGGGTGTTCATTACAGAAGACTTGCAAACATGATGCTCTTGTTTCTATATTTAAAACTTCAAGACTCATCAGAGATGTCAGTGTGGCCGAGCAGGCTGGTTTGTGTCTTTCCTGGTCACCAACTCCAAACACTAGTTTTCTCCTGATACATGTATTTTACATAGTGGATCTAACATGAGTGGTCATTTCATATGATATTTATGAAACGAGCCTTCATATGAAATGACCATGAGTTTAACTCTTATCATGCTGTTCATGACAACTGAAGAAGCTACATGCATTCCTGACTTTGAATCAATCAGATTACTTGATGTTAGTAACCCTTATCTTGCTTTTCACGGCAACCCCTATCTTTGCAAACAGTGTAGATCCAGATCAGATGGCTTCTGAATTTATGAATTTGTAGGAATAAATTACATTAAGTAATCCGATTGGTTCAAAGTCAGAGATGGGTGTGGCTAAAATGAATATGCAAATGTTAAGATTCTATTTATCATATGACCAATTATAAATTGGATTTTGTCACCTTTAAATTTGACAATCTTTAAAAAAAAAATGCATCGCTGACATGGACGTTACTTAATACCGCCAAAGTATTATTTATTACATGTGTGGTCATATGATTTTTATTACACAGCGTTATCAACTGATTCTCAACAGCGTTATATGATAAATTTGAATTAAACATGGCTGTAAAGCTAACAAAGATTTTGCTTTGGACCCCAGCAGCAATGTTTTTAAAAATGATAGTGCATACACCGCAACTCGCCCCCGCCCATAGGGGCTTGAAGAAATATATGGGCTGCATGATGCTTCCACGCAGAGCTGAATCCAGCCCGCACACTAGTACTGGTAAACCGCTTAGAGGATCTAAGCCTGTCCAGGAACCGCGGTGCGAGGTGGACCGTCCATGCTTATAAACCCTATTGGTTTCATTGGGCGACAGGGCTTGAGATGTCATTTCATCTCAATGTCGGGTAAAAGTCCCACAAAATTGGAAGCAACGTCTCCAAAATGACCTTTACAGTGTTGACGGGGACGTTAAACCTCAAATCGAACAAAACAAAGCATACACCGCAACCTCTTTATAACAGTGTTAATGGGACCCAACGCAAAAACCGTGTTAGTTAAACAACGGTGTTATATCCACACAAAAATGTATAGATTATATAGAAAAACGACCATAAATGGTCGTTTTTCTATATAATCTATATATTTTTGAATATTTTGAAACCGCATTATATCGAAATCGTGTTATAATGAACAGTGTTATAAAGCGGTTGTGGTGTATAAGCAGGAGGAGTATTTTGGGATGATTTCTTATTTATCCATAAAGCATTATGTTGTGGGTACTTGTTATAATCGCCTCAATCAGGTGATTCTAATCAGTGAGGTGATTCTAACAAGTACCCTCAACATAATTATGTTTCCACAGAGAAAAAAATACCCCTTAATTATTTTTTACTCCTCCTTATCCTATGTTATTACAGAAGAACAGATAAACTTTTGCATTCAATTGGGTAATACCCACTATATTCAACTTTAATTGGGTATTTGAAGAGATGATTAGGTATCTCATGTTTGGTTGCCCAATTTATAGGAATTAATTGGGTAATATATATTTGAACTAATTATTTAAGCTTACTTAATATGTGGAAGTTGCCCCTGTACCTTCAGGTAAATAAACAAGAGCATCGGTGAAACCGAGGGATGCTCCCCGAAGATGCGCAGTAGAAGGAGGGTTATTTTAGTGAAATGATCCTATACACTTTGAAGTTTGATAAGATTTGTTTGAAGACAAAGGTTATGGGTACTCGTTAGAACCGTCTGAATGAGGAGGTTCTAATGAGTACCCTCAGCTGATGTTTGGAGTACAAATAAAGCAGGTCGTGACTTTCAACAAAGAATGCCAAAACAAATGAGATATGTAAGGCCCCTTCCCTGCAAGGACCTGTAAATCTTAAACCATAAGGCTAAGAAACACAATTTTGTGTTCCTTTGTAAGTGATTTTCAATGGAAAATGTCACAAGGAATACACATGTGAAACATGAAAGCCCTATCACCCATGGTTATGAAATAACAGGAGATATTTTTTTGAAAAAGGGGAGATGATTAGTGAAAATAAGCAATATAGTAATGGCCCTTTGTCAGAATGTAGCCTGACAAACACACACCCAAATGCAATTTGTCAGGATGTAGGTCTTGTGATGGTAATTATGTGTGTGATGTTTCATGAGAGTAGACAAAATACTTTTGAAGTTATCACCGAGGTTAAAGTTTTTGGTTTAGGTGTGACAAACACACAAGTTATTCTCCTTTGTCAGAATGTAGGTCTTGTGATGGTAAGTATGTGTGTGAAGTTTCATAAGAGTAGGGCCAGGTTAAGGCGTGACAAACACGAGTTTCGAGGCGTCTGATCTGGGCCTGTACTGTTTGCCACTTACCCCTTTTGGGGTTTCTGATACCAAATGGGTTTAACCTAAAGTCTAAGAATTCCCTAGTTAGTGATTTTCAAAAAAGACTGCAAAAATAAGGAGAAATGTAAGGCCCCTTCCGTGCAAGGGCATGTAAATCTTAAACCATAAGACAAAGAAACTCAGTTTTGTGTTCCCTAGTAAGTGATTTTCAATGAAGAATGTCACAAGGAATATATATGTGAAATATGAAAGCCCTATTACCCATGGTTATGAAACAACAGGAGATATTTTTTGAAAAAGGGGAGATAATTCAGTGTAAATAAGCAACATAATTATGGCCCTTTGTCAGAATGTAGGTTTTGTGATGGTAAGTATGTGTGTGAAGTTTAATGAGAGTAGGATAAATACTTTTAAAATTTTGGCAGAGTTTAAGTTGTTTGGTTATTGCCTGACAAACACACACCGAAAAGCAATATAGTTATGGCCCTTTGTCAGAATGTAGATCTTGTGATAGTAAGTAAGTGTGTGCAGTTTCATGAGAGTAGGGCAATACTTTTGAAGTTATGACCGAGGTTAAGTTTTTTGGTTAAGGCGTGACAAACACACGGACAAAAGCAGTATGGTTTGTCAGAAGGTAGGTCTTGTGATTGTTAGTATGAGTGTGAAGTTTCATGGGAGTAGGGATAATACTTTTGAAGTTATAACCGGTTAAATGTTTTGGTTTAGATTTGAAACTGACTGACAAGGAGATTACTATAGGGCACCCAAAATACTGTGTAGGGCCCTAATTAAGAAGGGAAGTAACTCTGTAAATACTGTTGGTAGGGTCATGCTTCTTGCATTCTGTGATTTCTCTCATAGCCCCCTATCAGTGAATCAATTTTCACTAAATTACCTTTAAAACTTTTAGAGATATGCTCCGGACAAGCTTAATATAGCAAAAACTAAAAAGGGAAATAACTCTGTAATTACTTGTGATAGAGTTACAGTTCTTGCACTCTGCACTTCCTCTGATGGCCATCTATCAATGTATTAAATTTCACTTAAATCCCTTCTATACTTTCAGAGATATGCTCCGGACAATCTTTTCATTGAAATAGTTAAGAAGGGAAGTAACTCCATAAATACTGGTGACAGGGTTATGGTTCTTGTATTTTACGATTCACCTCATCGCCTTCTATCAGTATATCAAGTTTCACTTAAATACCTTTAATACTTTTAGAGATATAGAGCGTGACGGACGGACGGACAGATGGACGGACGGACAAAGCGGAGACTATATGGCTCCCCCTTCGGGGAGCATAAAAATCCGGGGATGATGATGATGATGATGATGATGATGATTCTTTACGACAGTGGCTTAAACGCATCATCACCATGTTATGATTAAAAACAGTTCTGTATATCCCTTGTGCATTTGTAAAAAGCAAGCACCTTAAGGACGATAATAATGAATGACAACCCTGCATGCAATATTACACGAAATAGAAAGTTTGGAATCTATAAGAATTATATGCAAGTATGTCAGTTTGATTTGGGTATCTTGGATTTTTATTTGCGTTTTTTTACACTTCAGCTTATTTTTAATTGGGCATTCTTGCAGTTTATTTGGGTATTTATGCACTACACTGCTTTATTTATTATATGACGTCGCGTCTGAGTGTGTAATAGCGCCATGTAATATTTTCTATAATCTACTAGTGGATTAAATATGCAAATTAGCTAGATACATCCCGTAACGTTACATGTACATGTATGATGTCCTTAACAAGGTTGTGTTTACTAATGGTGGAATATTGATATTTTTGTAAACCATCATGAATAAAATGTGTTTTAAATGTCATATGATAAGCAGAATCTTGCATTCGTGTTCATGTTTTACTGAGTTGAGGAAAAGGGATAAAATGCGAGGCTGTGCCGAGCATTTTATCCCTTTTTCTCAACTTGTTTAATAAATTCAATGATACATGAACACTCATGTAAGATCCTCTATTATCTGTTTCTCTGTGTTTGTTTACCTGAAGTACAGTTAATGAACAATCTTTCTCCTTCACTCTTCTGTTGTCTCTTCATGATGATCTTCCCCAGTTTAGGACAGGCTGATATGTAACAAGTGTGGCCTTGAGTTGTCACCATATCATGCTCTTTCAGAAACTCCTTGATCTGTTTAGCACCATCAAACTGTGTCAGTTCTCCATTTACTGTAGCTTTTTCAGAACTTACAGCATCTGCTACTTCTTCTGCATCAACAGTACACAGTGGTTCAATTTTATCTTGAGTTGTTTTACATAGAGCAGAGTCCAATTTATTTACATGTTTTTGGATTTTATCTTGTGATTTTACATTGATATCAGTTTGAGGAGCAATTTTTGTACAAATTTCACTTACTTGAGCTTTATGTGATGTTTCAGTATTTGTTAGTTTTTGTAATGTATTAGATAGTTCTGTTAGAGCTACCATCTTTTTGTCTGATTCTTCGTCAAAACCCACAGAACTTGTGTGAAAACTATGTCTTGACACACCATAATATTGCTGCCTATGCACCGAGTTCCCATTGTTTGTCTGACAATTCAAAACTGGGATATATCTGAGTCCAGGACCTTTTTGTATTTTCCATGACACATCTTTGCTTGTGTCATATTTAAGTCCATCTCTTGTGATGCAGTCATGCTCCTTTTCTAATAAAGCACCAGACTCAGTCTCTTTGGTTATAGCTGTTCCAAATGTTCTAAATGTAGCATCATTGTAACTGCTTATTTGAGCACTGTTTCTTGTTCTAGCTATATATTTGTGTGACCTTGACAACTTGCTTGCACATCTCCAGCAAACAGGATTTCCTTCTATTAATCTTAAAGTTACAGCTGAGCTGAACATGGTTATAATTTTTCATTTATTACCGGAAACTTCAATAGACCATAAACACAGTCACGGCTTACATTATTTCACCAAACAGCTTGGATATTGATGATCTTTCCTGTCTGAAAAAAAAGAGATAAAATAAGTCATGGCAGCTCAGTGGTTGGTGCACTTGCCTATCATACTAGAGGCCCCCCGTTCGATTCCAAGCAGCGTTAAGAAAATCACGGTGTCCGAACATGCTCCACTGGCATCATTTGCAGGGATGAATTCCACAAAGTGCACCGTCCTTTGGATTGGGACGTTAACTGGAGCCCCCACAACCCTCTGCAGGGAGAGGCAGCCCCTGCACAGGAAAAAAGATCCCTACCGTAATTACATGATTACTGTGTAGGGTTTCATCCTGCAAACCTGGAGTGTATGTAATGTACACCTGCACGTTTATCTGGTGAGAGGGTTTTGCAGTATATAAGAAAGAAAAGAAAGAAAGAAACAACCAGCGAGGAAATAGCTCACCTGTGCATCCATGAAGTCTGATCAGTATGGTTGCAAGTCAAAACTGGGTCCTGTCTCATGTATTAAAGTGAATGACCACCTTTTTAACATAATTACTGTATAGTTACTGTAATCATTAATCTCTGACTTTTATTACCAATTGAAATCTGCTAAGATAATTAAATCAACATTTAATGGTTTCAGTGAAGTCTTCTGGCAGTGGCCATATTTTCCCCAAGGTAATCCAAATCTTTCCCAGGGTTCAACATGTTTGCTAAAATCCTGATCTCATGGAGACTGTAGAAGCTCTATGTCTCTCTATGCAGCTACTAAAGGAGAAGTGATTAGGCTCTCTAATCAGGTTGAATTCTCAAAAATCCTTTGTTCAGCATCTTACATAAGGCTTCATTATGTCTTTGGACGAAAATAAAGACTTTGAAGACAGTTTTCCTGAGTTTGGTACTCAGAGCTATCAGTATGAGCCCGAGTTCACAGAAGAGGAGTTTTTGTAGGTAAAATGGGGATTTAAAAGGACATATGTATATATTCTGATAATTTCTCCAAAACATAAATTATGGGTGCTCAAAGGAATCGCCTCATTGAGACATTTCTAACGAGTACCCACAATCTATGCTTTAAAAATATCACAAAATACCATGTGAAATGCAATGAAATATTACCTAAACTTGTCAAGGCGTGTTAATGTAATGATTGGTTAAATGATAATGATATGCATTAATTAACCCTTTCTGTACCAAATGGAACCTTCCTCTTTATATATAGCAGGAGTTCATTTCAAAATTTAGGGGTGTCAGGTTGTGTTTTCATCAAAATTTATTTGGAAAATGACTGGACTTTTAGCAAACAGTGGAGGCCCTGATCAGACGCCGCATTCTGCGGCGTCTGATCTGGGCATGCAATGTTTGCCAGGGTACCCGTTTTGGGGTTTCTGGTACTAAATGGGTTATTGAAGAAAAGAAAAGAAATAAGTTGTCAAGAAACCTTCAAGTCCACTTGAAAACAGCTATCTTCAAAATGTTTAGCACAAACAATGTTATGCTGTGCATAAACAAATGTCTTGATGCTGAGATTCTCTGTTCCAAGATTATGAATCCATTTTTCACATAACTCTCTATATTTCTTAGGGTCAGGGATAGCAAAACAGCTAATTCCTTGTCCTCTTTTCACTGTGCAGTATTTGGCCTTACAAGAAGGCATTTTTATTTTAATGTTCACTTTCTTCTCTAAAATCCTCAGCTGCTAAAATACCAAGATTTGTTAGCTGCAGCCTGCAGTTGCCGTGAGGTCACCCCAGGAGATATAATCTGTAAACATGTCTGACACCCTATCAGTAACTTTAATGAGCCATTACAGTTAATTGGAGAAACAGTTTAGATGAAGAATGTGATTTTATCATTCCTCAATGGTGTTACTATAAAATGGATCTGAGAAAAAAAAATGGTAGTCATTCACTTTAAGGAAATTAAGACATTAGGCCATTGTATGCGGGAAACCCCTAACGAGGTACCTTGGCAAACAGTACAGGCCCAGATCAGACACCGCTAAACGCGGCATCTGATCAGGGCCTGTACTATTTACTAACAGAATTTTCCTTCAAAAATAGAATAAAAATGAAACAAGAGGGCCCAGAGGGCCCTGGTTCGCTCACCTGATCCAAAGCATAACAAGGGGGCCCCGGGGCTAAAATTTGAACAATCTTGGTAGAGGTCCACAAGATGAAGCTTCATATCGAATTTGAAAGACCTGGGCTTTCTGGTTTCAGAGAAGAAGATTTTAAAGGTTTACCCTGCATATAGAAGTCTATGTAAAACAAGATTTTCCCTATATAAGTCTATGTTAAACCAAAGGGCCCCGGAGCGGGGGCATTTTTGGCCCCAGGGCTATTATTTGAACAATCTTGGTAGAGGTCTACTAGCTGAAGCTTCATAACAAATATCAAAGACCAAGTAGCTCATCATATCTAATGAGCTCTTGCAAAGACCTAAGCCTTGTGTTTCAGAGAAGATGATTTTTAAAGATTTTCCCTATATAAGTCTATGTAAAACCAAAGGGCCCCGGAGCGGGGGCATTTTTGGCCCCAGGGCTATAATTTGAACAATCTTGGTAGAGGTCCACAAGATGAAGCTTCATACCAAATATCAAAGACCTGGGCCTTGCAGTTTCAGAGAAGAAGATTTGTCAAGTTTTTCCCTATATAAGCCTATGTAAAAAAAAAGGGCTCTGGTGCGGGGGCATTTTTGGCCCCAGCACTATAATTTGAACAATCTTGGTAGGGGTCTACTAGATGAAGCTTCATACCAAATATCAAAGACCAGGGCCTTGCGGTTTCAGAGAAGAAGATTTTTCAAGATTTTCCCTATATAAGCCAATGTAAAACCAAAGGGCCCCCGTGCGGGGGCATTTTTAGCTTCAGCACTATAATTTGAACAATCTTGGTAGCGGTCCACTAGATAAAGCTTCATACCAAATATCAAAGACCTGGGCCTTGAGGTTTCAGAGAAGAAGATTTTTATAGATTTTCCCTATATAAGCCCATGTAAAACCAAAGGGCCCCGGTGCGGGGGCATTTTTGGCCCCAGCACTATTATTTGAACAATCTTGGTAGGGGTCCACTAGATGAAGCTTCATACCAAATATCAAAGACCTGGGCCTTGCGGTTTCAGAGAAGAAGATTTTTAAAGATTTTCCCTATATAAGCCCATGTAAAACCAAAGGGGCCCCGTGCGGGGGCGTTTTTAGCTCCAGCACTATAATTTGAACAATCTTGGTAGGGGTCCACTAGATGAAGCTTCATACCAAATATCAAAGATCTGGGCCTTGCGGTTTCAGAGAAGAAGATTTTTAAAGATTTTCCCTATATAAGCCCATATAAAACCAAAGGGCCCCCCTGCGGGGGCAATTTTGACCCCAGCACTATAATTTGAACAATCTTGGTAGGGGTCCACTAGATGAAGCTTCATACCAAATATCAAAGACCTGGGCCTTGCGGTTTGAGAGAAGAAGATTTTTTAAGTTTTCGGTGAAAAAAATCTATTTTTGGCTACTGTGACCTATATGTGCAACGGACCGGAACCATTTGAACAACTTTGAAAGGGGACCGCCTAAGGATCATTCCTGTGAAGTTTGGTCAAAATACCATCAGTGGTTTAGGAGGAGATGTCGTTTGAAGAAAAGTTTACGGACGCACGGACGCACGCACGCACGGACGGACGCACGACGGACGACGGACAAAAAGTGATCCCAAAAGCTCACCTTGTCACTACGTGACAGGTGAGCTAAAAAAAAAATAGGCCTGACGCCCGTTATATAACAAATGGACACCTGTCCAATGGAAGAGTCCACTAGTATACAATGGGTTAATGGGTTTGCATAGGAGCACAGTTCAAATCAAATCTAAGCTGGTCATACCAGTACATATCATACTTGTCAAAATTGTGTTTCATTTTGTGACGTCTCCCAGAGAAAGGAAGAAAAGAGATATATGAGATAGTGGAGAAGATGAAAGTGAGGGACAGAGAAGAAAGTGGAAAATGAATGGAAGTAGAAACAGAAGAATTAATCCTTGTTCTGCTGAATATTCAAAATATGCCACACCCACTACTGATTATCAACCAATCAGATTACTTGATGCAAATTATTGCAACAAATTCACACTCTGAGTGACAAACAATGTAGATCCAGATCAGATGGCTTCTGAAGAAGCCATCTGATCAGGATCTACATTGTTTGAAAGGTAAGGCATATCCGGGCTCAGCAGGGCAAGGGTTAACAATGCTCCCCCCTCTTCCCCTACCTGCTGCAAGGACAGCAGACCATGCTAAAATGTAATCCAATATCACTTGGGCACCCCAGTGACGCAAGATACCTTTGCCTCACCCAAACACCCTTGTAGATGGTTCTGCACATCATCTCACTTAGGCAAACATTTGACCAAAGTTAAATGAAAATCCTTCCAGGGGTAAAGGAGATATGGAACAGACAAAAAATTCAAGGCTCAAACTTGTGACCCTCAACTGTGACATTGACCTTGAGTCAGCATGGTTCATTTATGGGTTCTGCACATCAGCTTACCGAGGTGAATATTTAACTAAAGTTTAATGAAAATCTATCAAAGGGTTCATGAAATATGGAGTGGACAAGAAAGTGCTACAGACAGATGGCCCGAACTCTTGACCTTCAACTTTGACCTTCACCTTCAGTTGACATGGTTGAATGTTCGGCACATCATCTCACTTAGGCAAACATTTGACCAAAGTTTAATGAAAATCCTTCCAGGGGTAAAGGAGATATGGAATGGACAAAAAATTCAAGATCCAAACTTGTGACCTTCAACTGTGACCTTGACCTTGAGTCAGCATGGTTTATTTATAGGTTCTGCACATCAGCTCACTGAGGGGAATATTTGACCAAAGTTTAATAAAAATCTATAAAAGGGTTCATGAGATACTAAGTGGGGCTCCTGTAAAGTGGGTTAACCTATTTTGTACCGGAAACCCCAACACGGGTAATTGGCAAACAGTGCAGGCCATGATCAGACACTGCAGAATGTGGCATCTGATCAGGGAATACACTGTTTGCAAAAAAGTTCCTAACAAATTTTGAAGAAAACACAACCTGACACCGCTAAATTTTGAAATGGACTACTGCTATAAATTAGAAGGAAGTTTCCATTTGGTACAACAAGAGGACCATGGTGGTCCTATATTGCTTACCTGAGCTAAGAGATTAACAGCGCAATTTTTGGACGGAGGTCTATAATTTGAACAATCTACTGGTAAGCAGAGGTCCACTGAATGAAGCTTAACATTGAATATCAAAGGCACAGGCCTCCTGGTTTCGGACAAGAAGATTTTTAAAAGTTTTCTCCACATAAGTCTATGTAAAACCAGTGGGCCCGAGGGCGGGGCCATTTTTTGGCCCCCATACTATGAATTGAATGATAATGGTAGAGGTCCATTAAATGAAGCTTCATACCAAAAATCAAAGACCTGGGCCTTCTGGTTTCAGACAAGAAGATTTGTTATATTTTTTTCCTATGTAAAACCAGTTGACCCCGGCACAGGGGCATTTTTGGGCACAGGGCTATAATTTGAACAATCTTAGAAGAGGCTCACTAGATGAAGCTTCAAACCAAATATCAAAGACATGGGCCTTCTGGTTTCAGACAAGAAGATTTTTAAAGGTTTTCCCTATATAAGCCTATGTAAAACCAGTGGGCCCCGGCACAGGGGCGTAAGTGGCCCAGGGGCTTTAATTTGAACAATCTTGGTATAGGTCCATTAGATGAAGCTTCATACCAAATATCAAAGATAGAGCCTTCTGGTTTCAGAGAAGAAGATTTTCTAAAGGTTTTCCTATAACATAAGCCTATGTAAAACCACTGGGCCCCGGCATGGGGTCTTTGTTGGCCCTAGGGCTATAATTTAACAATCTAGGTAGAGGTCCACTTGATGCAGCTTCATAACAAATATCAAAGACCGGGGGCCTTCTGGTTTCAGAGAAGAAGATTTTTAAAGGTTTTCCCTATATAAGCATATGTAAAACCTGTGGGCCCCGGCACAGGGGCGTTTTTGGCCCAAGGGATATAATTTGAACAATCTTGGTAGAGATTCACTAGATGAAGCTTCATACCAAATATCAAAGACCTGGGCCTTCTGGTTTCAGACAAGAAGATTTTTATATGTTTCCCCAATATAAACCTAGATATTGACATATGTCAAAATATTAATTCAAAAGAATTGATGAATTTTGAAAATTTAAATTTGTGAGAAGCATCAGCTACAAAATGTTCAAGGGAAGGCATCATAGCACTGCTACAATGAATTCCTGTCATGCAAAATAAGACAGCATTTTAGTTGCTCACTGAAGTCAAGGCTTTAAAGCGTTGTTACAATGCATTTCTGTCATGCGAAACAAGACAGAGCTCTAGTTGTTCCCTTCAGTCATCACAGCATTGCTGCAATGCATTTCTGTCATGCTAAACAAGACAGAGCTCTAGTTGTTCCCTTCAGTCATCACAGCATTGCTGCAATGAATTTCTGTCATGCCAAAACAAGACAGAGCTCTAGTTAGTCAATTCAGTCTTCACAGCATTGCTGCAATGAATTTCTGTCATGCTAAACAAGACAGAGCTCTAGTTGGTCATTTCAGTCATCACAGCATTGCTGCAATGAATTTCTGTCATGTCAAAACAAGACAGAGCTCTTGTTGGTCACTTCAGTCATCACATCATTGCTGCAATGAATTTCTGTCAGAGCTCTAGTTGGTCACTCCAGTCATCACAGCATTGCTGCAATGAATTTCTGTCAAGCTAAACAAGATAGGGCACAAGTTAGTCACTTCAGTCATCACAGCATTGCTGCAATGAATCTCTTTCATGCTAAACAAGACAGATCTCTAGTTGGTCACTTCAGTCATCACAACATTGCTGCAATGAGTTTCTGTCATGCTAAACCAGACAGAGCTCTAGTTAGTCACTCCAGTCATCACAGCATTGCTGCAATGAATGTCTGTCATGCTAAACAAGACAGAACTCTAGTTGGTTACTTCAGTCATCACAGCATTGCTACAATGAATTTCTGTCATGCTAGACAAGGAAGATCTGCTGGCATGTCACTGCAGTGAAGACGCTGCATTACTGCTGCTTTGAATTCCTGTCATCCTCCATAAGACAGATCTCAGATATTTCAAGGCATCCTAGCACTGCTTCAATGGTTTTCTGTCATGCTAAACAAGACACAACTCTAGTTGATCACTTCAACACAGCAACACAGCACTGTTGCAATGAATTCCTTTCATGCTCAACAAGACGGAACTATAGCTGGTCACTTCAATTTAGGCAACACAGCACGGCTGCAATGAATTGCTGTCATGCTCAATAAGACAGACCTCTAGTTGGTAACTTAAATTAAGGCAACACAGCACTGCTACAATGAATTCCTGTCATACTCAACAATACAGAACTCTAAATGGTCATTGCAGTTAAATGCATCAAAGCATGGCAACAATGAATTACTTTCATACTTATCAAGACAATAATTCTAGTTGGTTATTGCATTTAAGGCAAATTTAAGCAGCACTGCTGCAATGAATTTCTGTCATGCTAAAAAAGTCAGAGCTCTAGTTGGTAACTCAGTTAAGGCACCACAGAAGTGCTGCAATAAATTGCAGCCATGCTCAACAAGACCCTAGTGGGTAACTGCAGTTAAGGCATCACAGTATTGCTGCAGTGTATCCCTTTCATGCTCAGGACAGAATTCTAGTTGATCACTGCAGTCAAGGCATCCCAGCATTGCTGCAATGAATTTCTGTCTTGCTCAACAAGACTGAGCTCCAGTGGTCTCTGTAGTTTAGTCATCTGACAGAGCACTGCTGTAACGTATTTCTGTCATGCTCAACAAGACATAGCTATAGATGGTGACCACAGTTAAGGCATCAGAGCATGGCTGCAACAATGAATTTCTATCAAGCTAAACAAGACAGAACTCTAATTTGTCACTGCAGTTAAGGCATCACAGTACTGCTGAAATGAATTCCTCTTGTGCTAAAGACAGAGATCCATTTGATCACTGCAGTTAAGGTGTCAAAGCAACTAAACAAGACAGAGCTCTAGTAAGGCATCAAAGCCATGGTATCAAAGCATTGCTGCTATGAACTCCTGCCTTGCTTAACAAGACAGAGCTCTAGCTGGGCAATGCGGTTGATGCATCAAAGCATTGCTGCAATGAATTCTTGTCATGCTAAACAAGACAAAGCTCAAGCTGGTCACTGCAAGTTAAGGCCTCACTGGACTGCTAAAATGAATTTCTGTAATGCTAAACAAGACAGAACAGTTTTTCACAGCAGTTCTAAAGGGCATCAAAGCATTGCTGTAGTGAATTTTCTAGCATTCTCAACAAGACAGAGCTCCAGTTGGTCATTTAGTTAAAGCATCACTACACTACTGACTGCAAAAATTCTTGTCATGTTCAACAAGACAAAACTGTAGATGGTCATTGCAGTTTTGCTTTACATCAACATATTCCAATCAGTGGTACAGCAAAAACAGCAGATGAATGTAGAGGATCATCAGTACATTTGTCATATAACAAGATGCATTCTACAAATACTTTAAGATACCTGTTATATTTTTAAATGCTTTATTTGTTTATTTATTTATTTATTTGGTATCTTAGTTTTTGAACAAATCAAAAAAGTAGGAGAAGTAGGAGTTTTTCTGGAAAAAGTAGGAACAAAGTAGGAAGAGACCAAAAAAGTAGGAAAAGTAGGAAAAAGTAGGACTACTTGAAAGCCTGTCCATTAGATGAAGCTTCATACCAAATATCAAAGACCTGGGCCTTCTGGTTTCAGAGAAGAAGGTTTTTTTTAAGGTTTTTGCTATATAAGCCTATGTAAAACCTGTGGGCCCTGGCCCGGGGACGTTTTTGGCCCCAGGGCTATAATTTGAACAATCTTGGTAGAGGTTCACTAGATGAAGCTCCATACCAAATATCAAAGACCTGGGACTTATGGTTTCAGACAAGAAGATTTTTAAAGGTTTCCCCTATTAAACCTATGTAAAACCAGTGGGCCCCGGCACAGGGGCATTATTGGCCCCAGGGCTATAATTTGAACAATCTTGGTATAGGTCCATTAGATGAAGCTTCATGCCAAATATCAAAGACCTGGGCCTTCTGGTTTCAGAGAAGAAGGTTTTTTTAAAGGTTTTTGCTATATAAGCCTATGTAAAACCTGTGGGCCCCGGCCCGGGGACATTTTTGGCCCCAGGGCTATAATTTGAACAACCTTGGTAGAGGGTCACTTGATTAAGCTACATGCCAAATATCAAAGACCTGGGCCTTCTGGTTTCAGACAAGAAGATTTTTATATGTTTTTCCTATATAAGCCTATGTAGAACCAGTTGGCCCCGGCGCAGGAGCGTTTTTGGCCCAAGGGCTATAATTTGAACAATCTTAATATATAGGTCCATTAGATGAAGATTCATGCCAAATATCAAAGACCTGGGCCTTCTGGTTTCAGAGAAGAAGGTTTTTTTAAAGGTTTTTGCTATATAAGCCTATGTAAAACCTGTGGGCCCCGGCCCGGGGACGTTTTTGGCCCCAGGGCTATAATTTGATCAACCTTGGTAGAGGGTCACTTGATTAATTTTTTAAGGTTTTCCCTATATAAGCCTATGTAAAACCAGTGGGCCCCGGCACAGGGGCATTTTTGGCCCCAGGGCTATAATTTGAATAATCTTGGTAGAGGTTCACTAGATGAAACTTCATACCAAATATCAAAGACCAAGATCTTCTGGTTTCAGAGAAGAAGATTTTTAAAGGTTTATTCTTATTTTCCCCTTTTCGTTGCCATGGCAACCAGAGTTCTGCATGGAATTGAATTCTTTGAACAACTTTGAGAGAGGACTACCCAAGGATCATTTCTGCCAAGTTTGATCAAAATCTGTTGAGTGGTTTAGGAGGAGATGTTGTTTTAAAGAAATTGTGGACGGATGGATGGACGGACGGACATACAGACGGACGATGACGGACGGTAACCGATCACAATAGTTCCCCCGGAGCCTTCGGCTCAAGTGAGCTAAAAATGGGTTAACCATGCATGATTTATATTTTCCTTCCAAAGACAGCCCTCATTGTGGGGTATCACCCCATAAAAGTGATGGAATGGACACTGTCCCACAATGGTATCTTATCCACAACACAAAATCGCCCCACAAGGTATCTTATATCTTACCGACAACCCATTAATGTAGCTCTGGTAAGAGCAGACAGATGGACAGACAGACAGATGAAGGCCATTGCTATAATCCCCGCTCTGCTTTCCGGCGGGTGATTAACAAGAGGGCCGAGATGGCCCTGTATCGCTCACCTGTCACCAGATGATCATAAGCAATGTTTAGAAAATAAGAGTAGACATATGAGTCAGTGGTTCCCTATGACAATACAGAGCTGACTTGTACACGTATGTCACTATTTGGACAATGATAGTTAGGTCCTAGTGCACCAGTAGTCAGTCTTACTAACAATATAATAACCTGGGCCTTCTGGTTTCAGACGAGAAGGTTTTTAAAGGTTTTCCATATCTAAATCTATTTAAAACCAGGGGGCCCTGCACGGGGGAATTTTGTGGCCCCAGGGCTATAATTTGGACAATCTTGGTAGAAGTCAGCTAGATGACACTTAATACCTAACACCAAAGACCTGGGCCTTCTGCAACTTCCTACCAAATATCGAAGACCTGGGCTTTCTGGTTTCAGACAAAACTAGACAAAATGCCCAGTGGGTAGGGCTGGCTAATCAGAGCTGAAAAGATAATCCATTATCAGTCCTGTCATTGCGATCGATAATCGATTAGTAATTGATAAGATTTTTGTCATAATTTTACCTGTCTGGCTTTCTGTCTCAGCATGACTCTTACCATATGTTGCACTTTACCATATGTATACATATTTGAACAGACAGGTCTGAGCAAACAGTGCAGACCCAGATGAGACGCCGCATAATGCGGTGTCTCATCAGGGTCTGCACTGTTTGCCACTCATCCAGCTATTTTAGGCATAACTTTGGGTAGTAAAGTGTACCTATCAAGTAATCGATTAAAAGCAAATCAGAAATGATAATTATTTTTGTGGAATTTATCGATCGATTACTCGATTATACGATTAATCGTGGCAGCCTTACCAGTGGGGCACATATACCCCCGGGCAGTGTCATCCCCTTTCAGTGGAAAAGACAATTTGTCTGTAGCATCGAACCTTTCCATATAAACTTTCCATTTAGTCCACTGATAATAACTATTGCATTTCAACAAATATAGTATAATTTATCATATCCAAAGATGAAACTGCTTGTCTTTGCTGAATAATAAAAATTCGAAGTTTGTGGCAATTTGGAACAATTTTACCATAGAATAGGCTGTCATAGAACATTTGCTGAATTAAAGTAGCTGTATAATGACATAATAAAGCAATACATTTTTTTTAATATTACTTGCATTTATTATTGTCTGCATTTCAAGAGGAAATATTATGCAAAATTTAATAGTTTTAGTCACTGTAGTTTCTAAGATCACAAGGACCAATATATAAGCTGACAAATCTGACAAGGGTCACAGCATAACGAAAGAACAAACTAACTTATAATGAACAGATGGAAAGACAAAAACTATAACCTTTGATATACTTTGCATGCCAGGAGTATAATGAAAACAGTTAACACAAAACTTTGATGTAATCAAAATGCCTAAGTCTTAATTATTCACCCCTAGCCCCACCCAGGGGCTTGACCCAGGAGCTTAGATATTCCATAAAAAAGTTAATACTATAGCGACATTCTGTACCAAATATTAAGAGAATAAAGCCTTCATACTAAATATTCAAATTTTCTCATGAAACTTGGCTCATAAATGTATGTAACATTCTTGTTATTATACAAGAACAATGTTTTGGCTGTTTTTTTTAATTGCGTATTTTATAGGTTGATTTTGCTTAATCTGGTTGATTTCGCTTAATCTGGCTGATTTCGCAAAATCAAGTTGATTTCGTATATTATACCACAGGACATTGACGTTACATCAGAAACCATAAGCATATTATAGCAACAGTTGTTTAGGACAATTTGAGGACTCACTTATGGTTTCTGATGTAACGCCAATGTTCTGTGATTATACCTGCCATCGTTAAGCTAAGTTTACCTCTTTGGTGAGAGCTAGGGACTAACTTCTCATCACAGGTCCTGGTGTATGAATGTCATTTGATGTCACCAGTAACAATTCTGATTCTGGGATTTGTCTTTGCCTTCTTATTAAAACTTGGCCATTCACCTTATTTGCATTATCTGCTGGTTCCTAGTCTGAAGGTTATCAGTTTTGGATAAAACAGATAACCAGAGTCTGGTTACCTGTTTTTTCCAATATTGACACTGTGCAAGCTGGGAGCCAGCAAATAATGCAAATATGGTGAATAGCCGTTTCCGAGAACATAATCTTATGCTCCGCCTACTTGGTTACTGTTGCTACGTCCCAAAGAAACAAAGAAAGTCTGTGTAGATCTCGGAGGAGATTTATCAAGTATTCCGGCAAATATTGGCGTTTCTTACATACCGAGACATGAAACTTTGACAAAACAAAAAAAACAACAAAAAAAAAAAAAAACACACACACAAAAAAAACAGCCTAATCAAAGGGCTAAGGAATAATAAAATAATTATGTGCATACTTTCAAAATTTACAGACTGGAAAACTGTCTCCAAGTTGCCGCGAAGTGTTGGCGTTCGGAATCAGCCTGCTTAGTTACTCACTAAGACACGAGATTTCGTGCATCTCTCTTTGAAAAGTCAGCAGACTGTAGAAGGGCAGTTGCAATCCGCGAGGGCCCCAGTCAGACTGCGCAGATGTGCAGGCTGATCCCAGTCCTTTTTGCCCGCATAAGCCCCAACGCTGGCCCCGCAGCACACCAACCATACAATATTTGTGACTGCACTGTAGTCTGAGGAGAAAAATCTGTAAATAAAATAACAAGAAAAATGCCTAATGGCATTATGGACGGGTTTTTTTTTTCAGTATGGTTAGGATGGTGGTGGCATGGGTGGGGTAGGGTGGGGTGTGCTGGTGTGGGGTAGGTTGGGGTGGAATGGGTTAGGAGTCGGGTGGGACGGGGTGGAATTTGTGGTGGGGTGGGGTGTGGGGTCTGATGGGGTGTGGTGGGGTTGTGGGGTGGGGTGGGCTTGGGTGGGTGGGATGGGGTGAGGTCGGGTAAGGTGGGGAGTGGTGGGATGGGGTTGGGTTGGGGGTGGATTGGGGTTGTTTTGGGATGGGGGTGGGGTGGGGTTGTGGGGTAGGGTAGGGTATGCTAGGGTAGGGTGGGTAGGGTATGTATGTAAAACTAAGTATGCATGTATGTACAGAACAAATGCAATATCCTAACCCAGTAACAACTTTTTGTGTGTGTGTGGGGGGGGGGGGGATTTGTTTATGTGTTTTACGAAGAAAAAAAAATAAAGTTTTTTCTATTTTTAGCTCTATTTTTAGCTCTAGTGGCCACTGATTTTAGCAATTTTGAAAAAGGGTCACCTAATGAACATTTCTGTAAAATAATTTTGAAATCGGGCCATTATCCCAGGAGGAGATGTCGTTTAAAGAAATCGTTGACGGACGACGGACATCAACTCACCTTGAGCACTTTGTGCTCAGGTGAGCTAAAAAAAGAACGAAAAAAAAAAAAAAAAGAAAATTCCATGCCTGTGCATGCATGTATGTATTATTACTAGCAACTATCAGGGGAGGAAGATAATAATTGTTCATATGTGTTTATGGAGAAGAAAAAAAAAATAAAGAAAAAAAAAGAATGAAAAAAGAAAGAAAAGAAAAAAAGAACAGAAAAAAAAAGAACAGAAAAAAAAAAGAACAGAAAAAAAAAAGAACAGAAAAAAAAAAAAATGTCTCCACCGGGGTTTGAACTCACGCCCCTCAGATTCATAGTCAACAATAGGATCCGTAGTCCAGCACTCTATCCACTACACTGGCATTTGAAAAAAGGTTAACCAAAAGGTAAACCTGAAAAACGCAAGTTTGAAAAATGACAATTTCCGCCAAAATTTTAGTCTTTTGCGCCATTTATGGATAATACATGAAAGCGGTACCTCCACTTATGCATCAGTCCTGATATTAAAACAATCTGCTGCAGAATAGATGAAAAATATCACTTTGAAAAAAGGTTAACCAAAAGGTAAACCTGGGACGACACCCGCCCGCCCGCCCGCAGGACGCCCGCCCGCCCGGACATCGCTATTTCAAAGGACGGATTTTTTTTAAAAAAAAACCCGTCCAAAAATCCAGTCGAGTGCCCCGACCGGGGATTGAACCCACGAAACTAGGGTTACAAAGCGAGCGACACAACCACCAGGCCCGGACCAACCAGACCAGCCAGTTATGCACTCTATATGGATATTTATTTTGGTTGTACTACTACATTCCTCCATACTACAGAGATTTTGTTTGATTTGAGGTTTAACGTCCCCGTCAACACTGTAAAGATCATTTTGGAGATGTTGCTTCCAATTTTGTGGGACTTTTACCCGACATTAGGTGGCAAAATTTCCCAAAACTTCATCAAAATTAGTCCAACTGTGTCTTCAGTATGCATACAGGAGTTTCATTTACTAAAATACCTAAACAAAGCTGAAAATCATTGCCAAAAATAAAAATTGAGCTCATTCCCTATATTAGTTAGGAAGTGTCTGCTGACAGCCGGCTGGCACCAGACCTAAAAGTCTGCTGACAGCCGGCTGTCACCAGACCTAAAAGTCTGCTGACAGCCGGCTATAATATTTAGGCCAAAACAAAATATATGTGTGGTTCCGGTTACCCGACCGTGCCTAGCTTTTTCCCGCCGACCCTAATTATTTTTTCTATCATGAATATTCCAAACATTTTATGTGCAAAAACGGTCTTTCAATTTTTCATGGTTAAATTATTTAAGTACATATTCATTAAAAAGCTCTTTCATTAAAGGACAATCTGGTCGTATTTACGCATGAAAATGGTGTGCGTCTGCCAAAAAAAAAAAACATCAAAAACATCCGTGTTTGTTTTTAAATAACCGTGAGCCTAGAATAAAAATGCATATCGTAAGCATCGCTATTTAAAAGCTGTTTTTTATCAATTGCCGCGAGCTGTCAGTTAACGGTAAGTGGCCTGTGCTATTCAATAAGAATTAGCCAGTTACAGTTCAAATGGGTCAGGGATATGGCACGTTGCTACTTCTGAAGAAGCCGACGCTTTGAAGTAACCCATAATTATAATCCAAAATCTCCAGTACTTAGCACATTCAAGACCGTTCATGCAAGCCAATAGAACCACCACCGGAAACAAAATAAATAAGAAAAAAACTACTACCAGAGGGTAAAACGTCTGTTGTCTCCTGTGATCAACAGGTATTTTCCATGTACCGGTAAGAGAGGCAAAATTAGGAAGCGGTCGGGACCCACAAATTTTGAATGCAATTTGTTTTCGGAAGCGCAAGATGCATAAAATCCATGTCTTGGACGCAAAAAAGGGACAATGGCGCACATTTCTTGCAGTATGCAGACCGTGACGGTATGACCCCTCTCAATAATCAGATTACTTTTGTGACAATAAAAATTATCCAAATCATGTTTTACCACCTGTAGCGATAATCAGACAAGTGTGCACGCTTCAACAAACATAAATAATGCAGACAGCTTGTGTAAATCTCTCAAGTATTTTCACTATCTCCATGAACAGAAAGCTAAGCACCCACAGATGTGCAGGATGATCGTAGTCTTCGCTGGTCTCACATATATAGTTTTTGCCATGCCGCGCTTAATTTCCCGCCGTCATTTTGAACGTGCATTTGTTGCAGTCTGAAATTTTCCCGCGTTTTTCAATAACACGTCATCGATAGTTTGCACACACGGTCTTCGCATCCAATTTTTGGAAAACATGACAGTAAAACTGTGCGACAGGTGAAGTCACAGATCAGCCTGCGCAGTCTTATCAGTCTTTGCTCTTTGTTCAAACCTGTTGTAGTATGGCTTCTGGGATATGCTGAGAGCAGCAAACGAAGAGCTCGATGTACAGGCTGATCTTACGTTAAAAGAATTTTTTTTTCGTGAGTGCCGCAAGCAGTTAAACCTGTTGTAATATATGTCCGACAAAGACGGTAGTTAATGAGCTAGGATGTCATATGGTGGTGACATCAGAAATGCTTTCCGAGAAATGCACTGAATGCGTATGCGCGCACAGAAAAGACTCCGATCAGCTGGAAGTTCTGCACAGTCTGATCTGAATTTATTGTTCACAATTTTTCATTTCTCGGAAAGTTTAGACACTCGCCGATCAGACTGGTCGCATATACGCATGATAACACGGGTCAGGTAACCTTTCACACCTAATCGTTTAATTGGTATCACTTACATGTACACTGGTCGTCAAATCTTAAAGTGAGATAATTTGGAACAATAAACAGCGGGATTAGCGGTAAACCATCAAACAGGCAACAATCTATTGCTAAAAAAAGTGTCTAAAATATCCATTCTTTAAACAGGCATGACTTTGTTATATTTTGGTCATTTGATTTGAGGTTTAACGTTCCCGTCAACACTGTAAAGGTCATTTTGGAGACGTTGCTTCCAATGCTGTAGGACTTTTACCCGACATTGAGATGAACAGACTCAATAAAACCGAGTCTGCTATTTTCATTTATTTGGTGTATTCTTTGCTTCCGGGGGATCTAACTATTCAGAACTTATTTATCCCTGCTCACCCTTGCATGCCCCTAGTTAAAGGGGAAAGCAGACCTAACTGGGGATATATTTTTTTCCCAATCTCTGCTCAAGAACATACATGTACATTGTGGTTTCTTATTACTTCCACCTCAATGGCATGGTTCTATTGAGTTTCCACACGGTACAAAGTTGGATTGAAGTCATGAAAGAGGCAATTAGGGAAACATGCAACTATGATGTAGTGCACACATGTGTGTAGAAATGTTGTTTATGTTTTTTGTGCAATCAAGATCAGGAACTTAACTTTTCAAAATGAAGGATTTTGGACTCCTGTTTTCAGAATCATTGTGAGATCTATCTATCTATCTATCTATCTATCTATATCTATCTATCTATCTATCTATCTATCTATCTATCTATCTATCTATCTATCAGCTTTAAGACCAAGTAAGACAGACACAAATGGCACAAGGACTACGATTTGAAAAGACTATATAAAATAGTTTCTGCTGGTGCTAATTGCTTGATGTTTAATTTGCAGCATTAAGCCGTTATAAGAAACTTTCTGATATCCGTTTACTCTGTCATTTCATCTTGATCTTTTGAACTTTTACATTTATCTTCAATGTATATATGGTACAATAACAGTTACAACACTATTCAAGATAAACCGGCCCCGATAGCTCAGTTGGTAGAGTGTCCGCTCCGGGGAACGGGAGGTCTCGGGTTCGATCCCGGGCCGCGACATACCAAAGTCGTTAAAAATGGTACTAGCTGCTCCTCGTTTGGCACTCAGATTTACGGGGTAGAGCTAGGACTGGTCGATCCAGTGTCAGGATAATGTGACTGGGTGTGGTATCATGTAATTTGTCTGGGACATGAAACTTCAGTGAGGCAGCACTCTAAACGTGAGCATTGAGCTCCCTGTCGCAACCAGACACCGTCGTGATATGACTGAAAAATTGTTGAAAGCGACGTTAAACCCGAATTCACACACACACACTATTCAAGATAAAGCAACCTTCACTAGAACAGCAAGTCCCAAAGGCTGACCTTTTGTAAAAGGCACAGGATGTCCAATCAAAATACTTTGTTCTGACTGAAGAACACCCTTATTTTTGTAACAATTAGGACAATATGGATGAAAACTAAGCATTATTTATTATTCTTTTATTTGTTTACAATGTTTTCAAGTACAATTATACAACAAAAGCAAAACAATATAACAAAAATAAGTGCAGTGTGTACTGTGTAGCATAGTATAGAACGTAGAAGGTGAGAAAAAAAATAAAAATAAAAAATAAAATAATTTTCCTACCTACCTACCCTATTTTTGAAAACCATGTAATAGGAACCACACATATAGTTTGTTTTGGCCTTACTCAATAATAAGCATATTCTTTTTAACTAAATAACTTATCCTGTTTCATGAGCTACCATACCGCTTACAGAACTTTGTTGAACAGTGAAGGATGCAATAATTTCTAATGGGGACTAATGTTTTTTTGTTCAAACTTTGTGTAACAATGCTGGTATTATTGCAGCTTTAAGTTCTAAATAATAAATCATAAGGTTATTTCTAGGCATGCCATCAGCAGAACTTACATGTACAAACTTGAGAAGAGTGGTGGGCACACACTTCATCTGGGTTTGAACAGCACTGACAGAACTAGAAATGTGTCAATACGACACAGATGCCCCCATCTAGGGGCTCACCTCACCCCAAAAAGTCATGTAACAACAGTTGTCATCAGACAGCATATCTCGCCTGGAATAGTGTCTTTGAGGTTATTGGCATAGGTGTTTGTGTGGTGGTGGGGTGTATTGCTGATTAAACTTTATAAAAATAACTATGATAATTCCAAATATGGACCTGCACCCAGCCCGCCCATCGGGGCTTGGAGAAATAAATTGGGCTGCATGGTGCTTCCACGCAGAGCTGAAACTGACCACACATGAGTACTGGTAAACCGCTTCAAAGAACTAAGCCTGCCAAGGTAAAGTGGAATGAGTCAGACTGTCCAATGCATATAAGCCTTTTGGTTTCATTGGGCGGCAGGGCTTGAGATATCATTTCATCTCAATGCCAGGTAAAAGTCCCACAAAATTGGAAGCAACGTCTCCAAAATGACCTAAATAAGTGTTGACATGGATGTTAAACCTCAGTCAAAGAGTGTTTCGATGTTTGCTGGTGACATAAATGTCTGTAATTCTTCAAAATGCAATCATTTTAACAATTACAGGAAGGCAGACATAGGATGCTTGCCCTACGTATTTGTTCACAAAATTATGATCTAGTGTCACATACATGTACGTCCGAATTTGAAAGCATAAACATGGCTGTATAGAATGCTTCTTTTCTGATCTGGGTTAACATTATATCTGTTGTTATCCTAACACAACATGATTTTTATGATAGGGCAATATTTGGCTAGAAGTGTAAGAATAAATCGGAGCAACTGCATGTTTTTTTTTTTTTTGTTTTTTTTTTATGGGGGGTGGGGGGGGGGGGTTACTGGGGGTATACATATTTCTACAAAACATCAGATTGTGGCTGCTTCTTAGACACATCAGTGAAATAGTTCTAATAAGTACCCACAATCTACACGGCAGTTATTCATATGGATGTGTAGCCTGGAAATAAGAAATTTTTGTCTATGTTCTATGCGCAATCAACATCAGAACTCCAACTTTTTATATGGGAATCCAACTTTTTACCTGTGAATCCAACTTTTTACAAGGAAGGATTCCTGGAATCCTGTTTTCAAAATCCTAGTGAGAGCTCTGGACATGCATCAATGAAATTTTGAGACCAGTATGTAACTTCAATGGAAGTATCAACTATATCTATCAAAGGGTTCAGAAGATAAAATCTCTTAGAAACTTTGACGCAAAACTTCAACCAAGCACACCCCCCCACCCCCAATCCGGACCTCGGGAAATACGAGTGGGCTGCACGGTGCTTCCGCGCAGAGCTTAAACTGACCTAACTTGACTACTGGTAAACAGCTTAGGTCTAAGTCTGCCCAGGAAAAGTGATGCGCGTCAGACGGCTCCTTAAACCCTAACAGTTTTTATGGGTGGTAGGGCTTGAGATGTCATTTCATCTCTGAATGTCCGGTAAAAGTCCCACAAAATTGGAAGCAATGTCTCCAAAATTACCTTAATAGTGTTGATGGGGATGTAAAACCGCAACTCAAACAAAATAAAAACTTTAACCAAAATGTTACCGGACGGATGGACAGACTGACACACGGACGGATGGACAGACAAATGGTCTAATGACAGGCTAAAACTATATACCCCCATAGCATACTTCATATGCCGGCGGTATAATTAGTCTAGCTTCTAAGACATCCCAGAATATAATGTCAGCTAGTGTAGGTAGAATCAATGCTTTGTTATGACCATCAAGTATGACCAGAATTATGTCCCCCACAAATAGACTTCATGGCCTAGTGGGTAAAAGCACCAACTGTTAATCATTAGAAGGTTCTGCAAGGGACGGTCATGTGGTTTTTATCCGGGAACTCTGGTTTTTGCCCACCTCTGATTAACAACCAGCTCAAAATAAGTGAAAATCTTGAAAGGGCCATAAAACCAAAACAAAAACAAGAGGTCCATAGGCCACTTTGCTTACCAGATCTCAGGTGGGCACTGTCCACTGGCAGCAATATATTTTAACATATGATTTTAATACATGTATACTGATTTTAAAGTCTCCCAAACATACCCCCATAACTCGGAGCACCCATGTTGACAATGTATCTGAAATATTTGTTATTTTATGAAGTGGCGGGGATGGGGCATGGACCCAATGAAGCCATGGTTGGTATCACTGAATGCGCCATATCAAAAGGAACAAGAATATATATGGATTAAGGGTGGGGATCTGTACGATTCTTGAGATACAAGGCCTTTTCGGCATCGGAGGGGTTGGGGCATGGCCTTGCTGGAAACCAGAAAAGCTCTAGATTGTGTTGTCTCTGAATGTGTCTTATCATACGGACCAAGAATATATATGGTTTAAGGGTGGGGATTTGAACAGTTTTTGAGATATGAGGCCCTTTTGTGAAATGGAGAGGAGAGGATCCCACAAGTTGGTGTGATTTAATATGTCTAATTATAAGGAATAAGAATGCATATGATTATGGGTATGGGATCTGAATGGCTTCTATGATATATGGCATTTTATGAAGTGGAGGGGCGGGGCATTCCCCCATCACATTGCTGCAGCACAAAGAGACTCTCAGGTTGGTGTGACTGAATGATACTGACCATAAGGAATCAGAAAATATATGGTTTTGGGGCTGGGATCTTATTGGTTTCTGAAATATATGGCTTTTTTATGAAGTGGAGGGGTGGGCCGGCGGACCCGGAACACCCCCTGGGCCCACATGTTAGTATCACTGAAAGTGTCTTATCATAAGGAAAAAAAATAATGTGCTTTAGGGATGGGGTAACCTGAACAGTTTCTCAGATATTTCGCCTTTTTTGAAGTGGAGGGTCAGGACATGGCACTCAGGCACACCCTGGGAGACCCCTAGGTTGGTATCACTGAATGTGTCTTATAAGGAACAAGAATACATATGGTTGAGGGGTTCGGATTTGAACGGTTTCTGAGATATTTGATTAACTAAGTGGAGGGGGTGGGGCATGGCCCCAGCACACCAGGGGATCCCCAGGTTGGTGTCACTGAGTGTGTCTTATCACAAAGAACAAGAATATAATTATATGGTTTGGGAGTGGGGATCTGAATGGTTTCCAAGATACATGGCCTTTTATGTATTAATAGAGGGGATGGGACAAGGTCTCGGCACACCCTGTGGGACCCCCAGGTTGGCATAAAAGTATATGGCTGAAAGAAATTTACTCAAGGAACATTTCTATAAATTTTTTGTCAAAGGCTTTGCAGTAAATGCCATTTTTCTATTTTCCCCATGGAAACTCCAAGTTGCCACAGAAACCAAACTAATGAGCCCATTTTCATAAAAAAAAACACAAACTTTCGATCCCCCAGCCCAAGGATGCTACAGATTAAGTTTGGGCTGAATCGGCCCTGTGGCTTCAGAGGAGTTGTCATTTAAAAGTGTTGACGTCAGACGATGACAGACAACTGCCTATCCCATAAGCTTTGGCTCTGGTGAGCTAAAAAAATAACAGGGGGAGAAGGATATGTTGTTTTAGGTGCAGATCCTGTTTGCATCAGCGACAGCGGCTCCGCATATCCTGATTTAGGCACTATATCTCCTGAACCTATGGATGGATTGTGGATTTGTGACCAATCTTACATGGTTCACTAGGAGGGGGAAATCAGTCATGTTTTGGTTTTAAAAGGCACAGGTCCCTAAAAACTGTCAACTTTGGACAAAAATTGGCTTGTCTGCACCCTATCCCATGAACAAATCAATGGATTTTGGTCCAACTTTTCAATATACCAGCAACAAAAAATTTAATTAGACTTTGGTGACCTTGTCCTAATTTTTAATGTCATAGGCTCCAGAAAATTAGATTTTCAGCCAAAAATTGCTTTTCTGCATCCTAGCTCATGCCAAATTGATAAATTTTGATCAAACTTGGTACATGTCTAGTGTTATAATTGGATCCAGACATATGGTGAAGATAAGAATATGAAAATGTACTTAGTATTGAAGAAATATTATTGCTGGCTGTCAGCAGACTTTTAGGTCTGGTGACAGCCGGCTGTCACTAGACCTAAAAGTCTGGTGCCAGCCGGCTGTCAGCAGACCTCGCCTATTAGTTAATCGTCCGTTCTGGTATTTCGGCTTCGTTCTGGTATTTTGGTTTCGTTTTGGAAATTACCAGTAGGGTGTACACCAAAAATGCATACATGCGACAGTGAATTCTATGTGTACAATGGCAAAAAGTTGGCATAAAAAAAACACAGAATCCTGTATTTCAGAGAGCTCAGATCAAAGGTCACTGAATGAAAGAATAAATTCTAATCACAGACTTTTTTTGTTTGATTTGAGGTTTAACGTCCCCGTCAACACTGTAAAGGTCATTTTGGAGACGTTGCTTCCAATTTTGTGGGACTTTACACAACACTGAGATGAAATGACATCTCAAGCCGTGTCGCCCAATGAAACCAATAGGGTTTTTTAGCATGGATGGTCCGCCTCGCACCGCAGTTCCTGGACAGGCTTAGATCCTCTAAGCGGTTTACCAGTACTAGTGTGCGGGCCGGATTCAGCTCTGCGTGGAAGCATCATGCAGCCCATATATTTTTTCAAGCCCCTATGGGCGGGGGCTGCATACTACAGAGATACATTTGTTTCAAATGTTTCGGACATACTTTTGTAATAATATCACATTTCCAGCTTCTTTTGACTCCGCTGCATCTGCCCTGCCCCTGGGCTCAAACGGTTATCATCGTGACACCAGGCACCATTGTAGTAGGAGGAGGAAAAAATCTGTTAAGAAAAATCCAGTCGTGTGCCCCAACCGGGTACTGCACCCACGACCTGGCTTTACAAAGCGAGTGACACAACCACTAGGCCAAAAGGCCCGGAGCAGTTAGACCGGCAACTTATGCACTCTATATGTACATGTATGTACACATATACATGTTTGTTTGTTTGATTTGAGGTTTAACGTCCTCGTAAACACTATAAAGGTAATTTTGGAGACGTTGCTTCCAATTTTGTGGGACTTTTACCCGACCTTGAGATGAAATGACATCTCAAGCCCTGCCACCCAAAGAAACCAACAGGGTTAATTAGCACTGACGGGCCGACTCGCACCGCTTTTCCTGGGAAGGCTTAGATCTTCTAAGCGGTTTACCAGTAGTCGTGTGCGGGTCGGTTTCAGCTCTCCGTGGAAGCATCATGCAGCCCATCTATTTCTTCAAGCCCAGATTGGCGGGGGCCATCATATATACATGTACATATTTATCTAAATACTACAACATGACAATTGTTTGACAGTACTAATAATAAACTTCCCACACAAATCCCATTACTCTGAAATGCCCTTCCCCACTACCGCTTTTCTTTGTTTGTGGGAGAAAATGGCAGTTAGTGACCAAACAGCGGCACTAAATAAAATCGATTTTTTCGATTGGATGAAACATCGCTCTTGATTGACAGCTCGGAAACGTCTATTACCTCAGTCGGTGGCTGGATAAAGTTAGAATGTGGCTAAAAAAAAACGATTCTAGCCTTGGAGGGAGTCATCAGGCGGTCATTTACAAGGAATTCCAAATGGAATGTATCACTAAAATTTGTCGATCAATAGTTCATTTCGGTAATCGAATCACTGTAATCATAGCACAGAAAAACTCTCGTTTCGGGTTCAAATGGGCAGTGGCATGCCAAACTACTTTATGCATGTCATAGAATGCTCTATTCTGGAGACATCTACTGATACTTTTATGGAAGGAAGTAATTCAAAGAAATCTTTTAAACTATTTAAACTTCAGAATAGTTAATTTGCCTCTAAAATTTCGCTATTTAGGGGAACCGCTAAGGGAGGCAACTATATTCACTTGCAGACGGGTTATGATTAAGGTAGATTGTAGCTAGAAATATCTGCATCTGACTCGTTAAGTAAGGCCTTAGGACCTGATGAGCTTCATCCTACAGTCCTGAAGGCACTAGCAAATGAGTTGGGTCCAGTGTTTGCACACTTGTTTCAACAGTCTCTTGATACGGGTGAAATCCCCAAAGAATGGCTATTAGCAAACATCTGTCCACTCTTCAAAAAAGGAGATAGGGCTCTTGCCCGTAATTATCGCCCTGTGTCTCTGACTTGTGTTCTGTGTAAATTGCTGGAACATATAGTCTGCTCAAACATCATGGCCCACTTGGACGAACATAAACTTTTGTCAGACTGGACAACTTGCATTTAGGAAAAGGCAAAGTTGTGAAACTCAGCAAAGCACAGTTATTAATGACTGGGCAAAAATCTTGGACAAAGGGGGACAGGTGGACACATTTATTCTGGACTTCGTATTGGGGGAAAGACCCTCAAATGGATAGATTCCTTTCTTTGCTACAGAAAACAGCGGGTTGTTGTTCATGGTGAATCTTCAGAGTGGGCTCCAGTTTTGTCTGGAGTCCCGCAAGGGACCGTTCTTGGTCCACTTTTGTTCTCCCTGTAAATCAATGATATTTCCACTGACATTGACTCAGAAATAAGACAGATGACTGTGTTTGTTTCCGGGAAATTAGAGATACAGATGACTCATTGAAACTTCAGGCTGACATAGATAATTAGGATATTGGGCCCGTAAATGGGGCATGAGATTGCAGCCAGTTAAATGCAATATTATGCAGATAACTAGGAAGAGGAAGAGATCTGATAAAGTTGAGGCTTCTTACACCTTAGAGGGAACGGTCCTCGAGAATGTGGACTCCATTAAATACCTTGGAGGGACAATCTCACACAACTTGAGATGGAATACTCATATTAACAACATGTGTACTAAGGCAAATAGAACGCTTGGTTTCCTGAGGTGCCCTCAGAATGTAAAAGAGGCAGCATGTAAAGGTCTTCTTCGCCCAATCTTGGAATATGGTAGTTGTATCTGGGACCCAAGTGGAGTGGTCCTTATCGATGAAATTGAGAAAGTTCAGAATAGAGCTGCTAGATTTGTAACAGGCAATTACTGCTTTGAAACTGGGAGCATGACCGGAATACTTGGAAAATTGGAGTCTCTCAAGAAAAGGATAAAAGACAGTAGGCTAATCCTTTTAAACAAAGTTCTAAAGGGTGCTGCCAGCATTCCAACAGATGACCTTGTTCCCCCAGCTAGACACTGTAGAAATCACCATTCGTTGGCGTTTCAGACACTTACTGCAAGAACTGACATTTATAAAGAGTCGTTCTTCCCCAGAACCATTAGAGATTGGAATGCCCTTCCCGATTCGATTATTTCGACAGCTGAAGGTGCTGATGATTGTGTAGCTAAATTTACCTCTTTGGTTAGAGCTAGGGACTAACTTTCCACATCACAGTTCCTGGTGTGTATGAATGTCATTTGACGTGTCACCAGTAACAATTCTGATTCTGATTCTGTTACTGGTGTGTCACGTCAAATGATATTCATTCACCAGGACCCGGTACGTACAAATACCGGATCGGACCCTATTTGTCTCATTATTTCCGTAGTTTTTCGACTTTTGCCCATATAGTTTTTATTTTTATTATTGTATTAGTTTTTACTCTTTGGTTCTGTTTTGTTATCACTGCATTTGCATTTCCACAATGTCGACGTTTGCGATATATGGAGATACTTGGGAGATTTTGTCACTGTGATCTAATGGCATATTTATTCGCAAAATACGAGCTTGTTCCTCCATGGGACTGAGGCGTCTTTGCTTCGCCTTGGGCTGGGTATTCAAGAATTCCATAGGAAGTTTGTTTTGGCTCCGGCTGAGGAGGCCGCTAATAGTGTGGTCGTTGTTTGACGGCTTCGCTGTGTTGGCACTCTTCAGCAAGAACTTGGTGGTACTAGGGCCTGTAGGCTTCAGCCTTTGGCTGTAGGGGGTGGGTGGGGGGCTTTGGTTGATGACCACATTTGTCATTCAGCCACCAAGTTTGCTGTCTGTGTTACAGAAGGCCAAGACGGGCTTCCTACGTTATATAATATTGGTTACCCAAACTTCATGGGGAACCATACAGGACACGGTTTATTGCAAATTCAAGTTCTTGTACCACCACTGAACTCTCCAAGTTATTAACTTCATGCTTTACTGCCATAAAAAAAAAAAACAAGTGATAAAATATTGCGACAAAGTAAAAGTCTTCGAAAGATCAGGTAGAAATCTGTTTTGGTCTATAAAAAATTCTAATGAAAAGTAGAAGTAAAACAAAGATCAGGAATTGATACAATTAACTTACTCCACCCATAAAAGACACCAAAGGCCATAAGGACAGTTACTTTCCCACAAAATGGCCATATGGCCATCCAAAACCAAAAGACACAAGTGATACACACAGTAAGTAACAAACAACAACATAAATAAATCGCCACAGAAGAGCCGCCTTGGAACGGTCAGTGGAAGATTTCCACTGGGGGGCTTAAATCGATTTTGCGTGGCCACAATCCTCGCCCTTACTTCCGTCGCGATTTAGACAAATAGTTTGTTCAGTCCGCATGAAGGCCTCCTAACTCATCAGTGCAACATCTCCGTGAACACAAAAATCAAAGAACCACAGAGGTGAAACAACGGTGAGGACTCGACAGCAAGAAACCACTGAAATGCTGGAGCAAAAGAAAACCAACAGTTAGACTCCGATGAGCCCGACCAGAGACAGAGCATCAGGCACCAACCAACATTATCTCTCTAATTTTCAATAAGCCTTTACGTTGGAGCCGTCATAGAATCTGAGGCCTGACCCACCGGCGTGCAATTAAAGAGGGAAGCAAAGTTGCCAACCGTGATTGGGTTAACTACCATGCATGCAGTCTGAAGTTTGAATTAATTGAACTCCAGGCGTTTTCGTGCTTCGTGTCTGTCTGCTTGTGGGTTTTCCGCCCTTTGCACTGCACTTCCTCGTGGTCTTATAAAAGAAGGGCTTGATGATTTAGTTGGATGGACGTTTCGTGGGGAAGATTCCATCTATCTTGCATATAATGTAGGAAATGCTTTTTTTCACTTCTGAAGAGCATAGGGATTGTGCTTTTTGGTCATGCCAGAAAGCGTGTGAAGCGTTCACCTTCTACTTGACAGTATTTACATAAAATTTGGTACTGTTATTTAGACAAGTTGTGGGTATTCCGATGGGTACTAATTGCGCACCACTTGCGGCTGATCTGTTTTTGTTTTGTTATGATAGAGACGTATGATGTCCCTTTCTACTGAAAACCGGTCTGAAATCATTGAAGCGTTTATCCCCACTTCTAGATATTTGGATGATTTATTAAATATTAGTAATACCTATTTCGATGGTTGATCTGTCAAATTTACCCCCAGCTGAACTTCAGTTAAACAAAGCAAATTCTTCTGATACCGAGGCCCCGTTTTTGGATTTACATCTATCTATTGTAGATGGGTTTGTTTCGTGCAAAATGTATGATAAACGCGATGATTTTGATTTTGAGATTGTAAATTTTCCTTTTTTGGATGACGATGTTCCTCGTGCGCCATCCAATGGCGTTTCTATATCGCAATTAATTCGATTTGCCAGAGTGTGTTGTCACGTAACTGACGTCAACACTCGTAATAAATTGTTAACGGCTAAACTTCTTAATCAGGGTTATCGGTACCATAAAGTACGCAAAGCCTTTTCAAAATTGTATAGACGTCATTCTGATTTAATTTCAAAATTCAATATTGGTCTTAAATCTCTCATTACGATAACATACCCGTGCGACATAGTGCATTTTTTCACATCTCCAAAATGGCTACTTTTCTCAGGAAAACCCGTAATATTTTTCATATAAAAACTGCAAAATAGGTTGTGGGTGCTCGTGAGAACCGCCTCATTGAGGCGGTTCTAACGAGTACCCACAACCTACGTCTTGGAGCAAAAATATGAAAAATAATATATACCCCCGTAAACCCCAGTTTTCTCTATATAAAGTGGGGTTTAGGCGGGTGTTCATTTCACGGACTTGTTCACGTGATGTTCTGCAACAAGGTCTATCGGAACCCGAATTTTATGGTGACTTAGTATATAAATTCAGAAAAATATATAACCGCAATGACTTCAGTACCCAATTTCGTAAAATCATTCTTCGATATAAAAAGATTGGGTACAACATACATGTTATACGACAGACTGCATGCATGGTAGTTAAAAGTAAAAGTAAGATCAGGAATCGATATAATTAACTTACTCCACCCATCAAAGACACCAAAGGGAAAGAACACAAACATCAAGCGACCAGACCATAATGGAAACCCAAACAAAAGAAGGCCAAAAGGACAGTTACTTTCCTACAAAATAACCAAATGGCCATCCAAAACAAAAAGACACAAGTGATACACGCAGAAAGTAACAAACAACAACATAAATAAACCGCCACAGAAGAGAACCGCCCCGGAACGGTCAGTGGAAAGAATTCCAATGGAGGGCTTAACTCGATTTTACATGGCCATAATCCTCGCCCTTACCTCTGTCGCGGTATACGCTAATTTTGTTTAGTCCGCATGAAGGCTTCCTAACTCATCAGTGTAACATCGTCGAGAACATACAAATAAAAAAACTACAGACTCCCTTTGGTGTCTCTGATGGGCGCTCTGGGTTGATTGTATCGATTCCGGATCATTGCCTCCACTTCTTTTTTTGTAAGGCAGACTGGAACTGGTTGTTCAGAATATTTGCGTTGTCAGTAGGTTTTGTGTAATTGATTCCCCTCGAATTTAGACAATTTATCTCTTTGCTATCTGACTTTTGCTGCTGTTTAGTGGTACTAAGGCCTATGAACTTCAGCCTTTAACTGAAGAGAGGGCTTTAGTTGATGACCACATTTGTCATTCAGCCATCAAGTTTGCTGTCTGTGTTACAGAATGCCAAGACAAGCTGCCTACGTTATATTGGTTACCTAAACTTCATAAAAGACCATACAAAGCACGGTTTATTGCAAATTCAAACTCTTGTAACACCACTGAACTCTCCAAATGATTAACTTCGTGTTTTGCTGCCACCAAAAAACATGTGTTAAAATATTGCGACAAGGTCTTCGATAGATCAGGAAGAAATCTGTTTTGGTCTTTAAAAAATTCTAATGAAGTTTTAAATAAATTGAAATCCAGGCGTTTTGGTGTTTCAAGTCTGTCTACTTATGATTTTTCCACCCTTTACACTACACTTCCTCATAATCTTATAAAAGAAAAACTTAATGATTTAATTGAATGGGCATTTCATAGGGAAGACTCCCTCTATCTTGCATGTAATGTAAGAAATGCTTTTTTCACTTCTGAAGAGCATAAAAATTATACTTTATGGTCATGTCAGAGAGTGAAGCTCTCACCTTTCTACTTGACAATATTTACATAAGATTTGGTTCTAAGTTATTTAGACAAATTGTGGGTATTCCGAGTGGTACTGATTGCGCACCACTTGTGGCTGATCTTTTTTGTTTTGTTATGAGAGAGACTTCATGATGTCCCTTTCTGGTGAAAACCAGCCTGAAATCATTGAAGCTTTTAACTCCTTTTCTAGATATTTGGATGAGTTATTAAATATTTTATTTATTTATTTTGGATGGCCTGTTGGCCGTTTGTGGGAGAGTGACTGTCCTTTTGGCTTTCCGCCATTGATGTTTCCATTGGGGTATGTTGTTTCATGTTTGTATTTCTTTCCCTTTGGTGTCTCTGGTGGGGGCTGAGGGTTGATTGTATCGATTCCTGATTATTGCCTCTACTTCTATTATATGAAAGTAAATAAGCGTTTATTTGGGCGGTTGAATTCAAAGGTGGATTCCTGATTGCCAGATATAACAGACTCTATGTAGTTATTATAGGATTCCCTTAACTTTTTTTGTATTGTATGTTTGCAAAGCTTGAATTTAGTTTTTAAGTTTGGATTTGACCTGTTTGTTTTATCTTTGTAAATAAGCGGTACCTTTTATTCATTAGCCTTTTGATTTCACGTGTAATCCAGGGATGGCCATTTTTAAGTTTAAATAATTTGGTTGGGAAATATTTTTCAGTAATTTTATTCAGGGATTGTGAAAATTCTGACCATTTTGTATTTGTGTTGGATGATGAAAAAATTTCTTGGAAGATCTGGTGGTACTCTTGCATTTCCTTTATTGAATCCAGCCCGATCTGTTTTCTTTAAAAGCTTTATGGGTCTCACTTTCTGTTGTCTTCTACCAAGGTTGATCTTCAGCTCATGATGTACTATTTCATGGTCACCTGTGCCAAGGGGTGGCATAAGCTTGGTGCTGTGTACCAGAGAAGGTTTGTTCAAAAGAAACAGATCGAGGATGTTATTACCCCTTGTAGGTTCCTTAACAACCTGTTCTAGACTGAAATCATGAAGTAAAACAACGAAGGTGTCGTAGACAGAACGACATGGACAGTTTCGGTGATTTTTCTGTTTCCCAATCAAAGTGGGGAAGATCATAGTCCCCTAATGTCCAGATATGACTTGTTCTTGGAATCATTGCTATGGCTTCACGGAGGCCTTCAAAGTAGAAGTAAAACAAAGATCAGGAATCGATACAATTAACTTACTCCAACCATCAAAGACACCAAAGGGAAAGAAACACAAACATTAAGCGACCAAACCATAATGGAAACCTAAACAAAGGAAGGCCATAAGGATAGTTACTTTCCCACAAAATGCCATCCAAAACCAAAAGACACAAGTGATACACACAGTAAGTAACGTAACAAACAACAACATTAATAAACCGTGACAGAAGAACCGCCTTGGAACGGTCAGTGGAAATATTTCCACTGGGGGGGGGGGGGGGGGCTTAAATCGATTTTACGTGGCCACAATCCTCGCCCTTACTTCCGTCGCGATTTAGGCAAATAATTTGTTAAGTCCGCATGAAGGCCTCCTAACTCATCAGTGCACAGTGCAACATCTCCGTGAACACAAAAAATCAAAGAACAACAGACGTGAGACAACGGTGAGGACTCGACAGCAAGAAACCACTGAACTGCTGGAGCAAAAGAAAACCAACAGTTAGACTCCGATGGGCCTGCTTTGGTCAATTTCTTTAATCTTGTAAAAGGAGCAGACGTACACTTTCTTGAGTCCAGGTACGTTTATTTTGCCCAGATTATTTCTGATACCGAGTCGAGATCTGGTTGGCTTTCAGGAATAAGATTGTGTTCTATGGCTGAGAACCACCCCCCCCCCCTTTTTTTTTTAAATTTCCGATCTTTTCTGAAAACTGAGTATGTTTCGGTATCAAAATTTCATTATTGAAATGGAATTGTACCTCACAGAAGGCTATTGTATAAATTGGATTACTATGGGATAAGAGGATCCACACATAGGTGGATTAGCTCATGGCTCCCAGGGCGCTCACAACAAGTTGTACTTGAAGGCCAAGCGTCTGATCCAGTCCCTGTTTTATCTGGGGTCCCCCAAGGTTCGGTCCTTTGACCGGTCCTTTTCTTGGTATTCATTAATGATCTCCCCGATAATATCAGGTCATCTGTCCGTTTGTTTGCTGATGATTGTGTCCTTTATAGGAATATATATTCTTCTTCTGACTGTCTTATTCTACAAGATGACCTGAATCAACTAGCACAGTGGGAGGTCGATAGGCAGATGAAGTTCAATGTGGCCAAATGTCATTCAATGAGGGTGTCGCGACACCCTCCGGACAAACAAATTAAGTTTGACTATAAACTACACCAGCAAATCTTGGAGCAGGTTCAATCCGCCAAATATCTTGGTATCACCATCACTGATGATCTTGATTGGGGTCAACACGTTTCAGAAGTAACATCAAAAGCAACTAGGACTTTAGGATTTCTTAGACGAAACTTGGCTTTTGCACCTAGGCAGACTAAGGATGTTGCATATAAAACATTGGTTCGCCCTCAGCTAGAATATGCATCACCCATTTGGCATCCCTATGTTAAAACTCAGATTCAGCAGGTGGAGAAGGTTCAGAGGACAGCTGCTCGATGGACCTGCCGACGATGGCGCAATAGAAGCAGCGTCGGTGACATACTTAATGAGCTAGAATGGCCGTCCCTAGAGGCCCTTCGTGAGCAGTCCTCTTTAACCTTCTTCTATAAGATACATTCAGGTACAGTGGCCGTTAATAAAGATAAATACTTGACCCCTGTGGCAGTTTCAACACGAACAAGGGCATCAAAATTAAACAACTCACAGTATCACAGGTACCAGTCCTACAGTGATGCCCTGAAAAATTCCTTCTTCCCTAGGACTATTCCCCAGTGGAATAGTCTTCCCTCTTCTGTGGTGAATGCTAAGACTGCAGAGGAGTTCAATGCCCATGTAGTTTAAGATTGAGACTCAGAGGTATGCGTTTTAGTATACCTCTGTTATTCAGATTGTAAATAGTTTTAAGGACTCATCCAGTGTTTTAAAGCTAAATTCTAAATTTAGCTACGCACCCAACTGAGGTAATGGCCAAATATGACCGACTCAGTATAAGAAGATAGATAGATAGGAATTCATTTATAGCCATGATTTGGTTCCTGTCATGATGTCTGGTTTAGTCTGATCTGTAAGATGCCTTGGTTCCAACGTCTTTTCAATAACTGAGCGGCAGTTGACATTTATAATTGTAAGACGTTTAGGGGATGGTTTGGGTTTGGGTTTTTATGAGGCTGACAGGGGCCTTTAGGAGATGATGTGGGTGAGCCTATATTATGTAAAGTTACTAAACAGTTAGTGTCATGAGACAGGCTGTTCAGGGTTTCTGCATTTATTAGCATTGAGAGTATGTCAAGTAATTCAGATAACCCTTGTGAGTAATTTGGGAAGTTACACTGGTGGCAATATCATACCGCCTTTCACTTTGCATTTTTGCTTCTTTTCACCTCTGTCTATTAAAGATGAATTAAAACTCTACAATGGAAATTAGTTTTACCTTGGAAAATGGGCAAAACATCTACATCTACATCTACATGGTACACCATCGCAGTCACTCTTGACTATTATGTGGCGGGTGGTGCGGTTAAGAAAAAGTATATAAAGATAAAAAGTAAAGTTAGAAAACAGATTGAGTAAAGAGAGAAAATAGTAAGATATGTTCCAGCTGCGTTTTCACATCCTCAACCCAAGCCTCCCCGGTTACGGTGGCCGCTGCCGGTACAGCCTTGAGCATCACTGGCGGCTACTTACAGCTGGACCCTACAGAGAATTTAAATGGAGACAGATCCCAGACCCCGCTTGAAAGATACCAAGTCTGGGGCC
Organism: Lucinisca nassula; assembly: GCA_963580285.1. NCBI lineage: Eukaryota > Metazoa > Mollusca > Bivalvia > Lucinida > Lucinidae > Lucinisca > Lucinisca nassula. The sequence goes on from OY757022.1 coordinate 107,336,620, forward strand.
TCTGCTACTTCAGCTGGTAGTTGGTTCTAAGCTGAAACTGTCCGTGGGAAAAAGGAGTTCTTGTGATACGATGTAGATGACGATGGCTGGCGATAGGTCTTTGAGTGAGAGGATCGGGTGGCAACAGAGTGTCCTGGTACGAGATGTCTCTCTACTGGGATGTCTACAGGGCCATTTGTGATCTTGTAGAGCATCGTGAGCTGTGCCTTGGCGCGTCTAGATTTCAGGGTCTCCCATTCCAGATGATCCAGCATGCTGGCAACACTGCTGGTGTTGTGAAATCTATTGGTGACGTAGCGGCAGCTCTCCTCTGCACCATCTCAATCTTCTTTGTCTGATCCTTAGTGTGGGGATTCCATACAGTGGAGCAGTACTCTATGGTTGGTCGCACGATTGTCTTGTAGGCCTGGCTCTTCAGCTCTTCACTTTTTACGTTCAGGTTTCTACGGAGGAAGCCTAGGGTGCTGTTCCCTTTCTTCACGGTCTTGTCAATATGGTAGTTCCAGGAGAGGTTTTCTGACATGTAAACTCCGAGGTATTTCGAGTGCGTTTCGCTGCTCAGCTTGTGGCCCTTCAAGGAGTAGTCGTACACCAATGGGTTCCTCTTCCTGTGAACTCGTAGAATTGAACACTTTTCCGGGTGAAAAGACATGCCCCATCGTTGTTCCCATTCAGCAAGTTGATCCAGATCAGCTTGTAGTGCCTCGCAATCTCCTATGCTGTTGATTTCCCTGTATACAACGCAATCATCAGCAAAGAGTCTGGTTTTGGAATGAACTTGGATGGGAAGGTCGTTGATGAATGATAGGAACAGCAACGGATTGAGGACACTTCCTTGAGGGACACCGCTTACGACGGGTACTGGGTCGGACGTTGCTCCATCGACGATCACCCTCTGGCTCCTATCTGACAGGAAGGCCTCAATCCAGCGTAGATTGTTACCCCTGATCCCGTAGTGGTCAAGTTTCTTGATAAGGCGCTGGTGTGGCACTCTGTCAAAGGCCTTGCTGAAATTTAGGATTGCTAGGTCATGCTGTTTTCTCTTGTCCATGGAGTTGACTAGTTCGTCTGTCAGCGTGAGTAACTGGGTCTCACAGCTCCTTCCATGCCTGAAGCCGTGCTGGCTGTCTGTCAGTGTGTTGTACATATCAAAGTGCTTCATCATGTTGCTAACCATGATATGTTCCAACATCTTGCACGCAATGCATGTGAGAGATACCGGCCGATAGTTGGATGCCTTAAATCTCTCCCCTTTCTTGAAAATTGCCGAGACATTAGCAGTCTTCCATACATCTGGCATTGTTCCACTGGACATGCATTTCTGGAAGATGATGGTCAGAAATGGGGCACACTCCTCAGCCATCTTCTTAAGGATACGTGCAGGAATCATATCTGGTCCTGTAGCTTTCTGAATAGGAGAATAGGAGTGTGGGTGAAACGACCAGGGAGGAAACACGACTAGGGGAGGAAATGGTTTGGGGCGAAACGGCTCGTTATGAACGAGTTTATTGCTGCCTTAACAAATCTGCTTTTCACCGGAAGCTAAGTGTGCGGGCACCTGTTCGTGACGTCATTTCATGTCCTCCCAACAGTAAAGTGAAAACACAAGAATATTGACTAGAAAACAAACACAGAAATGGTGGTTATACACGAATAGTAAGTTTGATCAACATCCCCACTCCTCTTTATCGATCTTCTTTCAATCAGTGTTGCGAAATGTCTTGTAAAATCTGTATTTTCGCAATCAGAGGTTTCTGATGTCTTGCCGGTGTACACCCGGTCGATTTCGAAGGTGTGAGTCATGTACGATTATTCCAATTCTGAAGTACAAAACTTGAAATTAAATGAGAACGGCTAACAAGATCTCACTCACCACTGTTTTCTGCAATTGTAAACGGTTTAAACATTACAAAAAACATCATGAAATAAATGGAAAGGGACCAAATAGACGTTGGATAAGTTCTACAAGCATTAGCTTCCATAAAAGTCTGTGATTTAGCCCCCGCCAATCGGGGCTTGAAGAAATATATTCACGATATTTGCATTAATTAATCACGCAAAATCACACTCTCGTTTCCTCGCGAGATTTCGAGTTCAGGGGGGACACGTGATCATCTAATATGGTCGCTATCGTTACTTTCTAGTTAAACAAGATAAAATCATTATAATTATTTACGTTTTTCTTGAAGTTTTGCCGACCAAATAAGATAAATAGTGAAGTGATTATGCCGAATATTGTTTTATTCCTATTTGCTTGCTGTTATTTAAATGAAATATTGATTTTCTAGCGAGTGAGTGAGTGTTTGTGTTTTATGTCCCACCAACAGCTAAGGTCATACGGAGACGGGACCTCGGTTTAAAGACTCATCCGAAAGTCTGGAGAAGCCCAGGATTGATCCTGCGACCCCTGGTTTACAAGGCGAGTAGCGAAACGACTGCACCACGGAGGCTTCTAATTTTTTTTTTTCTAACGAAAAGACCGTGGCTGAAATTGGTGAGCTGTTTGGCACTTATTTCGCAACATTGAGTCAGTGAAAGTGTGGTTGTGTAAACAATGCTTTCTGTAAGTGCGAGTGCCATGGAGATGATCGTGTATTCACTTATGACATTTTGACGTAACTTTTTTTTAAGTTTCTATCGCGGTCTATAACAGGAAATTATGGGCCAGAATAGTGTTGTTCCGATTGTCGCTGAACATCGAAAACTAATCGTTCTGAGCAACGTCGGCGACAATCGATAGCACTTTTGTCACTATCGATTGTAAATGAAGCCTGCCGGGCACAACTATCACAGAAAAAACAATCATCATGCCATCTTGATTAGGTTTCTTTCCTTTGAAGTCTATTTATTGGCATTATTTTCATCCTCTTTAAATTAACCCGGCACGTGTTTTAGCACCTGACACCTGTGACTGTCCACGCTCCAGCGACCATAATTAGTGCCTTTGGCACTGATTATAAATACCGTTATGTAAACACGATTTTAGCATGTGACACCTGTTAACTGTCCACACTTCAGCGACCATAATTAGTGCCTTTGGCGTTGATTATAAATACCGTTGTGTAAAAGTACGATCTTATCGCTTTTGACGGTAACAGAGACGTGGTCAAATGTGAGCTCGGTATTCATTTCAATATAAACATAAATAAATAACTTTCGAGAAGTCAAAATGGAATATGTTTAAGTGTGTTTATATAATCAATTCTTCCGAAATGAATTCGTTGTAAGTTTTAGAGTGTGTAATTGCAACCAATTTGAGATATAAAGCGGATTTGTAATACACCTTAACCTCGCTATGTCCCGGGAATCCGGGTCCAACCAACGTACCGTGTCAGTTAACTCAGTTAACCGAATCGCGTTATAAACGCCGACCGTATTATTCACGTTACTATTCTACTATTACACTGCAAACACACGCATCCGGTCGCACCGATAAGCCTATAATGAATGTTCCGTGTGACAAGGTGTGAAAATAAGGTGAAGTTATTACTCTTATTTGGGTGTATCCCTCAATCATGAAACTCAATCAACAAGTGTGAAAATCCTCCTAAGGCGATTAGCAACATCTAAAGGTGGATGTATGCAAAATAAAAACGTTTTCTACTGTCTCGTGAACGCTAGTTTTGTTGTTGTTTTTTTCGCGGGAAAAAGCGCATGCTTGGCGCGAAAAAAAAAAAACGACCTCTTTACGGGGTACACTGCTATTGGTAAATAAGATAGAACTTTCACAAATAAAACGTGCATAATACAAGGCACATTTCTCAACCGTTTAGTTATTGAGAAAATATTTTATCGGTTCCAATTTTTATTTATTTATTTTTTTTATGAAAGAAAAAAAACGCCCTATTAAAATAAAACAATAACATTCAATGCATGAATATTTCCTACAATCCGATGACGTCATTTACCGATCGCTAACAGAAAAAAAAAAAAAAACGATAGACGATTGATTTTTCAATGATGTTGGTTGCAGAAAACTTTTATGTTCGCATTGGCCTTGCCCATAAAAGCGGGTATTAAAGTTTGGGCTCATTTTATAGCCTGAATATTAAATTGTTAATTTAACTGCTTTTTTTTACGGTGATCTCTTTAACGCTAAGCTGACAGTTTTGAGTTGATTGCATGTCATGTTTTATCACGCGTGTCAAAGTAATAAGTTTGTATAACTGTATAGAACTTTAATTAGGTGTTATGAATCTCAAATCGTGTGTGATTGTCACACCAAGGTATTTAATGGAATCTCCGTTCCCTAAATTCCATTGGGTCTCTTCCTAGTTATCTACATAATACTACATTAACGGGCTGAAATTTCATGCCCCATTTTCGTGCCCAACATCCTTATCATCATGTGTCTATGTCATTCTGAAGTTTCACTGGGTCCTCTATATTTCTGGTTTTTCCCGTAGCAAATCCAATCGTCTGCGAACAGACTTTTTTCTGAATCAATGTCAGAGGAAATATCATTAATGTACAAGGAGAATAACAGGAGGCCAAGAACAGTCCCGTGGGACACCAGGCAAAACCAGAGCCCACTACCTCATTAAGTATGAGCTGTTTTCTGGAACAAATTACGCTCTGTAATTGGGTGGGAATGTATAAATGGAGGCTCTGAAAAGTGTTTGCTATCATTATATATTGTTGAAGCAAATGATGGGATATCCGATTGTACAATCGATAATCAATCGGTTTTACTTTCCGATAATCGATTGTAATTTTTCTGTCCGATTCACAACACTAGGCCAGAATGACTTCTGTTGTGCTCCAGTTTGTAGCCATGAATGCTCAAAGGGAGCAGTTTGTTCATTCTACATGTTTCCAGAAAAGCCTGAATGGTATAATAAAAAGGCATGGCTTTCAAAAGTCATTTCAAAATTTAGGGGTGTCTGATTGTGTTTCCTATCTATCTGTCTTCATATACTGAGTCGATCATACTTGGCCATTACCTCAGTTGGGTGGTGCGCTAAATTTAGAATTTAGCAAAAAAAACAAAAAACAAAAAAAACCACACCCACTGGATGGCACTTAGTGCCAATTCCTTCAAAATTAATTTGGAAAAAGTCTGATTTTTTTTTGCAAACAGTGTTGGCCCTGATCAAACGCCATATTCTGCGGCGTCTGATCTGGGTCTGCGCTGTTTGCCAAGGTTTCCGGAACTAAATGAGTAAAAGCTATGAAGTTATAACTTGACAACTACAGCTGTATATATTGTCTGTGTGGGTGTATGTGGTGATTTTCTTATTTGTGTGTCACAGGGGTGGAAAAAGAACATGGCTCGACCGGGACTCGAACCCAGGGCCTTTCGCATACCGTGCAAACACTCTACCGACTGAGCTACCAAGCCACACGGTCGACCTGCTACATTTCCCCCCTGCCGAATCTCTAAGTCTTATCCAGTCCGGCTGCGAGACTTATTTTCATACTCTTTCATGCCCTCAGACGCGGTGCTGGACCAACACTGGCCACCAAATGTCACAGGGGTGGAAAAAGAACATGGCTCGACCGGGACTCGAACCCAGGGCCTTTGGCATACCATGGGAACACTCTACCGACTGAGCTACCGTGCCACACGGTCGACCTGCTACATGTGTACATATACTGTTCTTTCTTTCCTTCCTTCCTACTGATAATGCATCGGTCACATTTGACCATTACTGTTACTTAAAAAAAATACAGATGAAAACATGGGCAGGATTGGAGACATTGAAAACCCCTGAGATTAATTGGAGGCAGTTGTCATTTAATCAGAAAAAAAATCATTGGGGAATCAGATTCACTTTGTAGTGGATCAATCTATCATGGCTCAGACCATCTTGTGACCCTTAATAACAGGTCATTTTTATTGTCGCGCCTGCTATTAGCATGGCACGATTTAGGCGTCCGGTTTTCCGTCCGTCCGTTTGTCAAGAAATCAACATTTGCGACCACCCTAGCATTCACCCTGAGGTTCAAATTTATTTCGCAAGAACTATAAGAGCTTCATCAATGATACATGGTACAAACTTGTATCTGGGGATGACAACTTACATGCAAGCATCCATATTTGACCTTGACCTACATTACATGGTTCACTGACTTTGTAAAATATTGCGACCACCCTAGCGTTCACCCTAGTGGTCAAGTTTATTTCTCATGAACTATAAGAGCTACATTAATGATACTTGTTACAAACTTGTATCTGTGGATGGCAACTTAAATGCAAGCATCCATATTTGGCCTTGACTTACATTTCATGGTTCACCGACATTGTAAAATATTGCAACCACCCTAGCGTTCACCCTAATGGTTATGTTCATTTCTCAAGAATTATTAGAGCTTAATGATACTTAGTACAGACTTGCATTTAAGAATGGTAACTTTTGTGCAAGCATCTGTGTTTGACCTTGACCTACATATCATGGTTCGGTGACTTTGCGTCCCCACAGGCGCGACATAGCCTTCAGCGGAATTCTTGTATTTACTTTTATTTGTTTGGATACATTTGAAGTTAATCTCCAATTCATCCACTATATATTTACACTCACCCCCTGCCCCATTCTACAGTAGGATAACCACAAGATGTGGCACAAATAAAATAAGCTGTGTAACTCCTTCAGCACTTTTTGTATACCCCCGTACACTCATTGTTGTTGTTGCGAAATAAGTGCTTTTCAGCCACTGTCTTATTGTTAGAAAATCAATATTTCATTTAAATAACATCAAACAAATAAAAAATATTCGGAATTATCACTTAACTATTTATCTTATTTGGTCGGCAAAACTTAAAGAAAAACCTAAATAATAACAACGACTTTAGCGTGTTTAATTAGACAGTAACATTAGTGACCATATTAGATGATCACGTGACCCCCCACCCCCCTGAAATCTCGCTAGAAACGAGAGCGTGATTTAATAATGCAAATAAGGTCAATGGGCTGCATGATGCTTCCATGCAGAGCTGAATCCGACCCACACACGAGTACTGGTAAACCGCTTAGAGGATCTAAGCCTGCGCAGGCAAAGCGGTGCACACGAGTCGGACAGTCCATGCTTATAAACCCTATTGGTTTCATTGGGCGACAAGGCTTGAGATGTCATTTCATCTCAGTGTTGTGTAAAGTCCCACAAAATTGGAAGCAACATCTCCAAAATGACCTTTACACAGGCTTTCAAGTAGTCCTACTTTTTCCTACTTTTTCCTACTTTTCCTACTTTTTTGGTCTCTTCCTACTTTGTTCCTACTTTTTCCAGAAAAACTCCTACTTCTCCTACTTTTTTGATTTGTTCAAAAACTAAGATCCCAAATAAATAAACAAATAAAGCATTTAAAAATATATTATGTATCTTAAAGTATTTGTAGAATGCATCTTGTTATATGACATATGTACTGATGATCCTCTACATTCATCTGCTGTTTTTAGCTGTACCACTGATTGGAATATGTTGATGTAAAGCAAAACTGCAATGACCATCTACAGTTTTGTCTTGTTGAACATGACAAGAATTTTTGCAGTCAGTAGTGTAGTGATGCTTTAACTAAATGACCAACTGGAGCTCTGTCTTGTTGTGAATGGTAGAAAAGTCACTACAGCAATGCCTTGATGCCCTTTAGAACTGCTGTGAAAAACTGTTTTGTCTTGTTTAGCATTACAGAAATTCATTTTAGCAGTCCAGTGATGCCTTAACTTGCAGTGACCAGCTATAACTCTGTCTTGTTAGCATGACAAACATTCACTTCAGCAGTGCAGTGTTGCCTTAACTGCAGTAACCAGCTTGAGCTTTGTCTTGTTTAGCATGACAAAAATTCATTGCAGCAATGCTTTGATGCCTAAACCCCATTGCCCAGCTAGAGCTCTGTCTTGTTATGCATGGCAGGAGTTCATAGCAGCAATGCTTTGATACCATGGCTTTGATGCCTTACTAGAGCTTTGTCTTGTTTAGTTGCTTTGACACCTTAACTGCAGTGATCAAATGGATCTCTGTCTTTAGCACAAGAGGAATTCATTTCAGCAGTACTGTGATGCCTTTAATGCAGTGACAAATTAGAGTTCTGTCTTGTTTAGCTTGATAGAAATTCATTGTAGCAGCCATGCTCTGATGCCTTAACTGTGGTTACCATCTAGAGCTATGTCTTGTTGAGCATGACAGAAATACATTACAGCAGTGCTCTGTCAGTTGACTAAACTGCAGAGACCCACTGGAGCTCAGTCTTGTTGAGCAAGACAGAAATTCATTGCAGCAATGCTAGGATGCCTTGACTGCAGTGATCAACTAGAGTTCTGTCTTGAGCATGAAAGGGATAAACTGTAGCAATACAGACAGAGTTCTGTCTTGAGCATGAAAGGGATACACTGTAGCAATACTGTGATGCCTTAACTGCAGTTACCCATTAGGGTTCTGTCTTGATGAGCATGGCAGCAATTTATTGCAGCACTTCTGTGGTGCCTTAACTGAGTTACCAACTAGAGCTCTGACTTTTTGAGCATGACAGGAATATTGCAGCAGTGTTGCTTAAATTTGCCTTAAATGCAATGACCAACTAGAATTATTGTCTTGATAAGTATGAAAGTAATTCATTGTTTCCATGCTTTGATGCATTTAACTGCAATGACCGTTTAGAGTTCTGTCTTGTTGAGTATGACAGGAATTCATTGCAGCAGTGCTGTGTTGCCTTAATTGAAGTTACTAACTAGAGTTCTGTCTTATTGAGCATGACAGGAATTCATTGCCGCTGTGCTGTGTTGCCTAAATTGAAGTGACCAACTAGAGTTCCATCTTGTTGAGCATGAAAGGAATTCATTGCAACAGTGCTATGTTGCCTTAATTGAAGTGATCAACTAGAGCTGTGTCTTGTTTAGCATGACAGAAAACCATTGAAGCAGTGCTAGGATGCCTTAACTGCAGTGAAATATCTGAGATCTGTCTTAAGGAGGATGACAGGAATTCAAAGCAGCAGTAATGCAGTGTCTTCATTGCAGTGACATGCCACCAGATCTTCCTTGTCTAGCATGACAGAAATTCATTGCAGCAGTGCTGTGATGACTGAGTGACCAAACTAGAGCTCTGTCTTGTTTAGCATGACAGAAGTTAATTGCAGCAATGCTGTGATGACTGAAGTAACCAACTAGAGTTCTGTCTTGTTTAGCATGACAGAAATTCATTGCAGCATTGCTGTGATGTCTGGAGTGACCAACTAGAGCCCTGTCTTGTTTAGCATGACAGAAACTCATTGCAGCAATGCTGTGATGACTGAAGTGACCAACTAGAGATCTGTCTTGTTTAGCATGAAAGAGATTCATTGCAGCAATGCTGTGATGACAAGTGACTAACTCGTGCCCTGTCTTGTTTAGCATGACAGAAATTCATTGCAGCAATGCTGTGATGACTGGAGTGACCAACTAGAGCTCTGACAGAAATTCATTGCAGTAATGATGTGATGACTGAAGTGACCAACTAGAGCTCTGTCTTGTTTTGGCATGACAGAAATTCATTGCAGCAATGGTGTGATGACTGAAATGACCAACTAGAGCTCTGTCTTGTTTAGCATGACAGAAATTCATTGCAGCAATGCTGTGATGACTGAATTGACCAATTAGAGCTCTGTCTTGTTTTGGCATGACAGAAATTCATTGCAGCAATGCTGTGATGACTGAAGTGACCAACTAGAGATCTGTCTTGTTTAGCATGAAAGAGATTCATTGCAGCAATGCTGTGTTGACTGAAGTGACCAACTGGAACTCAGTCTTGTTTAGCATGATAGAAATGCATTGTAGCAATGCTTTAAATCCTTGACTTCAGTGAGCAACTAAAATGCTGTCTTATTTTGCATGACAGGAATTCATTGTAGCAGTGCTATGATGCCTTCACTTGAACATCTTCTAGCTGATGCTTCTCACCAATTTAAATTTTCAAAATTCATCAATTCTTTTGAATTAATATTTTGACATATGTCAATATCTAGGTATATATATCTGCCAGTAGCAATCTCTTGACAAATGCATTGGAAGTTCAGGCTGCAGGCATGAATAACTGTACTAGATGGGTTAGCCACTAATATTTTACAGGTGCCTGCTAACTTTGATGTAAAAACATTAGACTCTAAAGCACAAATAAAACTGCCCAAAATGAAAAACTGATAAAATGTGAGACATATGGAGGTATCTTCGTGTCCATTAGCTCCTACTTTTTATATCAGGTTCCTACTTTTTTCCTACTTTTCTCCTACTTTTTGATATCTCGGGCTCCTACTTTTCTCCTACTTTTTCACCAGGAGTCACTTGAAAGCCTGTTTACAGTGTTGACGGGGACGTTAAACCTCAAATCAAACAAAAAAAGTCTGTGATTAGAATTGATTCTTTCATTCAGTGACCTTTGATCTGAGCTCTCTGAAATACAGGATTCTGTGTTTTTTATGCCAACTTTTTGCCATTGTACACATAGAATTCACTGTCACATGTATGCATTTTTGGTGTACACCCTACTGGTAATTTCCAAAACGAAACCAAAATACCAGAACGAAGCCGAAATACCAGAACAGACGATTAACTAATAGAGGGGAATGAGCTCAATTTTAATTTTGGCAATGATTTTCAGCTTTGTTTAGGTATTTTAGTAAATGAAACTCCTGTATGCATACTGAAGACACAGTTGGACTAATTTTGATGAAGTTTTGGGAAATTTTGCCACCTAAAAATGAAAGAAATTCTGATATTTTACATATTTCTGCTCCAAACTTAGATTGTGAGAACTGGTTAGAACTGCCTTGACGAGGTGGTCCTAAAAAGTACCCGCAAGCAATGTTTTGAGCAGAAATAAGAATAATATAGTATACCCCTGGAACCGAGGAATGTGATAGTAATGACTCTATCTTACCTGTCATCATATCAATAATCGGTTAATTGGATTAAAATTAAGTAGCAATCATGGACTTGTTAGTTCTTAAAGGTGCATTATTGAGCTATCCGGAAAAAATGCTTCCAAAAATGATATACATATAGCCGGTATTTTTCTTTAAAACAATACAAATGAATGCATTTTATGCAAAAATGCGAACAATTATGATGACAGGTAAAAGAATTTGAGAGGGATTCCCTAACTAGGTTTTGAACACTAGTTAGATCTATTTTTAGTTTGTGACAAAAATAGAATCCCCATACATGTATATGACGTTCATTTTTGGCCTTGTTTGCTTAGGCCATGCCTGAATCGGAAAAAAATATGACGCTGAATACCATGTCATAAGTATTGACACTCAGAGACGATACTGTTGCCATATATGTGTAAAGTGACAGATTTATTTTTAGAACGGAAATTCCGAACACATGTTCAGAGCGAAGTGTAAACACGAATGAAAATGACCATTTTCACAAAGTTCTGAAGCTGTATTTGGCTCCAAAAGTGTACACATGACATCGCTCGGACTTTGTAAAATTCAGATCAACTTTATCTGAGTAATTCATTTGTGTCACAAAAATTCATCAAATATTTTTTCTTCAGTTTTAAATCTTTATGTAAGTTTGGAAGACTCTTTTTTAACCTGTATTCTTATTGAAAAAACCTGTAAATAACCTATATTTTGAGTAAGAAGAACCTATATAAAAACATATATTTTCAAAGTGGGCCACTAGGAGGCCTGCTTGACTTAATGATCTCATTTTTTATTGTCCATTTAAATATCTCTTTAGTAGCCTCCGTGGTGTAGTGGTTACGCTACTCGCCTTGTAAACTAGGGATCTCATGATAGATCCCGGGCTTCTCCAGATTTTCGTCGAGGTCCCGTCTCCATATGACCTTAGCTGTAGGTGGGATATAAAACTCAACCACTCACTCACTCCATTAAATATCTCTCATCTTGTGAGCTTACAATGTGTGTGACAGATAGCCTTTTTCCATGCGCTGTCTTCGACTCGGTTACCGCAGTACATCACTTTTGCATGTACAGTTATATTTCTCGGGTTTTATCACCCTACGTCATAAAATTGAGCACGCGCGGTTGTTGTATGTGAAAATTACAGGAATCACAAACATAAATGTGCTATCGCTCATTTGATAACAGATTTGTGCGGTCTGATCAAAGCATTTGCTGTTTGTGTGAGCATTCTGATCTCTGGGCTATTCAAAAAGCAACAATTGAAGACTTTGGCCTAAATGGGTAGATGAACATTTTTGGAAACACGTAATATGATAAGATGTGTGACCAGATAAAACTCAGATCAGCACGCACATTAGCACAGTCTAATCAGTGCTTTGTCTTTCGTGTGAGTCTTTTATCGGGGCTATTCAAAGCGCAACAAGCGGAGTCTGGCCATGTTGTCTTGCTGCACGTGCACAGGCTGCACAACTTATATAAAAGAAAAAATCTTTCCAGTGCACCGGCTCATGTACATGGAAATGTAACTAAATGCGGTGTATTGTTTGTTTAAGGTTTCATGTCCCTGGCAACACTGCATAGGTCATTTTAGAGACGATGCTTGCAGTTTTGTGGGACTTTTAACCAACATTGAGATGAATTTACATCTCAAGCCCTGTCATCCAATGAAACCAATAGCGTTTATAAGCATGGGCGGTCCTAATCGCACCGCTGAGCCTGGGCAGGCTTATATTCTCTAAGCGGTTTACCAATAATCGTGTATGGTCGGTTTCAGCTTTGCGTGAAAGCATCATGCAGCCCATCTATTTCTTCAAGCCTCGATGGGTGGGGTGCAGTGTATATATATATATGCTTGCTTTAGTTTTGATTGATTGTTTTGAGTTTAACGGCACATACCTAAACCCTTGTGGGGTCATTTTGTGTAGTCTCCTAGAGAAAGGGAGAAAAGAAATAAAAGATATAGAAGATTATTAAGGGTTTTAAAGGACACGATTATTTGTTATTAAATTCCTTCTCGGTGCCAATTTTATACTGTTTTTGTTTGTTTGATTTGAGGTTTAACGTCCCCATCAACACTGTAAAGGTCATTTCGGAGACGTTGCTTCCAATTTTGTGGGACTTTTACCCGACATTGAGATGAAATGACATCTCAAGTCCTGCCGCCCAATGAAACCAATAGGGTTTATAAGCATGGACGGTCCACCCCGCACCACGGTTCCTGGACAGGCTAAGATCCTCTAAGCGGTTTACCAGTACTAGTGTGCGGGCCAGATTCAGCTCTGCGTGGAAGCATCATGCAGCCCATATATTTCTTCTAGCCCCTATGGGCGGGGGCCAAATTTTATACTGTACATGTATATATGTTTATGTAATATATTTATGCAAGAACATTAATTAAATCATTATATTCAATGCATTACGATTCACCACAAACATTTTAACTACATGTTTAGTAGTCCGTTCCGGTATTTCGGCTTCGTTCCGATATTTTGGTTTTGTTTTGGAAATTACCAGTAGCAGCATTTTTTTTTATCTTCAAAATAACAAGAGCGGTATTATTCAATAGCTAATTGAGGCCGTTTATGCAATACTAGAGGTGCAAGGATTCATTGAATAATATTGTCATCACGATACACCTGCTGTTGATATGCATATTGTATCGCAAAGAAGTTTGCCGATGCAATTAAGATACAGCAAACTGTGTGTGTGTGTGTGTGTGTGTGAATTTTGGTTTAACGTCGCTTTCAACAATTTTTCAGTCATATCATGATGGTGTCTGGTTGCGACAGGGAGCTCAATGCTCACTTTTATAGTGCTGCCTCACTGAAGTATCATGTCCCAGACACATTACATGATACCACACCCAGTCATATTATCCTGACACTGGGTCAACCAGTCCTAGCTCTACCCCGTAAATCTGAGTGCCAAGCAAGAAGCAGCTAGTACCATTGTTAACTACTTCCAGTTTTGTGGGACTTTTATCCAACATTGAGATGAAATGACATCTCAAGCCCTGCCACCCAATGAAACTCGTGTGCAGGTCGGTTTCAGCTCTGCGTGGAAGCATCATGCAGCCCTTCTATTTCTTCAAGCCCCGATGGGCGGGGGCTAACTATTACTGGTGAATGACTGTGGCTGTAACTCTGCATAGGAAATCTAAGCCAAAGGAATCCTCTTGATCCCAGATCAGACTATATTCATTCTTGGAAAAAGGTCATGAAATCTCTTCTATGGTCATCCCTTCTTCCCATTTAACCCATTTAGCACCGGAAACCCATAAAGGGGTACTTGGCAAACAGTGCAGGTCCAGATCAGACGCTGCAGAATGTGGCGTCTGATCAGGGCCTACACTGTTTGCAAAACGTTCAGCCAGTTTCCCAGACTTTTGGATGAGTCTTTAACCGAGGTCCCGTCTCCGTATGACCTTAGCTGTTGGTGGGATGTAAAACTGAAACACTCCTTCACTCAGCCAGTTTCCAAATAGATTATGAAGAAAACACAACCTGACATCCCTTAATTTTGAAATGGACTCCTGCTGTATATATAAGGAGGAAGATTCCATTTGGTATAAAAAGGGTTAAGAAGGACAGTTGTTGGTAAACTGTTACTGGTGAATGACTGTGGCTGTAACACTGCTTAGAAAATCTAAGCCAGGGGCACTTGCGGATAGGTAAACTAGCTCAGCATGACCTTCATGATTTTAACTGTGCCTTTAAATCCAAAACAAAATGTACCTGCAACACAGATTGTTATAAAAATAGAAGAGAACATTATCCTTTGATTGTCCTTGTTACTTCACTGGTGCTTTGGGGTACTGCATAACCCCAGATTAGAGGGGGTGTTCACATATTATTTTTCTTTTTTCAGGTCTCATATTTTTCAGGCATTTGCAGGATTTCAGGCTTTTAGATTTTGATTTTTGTCGCGCCTGCTATTAGCATGGCGCGATATAGGCGCCCGGTTTTCCGTCCGTTTGTCCGTTCGTCCGTCCGTTTGTCAAGGCGTCAACATTTGCGACCACCCTAGCGTTCACCCTGAGGTTCAAGTTCATTTCTCAAGAACTATAAGAGCTTCATTAATGATAGTTGGTACACACTTGTATCTGGGGATGACAACTTACATGCAAGCATCCATATTTGACCTTGACCTACAATTCATGGTTCACTGACTTTGTAAAATACTGCGACCACCCTGGCGTTCACCCTGAGGTTCAAGTTTATTTCTCAAGAACTATAAGAGCTTCATTAATGATAGTTGGTACAAACTTGTATCTGGGGATGACAACTTACATGCAAGCATCCATATTTGACCTTGACCTACATTTCATGGTTCACTGACTTTGTAAAATATTGCGACCACCCTAGCGTTCACCCTGAGGTTCAAGTTTATATCTCAAGAACTATAAGAGCTTCATTAATGATACTTGGTACAAATTTGTATCTGTGTATGGTTACTTAAATGCAAGCATCCATATTTGACCTTGACCTTTATTTCATGGTTCACTGACTTTGTAAAATATTGCGACCACCCTAGCATTCACCCTAATGGTCAAGTTTATTTCTCAAGAACTATAAGAGCTTTATTAATGATACTTGGTACAAACTTGTATCTATGGATGGCAACTTAAATGCAAGCATCCATATTTGACCTTGACCTACATTTCATGGTTCACCAACATTGTAAAATATTGCCACCACCCTAGCGTTCACCCTAATGGTTAAGTTCATTTCTCAAGAATTATTAGAGCTTAATGATACTTAGTACAAGCTTGCATTTAGGAATGGAAACTTTTGTGCAAGGGTCTATGTTTGACCTTGACCTACATATCATGGTTGAGTGACTTTGCGCCCCCAGAGGCGCGACATAGCCTTCGGCGGAATTCTTGTTGTGTCTATAGTCTGTTAAAAAAATTATTTAACCCTTATCCTGCTGAATAAATTTATTAACCCACATCCATTCCTGACTTTTAATCAACCAAATTACTCGATATTTTCACAAACTGTATTATAAACAGTGTAGATTATCTACACTGTTTGCAAAGGTAATAGTTGTGTCTTGTTCAGCAGGGTAAGGGTTGAGGCTGCAAAATCGGGCTTTTCAGGCATGGAAAAGCGTGGTCAGTATGAGGCCTGTTTTTTCTGCATGAAACATATGTTGTGGGTATTCACTTGAAGCACCTCGGTGAATACGCACAACATATGTTTTCATGAAGAGATAAGAAAAATATGAGAACTTGTTATACTGCAAAGAAATTTGTAGGTTTTTGATTGGTCGACGCAAGGGCAATTATTTTTCATTTTCCCCATGTGCAAAAATATATTCCCCCTCTCGTGCTTGCCTTCGCTGAATTGCATTTTCCACTGTCTTGGATAAGGCTGACACGATTAATCATATAATCGGTTAATCGATCGATGAATCCCACAAAAATGATTATCATTTCTAATTTGCTTTTAATCGATTACTTGATAGGTACAATTTACTACCCAAAGTTCAGCCTAAAATAGCAGAATGAGTGGAAAACAGTGCAGACCCTGATGAGACGCCGCATTATGCGGGTCTACACTGTTTGCTCAGACCTGTCTGTTCAAATATACATATGGTAAAGTACAACATATGGTACGTGTAAGAGTCATGCTCAGACAGAAAGCCAGACAGATAAAATCATGACAGAAACCTTAACGATTACTAATGATTATCGATTGCAGTGGCAGGACCAGAGTTCTCACTAGGATTTTGAAAACAGGAGTTTAAGAATCCATCAATGGAAAAAGTTGGATTCAAATCTGAAAAGTTGGAGTCAAATTTTGAAAAGTTGGAGTTTGACCCTAAAAGCGTGTGTCAATTATGGCTAAATGTGTACGGCTGTAGAGTGCGACTCCAAAAGACTTTGGGGCTTGAACCCTTATTCTGCTTAATATGACAAACCCTTTTCTTGCAGTGGAGATCCAGATCAGATGGCTTCCATCTAATCAGGATTTACACTGTCACTCAGATTGTGAATTTGAATGGATAAATAACATTAGGCTTTGAAAGTCATGAGTGGACTGGGTAAATTAATTTATTCATAAGGATATGGGTTTAAATTGAGTGTGAACAGTTAAGTCGTACAGGCTCTGATCAGGCTGCACCAACAGGACAAGTCTGTTCAGGCCATGCACTACATCCTAGTACATAAAATGGCATATGAAACTTTTGGATTCTTTGATATGTTTCACGACCATGTCCTGGAAATTTTGATTTTTGACCCCCGCGGGCCCTACCCCGCTGGGCCTACCCCCAGGGCGTGATAAAAATTCCGAAAGTGTCATGCACTCCCCAGACCAAAGATCTGTCAGTTCCCAAAGTTTCAGGTTTCTATCTATCACCGTCTAGGAGTTATCCGGTAAGACGGACGGACGGACGGACGACGAAGACGGTTACAATAGCCCCACGTGGGGACAGAAAAAAAAAAACCAACAGTACAGGCCCAGATCAGATGCCACATGTGTCTGTTCCGGACCTGCACTATTAGCAGGCAGTTCAACACTTGATAATTAATTTCTTTCATTCAAATAGACCTAATCAAGGTAACTTGATAATGCGATAAACTCGAGTCATAATTTTCTTTAATCGTAATAAAAACGATTTAAACACTAGATTATCGCATCCTTTAATTATGCCTCCGACATTTTTTTCAACAATCAAATTACCGATAATCCAACTGTGTATACAAGTATCCGGAAACAAAACAGTCAATTAATGTTAATCAGCCACGAGATTGCTGCATCTCGCAAACTGCAAGACTGACCTGCCAATCTTCTAGCCGTGACGCTTTGATTGGCCGAGAGAGTAATACAGACGACTGTCCTCGCCAGGTAATGCTTGAACAAGCCTGGCGGCGACGATTAACGGTAAACTTTTGATCCGAAAGCGGTAGCTAAATTTGGAGATCAATTGGACACCCGCTGTCATCTTTTGATGTGATTGAGGTCATTTTACACGGGATTACGGACGCGTCAGGCGAAAAAGAATTGGCGTAATTAAGAATCCACGACAGGAAATTTTACGCGTACAAAAGCAAAAACAGGCGTAAAAATACGCCGGATTCGGCGTTTCCGAGAACTCTGAGGACTGATAATCGATTATCTTTTCAGCCCTGATTAGCCAGCCCTAGTCTTGGATTTAAACCACAGTTGATAAGAAATACATGTACAAGCAAAATAATTTCATGAACCACAATAGAATAGAAACTTGGATTGTTTTTCATTCATTCGATACTTCATTTCATTGTTTTCTGTTAAAAAAAACAACAACTCATTCTAACATGACACATGACGTAAACATTTTCCCATCAAGCACAGTGATCAACGTAATGCATGCAGAAAGACCCGTTTGATGACGTCACATGTAAACATGCACTTCTAAAACGAATATTGCAACAATGTTCAAAATGTGGTGAAAAAAGCTTTGCAGTATAACATTTTCTTTTTGATTCTTGACAGGGAACATTGGATCACATCTCCTGGCTGAAAGCGATATTTATCC
Organism: Lucinisca nassula; assembly: GCA_963580285.1. Taxonomy (NCBI): domain Eukaryota; kingdom Metazoa; phylum Mollusca; class Bivalvia; order Lucinida; family Lucinidae; genus Lucinisca; species Lucinisca nassula. Next base: position 107,354,990 of record OY757022.1, read on the forward strand.
TCACCTAAGGGCTTGGGCAAATATCGCTTTCAGTCGGGGAATGTGGTCTGATGTTCCCCGTCAAGTATCAAAATAACTAATACACCTCAACCTCTTTATAACACTATTGTTGGGGTCCAAAGCAGAAACCGTGTTAGTTAAACAACCGTGTTATATCCAAACAAAAATGTATAGATTATATAGAAAAATGACCATTTATGGTCATTTTTCTATATAATCTATACATTTTTGGGATCCAGCTTGAAACCGTGTTATATCCAAAACCGTGTTATAATGAACCGTGTTATAATGAGGTTGTGGTGTACATGTAATTAACTTTTTGGGCAAAAAAGTGCCAAATTTGGGACTATGAATTTATACTGCACAATTATACTGGTTGGCCTGAATATTGCCTGGTTGAACATTTGACTGTGCCAGGCCTCTGATACTGTTATCAGCAGCTGTTGTCAAATTCAATAATTCATATAATATAGTTTTTGTATTTATATGGCGAGGTTAATTACATAATTACAGGTGTATTATATGGGACAAAGGACATTTTATTGATCATAGGTTATCTGATTGAGATGGCTCGTGGGCGATAGCTCATAGATCTCTGTACATGAAGATCTATAAGAAAATAGAAGTGAAGGCAATGATCAGGTTACCCAACACCTCCCACCAGGTAGGCAGGGCTTCCATTAACTCTCAAATTCAGGAAGTCCCAGACTTCCTACCTTTGAAATCTGGAAGTCCCACTGGAAGATTCAGGAAGTCCCAATTTTGAAGCAAGGTGTTTGCGGATCGTAAAATTGTTTTGATGAAGAAATATATATTATTTAATCTATGAATCTCTTGTTTGCATTTTTAATCACCTGTATATTCTTTTAGATGGCTAGTAAAGTGTGGATAGGTAAACTGACCGGCTCAAAAATTACTTAAAAGTGTTGACTGGGCCGTTAATCTCAAAACAATCAAGCAAAGCTCTGTGAGGAAGTTAAAACTACTCATAACTATGTGACGTACAGTGCAGAGGAGTGCATACAAAAAAAGAAAAATATTTTTGCTTGGCCTGTATAAATTTTATAACTTTCCAAGTAAAACTCCCTCGCACCCCCCCCCCCCCCCCCCCCCTAAAAAAAATAAATAGATAAAAAGTAAAGAAAACAATCACATTACCCATCCCCATAATTACATGCCTAGTGACCCATTTTGGGGTCATTAGCAAACGATCAGACGCCACAGAACATAGCATCTGATCTGATCTGTCTACACTGTTTGTAGAACTTAACACAAATAAAACAAACCTGACACCCATTTTCATAAATGGATTAAAAAGAAAGAAAGAAAAAATTTTTGTAAAAGATTTTTGCCAAACTTTGCAAAACATTAGCTTTGAGTCTTCATTGTACTCTAAACACTCGAAACAGGCAGAAACACGTGCACCTTTGGTCAATTGGAGCAGACTTTGACGAGTCAGCGGTAGCTTTTTTTTTTTTTTTTTTTTCTGCTTTTCGGCTAAAAGACAGATCAGACTGCAGCTCTGACCCTGACGAGCCGGCCTGGTCACATTCACCTGTTTTACTTATTTTCGAGGTGCCAAAATCAAACACCGATCGCAGCAACATTTTGGGATTTTATAAATTAATATTTTCGTCAGTTCACCCAGTGAACACCTGCTATTTACTTAAGAAAAAATGCGTATTTATCTTTGAAACTATTGTCACACTTTGCATCCCTAATGATAATCTCACTACCAAACACCTAAATTACGACCCGCTTTAATTTAAACAGTAACAAGTTTACAGAATTAAAAAAACACTTATTGTCAATGAGATAATTAGTTTATCCTCAACTACTAATCCGTTTAATTATATGCAAACACCGAGCAATCACCTCGACACGTTTTTCACACCCCGATGACGATCACAGGTGTGCCAACGCACATGATTCTGACTGTCAATATAACACCGCCCAGGCAAAAAATGGGACGTCCTTAGTACTCAATAAACACAGAAAGCGGTTTCAGCTAAGATGGCGGAGCAAACGTTTTACAAACCGCTAAAAGTGGGCAGGTTTATACGTCTCGGTAAAGATTTTTGGCCGTACAGAAATATTTTCGGGAGTCCGCAGGACGCCTTTGATGTTTAATTTGGGCGTCCGGAAGCGATTTCAGGACGTAATATACGCCGTACCTCCGCCTAACGGAAGCCCTGGGTAGGGCTGGCTAATCCGAGCTGAAAAGATAATCGATTATCAGTCCTGTCATTGCGATCGATAATGAATTAGTAATCGCTAAGATTTTTGTCATTATTTTACCTGGCTGGCTTTCTGTCTGAGCATGACTGTTACCATACATTGCACTTTACCATATGTATATTTGAACAGACAGGCCTGAGCAAACAGTAAAGACCCAGATGAGACGCCGCATATTGCGGCGTCTCATCAGGGTCTGCACTGTTTGCCACTCATCCAGCTATTTTAGGCATAACTTTGGGTAGTAAATTGTACCTATCAAGTAATCGATTAAAAGCAAATCAGAAATGATAATCATTTTTGTGGAATTTATTGATCGATTAACCGATTACACAATTAATCGTGTCAGCCTTACATGTAACTAAACCCTAATGAAAACATCACAAACTGAAAGCCAAAAGGACAGCAACAGTACAACCTGTCTAATCCTGCCAGCTCTCACACTGTGAAAAAAATGGCTTGATTAGACAAGTGGCCGGAATAGACAGATTGACTTCCCATGTGACTTCAAGATGACTGCTCAGTGTATGTAAGCGGTTAACCAGTACAGTGCACATTCTTTCGCCAGAAACTGACAACCGCCCTTTTTGAATCAGCGGAAGGGAGAGAATGATCGTAGAAAAGATTTCATGATCAGTCTCCGTGAAAGAATGTTGTCGACCCCGCCAGGTATGGAACCCGCATCCTGCTTATCACCAGTCAAATGCGCATCAGACTGAGCTACCAAGGCCGGCACCTCTGCTTATTATATGTAGGTATCACCAAAGGGTACAGAATGGATACATTGTACAGTTGTACACGCGACATTTATTCCATATAAAGAAAGCAACACAATTTAATTCACTTTTTTATGCCCCCGTCATTCAAAGAAGTGTGGAAGGGCATATAACATTGCCCCTGTCCGTTCGTCCTTCCATTCCTTCGTCCTTCTGTCTGAAACTTAAATGCAGTCAATAACTGTTATTTCTAAATGGATTGTGAAATTACTTGGCAGAAATGTTAATTATCATGAGACAACGTATCGCTTGCAAAACCCAGATCCCTACCTCCAAGGTCAAGGTCATACTTAGAGGTCAAAGGTAAAAAAAGTTTCCAAAACTTAAACACGGTCAATAAGTTTCTTATATCTGGATGGATTTTGATATTACTTGGCAGAAATGTTTGTCATCATGAGATGATCTATCTCTCACAAAACCCAGTCAGTATTCAAATGAAATGACAAGAGTCATGAGCATGAATTACATGTGTTTTCTATGGCAAGTCTCTCCCTTCCACTGATTCAAGAAGGACAGTTGCTTGGGTTTAAATCTGTCCAGGAAAAGAATTGTTACATATGTAGTTGCATATATGCACATGTAGTTGACCACCCGGCTTGATATGACCTTAATAGTGTTGAATGAGCCCATAACGAAAACATGCCCATACTAATACATTGTAAATTTTCTGGCCAAAAAAAAAAGAGAAAATTTTCCGATAAAATTGTGATAATTTTCTTGCTTCTGCACAAAATATAGATTGTGGGTACTCGTTAGAAACGCTTCATCAAGCCGGTTCTAACGGGTACCTACAATCTATGTTTTTAAGCAGAAATAAGAAAAATAATGTACACCCCTATAAACCCCAGTTTTACTATATAAAAGTGGGGTTGGAGGGGATCAGAATTATACAGGCTTGTTTTCATGATGCATTTAACTAAATCAACCAGCTAATGCAGCCAGCCATGGCAGCCAGCCAGGTAGTAATGGGGATGTGGCTGGTTCAGCCTTCAGGTTTTCAAACATTCTAATATGTAATACATAGAGGATCTTACATAAGTGCTCATGCATTATTGGATTTATTAAACGAGTTGTGGAAAAGGGATAAAATGCGAGGCTTTGCCGAGCATTTTATCCCTTTTTCCTCAACGAGGTTAATAAATTCAATAATACATGAGGATGAATGCAAGATTCTATTTATTATATGACATTAAACACGTATTTAATTCACGATTTTTGTCGCACCTGCTATTAGCATGGCACGATATAGGCGCCCGGTTTTCCGTCCGTTTGTCCGTTCGTTCGTCCGTCCGTTTGTCAAGGCATCAACATTTGCGACCACCCTAG